>OX375880.1:100197904-100826535 GCA_947359465.1 Metellina segmentata | reverse complement strand
CCTTAATCAAGAATTAAGTGGTTATAGAAAACTAAAACAAATTTCAAAAACAACCTCTAGTCTTCCCACTTCTGGAGGAAGAAGTAGAACTATGCAAATTATATTATTTTCCTTCACAGAACTGATATCTTCTTTTTACGGGGGTTTAAAAGTAGCTGAGTGTATTCTCAACGATTACTTTCTCATGTAAAAGGATGACCATTTTCAAAGTATAGCCCATCGCAAACATAATGCTTAACACTGGTTTGTCCCGTGAACGTAACTATGGCCCAATCATCAATTGCTAACTTGTCTGTTGTTTTAAATCTGTCAACATCTCTTGCAACTATTGCTTTCACAAAAGAAAAAAAATGGGCAAGGGCAAACTAAGACTAATTTGCCCTTTCCCCAGTGGCAACATCCACACTATCCCCACCTGTGAATTTTTGAGGAGTCAATGCAAACTAGGGTCTAACTCATGTAACAATCAAAGAAAGGCAAAGAATTGGTGTTATTTCGAGAAAGAAATATAGAAACAAGTTACATACATGAAAAAGTAAAAACAAAAGTGAGTAATATGGATGAAATGTTCTTGAATTTCAAAGATCACTTACAACTTGATACACTAAGTGGAATCAACAGGCGGGCTTTGAAACCTTTCCTTGAAGTAATAGACCCACTAAACACTTCCCTCGAAAATGCATTTACCTACTTTACCCTCGCTCTTACATTTCTGTTCATATTTTCATTGCAACTTTTTCGACATTTAAAAAAAACGTCTTCATCTCAGCACACGAGTTGATAACTTAACAAATTTTATTTAATCGGTTTCATTATATTCCTTACATCCTGTTATTCTCTACAAATCGACAAAAATTTCAACGTCCTGTGTTTTTGCATTCCATAATGCTAAAACGCCGTGTGGCACTTCCATTTTCAGCGTTTATGTACAAATCTACCTATACATCTCACCGCTACAGCCCCCATTACCAATCATTTTAAATACGAACATAAACCCTCTATCCAACGAAATTTAAATAATCAGATTATCATTAAAAGTTTACTAGATATATCTAAAACTTAGTTATTATTTTTGGTAACCAAACCGGACCAAATTTAAATCTTCACGTTCACAATCTTCACGTAAAATCTTAACGTATTCACGTCAAAAATGGCCACAACCTGCTCATCCGGGTACATGTGAATGAAGACGAAGGAAGCATATCAGTGTAAACGTACAGTTCTATTTGAAAAGCTTTTGTTTACAGAAGAGCTAAATTAAGATTAAGAAAGGATAAAAAGCCAAGTAAAATATTTGAAACATGTTTTAATTAGTTACATTGAAGCGCGCACTGAAATTATGCATGATAACATGATTACGATTTTAAAATATTTTTAATTGCTTTATCTTGAGTCAATATTTAATTTTTGAACCATGAACAGCAGTCAAAATAAAAAACGAATCACCCGATCAAAATTACACAGTTTACATCGCACAGCAAAACGGAAGGTGGCAATCGAGAGGGATGTGAATGTTTTCTACAACGCGAGAAGTAAATCTCCGTTTCCATCTGGTTTGCTTGCACTGAAATACCTTATGGTCTCATCCTTTGTAAAAAAATTAATTTATTTATTTTAGAATAGTTGCAATTTTAATAAAGTTAAGTTTTAAAAGGAGAACTAAAAAACCAAACCTTACAAGTAATGTTAATTTTTAACGTAGTTAGTTTTATATTGATTTAAAATTACTTGTAAATCCCTACAATAATAATCCCTTTTCTAAATAATCCCTTTTTTAATTAATTCTGAACATTTAAAAATCATCACTGCCTTCATTTGAAGTGTAGTTTTATTTTTCCGTTTGATTATATAAATCTTTAAAACAATTTTGAAACACGCAATTATTAAAAAATAGTTACTTATATCGCATAAAGCGATAGAAATAATTTTAATTACCAAAGAAGCTACAACACAGTACTTATAGTTCTTCCTATATTAACATACATTTATTTGATATTAATTTACGACTGGCATTTATAAATTAATTTTTTAATAAGCTAATTTCAATTAAAAACAATGTTTGCTAACCTATTTCAACCAGTCAGAACTTCGATCTTTTTCTTCAGTGGTTTTGGAAGAAAAAAGTAATTTAAAAGGTTAGTTCAAAAGTAATTAAACTATTACATTCTGTAAGAGAAAGATAAAACAATCTACGAAACTCTTTGTCCTATTACGAGTACAAGAATGTTAAACGACTATAAACTATGAAAATACTTAAACGTAATCACGAACCCTAACAAATAAAATAATATCGGGAAAATTTACAGTTCGATCAAGTCTCGCAGCTGATAATTGAAACTGATGTTCTTGTTCATTTTCAAATTCGACCGATCATGTAGGTTTATAGCTTCACAACCTGTCGCTGTGTCGATTTCTCATTTGATACATGTTAGTTTGTTCAGCCGATTTCGCAGATCATTCGATACATGTTTAAAATTATCTCTACATTATTGTTCGTGTAATTTATTTTACTGTTGGAATAAGGATGGGATGTTTTCGGATTCCTTACTGCGATTTTTATAAGTTGATGAAAAAAGTAAAAAATGTAAAACTCAAAACAACGAGGAAAAAAAAAAAAAAGATGGACATTTGTCATGATCAAACTAAGAAACTGCTCAATGACCATTTCGGTGGAACAGTACGTACACCATCTCTATCAGGACCGAAGTTAGTTACAAGTATAAATGCGAGTTTAAATATGTTGTTATAGAAGTCACATCTACCACACTGAACACTTAAGGAAATTTTCTCACCAGTTTAATTTCAAGCAAGCAAAATTGATCCAATCTCAGAGACCTATCTCGAGTTAAACATGAATAGTGGTTTCCCATTTTTACATGTAACCTGGAAACGATTAGTTAAAAAGTGAGGTGTGGGAACACTTATTTTCGGCATAATAATTTCCTTGGCATTAAAAAACAAAATTCCAGTATAATTTGTTCTTCAAATACTTGATTATTCACGTAGAACAGGCAAAGACGTTTTGAGGCAAGTTCTTCATTAAAACTTCCATTTTAATGATGGTGGACCACTCGATCCACCAAAATTATCAGTCACTTTTTATAATCTTTCTTAGTCGTTGTTTTGATGGTTTTGAACATTTTTTGCTACCCATTTGACGAAGTTTTCATCTATTTATCTAAATCATGTTGCTGTAAAATTGATTCATAGGTTTCATTTTATCTGAAAATTTTCCTGAACAGAACTTTTTCTCATGTTACCCTCTCTTTGGAAAGTAGGGCGTACAAAGAAGAGGGTTTCAGATACCATTCAGTCTTGCTGTCTAGGTAAATTGGCCGTAGGACAAATTTTAACAGTAGTAAGTGAAAAATGCTAAAAGCAATGTCGAAATGATCCTTTTAACCTTTTCATTTTCAAATAACTTTTTCAATAATGTATGTGGAGTAAGTTACGTGCACTGAAATTCGATGCATGAAAGAGAGCACATCAAAAATGATAGGTAATTTGGTAATTTTAGTTAACGTCGTACTAGAGAAACATAGCGAGCTATTGACGACGGTTCGGTATCAGTCCCTTAGGGGAGAGATCCGAGGACAACACCTCGTAATTTTGAACCACGGTCAGATGACGATGCAAAAGTGAAAGAATAACATAGTAAATGAGTAGTATTTTGGTGACGTTTTTTTTAACTTTGCCTGGTTACAAATACTTACCTTTTTTTTACTTTTAGGGCTCAATATTTGGGGTTTAGTTGAAACATTAAAATACCAACCCTTCGAGGGGAAGAGATTTAAAAATGTGTAGTACTGCTATACCTCCACAACTCACATAGCGATTAAACCTTCATGTGTTATCAATGAGATATTTCGTCCATCGATTTGCTCAATTTCGCTAATGACGAGATATCTCGTCCACGAATTTTGGATGACAATAAGATCAAGATCTGGCCAGGTTTCTTACAATGACGAGAGACGACGAGAGGATGGACGAGATTTCGTTCGTCATGTTTTGAGGACGACTTACGACGAGATACCCTGTTGATACAACTATCTGGAGGTTTATACAGTTTAGTGCTGATGGTTATACTCGAGTCTGCTGGTTTAATAACGAGATATCTCGTCCATCAAAGCTGCCATGAGGGTTAAATAACCACATTTATTGGTTGAGATACTCCTAAGAAACTGGTCCAAAAAGTCAAAATAGGTTAGAAGATATGAAAGAAACACAGAAAGTTGTAGAACTGATTTATGCATGTGAATCCCTCCGAGGGTTCTGTAACGTCACGGTCTACGTCATCATGAGAGCCCAGACTCCCTTGCGAAAGGAGAGAAAGAACAAGGAGTGGTGTTGGTGCGAATGGGACAGTTGATGGCGTTGCATTCAACTAAATTTGAAATGTCTTTCTTTTAATTGAATGTAATGTTTGTCTGTCCAAGTGGTACACTTTCCTGTGTTGTGTGTTTGTGTCATACAAGCCAATAAAGACTTGACGGTCTAATACAGCTACCTTATTCCATATATGAAATACCTTACTGTTCATATTAGAAGATTTGTTAATTATTTGATAAATGTAAAAATGGTTGTTGGAAAAAAAAATTTGACAAAAAGAATTTGAGTAACCTCTGTCTAGTTAGGCTTAACAGGTCCCTGTCTTGGTTCTTGACTTGTAGATTAAGAACCTTTAGAATAGAGCACACTTTCCCAAAATTTTTGAGATCAACGCCTCTGTTCCAAAGACAATTTTTTAGGCCGTCCTTCGATTTTTCATTTTTTTTTATTTAAACAAGTAATACATTTCAAGTGTTTCTGTGCCTGTAATTTTTGAATTTCTTTAAACCATTTCATGTATGCGACCGTTTGTAAATTTTAAATTTTCAAACATCTACTTTGGAAACAAAGCAAATTGGAGCTGAAACTAACTGTATGGCTATCTATTAAAATGAAATAACAAAATATTTAATTGGTGCACAGACACACTAGATTACTCAGTATTATTAGAAATTAACATGAATTAAAAATAAGTAGAATTGAAAGTAATCACAAAAACATACAGGCTAACACTCTTTTGCTACGACCTATCGTTTTGTTTTTAGACCGATAAGTTGTAAATTTCATTTTGCAACATATTATTCTCGCGACAATGAATCACTGTATTGAATATATCTCTGTACGGTTAAGTGTATAAATACTTGCTTAAAACATTTTTAGTTTCAACATTTCTCCTCCATGTCCGTTAATTCCCTTACGGCTAACAATTCCCCCCACTCCCCAATATACCTTCATCGTCCACAAGGGGTTGGTAGCGACCGCTTGGGGAAACAATGTCCCAAAAATACAGTACCCTCATGTATAATTTTCATTTTCGTAACAGTCTAAGTGGTTTTGACGATTTATTTCCTCCATTAAAATCTGCCCAATTTTGCTAATAACGAGATATCTCGTCATCAATATGTTGATCATACTTGAGATCTTGTTATGATGACTTCAATCATTCAAGATTAGGTCAATTTTTTGTATTGATCGTGTTTTCTTCTACCAACAAGATATCTCGTCCAACAAGATCTGGTAAGTTTTGTTAATGACCAGGTACTTCTCCAAGACAACCACAAGAATGGTTAAGTAAGAGAGCATTGACTGGGTATCTGCAATATAGTGTGATTTCACCAATTAAACTTTAATTAAATAGTAAAGAAAGATTAAATAAAACATTATTTTCTTTCAGGATTTCCGTCTATGAACTTCAGTACGATCAAAATGCAGAAACTCCTTTTACTTCTGATGGCATTGAACACAGGTAAGACTAATCGTTTTCTCTTTTAATACCTGGTTTTAAATTTACAAAATTCTACTGACTGTCTGAGAGAAAAAAAATTAAAAAATAAATTCCGTACGATCATATTTTTTAATGTTTCGATAGAAGTTCTAAGTAGTTTTATTGAACTTAACTTTTATAATTCAACGAACGATTTTTGTGTTATACCGGAATGTGAAGAGTTATTCATTAAGATCTATAAATAACTATAATGCGAGGTTTTAATGTAGCAAATTATCTAACAATGGGACGAACTTTAAAATAAAGACTTTGTATCGCTACTTCTGGAAGAACAATGACACAAGTCTCTAATTCCTCAATTTATTCAGAAACCAGAAACTGAATTATAATGAGAGTGGAGATGATAATAGGTTATTTATGTTTCTTTTAAATGATTACAATTGTGCATGTATATTTTGAATATTAATCCTCAATTTTATTGCGTCATTATTTTTCAACACAAAGTCATTTACTATGAAAAGCATTTTTACTATATTTATTCTACTTTTACTACATATTTACTGACATTTTATTCATTCAGTTGTTCCCATAAAGTAGTTGTTACCAATTTCGCAGTTTCATAGTTGTTCTACTAAACTTTGGAATTAAATGTTCATTACAAATTCATTTATTTTGTTTAAAAATCGATAAGAAGGAATGCATTCAGGATTAATATATATTAATTACAACATGTGAGAAACTTGAATTGTAATAAATAAAAAAGTGGGGTTGAAAATAGCATATTTATGTTGCTACCAAATGTTCATCACGTGTAATTTACATATTCACCCACAATTATCCTACAAATTCAAATGTAATATTAAAAATATTTCTTATATATATATATATATATATATATATATATATATATATATATATATATATATATAAAATTTCTAAAACAAGAGGAAATTCCAAATAAAAACCAAAAAGAATTTATTGAAAATGAAAGTGTTAGTGGATCAAGGCGTCATCAATGGGAAGCCTAAACCATACAACACAATATGGTGTTTTCTACGTATACGAGTAGCAAAACTTTAAGAAATTGCTCATTTACTCCCCCAAACACCATTAAAAGAAAATCTACAAAACATTAACATAAGAAAAAAAATTAAATCAAACCAGCAACAGCAGTCGGGAGACTGGCAACACCAAGCCAGAAGATCGCATCAAATGCCGCTCCAATTTCACCCAACAAAACGCCAACACCAATGACTCAGAGGAAATAACGAAATAGAATTAGTCATCGGTTACGTAATTGTTGATAATAATAAACCCCCTTCTTCATTCTTTATTACGTTTCTTGAAGGATTTATTGGTCAGAAGTGAGTTTTAAAGAAATAACATATTTAAAAAATAATAATAACACACTTACAGAGGAGTGCGCAAAAGCTGTAACTATCTCTGACAAGTAAGGTATTTACATCCTTCCAATACGCAAATTAACGAAAGAGCAAAATAAAAAGCATGGGTATTCAACCAGTAAACGAAAGTGAAAGCAAAAGTTAAAACTAACCAAGCAAGCTCGCCGAAAGCTGCAGACATAGCATGGTAAGCAATATAATTTCTAAAACAAGAGGAAATTCGAAATAAAAACCAAAAGGAATTTATTGAAAATGAAAGTGTTAGTGGATCCGGGCGTTATCAGGGAGGAGCCTGACACATACAACACAATATAGTGTTTTCTACTTATACGAGTAGAAAAACGCTAAGAAATTGCTCATATCCACCCCAAAACACCATTAATAGAAAATATACAAAACAAAAAATAAAATAAGTGAAAACTAAATCAAACCAGCAATAGCAGTCGGGAGACCGGCAACACCAAGCCAGAAGATTGCATCAAATGCCACTTCCACTTCGCCCAACAAAACGAGAAAAACCAATGCGTCAGAGGAAATTGTGAAATAGAATTAGTCATCGGTTGTATCTGCTGTTGTTGGTTTGATTGAGGTTTTTCTTATTTTAATGTTCTGTTTTGTATATATTTTATTTTAATTTTGTTTGGGGAGTATATGAGTAATTTCTTAGCGTTTTGCTACTCGTATGTGTAGGAAACATCATATTGTGTTGAAGGGGTCAGGCTCCTCTCTGATGCACTAACACTTTCATTTTCAATAAATTCGTTTTGGTTTTTATTTTGAATTTCCTCTTGTTTTATAAATTATATTGCTTACCATGATATGTCTGCAGCTTTCAATGCGCTTGTATGGTTAGTTTTAACTTTCGTTTTTTGGTTGAATACCGCCGCTTTTTATTTTGCTCTTTCGATAATTTTCGTATATATTTGAATGATGTAAATATGTATTATCTTTACAACATATTGAAATTCTTATTCATTCAATTATGTATATCATGAGACTGACAGAGGTTGGTTGGTATTTTAATAAACGTCGCAATAGAACAACGCAACGGGCGATTGGCGACGGTCCAGAATCAAACACGAAGGGCTGGATCCGAGGACAACACCACATAATTTTGAACCACGGTTCAGATGACAAGGTCACACCTGAGCTGGCACCCCACTCTCCAAACTTCCACACCACGCCAACGCGAGGAAATTTGAAGCCACAAGATCAACATGCAACAGATCCTTTGTACACGACGGTATTTGGTTGGATATTCGAACTCGCAATCCTCCGCTAGCAAATCCGTTACTCTTCCAACCAAGCTATTGCGACCCGAGTCCAACTGAGTGTTAAAATTAATAATGACACACCATAGGTTTCTATGTATCGTTGTTCTAATCGAATTGTGATGCTAGTGTTCTAAACAACACTTACTCCGATGCTGCTTGATTTGCGTGCATATATAATTTGACCTGCATGCTTGATCACAAGTATCCGCTTATAAATCGTTATCGGGGAGAGACATACATTAAAAGCTTTTAACTCAAACAGATAAAAATGTACACCCGTCAAAAAAAAAACGACTCACCCGATCGCAATTGCACAATTTACATCACAGAACAAAACGGAAGGTAGCAATCGATAGGGATTAATGTTTTCAACAAGTATCAATATTAAAACATTGCCTAAGGTGCCGTCTTCATATTAAATTGGGTGCTTGCTGCGAAAATTTCAATACGTACCACATCTTTTATCACAAATTTGGATTCTATACACAATTTCAGGAGGAAATAAAAAGTTCACCAATTTTATTGGATTTTTTACTGATTTGTAAGTGTTTGAAAATTAGATGTCCTAATGTTAAATTGGTGTTTCACGCTTTTTGTTATATTTGCTAAAACATTAATTTTCCTTGGAAATTCTTTTCCATCCTTTGCTGCCCCAATACCCAAACACAATCTATAAACATTTTAACTATCAAACTAAATTTTACAGTTTGTTATTAATTATGAAATTAAGATTCATAAATATTATGAATGGAAACCTGGGCACATTATGACTCCATGCGATTCAACTGTAACTGAAACATCGGGATTCCAAATTTCAGCTCATCACGTGCATAATTAGTAGCGCAGTGAGACTGTTTGCAAAATTCGATTATTATTATCGTTATTGGGGATTGTTCACAAAGTGAAAACAAAATTTCTGTCAACAGATCCTGTGATTCAATCAGAATGGATTCTGACTTTGTCACCATCTTAATGGACTCCATACCAACGCGGTAGAACAGGTCATTGACTGCGACGGCCACTACACGTCTTTATTAATATTTATGATGTGATTGAAAACCGAACATTTACACGCTCCCTCAATGGTTTTTATGGATTTTCTCGGTCAATTTTATGCCGCTTTTCATTATTTTTTCATCAAATCCGCCTGAAATTGTGTGTGGAATCCAAATGTGTAAATAAAGAGGTGGGTTCGTATTGAAAATATCAGAGCAAGCACCCAATTTAATATGAAGACGACTCCTTAGACAAATTTTAAGAATTGATATTTGTAGAAAACATTCACCTCTATGGATTGCTACTGTACCGTCATGTAAGAATTAGACGGACAGCTGGTTTAAAATTAAACTATTTATTTGCATAAATTAAATATTTACAAGAAAATTTAAAAAGATAATTAAGAGCACAGCCATTGACAACCGAAACCTGCCTGAAGCCAAAGTAACAAATGGCAAAACAGAGACGTCTGTCTCTCGTCGAATCTCGAGTCCGAATCCCAAAATCCACCTTCGCTTCGCTCCACAGAACCGCCGCTGACAACGAGAGGGTGGTGAATTCCGAGCCCTCTAGAGATGTTTATGTCCTCTCCAGAACAGAAACAGCCCCACACAGATGCGAAAACCGTCTGTCATGCCGATTTGAGTCCCCCACAGCAAAACTTGATCCCAGACATGGGATTAGGGAACCGACGGAAACACCAGCTGTGTATGGATCAAATGGAACGCCGGGCCACCGATGAGCCGCACGTGCAAAGTCTGAAGTTGTTTTTGCATTCCGAAACATTCCAGAGTCCACGTGTTAGGGAAAAGGGTCGGCTAGTACCATATGGTACACTACCTTCCGTTTTGTTCTGTGATGTAATTGTGCAGTTGCGATCGTGTGAGTCGTTTTTTTTGACGGGAGTACATTCACGAGAAAAAAACGAACTACCTCCTACATTTCGAGTACTATTCATACTTGAGCAAATTCATAGCTATCATTCAATAGAGAATAATGCCCTCTAAAAATAAAAATTATAATTCCAATTCCAAAACGATTTGAGAATTAAATTATCATATTTACTATGCAAATGCCAACGATTCGAGAAATATCATCCAAGGTTCGTCAAACGTTTTTTAAACTTATGGTCGCCCCCTAAAATCGCAATAATGACGAAAATTTAATGTAGCTTAAAACTAACTATCGGAATGAGCTGAAATTTCGCATGGCGTACTAGCCGTCCTTCTGAATTGTGTTTCCTACCAAAATATAAGTTTCCTATTCACAAAATTTTCAAACATTAATTTAATAATTATTATTGCATACTAAAAACTATTTTTAAAATGCAATATCATGTGGATTTTGTTTGAGGTGTTTAACAATAACATGGTACAAATTATCAGCTCTATAGGCATATTATTTAGGAATATATCCATTAAAGAATAATTGCTTTAACATTAGGAGCACCAATCTTTATGTATTCATAACGAAACGATAAGTCCTAATGACATGAAATTTGGTATATGAAGTTAAATTTTGATAGATTCGAAATTGTGTTTACTATTGAAAAGTATGATGTCGGTGCTCAATTTAAATTGAGAAGACCTCTTGTGCAAATTTCCTGAATTTGAAATTTATGGAAGACGTTAGCGTGATAGGACAATCACATCAAATATTGTTTTGCCCTAAAAGCAGAGAAATACAACCTGCAAACTATTTGTTTCAATGTCCAGTCCCCTAACAAATCCCTGAACTCGAGGAGAAACCAAGTTCATCACCCCTCGATTCCGAGAAAATGGAACGGGTGCGCTTTCACCCTTCACCCAATGGGGTTGGTATCTGAAGTGGCGCAATGTCACTCGGCCAATAGAAGGATTGACCCCCTGGCAAGATCGGGGCTTAGCACCCAGAATATTGGGGGAAGGTCAAACGGGGAGAACGATAGAGAAACCTCAACGCTAAAAAAAAGAGAGGGAGGTTTTTTCGGTGGTGGCCAGCTATTTCCAAAAATATGGTAACTCTACAATTAAGAGACGTACCATCGACGAATTGAATGAAAAATAAACGAAGTTACCAAACAGAATCCAGCTTCCTTTACTTTGTCGTGCACCAGCAATAGAAATCTCTAGATTCCAGAAGGAAAGAACCACCTAATTCCAAAAGAAAGAATCTGCATATCCCGATGCCTTACTTCAACCTGGCGGTCACCATATATAAAGGTATGTCCGTATTTCTATCCGATATCGATTGAGAACACTTATTCCTATCGAACCTGTGGTCAATACTGGATATTGGTATCCAGATAAAAATTGGGTACAATAACCAGTACAGTTAGGTTCTGCCTAACGCGATCTTTGAATTTTCTCTGCTGTTAATATCGCTAGAATGAAAAAAGTGTTCGTTTTTTTCTACAACTAAGGAGGAATACACAACCGGGATCCTGCATCGCCTACAACTCAAACATTGCTAGTGGGTTTACCCAGTGAGCCATGACGGTCCCGTTTCAAAGTTACACCGAAGATCTATATCCCAAAGAATCTAACCTAAACCCAAAGATCTAACCCAACCGAAGGTTTCCTAAATCGAAATCTGAGTACCGACTAACACTTGCAAATTCATTGTTCATATAAAGATAGGTACGTAGTTGAATTACTACACAACGGGTATTGGTGGTGAAAAAGTTCGAGGACAACACCTCGTCATTTTTAACCATGATAAGATAACAACGCCAACACCTGAAGCGGCACTCCACTGTCTACGTAGGGACACACACATCACGTTTAGGACATTGGAGACCATAGCAGATTTAACATGCATCATCCTTCACGTGCATAACGGTGTTTGGTTGGATCGAGCTAGTACTTAGTCCTATTTCTCTCTTATTATTCATTGTGGTTTGAACGCAATAAATGATACATTAGGAACTTTGTTACAATAGAAATGTTTACAATAGTCAGAGGAATACAAGAATATAGAATTTCGTTTTTGACCCATTTGAGAGGCAATTCCACCTTGCAAGAAACAGTCTTTCCATGCATTACCTTTAACCAATCTTCCCGACCAATATAATTTTTCAAAAGGATACCATTTTAAATATGTGAGCTATAACCTTTTCAAAGGATTTTATTGTAAGTTAAATTACCAACAGAATCTATCCAAAGGATTCTATTCCAAGGAAAGGATCAATAGAATCATTACAAAGGATTTTATTCCACAGAATGAACCAATAGAATCGTTACAAAGATTATATTATACTAAATGGGCCTATAGAATCTTTACCAAACAACTCTATTAAACAGAATATTTCCAAACAATTCTGTTCTATAGAATGGTCCAATAGAATCTTTCCAAACATTTATATTCTACAGAATGGTCCAATAAAGTCTTTCCAATGGATTATATTCCATAGAATGAGCTGATAGAATCTTCCCAAAGGATTATATTCTACTAAATGGTCCAATAGAAAATTTCCAAAAGATTCTATTCTACTAAATGGGCCAATAGAATATTTTCAATGGATTCTATTCCACAGAATGTGCCAATAGAATCTTTCCAAATGATTTTATTCTACAGAAGGGGCCTATAGAATGGTTACTAAGGATTCTATTACAAGGAAATAATCAATAGTAACATTACAAAGATGTATTCCTATTTTAAAAAAAAGGACCAAAATAGAATATTACTAAAGGTGGAAATAATCCATGTTTTTTTAGAAAGATGTACTTATTAGACAATACGTTTGTTGTGGAGCAAAAGCAACTCTAATCTCGCGACGCTCCAAAGGTATAAAGACCTAATTTTTTTAACCTGCTCTCTTATTTGAAACACAATGCCAACAGCCTCTTCAACAGCATTTCTTGGGACGTTGGATTTGGCAAAATCGCTATCTTAATAATGCAATTCTCTTCTACGAAACGCCTCTTGAAACAGGACACAACAAAGGAACAACGACTAGAAAGCGACATGTTTGAAAGAAAACCTTTGATGGTTACATTGTTAAATCCACCGAATTCCTCGCATCATACGAGTTGGTAGCCTTACCGCGGTTAGTAAAATTAAAAAATAAATATATTTATTGTTCGAGTGAAAAACCAGTCAGAAAAAAATCCTGGAGCTAGTGCTTCCTCTTTAGAGTCATATTTTGTCGAAAAACGTCTTGGATTGTATGATATGGACTATGTGGGTTGATTGGAGAAACGAAATAAATTGAATATTCACATTTTTTAATTTTATTTTTAATTAATGTATGGTACAGATTGTCTGCCTATTTGCAAAATTTTATTAAAGACTAGGCAAGGATATGAACAATACGATATATAAGATTTGCAGATCGCACTGATATCTCTTGAGAATATAAGATCTATCGTAATCTAAAGATGACGGGGCAGCGCTACGTTCAAACAACAACTCGGCGACCGACCACGCGCCATCTTTGAGCCGCTGCCGTTACGCCCGTTTACGCTCGGCATATATCATGGCTATCTTTCAGGAATCCCCAGGTCTTTCTCTTTCATTTGCTATACTTTTTCCATACTCTTTCCTCTTCTTATTGGCGAAATATGTGGACACTTCTGAAAAATAGTGAAATTTTACAAATTGTTCGCACTTTGACTCCTGATAGACCAAGGCGGGAGGCAGTGGTTGCTTTTCGCCTATTCACCGTGCATGATTGCCTTGATGCGCATCTGTGTCGCATTGGCGTTCTTAATGAAGCTGCCCGCCCCCTGTGTGACAAAACCGAGCCGATGGACAAAAATCACCTGCGTGTCTGTGGAGCTCTCCATGGAGAAACTGATAGATCGCGATACTAGGAAGCTAGAAGACTCTAGGGGCGATAGTCTTCGGCTATCCTTTGAACTTTTTGATGTTTTTAGTAGTTGTTATTCTTCTGTTTACGTTCTGTTTTTTTTATGTTTCCTTGTTCATGTACCCCAGCCATTGGAAATAAAAAAATTCTTATGCGTATTTCAAATTGTCAGATTATACTTACAGTTACTATCAATTCTTATTCTGTAGTCAAACAGCTACAAAACAATGCGTTCACTAGTCGGAAAGCAGAGTTATACTACACTGGCGTAAGAAATTAAGAGAATTTCCAGACTTGGTCGATTATCTCTAGAACTACTGTACCGATTTTAATGAAATTTGATATGTACATACATTGATACAATACAAAACAAATAACCATTCAATAATTGTAATACACACGCATGATCGTGCGTAACACTCGTTGTAGTCGGAAGGTATGAAACAGCGGTTGCAGAATAAACAACAAAATGGGTTAATAGGGGGTATGGTCCCCTCTTACAGATATACAGGTGTCGCAGCGTGATTTCATACTTGAAATAAGGCAGTTTATAATTTCCTGTGGCAATCGGTCATACGCCTTCAGAACCGCTGTTTTCATTCCCTGGATGGTTATCGGAGGGGGTTTCGAGTTGCAATTGCCCTCCCCAGAGCGTCCCAGACATGCTCTATAGGATTAAGGTCTGGAGATCTGGCTGGCCAATCCATCCGGCGAATATCCTCACTCTCTAGAAATTCGTCGACCTGAAGAGCTCTATGTGGCCTCACGTTATCGTCCATTAAAATGAACTCAGGGCCAACTGCACCCCTGAAAAGGCAGCATAGGGCTCCAAGAACTCATCCCTATACCTCACACCAGTCACACTACCTCTTTCAAAGACATGGACAGGTGTGCGGCCATCCAACATGATGCCTGCCCAGCATTAAACCTCTTCCGCCATAGTGGTCGATTTCGCGGACATTGGAGGGTAGGTAGCGGGACCCTGGTTCTCTCCATATGAAGGTACGGCGAGAATCGGTGTTTAGGCTGAACCGGGACTCGTTAGTGAAGAGAACGGTCGCCCATTGATCCATACTCCAATCTCTATGCTCTCTGCATCATGATAAACAGATTCTCCTGTTCGTAGAAGTGAGCGGGACGCAAACAGCAGGTCTTCTTGCGAACAACCCTCTCTCCTGAAGTCTTTTGGAAACATTCACCCTTGATACACTGGTTCCTGTGGCTGCATACAAGTCACGAGAGAGCTGAGAAGTTGTAGCACTCCTGTTACGCCTCGCTATAATCGACAAATGGCGATCTTCTCTGGCCGTCGTGGCTCTTGGACGACCTTGTCCAGGCTTTCTCTCGATGGATCCGGTATCCTGGAACTGTTTCCATAAGTTAAACATGAGGCTCGGCGTTAAATTGAACTCTCTATATATTTGGACGAGATTGGCCTGCTTCTAGCCTCCCCACAATTCGCCACCTTATTCCATCATCTAAAAGTTGGTGGTTACTCATTTTTACTGTTACAATTTGAAATTAACCGATTGCTGCAAAATAACACCAAGAAATTCACCGAGGTGTGCTAGCGAACGAAATGCGTCTTAACTTATGCGCGCTTATAAAGCTTGTTTCTCTACTGGCTACGTCTACACACACGTGTACGCTTATGTATTTGACGTACAAGGTTTGAATTTTTGTCTAGAAGCAGTGGTTTTACATTCAGTTCAGTTCTTTTCATGAAATTCGATAAAATATGCAAATTCTCTTAATTTATTTCACCAGTGTAATTTCAGTGCATGCGCAGGCTACCTCAACTCGGCGGCTATCTTGTTTGTAGTTATGATGAAAGAATAGAATGTTGTTTAAGGTCTTTGTTTTCTTCTTCATCCGATGATATAGTCAGCTTTGCTAGATCTGTTAAATTATAAAAATTATAAACAAATGTCTGGTAGTCATAAGATCGTGAGAATCGTTCCGCCGAACTGGCCTCCTTGTTAAGACGTATTCCGTCAAAAGTCAAAATCATCAGGCAGCTTGATCAACAAGAAAGTAGACAAACCAGTCCATGCAAGAATTGTTAACTCTCTTAGTATCGGAAGATTTCTGAGTAGTCGCTTTACCCCCCCCCCACTACACAGAAAAATTAATCAATGACAAAATAACTGCATCGATTGGTAAAAATAATCCATAGATTTTTCAACATGTAGAAAGAATATTAACCCTTATAATAGAATATTTTGAAAAATTATTTTCTTTGAATAAAATCATTTGGAACTATTCTAGTGGTCTTTAATTGGGATAAAAACCATCTGGAAAAGATTTTATTGCGCCTTTCCTTGGAATGGAATTAACAGGAAAGATTATATTGTTGTTTTCCTTAGAATAGAGTCCACATGTAGTAGTTTCAACATGTAGAAAGAATATTAACCCTTAGAATAGAATATTTTGAAAAATTCTTTTCTTTGAATAAAATCATTTGGAACTATTCTATTGGTCTTTAATTGGGATAAAAACCATCTGGAAAAGATCTTATTACGCCTTTCCTTGGAATGGAATTAACAGGAAAGATTATATTGTTGTTTTCCTTAGAATAGAGTCCACATGTAGTAGTTTCAACATGTAGAAAGAATATTAACCCTTAGAATAGAATATTTTGAAAAATTCTTTTCTTTGAATAAAATCATTTGGAACTATTCTATTGGTCTTTAATTGGGATAAAAACCCTCTGGAAAATATCTTATTACGCCTTTCCTTGGAATGGAATTAACAGGAAAGATTATATTGTTGTTTTCCTTAGAATAGAGTCCTTTAAAAAGATTCTATTGGTCAAAAAAGTGAAAATTGATTAGAAATTATTCATAAAAACTACAGGTTATTAAGATGAATTATGCGTGTGAATCCTTCAAAGGGTTTAGTACTCCTTTATATATGAAGGATATTCGGTGTAAAGAAGCAAAAAAAAATGGTATGATATTTTATTTCGGCTATTCAAATGTTCTCGCCTTTTGCTTTAAGAGTTTACACAAATCTGTAGTTTATCTTAGTCGGCAACGTTTAGCGTAAAATCCAATTGGTATAATAAAGAAAAATGAGTACATGTATTAAGTTTGGAGATGACTGTATTAGAAGATAGGATTTCATCGCTCCCAAGCAACTTGAACAACGGGGAGAGTTTGACAGAGGCCGAGTAATCGGCCTTCGAGAAAGTGGATGGTCTAGTCGGCGGATTGCTCAACCTATTGGTTGTAGTGATGTTACTGTTGCACGCAGTTGGCTGTGATTTATTGGATACAACAAATCACATGCCAGTGTCAACGAGGCTCAAGAAGGTCCAGAGAAACCGGATCGAGAGAGGATAGACGTATTACAAGAAATGCGCGTTCTGATCCAACAGCCACTGTTGTAGACATCCAACTGACAGTGTGAACCTCTCTCAATTATCCAATAAGTAATCGCACCATTTGTAGACGGTTCACAACGTGGGACTAAAGTCCCGTAGACCGTTACGACGACTGCCTTTAACAGCATTGCGGCGCAGTCAAAGACTGGAATTGTATCGTGTCAGACGGACATGGGGCGTCGAATGGCATCGAGTGGTCTTCACTGACCGAAATCCCGTTTCTGTATGGATGAAGACGACAATCGAATCCATGTGTGGTAAACGCCAAGATTCACGGTTTATTGTGCAGCGTCATACGTACAGATGTCCTGGTGTCATGGCGTGGGGTGCAATTTCGTATGATGCCAAATCACCTTTGGTTTCATTACGGGCTCTTTGACAGACCAGAGTTACGTACAGAAAATTGTACAGCCAGTTACACTCCCATTCCGGAACTCCCAGGTTCACCCACTTTTTCAACACGACAATGCTCGACCCCATATTGCTTCCGTCTCTAGAGCTTGTCTGCGACACAGCGATAACTTACCATGTACGACATATTTACCTGATCAAGTCCCCGATCGAGAATGCATGGAAAGCTATGGGACGAAATGTAACCACTCCACCCGTACCGTGTAATCTGCTGAAGTGTAACTACGTGAAATGGTTCTAGCAGTATATGAATGAACTGTCGCAGGATTTCATGAATAGCTTGTCTGGCTCATTACCAAGGTGGTCGGCATTCAGCATTAGGAATAATGGCGGTCAAACTAAATACTGAAAGATACCACTTTTGAATATTTTTCTCAATAAAATTTGCATATTTCAGTGTCAAATGTTAATCATTTACTCATTCATAAGCACTTTACCAACCTTGTAAATTCCATTGCATTTTGACAATTCCTTCTAGATGTACCATTTATTTTTTGTCTTACAGTGTATAAATTAGGGTCCGTGCTTTTTCCACAACCAAGTGACAGATTTGCAAACCGAGCGACAGAAAACAAAAGAGTATTTCTGCGAGCACACTTTCCCTCTATTTCAGTAGAAGGTCTATGGTTATTTACATGACTTTCGAAATCTACATCTCGTTTCATTGAGATTCGTTGAAAACCTCAGTCAATAGAGGATCGGCTCGTATGTTACTGTATGACCACTATATAAGTAACAAATATGACGGATGTACTTCCATAATCTCTGGATATTTAGAAAACCCTTTTAACCATCTCTGCTTTCACTTACTAGTTCATGTCCTCTTCGGGATTTATTCCAAACCGTCACTAATACACCGCGTGTTGAGTGAATGTGACGTTCATTATCAACAAACCTATCTACCTTAATATTTCATGTTGGTATGATTTGGCATGCTTGTTAGGAAACTTTCAGAACCAGCTAATGTATCCGGATTTGCGACAGTGGGGTTTTCGGAATAAAGCGTTACGTCAGGAATAGATCGGAAATTGCTACCTGCTGAAAGTTATCTTTAAACTCAATTCGCATCTCAGAGTTTGGCGCTACAGGGCGTTTGGAATTATCCATACCATTGACGATTTACATAGATGCAATCATCTGTTAATATTTTTGATTATATATTCTTATAACATATTATATGTACTGGTTAATGACTGTACTCTGTTAAATTAATCAAACTTTTGCTCCTTATAATGATAAGATGGGAAAATATACCACAAAGCACTTTAAAGAATTTTTCAAAAATTGAAAACTAATATTCTATCTCAAGTTTGCTCACCTTTTTATAACACACATTCCAGCGTGCTTCATTAGAAATAAATATATTTAGAACCAAAACATTAATTTTTAAATTCCTAATTAACCCATTTCTACAAATAGGCAGCAAGAAATAGCTTTGAGATAAATAGCTTGGATAATTGGAGATACAAGCCTCAATCCTAGCACCATTTTTTTCCTTAGTGACCGATTTATAGATGAAGTCTAGGAATAGATGTTCTCGAATAAAAATGCTTGTTTTCGAGAGATTCCAAACTGACCGATTTAAATATATCTATATAAATAATAATGTTGAAATCTATAAATATATAAATAAGAGTATTTGTTTTTATGCATTGAATATTTCAACCCATTTCAAGTATTCTATCCGTTTTAGATCATTCTAATGCGAAATTCATTGCTTGCGCGTTTGGTGTCTGTTTGTACATAGATATGTTTGTCTGTCTCTACATGTATATGTCTGTTAATCTGTACATCTATATGTCTGTCAGTCTGTACATCTGTCTGTATGCATGTGTGTGCGCCCGTGCTACGTCGAAACAATTTAATATAACCTTTCATACTGAGAGTAGGGATGCGACATCGATAGCAAAACATCGATGTTTTGAAACATCAATGTTCAAAATTAAAACATCGATGTTGATAATACATCGACCCAAAAACATCGATGTTTTTAAAATTCAGTGTATTTAAACTTTTTCCCCCATTTCTTAAAACTGGTTTAGCAACTTGTGATGCTACATCGACAGCCAAACATCAATGTTTAGAAACTTTGATGTTCAAAATTAAAACATCGATGTTGATAATGCATCACCCTAAAACCATCGATGTTTTTAAAATTCAGTGTATTTAAACTTTTTTCCACATTTCTAAAAACTGGTTTAGCAACTTGTGATGCTACATCGACAGCCAAACATCAATGTTTAGAAACTTTGATGTTCAAAATTAAAACATCGATGTTGATAATACATCGACCCAAAAACATCGATGTTTTTAAAATTCAGTGTATTTAAACTTTTTCCCCCATTTCTTAAAACTGGTTTAGCAACTTGTGATGCTACATCGACAGCCAAAAATCAATGTTTAGAAACTTTGATGTTCAAAATTAAAACATCGATGTTGATAATGCATCCCCCCAAAACCATCGATTTTTTTAAAATTCAGTGTATTTAAACTTTTTTCCCCATTTCTAAAAACTGGTTTAGCAACTATTGATGCGACATCGACAGAAAACATCGATGTTCAAAATTAAAACATCGATGTTGATAATACATCGTCCCCAAACAATCTATGTTTTTAAAATTCAGTGTATTTAAACTTTTTTCCCCATTTCTTAAAACTGGTTTTGCAACTAGTGATGCGACTCCAATACATCGATGTTTTTTTCTAAAACATCGACATCGATGTCGCATCTCTACTTTTCAGACCCTTCATTCTTGGTCACTTAGGTCTAAAAGTATGTTCAATTTGCTGATTATAAAAATTATACTACTTGATTATTTTTTAAATTTTTATAACGGTACCTTTTTCATTTCAAAATAAAACATCGACAACGTAAAAACATCGACAAGTATAAACATCGATGTTACAAAAACATCGACCCCAATACATCGATGTTAAATATATCGATGTTTTAAAAAACATCGATGTTTTGAAAACATCGACATCGATGTCGCATCCCTAATTGAGAGTACTTACATTCATTGAGTGACTGAACTTGATTAAGGAGGTCTGTGTCTGTCCGTCTTCCAATTCTATGTTCGATTTTGTGCCTGTGTGTTTGTAGAAGTATCGCATAAAATATAATGGACATATTTTTAATTCAATGTTCTATATTTGATGCATCGTATTCATATTTAATGAATGCAGTATTTGAAATGTCTTTGCTTGCATATTTAAGCACGATTCATGTTAAAACATTTGAATATATATAATTATACTTAAATTTACTTTTTTTGTGATATTTCTGTTTCTTTCGCTCTGAATATAAATTTCGCATTTCTATATTTTGTGCACTCTTTAGTTATAAGTTGTGGCAACTGACCAAGAGATAAAAAAGAATCACTAATTAATCTCTTTAGAACAACTTCTTTCCCCCGACAAGCTTTTATTTTGTTTTATTTCGCTGTTTTCTTTTGTTTTCTGTTTTACATTTATTGTATATTATTTTAATAAATGGCATTTCCTTACCACAACCCCGCCATAAATATTCGATTTAAAGTGGAAGGTAAGTCAGAATAAAGCAAATGTGTGTGTAATTTTGCCGTTACTGAAAGGATGATAATGTGTTTAAAATATACAAACTAGAATTTTTGAAATATTAAAAAAATCTTTGTCATAATCACTGCAGTTCAAGGTGGATAATTTAACGTGTTAAAGCTATATTTAATCAACTTATATCTATTAAAGGCCTATTGATAACAATGATTATCTTTTAAAAAAGACTATCGAAACAAATCGATTTGCAATTTTTTTAAAATGGTAATAGACAGGGCAACTTTTTTGTTGCATTAAAAATGGGAAAAGTTGCATTTATCATTCCCTAAAGTTGCATTTATGGAAATAAAGTTTTAATAATTTTTGATACACTAAAATCTAAAATAAATTATTCGTAAAAAATGAAAAATGTCAAAATTTATTGATAATTTTCGTCGTGTACAACAATATTATAATACATCATTAAATAAAGAAGAACGTTGATGTCGTTGAATGGCCGATCCGTGTACAGTAATTTCTTTAACATTTAAAATCTGCGCTCAACAGAGACTGATGTTGCCTGATATTGTTGCAGTAGGAAATGCTGACTCGAAGGAAAATAATTTCGGGAAAGTGCAGCAAAAACCGTCAAAAGAGTGCCAACCACTGTGTAAAAGTACTTCTTGCCATTTATTTCACTTTCGTCTCTGTTAGTCTTCTTTCCATGAACTTCTTGTTTGATCCGCAGTCCTTCGACGTTCGCTAGATCATACACACGTGATCGAAGAGTTGATTCAGAGGGTAAAAAATGAAATAGTAATTTCATATTAATTAATTTTAAGCTTAATTTAAAAAAGGAATTTAGGTTTTAGTATTTTACATGCAGCGTAGGACGTGTGAAAAAAAGTTGCATTTGTTGCAAAAAGTTGCCCTTGTAATAGGTTACCTTTGCAGCTACAGCAACTACAGCTTCATTTCCTTGAATGTCCACATCTTCGGGAATCCACCGAAGAAAATGCACCAGTTCTCCAAACACATGGTATCAAAGTGATTGGATGTCTTGGGGATATTTTCAGTAGCCATTTGCCGTCGTTGCTCCTAAGGCTGATCTGGAATCCCTTAAGATAATAATTCCCTTGGTCTTCTGCGTTGATGAGAGATTTAAATAATCTTTTATTGCTTTCACAAGTGAAATTGGAAGATATTTTTCATATCCTAGCCTTTATTTGTAATTCCTTTCCATCTGGAATCAGTAGAGAGAGAGAGAGAGGGTATTAATTTTAAGCACCTCATAAACTCAAATTAAAATCTGATGACCCATCAGAGGGAGAAAATTCTGATTACATCATCTCATGGTCTCCCTGGTCCTTGAAGACAGACGAAACTTCTGGCCCGATTACATGGAGATTAACGTAACAACAGTGCCCAATTTTCCAAAGTCAAAATTGTTATTGCAGCTTTGATATAAACACTTTTCAAGCATGACAAAGCGATATAAAAGTGTTTGCCGTTCAAAGGCCATCGTGTATGATACATGTCAGGTTTTCTTTAAAGTGTACTTTATCGCCGTTTTGGCAGAGTATAGTGTTGAATTTAATTGGTATTGATCGATCAAGTATCGAATTCCTATGCGCAATTTATTCTTTAAAATTTTTACAACGAACTAACGAAATTGTTTTGGGTAGGTAGGTTTTTTAAGTACCATCGTATTGGAGTAAAACACGGGCTATTGACGAAGATTGTATTCGGAAAACAAGTCATTTGGCATCACTTTCAGTAACACCCGTATCCTCGCAGAAACGCTACAGCCACCAATATTAAGCTTGACAGAAAATACCTCTTACTCAGAAAGTGAAGGAATATTTTATGCGATAGTGTTTATAAAAAGTAACATTTCAAACAAAAGAAAATTTCGATTTCCAGATAAGAAAGGACCTTTTGCAACTCTCGAAATGCGATTTCCTCAGAACAATTCCCCAAACAGCGTAAACGTGTATCATGACGCAACGGAAAGTAAACAGATATCTAGTAGCGATCATTGTCCGAAGGGGAATCGAAACATTTTCTTCAAACTTATTCTTAAGCCCAGACTGACAGTATTGAGAAATGGAAGATGATGGAATAATATTTTAAAGCGGTATATTTTTAGGAGTGGAGCTGTGGTGTCCCAATTGGAAGAGTGAACGGATTTGCAATCGGAGGGCTGCGAGTTTCATACTTGGTTTAGCCAAAGGCGACCATGTAAACTGTGGCTAGTGCACGTGAAGTCCGCTATGACCTGAAGTATCCTCATGTTGGCCTTGTGTGTAACAATTGAAAGCGGGATTGTGGCGTTTTGGCTCCACAGTAATACAATGGAGTTGGACTAAGCTGGATGTCTTTATAAGTTATTTATTTCACTTAAAACGTTTCAATTAATTTATGGAAAAACTATTTACTAAATACGAACACTGTGCAATCGATGTACGAATGTTCATAAGGAAACAAGAAGTTTCGCTTAGAAGTCGGTTAGTTTTTTGTTGCACGGTGTTTACTTTACCGTATAGCTGTCTCGAGAGCTCTTATGGTGACTCCACACCAACGGCGACAGCAGCAACAGAGACAAGCGACATTTTGTCGCCTGTCTCTGTTGCTGTTAAAAAAGCCTTCACACCGCTGGCGACAGCAATTTATTTGAGCATGCGCATATAATTTCTTTTTCGTAAACAAAACTTTTTTTTATTTCCTCTTCTGATTCTGCAAGATGGCTGACAGATCGTGTCCACGTTTAATAAAACTCATTTTACAGCGAAGACGATTGCTTTAAAGCTTCTGGCTGATGATGAAAGAAGGCAGTGGGTGAAAAACATCAACCGAAATCAGATTAGGCCCTATCCTGATTGGCTGTCGGCATGGCAACAGAGACAAAAGTTGAACTTCCTCCAAGACTTGAACGCGCAGCAACGGAGACAAACCGGGAGAAACAAAATGTGTTTGTAATACGCATGCGCAATAACGAATATACATGTTTTTTGTCGCTGTCGCCGTTGGTGTGAAGCTACCATTACTTCCACCACTTTCCCCGGTGGTTTCTATCTCTCGCCACCATTTTTCGGGGGAGTTCGCCTCCCTCTTGGAATGCTCCATAGGTGTGCTTGAAATTGTTAGAAAATTACGTGTGTGACAAGCAGGTGCAAAAATGTGTAAAAGCTCGGATTAACAAGCCAACTCTCCGACCGATTTAATGACTTTCTGACCTGAGTTATTTCAGAACTGTTACACACGTGATCTGTTTTTTTTTTTTTTTTTTTTTTTTTGGGGGGGGGGGGTTGATTGCTCTTGTCTTGTGGTCTTTTTTTCAAACATCACAGGGTGAAGGCTCGCTCAGGTGATGACCTCGTCTTGTGACTGTCGCTCAAAATTACATGGAGCTGTCCTCGGATCTTTCCTTTCAGGATCTATCCCGGACGATCACCAATAGCCCGTTGTGTTGGTCCCGTAACTACCTTCCTACCTTTTAAACGTGAATATTTTATTGAGGTTGGTAAATACTTAATGATTGGAACCATACATTACATAGGTTGGTTGGTGTTTGGGGTTTTATGGCCTCAAGGGTCGCATTTGTCCATGGCAGATTTGTACAGACACGAGACATAAGGTATCAAGTAATAGACGCATACACAATGAAAGTCTTACTGACGCAGTAGAGAGAAATACACCCAGGAACTAGGGATGCGACATCGATGTCGATGTTTTCAAAACATCGATGTTTTTTTAAAGAACATCGATGTATTTAACATCGATGTATTGGTGTCGATGTTTTGGTAACATCGATGTTTATACTTGTCGATGTTTTTACGTTGTTGATGTTTTATTTTTAAATGAAAAAGTACCGTTATAAAAATTTTATAAATAACCAAGTAGCATACTTTTCATAATCAGCAAATTGAATATACTTTTAGACCAAAGTGACCAAAGGTGAAGGGTCTAAAAGTAGGGATGCGACATCGATGTCGATGTTATCTAAACATTGATGTTTTAGAAAAAGACATCGATGTATTAGAGCCGATGTTGCATCACTAGTTGCTAAACCAGTTTTAAGAAATGGGGGAAAAGTTTAAAAACATCGATGGTTTGGAGGCGATGTATTATCAACATCGATGTTTTCCTGTCGATGTAGCATTACAAGTTGCTAAACCAGTTTTAATAAATGTTGAAAAAAGTTTAAATACTCTGAATTTTAAAAACATCGATGTTTTTGGGTCGATGTATTATCAACATCGATGTTTTAATTTTGAACATCGATGTTTCAAAACATCGATGTTTTGCTATCGATGTCGCATCCCTACCAGGAACTACACTACATAGGACTCGACATTTCAGTGAGTTTAATTCAAGACAGTTCCCTCATCATCTGGTGTTATTCAATCGAGTAGAATATTATACTGATAGAAAAAACTCAGTTTCGAAGAAGCCAAAAAATTCAGCTCTTACCAATAATTGCAGATTCAAAGATAAATGCAGTAACGTCATTAAAAAATTCTACCAGGTTGTGTGTAGTACACAGGCTTTAGTTCTGACGGGAATACTCGAGCCTAGTGTTGGATTGTGGAATGAATGTAGCAGGTACAGTAAGTTTAAACAATCGTTCAAACTTGCTATATCAGCTTCTTTCACGGTCTTTTGAGAATATTCAATAATTAATTTACAGTTTGAATGATTAAATTGAAGTTTAATTCAAAGATTGGAGCCCAATTACTTTTATTGATTAAAGGTCTGAATGTAACGTAGTTCAATGGCTTTCGAATGTCACCACTTACGCAGTTCTCACTCTACACTGTCCGAAGTTGCACTGGCCCAAAGCTCGCCTAGCATCATAGAATTTCGACATCGTGTAGACCCCACGCGCTTTATCAAAGCTGAACCAAAAGCATTTAAATCAAAGCTGAGTCAAAAGTCTTTATATCAATGCTGTGCCAAAAGTCTTTATAGCGAAGTCTTTATAGCGTCTTTACATAAAAGCTGCACAAAAGGTCTTATTTCCAATAAATTCCATGACAAAAAGTCATGTATTGTGACTACAAAACCTCAGTCATGTTAACACGATTGCCACAATCTGATATCATTTGCTGAAATATAGAATTCCAGCAACGTAAAGATTGTGTTTTCCAAATTCGATGCTGTATTAATTACACCAAATGTTCACATGCAAATACCAAGAGGAATTCTTCAAGCAACCAAGTACAAGAATAAGTAAATGCAGTATGTCTTGATCACCAGTGATCATGTATGAAAGCTGAAAAATTGGCATAAAAATATTTATAATGAAAATTAAATGTAAAAACTAAAAAAAAATAATAATAAGTAATTGCGATTTAAAATATTTTGTCAATGCAAAAAGCTCTTCGTTGATGTCCATTTCGGTCCTGATAATGGTGGAGACAAAGTTGTTTACCATCATTAGGACAGAAATAGGCCACAATTAGAAATACGAGTTTAAATATGTTGTTCTTAATCGTTGTTTCCTCTTCTCATTTTTTTAACTAAACCTTTCCATGCGGGAAAGAAACATAGACGTGAAACACGTAGACTGACAATTACTGCTGAGAAGAGCTTCAAAAACCATGATCAATATGTCGACTAGTAATCACGTGACTGCTCTGTGAAAAATTGACCTTTTAGCCTTATCGCCTCGTTTTGAGATATAATATCGATTGACAGGATAGATGTGTGAATACACATTTCTATTGAGTGGCGACAAAAATGGGGAAATCACCAAACTCTACTTTGTCGCGTAGACCAATCAGATGAGGAATGTTCATTTCCAGCTACAGACGAAAGTAATCTAAGTGTAACTTCACAATTATTTTTGGTCACATGATCCTGAGTTACTATTGCGGACTCTACTTTTATATTTCCTGTACGGGAATGACTAGAATCATTCACTCGTGCGTTCGACAACTTAAAAACTAGAACAATGGCTCATTAAGTTTAACTTGAGAGTAGATCTCGGAGATTGGACCACTTTCGCTTGTTTCAAATTAAATTTGTGAGAAATTTCTCAATAGTGCTAAGCAATGACAGATTGGTTAATTTGCTAATTGCATGTGACGTTGCAATGGTAATTTCAAGGCGCGTCAACTACCATAACTAAGGCAACTTTTTGCAACAAATGCAACTTTTTGCAACAAATGCAACTTTTTTTCACACGCTCTACGCTGCATGTGAAGTACTAAAACCAAAATTCCTCCTACATGGGGTGTACTGTAAGTGAGTTATAACCGTAACACAGGCCTCGAAATAGATTTTTTAATACAGGTACACAAGGTGCACCTAAGTTTTTAAATTAAGTGCACAGGTTATATTTTAGGTGCATATTTAAAAAAAAACGTAATATAAGAGTATTAATGTAATTTAAACTACTTTATAAGTTGGGTATGTTTATATAGTTTAGTAGTAGATGGTAAATAATATATAATATTCAAACATCTAAATTATCCCTTCTCTGGCGCACGGCTGTCGCGACATTCGCTTCAACAGAGCCATCTGGAAAATGTTTCGATCATCGGAAAGTTCTGGTGGCAGAGGTACAAGTAAACCTTCTTCCTGTATAAACCCGTTACGACCCAGCGATTTTGTTTTCGCATAGTGTGTATTTAGGAATTTTAATTACGTTCCTTTAGAGCGAGAGAGGTCGATACTAATATTTTGTTCAAACATCAAACTAACATAAAACACGAACCGCCCCTTCCCCTTTTTTTTAACTTTAAGGGCACTGCGTGCACCTAAAGGGAAAAATTAGGTGCACAATTTTCTTTTCATGTGCACAGTGCACCTGTGCACCCGGGTATTTCGAGCCCTGCCATAACATAAATGCAACTTTCTGCATAAATTCAACTTTTTGCATAAATGCAACCACCTGCAACTTTTAAAAATAAAATTAATTAATATGAAATTACTATTTCAGTTTTTTCCATCTGAACCAACCCTTCGATCACGTGTGTCTGATCTTGCGAACGCCGAAGTATTGCGGATCAAACCAAAAGTTCATGAAAAAAAGCTGTTCGTTCTAACAGTCGAAATTGAAATAAATGGCAAGTAGTACTTTTAACACATTGGTTGGCACCCTTAATAATGCAGAGGAAACTTGCATAATTTACTGCAGAGTTGACGAGTTGAGTTTTGATCATAAATATGTTGTTCGCCTAGTAGATGACGTTTTAAAATCTCTGAATGTTGATCGAAAGGATTTTGCGCTTCTGCTATCCAATACAGCGCATTATATGACTGCGACTGGCGCAGTTTTTTAATGTTAAAGAAATTACTGGCCACGGATCGGCCATTCAACGTTCTTCTGTATATAAGAATGTGTTATAATACTGTTATACACGACTAAAATTGTCAATATATTTAGAATTTTTTCATTTTTTAAGAATAATTTATTTTAGAATTTAGTGTATCAAAAATAAATGCAACTTTAGGGAATGTTAAATGCAACTTTTCCCATTTTTACTACAAAAAAAAAGTTGCCCTAATCATACCACGTACTACATATGATAAATTTTCCACTTGTTTGTGGCATTAAAGGAATTTTTAACACATAGAAATAAATAAGTAATTTTTATTCAACATAAGACTCGAACAAAATATTTCCCAATACAAAAATTAACAATGTGAAAGCAATCATGAATATACCCAGCGATGTTTAGGAAAGACCCTGAAGTTATATAATAACCAAGACAGGAATTGAAAACTATTTCAGAGTAATAGGATAATAAAATTCTAAACTTCTTTCGGAGAATCCTCGGAACATCTTTCGGAGAATCTCAATTGAATCTCAGTTCAACGACAAAAAAGTCTGCCAGAGACTCTAGAGAACATTTTACGAAACAGAATATATCTGAGAAAGTAAATAGAGAGTTTGGGAAAATCTCCAAACGACTAGTATATTGTATCAACACATAATTTAATTGAAACTGATGCCTTAAAACAAACTTTTAAATGGGACATTTTACTAAGATAGCGGAATTTTTTTTTCTATTGAATTAATTCTTCATCAAAAAGCAGTTATGTTAAAGTACTTGCTTGAGATCGTTTTCGATAAAATTGTATTTGTTAAGGCAATTGCTGAAATATTTAGAACTAGGGGGCCTGCCCCCTGCTTGCTAACGCTCGCAAACCCCCGGAGGATTGCTTCGCAATCCTCATTGGTTCGCTGCGCGAACCTATGCTCGCTTCGCTCGCCTCAATGAAGACATGTGTCCTAGCAAAAGGGATTGTTTACAAAATATGTTACCAAAAAAATGTTTTTCAAATCTAAATTTGCTGTATTACAGAATATATATATATACAGTATCTCTAAAATCAGAATTCAAATGAAAACTTTGTGCAAATTTTGACTCGAAATGTGAGCGTTGCTTTGGAAATTGAATACCCAGCATGTTGAGTGTGTGTACATTTTCCCAGCACTCAAACGACCCACACTTTTTCATTGAGTTTGTTGCCAAAAGTTGTAGTGCAAGCGTCTTGTTGAACTATAATTGTTGGCCCTGAAAAGGACCGTTTTTTAAATGGCCCTGAAAAGATCCTCCGCTTTCTTTGATTTCTATTATAAACTAACTGCAACAGCTCATTAAAATTTCCTTTTTTTTTTCAATAAAATTTCATCCGATAACGCTATAAATTCAATCAATGCGCGAGACTTCGCGATAAACAAACAATCGTACAGTGTTGCCAAAGCTCGATTACAAATAACGTCTTTTTCGTGAGCCACGTAAGAGAATTATATATATAGATTCCCAAGTCAAATTTTTAGTTTTATCTCATATTAACAACATTTGAATCACGTTAGGTTTTAGATTCTATATGTTATTTAAAATAATCAAAGTATTGTTGGATTTATATATTTTACTTTCACTGCAGCAGAACTAGTCCAACGGTCCTTTTAACTAAAATGTTATACAATTTATAATCTCTATGGAGAGGGATTATCAATTAACACAAACAAACCAGACGGAATACGATTTAACATATGCACGATTTTACAAATTCGTTAGCTAAACCTCCCGTCTTGAACCTGTTTCAGGAGGATTATATATCTAATACCTTCAGAGACAATAAATGCAGTGTTCATGAAGAAGTTTATCTAAGTCTATAGAAAATATAGCTCTGTTAAACGTCATGGTAAAAGATCGTTCAACTTATGATTTATACATACATATTGTATTATATTTACTGTGAGGTTTCAATAATTGTTACGATCTAAAGTGGACCTAATTTCCGGGGGTTCAATTTGATTCACAGCCACTTTTACCCACGTACTTATAAGTATTGAGTTATTTCCATTTTGCATACCTGTTATAGGTTTCTGTTGTCTGTATTGAGAGTGGGGTGTCAGCTCAAGAGTTTTTCTCGTCATCTGACCGTTGCTGACGTGACGTTTTACTTCTCCATTCCCTTCGGGATTGATTCGGACCGTCGCCAATAGCCCGTTGTGTTGCTCCAGTGAAACGTTATTTAAAATACCTACCTACCTTAATGTTGTTAGGTAATTAGTAATTTTAATTAATGTCGTACCACAGCAACACAACGGGCTATTAAAGTTATTGGGAATTTTAACAATGTGTACACAATTTTGCAATAATTTAAAAAAATTAACTTTTAACCTTGTGAAGGAGAATCCTTCAAATTTACTATGCTGCTGACTATTATGACGTAGAAAATAGCGTGGATACGGTGTAGTATGTTATTTTTAACTACCGTCACACTGGTTAATAGGTAGGTATTTCATTACCGTCACACTTTAGCAACATAACGGAACGTCACACTGGATCTACACAACGTGCTACTGGTGACGGTCCGGGATTAACCCCCGAAGGGAAAGATCCGAGAGCAACACTACATTGTTTTGAACCATGGTCAGATGATATAATAGCGTGGGAGTAGTTTTGTATTGATAGTTACTTTGTACTAATAGTAGCTGATTAAGACGAAACTGCGCAAGTATTATGTTTAGTTTTAATAGTTTTACTGTTTATTTTTAATTAATTATTTATTTATTATTTCAATGAATTATAGTTAATTTTAATGGATAGAAACGGTTGACCCGTGGTGAACAGGTTGGAAGAGTAGTGAGTTGGCGACAGGAGTGTTGCAAGTTCGAAACTAAGTCCAACCAAAGACTTCCATGTACGTGGGGGTTGGTGCATGTTAAATCCATCTTGATCTCAAATATCTTCATCTTGGCGTGTTGTAAAAGTTTGGAAAGTGGAGTGCCAGTCCAGGTGTGACCTCGTCATCTGATCATGGTTCAAAATTACAAGATGTTGTCCTCGATTCTTTCCCTTCGGGATTGATCCCGGACTGTCGCCAATATCCCGTTGTGCTGTTCTATGGTACGTTAATTAACTTACTACAATCGACAGAAACTCCCGCTTATCATATATGTTTGCTCATATAGTCACTTAAACTTGAGGATTTTTTACATTCAAATACGATAAGTTTTTGGAATTCAATCGTTCTTTTCGCTCTCTCTGTTTACTTTTCATCTGCAAAGTACACCAAGCTTTCTAGATTAAATATATCCCAAAGGGAAAGATCCAAGAAAATGCCTCTGAACTTTGAACCACTGTCAGATGACGAGGTCAACACCTGAACTGAGACCTCATTCTCCGAAATTCCACACAATGACAATGTGTTAACATTAAAATCAAGACAGATTCAAAATACACCAGCCCCGTGTACAAGACGGTCTTTGACTGCGAAGAATTTCGAACTCACAACTTACTGGTTATACTTCCATCTGAGCTACCGCTACCCTCCTCTAACATGATAGTTGATTGGTCAAAGCCAATTAGATCAAATGCCAGACGTGTCCAAAACGGTGCTGATTTATCCGATATGGACCATGAAAGATCGTTTAGGTAGAATGGGTTAAAATCTTCGTCTGATTTGTTTGTTTACATTGAAGGTAACACTCATACAGGCTCCTAAAAGGTGTCATCATGATTGATATTCAACTAGTTACCACCGTCTCAACCTAAGCCATTCGGTGTATCGGCACGTCATTTTGAACCACTGTCACATGACGAGACAACATCTGAGCTGGCACCCCGCTCTCCACACTTCCACACAAACCCAACGTGAGGTATATCAGCCACTACAGATGTAAGGTGCACCAGCCGCCTCTACACCATACGCTTACAAACATCCATGCCCTGACCCGGATTCCACACATTCCATCATCGTTACTACATCATCATTTGAACCAGGAATCTTCCGATCTAGAGGCTAACACCTTGACCACTATACAAGTTGGTCGGCCATCATGATTGATATGTTGATGGTCAATGGGATAACGCCCTTCTCATAGGCCTACGGTATGTTTAAGGTAATGACAGCATCCCCATCCCTCTGTGTTTTATTGAAGGATAACAAAATTACAATTTTAGTACAGAATAATACTAGCTGTACACGATAATGTGCGTTACAAAATGACAAAGCCGTTCCATGACAAGTTGCAAACCATCGAATCAAGTTGAATATGCAAGATATCAAATAAATGCCCAAGTCTACTAGTCAAGTCTAATGTCTCAGTTTATAGGCCAGATCGTCACTTTTGTTTCATTTCCTTTATCATGTTGTCTAGGATTCCTCATTATGTTTTTAATTCCTTCTCTAATTCTGTTGTCAGTGAGCAGTAATTTTCTGCCAGACTGATTATTGTTTCTAGGGAAAATTTAGCTCTAATGTCGTCCCACTGTCCGCATCTATAGATAATGTGTTCAGCCGATTTATCCTCTTGTACGCATTTGCACATATTTGTCTTTCCAAAAAATATGTGATAATACTCAACCAGGGCTCCAAACCCCGTAATCATTTGGTTAATTTCAAAAGAGCTCTGAAGTATCTTAATTGAAACTCTGTCGTATAAATTATACGCCGTTCTTCCCTTAGTTGATTTGTCCCAGCGCGACTGCCATTCCTTTATCTGTCTGTCCTTCAAGAGTCCCTTGATGTTTTCTCTGGATCTCTTAATTATTACGTCTATGTTTGATCGTTGAGTGGCCTCTTTTGCTATTTAGTCCGCGCGTTCGTTTCCGAGATAACCGGCGTGGGCTTTAATCCAGATGAGCTCTATTTCCCCCTGATGGTCGGATATTGATTTCTTCAGTTCTGTTATAACGGGGTCCATGTTTGTGCATCTGCCTAGGGCCATGAGTACCAATCTTGAATCTGTTATTATCTTTGCTTTTCCATAGTTGTTAACTTTTATAGTATTGACCGCCTTGGTGATTGCTGTAAGTTCCGCATCATATACGGTGGCATGGTCACTTAACCTCATTTCTTGATAGTGGGCTTCCCTTCCTTTGTTCGTACACCACAAAGCTGAAACCCACTCTGTTGCTGATTTTGACCTGTTGGTATAGATGGTAATTTCACCCTCCTCTTCATCGTAACATCTGCAGGATATTTTGCTTGCTTCCCATGGTTTGGGGATGGTAATATTTCCTGTCTTTACATCAGTTGCCAGGATATTTATTTCGTTAATAATTTAGTTTCCCTTATTCTTTATTAACCTGTCTAATTTGACTTGGCTTTTAAATTTAAGGTCAATCTCAGGACGCAACCAGACAGAATTTGTAATGCCTCGGTGGGGACGGTTCTGTAGCACTTAGTAACGGCAATGAGACAGCTTCTCTGAATTTGTAGTACCCTGATGTTCTGTTTTGACTTGATTTTTAAACCACACTTCCGCTCCATAGGAGATAGTTTTCTCTAGTTCCTTAACGTTGATGACCTTTTTGACCTCAGGGTTCGAGCCCCAAGTGGCTCTAGATATTCTATTAAGTTTACCTTGTATATTTAAAAATTTTTCAAGAATATAGTTGAGGTATGGTATAAATGATAAGTTCTTATCAATGACTATTCCCAAATACTCAAACTCGTTTTATATATGATGTTTTCTCCATATATCTTAGTACGCGGAATATGGGTGTAATTCTTCTTGGAAAATATTGTGAATATGTTTTTGTCTTTGTTTATTTTTTTATTTACTTTCGGCGATCCACGTGTTAATTTTATGAAGGGCGTCATAGGCTGAGGAAGTAAATTTGTAAGTTTCGGTATCTCTTATCTTTTAATGATTTCGTCGGCGAATGCTTGTGTATTGATATTTGCCCCCAGATCCAGATCAAGTATATCATTAATATATATGGTCCAAAGTAGGGGACCCAAGCTCGACCACTGTGGAACGCCTTGATTATAATTTTTCTTTTCATCTTCTATTGTTGCAGTTCTGTTGTACAAGAAGCTGTCTATGATGTTTTTAAGGTATGGGGTGTTATGTAATAACTATTACATAGAGTCCCAAATTTGCTTGATCAAGATCAAGTATATCATTAATATATACTTGATCTATAACTATATCTATATATATAATACCTTGATCTTGAACTATAATGATATACTTGATCCAGATCAAGTATATCATTAACTAGCAAAATACCCGACCTTACTCGGTTTGAATTGGTTTACTCTAGATTGAAGAGATAATCAAAATATATAATGACTTACGTTTTTTGTAGAATAAAAATTTATTTTAACATCTTTCGCCACCTTTATATTTTCTACAACTTACTTTGGACACAAATCCTACACATGCATATCCATTCATGTAATATATTTCACATACATCGCACAATTGCTGTATGACAAAGCTACAAAATGACGAAAGGTGATACTAAGGTTACTACTATAAAAGACGATTTATAGGAAGATTTGGAATTCCCTTTCTTAAGTTCTTTTCATGTTCAACTCAATTAATTAAAATTACGATTTACGGCGTGTGCTCTAGCACTCATAGTCAACAAAACAATATTTTTTTACTTGTGGCACTCTTGCCTCCGGTATGCGACATTGTGAAATTTTGCAATCTTCTCCTGTCACTATTACAACGAATTTTTTAATGTTGGAAAAAGTTCCAGTTTGGATTAATAAACATTATTATTCTTTCAATAACGGCATTATTCTTTAAATATCGGCATTATTCTTTCAATAATGGCATAACTACACTTAAAATTTACTGAAAGTTTATACTGACTTACCTAACATTTTTAAGTCTAATACTTTGTGGTGCAGTTGCGTGTGATGAGAAAGAAAACACATTTATTAAAATAATAAATATTTAAAACGGGAGACAGCGAAGTAAAACAAAATAAAAGATGTCGCAGAAAATTGTTCGAAAGATATTAATTTGTGATTCAATTTCTCTTGATCTCGCACAGTTGCCACAACTTACAACTAAAATTGTACAAAACTTAAAAATGTGAAATTAATTCAGAGCGAAAGAACCAGAAATAATATCACTGCTCGCGCGATCTTGTTCATTCTCGTTTCATTGAAAAATATCGTTTGTCCCAAATATTCGGATATCGTTTTCATTGCGCAAAGAATAAAAATAAGACTCGAAATAAATGAAGTATCAGAGATGAAATTCCATAAAAAAAATAATTTTTGAAGAATAATTACTTTTTCAGCAGTACTGGTAAAGCAATCGAAGTAATCGTAATATTCAATAGACATTCCAATTTTTCCAAAACTACCAAATTATGGTTGATTTAAGTATACTTACTCAGGTGTTTTAGCATGAAACTCAACTAAATATAACAATAAAGAAAAGTTTAATATTGCATTCACTAAACTAAGAGATAATGTATAAAATAAAATATAATGCAATCAAATATCTGGAATACAATTGATGTGATGTCTACACAAACACACAAACACATAATCGAGCATAGAACAGAAAGACGGACAGACAGACTTTCGCAACCAATGCCACTCACTAAATGAAGATAAGTACTCACTGTATGCAAAGTTTCATGAAAATATCTTAAACCGCGTGGACGTGTATAGGGCACAACATACAGACAGACAGACAGACAGACAGACAGACAGACAGACAGACAGACACCAAACGAGAAAAAGGCGGATTCGGCATCAGAAGGGTCCAAAACGGATAGAAAACTTGAAATGGGTCGAAAATATTGAATGTACAAACAAACACTCCATTCTTATTTATATAGATATATATGGTCCAAAGTAGGGGACCCAAGCTCGACCACTGTGGAACACCTTGATTATAATTTTTCTTTTCATCTTCTGTTGTTGCAGTTCTGTTGTACAAGGAGCTGTCTATGATGTTTTTAAGGTATGGGGTGTGATGTAATAACTATTACATAGAGTCCCAAATTTGCTTGATCAAGATCAAGTATATCATTAATATATACTTGATCTATAACTATATCTATATATATAATAACTTGATCTTGAACTATAATGATATACTTGATCCAGATTAAGTATATCATTAATATATATGGTCCAAAGTAGGGGACCCAAGCTCGACCACTGTGGAACACCTTGATTATAATTTTTCTTTTCATCTTCTATTGTTGCAGTTCTGTTGTACAAGAAGCTGTCTATGATGTTTTTAAGGTATGGGGTGTGATGTAATAACTATTACATAGAGTCTCAAATTTGCTTGATCAAGATCAAGTATGTCATTAATATATACTTGATCTATAACTATATCTATATATATAATAACTTGATCTTGAACTATAATGATATACTTGATCCAGATTAAGTATATCATTAATATATATGGTCCAATGTAGGGGACCCAAGCTCGACCACTGTGGAACGCTTTAATTATAATTTTTCTTTTCATCTTCTATTGTTGCAGTTCTGTTGTACAAGAAGCTGTCTATGATGTTTTTAAGGTATGGGGTGTGATGTAATAACTATTACATTGAGTCCAAAATTTGCACATCATAATGTTGCATGTTCAAATAAAATTAAAGTCCAATTCCAGTTCTATTTTTTAACATCTATTTATTAACAAATACAGGACACTAACACGATGACAATGAAACAAAGAGAATGGATAGGTCCATTCCAACGTAGTCTTCCTTCGACCACGTTCCAAATCAATCTGACGAATTCCCCATCCGGTAGAGATGATACGCGTTTCAAATTCCCTTTCATAGGGATTCTTACAGGATCTATGGCTAAGTTGCCACAGGGGGTATGTCCAGATTATATATTTTATTCTTCATGATTTCCCAGTCGACGATTTAGAATGCACTCGCCATGTCCAGGTATATGACCCATATTATTTCTGTATTGGTTCTAGCAACGTCCATGATATTAAGTATGTTTTTGATGGCGTCTGTAGTTGACCTGAACGGTCTAAAGCCAAATTGTCTTTCTTTTAAAATTTTCCTTGTTTCCAGGAAATATCTTAGTCTGTGGGTTATTATTTTATCGTATACTTTCTCCCAGCATGGAAGCAGACATATAGGTCTGTATGCACCTGGTGTTTTGGGGTCTTTAACTTTTTCGGAATGAGAACGACTTTTGCCATTTTCCAGCTCTCTGGGAATATGCTTTTTCTTAGAAGGCTATTGAGTCCGTTTCTGAATAAAGATTTATTTGTTAGGTAAATCTCCCTGACAACTGTGATATGCAGTCCATCCGTGCCCGTGACCACCTCCCTATGCTTCGAACCTTCAAATACTGCCTCGATTTCATTACCAGTGATTTCTTCAATGTCTCGATAGTTAAGATTTCTCTTGTGAGTCGATGTATCGATAGATGAGACCACATAAGGAAAGTGATGATCGAATATTTATCTGTTAGTTTCTATTACTGACTCGGTTTGTGTTCCGTCGCACTTAGTAATAGTAATAGCTCGTCTTTCCTTCACATCTCTTTCTTTTTTCTTTGATTTTATCATAATGTTTACCGAAAATGTTACTTGTGGTGATTTCCTCTATGTATTCTTTAAATTTTATTCTTTTGGCTTGTATAGTATGCTTTTGTATTCTCCTAGTTCTTTTCTGAAAATAATTTTATATTCGTTTCTGTAATTTTCATCCCTTTCCTTTTGATATCTCCTTTTTATAGCTCTTGTTCGGCTTCTCATTGAATGCATCTCCTGAGTCCACCAATAGGCGTTTTTCTTCTTGGATTCTTTTATATTCGTTTTACATTTTTTTACACTGATTCCCAAGTTCAACTCTCATTTCTTTTCGTATATCGTCAATGACGCTTTCTAGTTCTTTTTCTTCAATTTCTTCGCTTATAGTTACCTTCATAGCTATGTCGTAAATTTTTTTCTTGGCTACAAGCCAATCGATCTTGTTGATATTTATTATTTTTCTTCGTTCCTGACAAATTTTGTTTTAGATAAATTTTAATTTCAATAAAATTAGTGTCACTACTTGAGATGTTATCTATAACCTTTGCTTCTACATTTGTCTGTATATTTTTGGCTAAAACCAAATCAATCCAGCTCTTGTCTCTGGATGATGAAAAGGTAGGGATAGATTCCGAGTCATTAATGATGTCAATGTCAAGAGTGTCGCAGATGTCTAAGACTACCAGCCCCTTTTGGGAAGTCTGTATCTTACCCCATAGCGTTGTCTTAGCGGTAATGTCTCCCCAGACTATGGTGGACATTTGTCCATGCTTCTGAATAATCTCACTGAGTGTCATCAATTTAGAGGCGATTTCTTCATTCGGGCTGCAATATATTGAACCCAACAGTACTTCCACGCAGCTATATCTCATTATGGAGAGGGCCATTATATCATTTTTAAAGTTGGTTAGGGAATTTTACTTGTCTCTAATCAGTATTGCCGCATTTGCTTTCATGTCGCTGACGATTGCATAGTAATTGGAATTCCCACATTAGTATTTTGAAACCAGTATGGCTCATTGATGGAAATGAAATCATAATTGTTGTCGACTATATCTTGGTTTAGCTGCATCATTGCGGCTCTTGAATTTGCTGTACTGATTTGAGCTCCGTGTAATATTTTATTTATATAGACATAGTTATGTTTCGTGGTTAAGTTTTTAAATTCCTTTTCATAAAATTTTTCAATTCTTATCCTTACTCCCATGATGCGTTTCGAAATTTGTTTTGAACTTTTCATTGTGGCTTTTGAAGTTGATACAGCTGCTTTCGCTCTCACAGTTCTTTAATTTGTGTTCTTACTGTCCACAATTTGTGCAAATCTCTTTGGTCTGTCTGCAGTATTTGGCAACGTGACCAAATATTGCACACTTAAAACGTTGTGTAAGCTTCAGGTACTCCTTAAGTTTGACCATTTCCCAATTTATTATGATTTTTTCTTTATCCATAAGTTTGTTAAAGGTTACTGGGTACGAGTCCAAAACTCAATTTGTCTCGTATCTATTTTTAAAGTTAGTTCTGGTTTTAACCATAAAATTTCCTTTGTTATTATCATAAGTTTCCTTTTTCCTTCAAGGGAACCCGGCACCTTAAAAATTATTTTTTTACTGACAACACTTCTAGACAAACTTTTTGCAGTTTCGTATGCCGGAGATATTAAACTATTAATTTTCTTGAAATGTGTTTAAAATTTTTTTAATTAAAAAAAGTTGAAAAATTCAAGACTTTTTAAAGTGTATCTTATTTTTTATTTTGATGATATAAACTTGATTTTTTAATGTAATATTCCTTTAACTATAATCTAAATTTATAGGTATGGAATTGAAGATACATTGAATAGATCTTGAGATGAAAAAATAAAACGTGAAACGCTAGGTAAACTATCACAAAAAACGCCACTTTACTGCACATTTATATTTTAAAAAGACATTCAATTCACAATAATTAAAAATGCATACATGTATTTCATAAAAAAAAACTTGAAGTTAATTGATTGAAAATTAAAAAAGCCTTTGGGCATTTTTAATTATAAGATGTATACAAAAAATGAAGTTGGTGAAAAAGCAGTTTAAAGTTTTACAGTTAAAAATTATGCTAAAGTGTTATAAATAAGAATGATTGGAATTTTTACTATAGCCGCTTTCTACACATGAGTGAAATTTAAAACTTCCCTGGACCATAAATGATAGTTTCTTTTTTTTTAAAGAGCCAATTCCTTTGTTGTGATTTCTTTTTTCACTGACTTTCGAGTACGTTGAAAAATGGCATTTAAACGGTTCCTTAGCTGATAATTGTTTCGAACATCAATTATCTGTCCAAGTTTTATATAAGATTCTAACGTAACACCACGGGCAACGCCATGATATAAGGTATTATTCTGGTGTAAAATTATCCGAAGATTTCAAATCCGTTGAAATTTTTAATTTATCTTTAAAGAATCCGATTTTACGGAAAAGAACTAAACAATGCCTGTCAAAGTGTTCTTAATATTTTACTCTCCACTGAAATCAAAGAGGGCAGGAAATAAAAAAAAATTTTTTTTTAACGCGAAGGGCACGAAATGCAATCTGTTTATTTTTGGAAAGGGAAAATTACCGTGACTTCACAATCTCGTGCGAAAATATAAAAGATATATTCAATTTAAAAGTTATTTATATAAAGAAAATCATATTTTTAGGTATGGATCTAAAGTGAAATTTTTCGCAGATTTCAAATCCGTTAAAATTTTTACTCTATCTTTAACGGTCTTGGAGATAGAAAAAGAACTAATTGACTCCAGTTAAGATTTATTGTCTGGCTAGAAAATCGTTTCTCGCGCAAAATCAAAGCAGAAACGAAAAAAATAATTTTCTAAGCATTATGCGGATGAAAAAAAATTGGCATGATTGCAAACCCTGACAGCAAGGTCGCATGAGTAGAAAACGTTCTCCGCGTTTAAAAAACCGATGGAGAATAAAACTATGAAATTCATTTAAAAATCTTCTTGATTGAATTTTAAAATTCGCCGCGACCCAAAAATGGCATATAATTCGGACTACCTGTGTGCCAAATCTCATTGCTGTAAGTGTCATATAATCGTCAGGATTTTTCTGCCCCAAACAGACAAACAAACACTTTCTTTTATAATAGTAGAGTTATATAATGATTGATATATAATAAATAACTTGAGCAAATGACAGAAATTAAAATAATGACAGCTGAAACAAATGAGACTCAGTCGAATCTAACTCAAGATCGATTCATTACTTATTCAATTCTAATTTCCCCAATTTTATCTCGGGAACGATTGTTGTGTGATCTCTCTCTCACTCTCTATCTATCTCTCTTGTGTGATCTCTTTTTCTCTTGTGTGATCTCTCTCTCTCTCTTGCTATCTCTCTTGTGTGATCTCTCTCTCGCTATCTCTCTTGTGTGATCTCTCTCTCGCTATCTCCCTTGTGTGATCTCTCTCTCGCTATCTCTCTTGTGTGATCTCTCTCTCGCTATCTCTCTTGTGTGATCTCTCTCTTGTGTGATCTCTCTCTCTCTTGTGTGATCTCTCTCTCGTGTGTGATCTCTGTCTTGTAATAATCTCCGAAATATTAAATTATCCAGAGAAGCAATAGACTATATAATCTTAAGTATTCAGCGATGCACATAAGATGCACTTTAAAATGAATATGGCATATTTTAAATGGCTTTCTACCTTTAAAGGAATTAAAATTAAAACTTCTAGTAAGAGACTGACATTTTCTCTACGCCTTTTTAATAAGATGGAGTACGAATTTTAAAATAGTGAAATATCTCTCTATATTAAAAAAAAGTTACCGCCGCCACCGCAGGATTGAGCTTGATGTGCTGTTTAGCTCGATTCTTAGACGGTTTCCCTAGAATGTTCGGATCAGAAAAATATGAAATTAACATGGTTTGTTCTTCATCGTGTTCCCTGGAGAACTGTAAAGATCTTTTTCCGATGCGTTTAATAGTTTAGGGTTTATCAAGTGTCAAAATTGAAAAAGCGAAATTTCTTCCGCGAGTGAGAAAAACACATACAAATTTTCAGTCTTAAGCCGTGAGTTTTTTTTAAAGAGTACATCTCAACGTACATTTTTGCAGCTCGTCAAGTTTTTTTAGAAATTTCAATTTAATTCTTTTTTTTTTTTAAATTTGGGAAAAATCGAGAAAATATCGTTAGTTTTTATTTGTCATATCTATATATTATTACTATTAGTTTTTATTTTTAAAAATATCGCATTATACCTCAGAATGTACTCTTTCTTACGGTATAGTTATTTTTTAAATTGGTTAATATATAAGTTCGATGCGATCAAAAGTTGGTTATACAAAATTCGGAATCTTTGGATATTTTCGCTACTTTTTGTTAAAACTATCATATCTGCCGCTTAATACTATTATTTTTTAAATTTGAGAACATCACTGAATACCTTACATTGTACTCTTTCTTATGGCATAATTATTTTTATATTGAATGATAAATAAAGTCGATGCAATTAAAAGTTGGTCATACAATTTTCGGAACTTTCAGATCGTAATTTACAATACAAAACTAAAATTGTCATATCTATATATTATTACTATTAGTTTTTAATTTTGAAAATATCGCAGTATACCTCAGAATGTACTCTTTCTTACGGTATAATTATTTTTAAAATTGGATCATAAATAAATTCGCTGCAATCAAAAGTTGGTTACACAAATTTCGTATTTTTTAGTTCGCGGAGAAGGTTTTGCAGTCAACTCAGGATTATACGAATTATTAAGATAGTTTCGCTGTTCAGGAGATTCACTCTGCGAAAGGAATGTTGGTTTGGGGGGGGGGGCGGCAAATGGGATCTGTCAAAGGAGTGTTGGTTTGCGAAGCAAACCATATGGGATTGCGTACCAATCCCCGGGGGTTGGCGAGCGTAAGCGAGCAGGGGGGGGAGCCCCCTAGTTTTTTTTTATAAAAATGGAATTTTATAGTATAATTTTTTTTCTTTTGTTCCACTTTCCTTATTATTTTATATGTATATTTAATATGCATTGGAATAAGGTACATTTGTTTTGTACAACATTTTGTACATACAACATTTTGTTGTGACTATGAAAACGAAAAAAAATGTTCAATTGTACTAGGACTGAGAATATGTCATTTTATAAATAACGAGTCCTATAGTAAGAGTACAAAGTTTCATTCTTGTAAAGTAATCGGTTTTTGGCGGAAGCTTGTAGACTACAAAACTATCAGAAGAAACTCGGGGAAAATTTGTATCTTTATTTTTGTTGATAAACGAAAACCTTAAATGAGCCGTTATTTTTGAAAGTGGTGTAAGTCCACTTTGAAAAAAAAAGAGTTTATTTTCTTTAACAACTTTAACAATTATTATTGCATTGTAAAATTTAACAGGTTTCTAATGCTTTAAACATCATTAAGAAACGTTTGCCAATATTTTAAAATTAATTTAAACGCAAACCCTTAACTATCTCGATGCATGTAAAAACGAACTCTTATACCACTTTCAAAAATAACGCCACATAATGATTAAAACCTTAAAGTAATCTCATTTTTAACATCGTAATGTAAAGCTCTAAATTTGAAAAGAATCCACCGAAAAGGACGTTTTTACAGATAAAACATCTGTAAAAAAGTCTTTTTCGGTGGATTCTTTTTCACTGAAATTAGAAAATCCTGTTCTCCTTATTGGTTAATTTTAATTAACGTAACTAAGTTAACACGATATGACGCATATTCAACTAAACACTTTTTCATTTTCCCAAATGTCGTTTAAAGGAAAACATAAAATTGGGGGAACAAAGTGAAAGAAAATAATACTAAACCAGTGATCAAAGAGCTCAAGTATAACGAAGCTTTCGTTTTAGTAATCTTTATGAATATGGTTTACTTGTTCGTCATTTGATTTTATAATGAATTTTCCCATTATGTTCAAAAGTAAAGTTCAAACTCGACAAAAATACGATATTTTCCTTACTTTCCTTATTATTTTCCTTGTTTTCTTATTTATCTTCTAAAGTTCTGTTTTAACTTTTTATAATATTATCTTCGGAATTTGAACTGTTGCACCTCAGTACAATCCTTTTATTTTTATAAAATATAAATACCATAACAACTAGCTAATTTATCAAATATACAAGGGTTGTTCAAAAGAAAAGGTGCTAAACAACACTGTGGGTATAAATAAAGACTTTATTCAAAGTATACACCATAGGCCTGAGCACAACGATCCCACTGATTAAAGATTTCCTTGTTTACAGAATTCCTGTGGACATGACGAGACCCAGTCCTTCACAGCGTCCTTGAGTTTGTCGTCCGTCCGAGTTGAAGCGCTTCCCTTTCAGATGATTTTTCAGAGGACCAAACACATGGAAATCGCAGGGCGACATGTCGGGGCTGTAGGGTGTATGGTAAAGCTGCTTCCACTTGAACTTGGCCAGTTTCACATGTGTGACCCTGGAGACGTGTGGACATGCGTTTTCATAGAGCAGAACCACACCCTCCGTGAGCAGCCCCGGTCTTTTGTTCTTGATGGACCTGCGTAGGCTTCGGAGTGTCTCACAGTACACATCGGAGTTAATGGTTCTTCTGTGCTCGAGGAATTCAACAAGCAGCGGACCTTGGACGTCGAAAAAGACGACGAGCAACACCTTCCCTGCTGACGCCACAGCTTTGAACTTTTTAGGGGGAGGTGACGACGCATGCTTCCACTGCATGATGTCCCGCTTTGAATCTGGCTCGTAGTGATGGCACCAGCTCTCATCAGCTGTGACGATCCGCTCCAAGAAAGCGGGGTCTTCATGATACCGAAACAGATGTTGAAGTGCTAGCCCCCATGCGCAGTTCCTTTTGCTGGTCGGTGATCTGCTTCGTAACCTACAGAGCGCACACCTTCCGATAACGCAACCTGTCGTGAACAATTGTCCACACTGTTCCAACGCTGACATCTACCTTCACTGCCAACATTCGCAATGTGACACGCCGATCACTTCTCACTAGGTCGTCCACCTTGTCGATGAGATCGGCCGTGATGACTGTGTTTGCCTGGCCTGGTCTCGGGTCATCAACCATACTCTCACGGCCTGCACGAAAACGGGCACTCCATTTTCTCACTGACTTGTCGGACACACAGTCTTCCCCGTATATGGTCCCCATCCGGCGATGAATAACGGCCGGTTTAACACCTTCCGCTGTCAGAAATCGGATAACGCCTCTCTGCTCCTCAATCGTCGAATTTTGCAATGTGAACGCCATCCTGTCCTCACACGCACTGCCGCGTCGATTGGACTGAGCTCTTGATAAGAGACTCTGCTCTCTCCTGCGCATGCGGGCGCCCGCGCATGCTCCGATCCACGCCGGAGATTCGAATCGCATCCCAAGATGTCTCTTTACGTTCTCCCATAGTGGCATAGGCAAATATGTTAATGGTTACGTTCTTACGACGTTTTGTACCTTTTCATTTGAACACCCCTTGTACGTAGCTTTATTGTTGAAAAAAGGATTAAACCATCGATATCAAAACTTACAGAATTCGTTTCCTAATTCAAGCATTTTGTCATCTTTTTTCAAAGTCAGCTTGCCTAGTAAAGAATTGAATTGAAAGAGATGGTATGAAACCTTAATGATTTTATAGCTAAATTATATATTTATTCATTTTTACGATAGTGGATAGTGATAGGCTAGTGTATTTTCAGACAAGATTAAAACTAAATCTCATCCAAAATCTTTGGAATGATTTTCAGTCTAAGATCACTAGGTTTTCCAAAAGCCACGGATAGTGTTCCTGTCTCTTCATAGTGTCTTACATATTTTTTATTCATCGGTTTCTTTTCAAAGACAGTTTCTTCGTGAATTCCTTGGTTTTCGTATTTTATTATCTAACTAGCCACTGCTTGTCTAGACCGGCGTTTCCTGTGCTTCGCAAACCAACACCACGGGCAACGCTGTGATGTAAGGTATTAATCTGGTGTATAAAATTTTCCGCAGATTTCAAATCCGTTGAAGATATATTAAATTAAAAAATTATTTATTTAAAAAAAAAATAATATTTTTAGGTATTAATTTAAACTGAAATTTTCCACAGATTTCAAATCCGTTGAAATTTTTACTCTATCATCTATCTTTAACACTAGAACAGCCGGATTTTAGACTAACCTAAAACCGCCGTTGGGGGTCAACTTGACCCTAATAAGAAATGTAAGCCACATCAAACTTAATTTGTTGTAACTGATAAAGAATGTTGAAATGACAATGTATAAGAGTTTTTATAGGGTTTTGTTTTAGTTTTTAGAAGTAGTTTTTTTTTTAATTATTTTTATATAGTTTTTAGAGCTAATTCTTTTTTTTTGCTTAAAAAGTTATTTTTAGAAATGGCAACAGAAAAATTATAATATATGTCAATATATAATGTAATGTATAATTTTTCACAATATTATACATTACATTACACTGTATTGGAATGTATAAAATTACACAATATTATACATAAAATATACTATATTGGAATATATAATGTTACACAATATTCTACATAAACTATGAGTAAACACAATGTGTTCCAAAGTTCAATAGAGCCGAAAGTTCGATAGATTAAGTGCAGGTAGAACAATGTGAACGCTTGACAGTGACGTCAACATATTTACAACAAATTGGTTTCTGGCATCCCTCACAACTGGCAGAAGTCTTATTCTGTCCCTTGCAAAGTTCAGGGGCACATTTCTTTCATTTTAGGGTCTGTAGAACAATTGGGGGCATCTGTTTCGCAAAGCACCATTTGTAGTTCTTCAAGCGCAATAATATATTCTAAAATTAAAATTCTGGAACCCGGGGATTCCTTAAAAATTAGCCAAGCATTGAGTGTAGCAATGTCAAGGACGTTATAAAAAAACATGAAGGGGCCACCTATAAGTTTCACATCTCGTAGCATCTGATCCTTAGCATCCTTAACATCTGATATACTAAATCTACTCTACATTTAGTACGATTCTAATAAGTAGTAAGTGACAGAGTTCGACTTCTTTGTACTGTTTGCAAGCACATTCGTGCGCATGGTGCTAAGAATCGTGACATTATTTTGGTACACACAGATACAAGTGTTTATCAAAACACCTTTGAATAAAAGAATTTTGAATTTAAGAAGGAAGAATTTTGACATTTAAGAATGCGCTTCGTAAGCATTAAAACATAACCCTAGCTACCGGGTTTTTATTAATATAAAAAGTATTATATATCATGGTAGTATGAGGTAGCTTTAGTGAAGTTGTTTTCGTCGTGGATTTTTGTCAAAAGCGTAAAATGTCAGACCTCACAGACTTTCAAAGAGGCCAAATTGTAGGAGCCCGACTAGTTGGAGCAACTGTGACCGAAACATCCCAGCTTTTAGGCGCTTCTACAGGTACTGTGTCTAAAGTCATGACAGCGTACACACAGCGCGGCAAGACAAGCTCGGCAAAGCAAAATAGTGGACGGAAAGAGAAGCTGATTGAAAGAGACCGACGGGTGTTGAAGCGGATTGTAATGTCAAAAAAGAAAACAACTGCAGCCAAAGTGACCGTAGAGCTCAATCAGCATTTGGATTATCCAGTGTCAATAATTACAGTTAGGAGGCTCCTTCATAAACAGCCATATTAGTAAAGGATTCCTTATAAATCCAGTGTGTTTCCATTATTTTGATAACACCCTGTATATATACAGAGAGAGAGAGAGAGAGAGGTCTGTGTGAATCACTGATATCTGGATCTAACGGCTCCAGGAGGGCAAGGGCCTCATGTTGACTCAATTCCCACGATATTGTGTATACGGAAAAATGCTTACACGCTGGTCGAAATCAAAAACCCCGAGAACACAGCTGTGTAAAGTGGTGTAGAGTTAGTTTACTTCTCGATAGTAGCTGTAGGAGGACTGGTTTCCCTCCAAAAGTTCTGTAGCACACCAGCGCTGCTAGGATGAGAGTGCATTTCAGAGAACATTCAGAGTGCTTAGAGCGAACCTGCTAACTGTCACTATAGTCATCGCAATAAGAAGTGCCAGTTTCCCCATTCGCAGAAAACAAAAATAAGGCATCGGGAATTCAAAAACAGACATTCACTTGAAAATCGGTCATTTTTTCTTATGAGGGTCAAAATGACCCTTGGCTGTTTTAGGTAATTCTTCGATTATTTAATTTAATAATTGACATAGATATATGAAAATATTTCACAGCATACTTGAAAGCTTTTGAAGAAAAGTAAAAAAATATGAGCTTCTAAGTTCAACTGTATGGTCGAATGCAGCAAGTGAAAATGGAAAAAGGGTCAAAATGACCCCAACAGTGCTTCTGGTGTTAACGGTCTAGGAGACAAAAAAAAAAAGAACTGTGACTGTTAATCATTCCTCGGGCAAAATCAAAGCACAAACGAAAAAAATAATTTCTGTCGGAGGATCGGCCAAAGGCTGACGTGGCAAGGTCATTTCCGGAGTTTCTTCTCTCTCTGGTAGTAACGCGTAGAAAAAACGATGGAGAATAAAACTATTAAATTCATTTAAAAATCTTCAAAATTGAATTTTAAAATTTCGCCTCGATCCAAAAATTGCAAAACGTTCGGACAACCTGTGTGCCATATCTCATTGCTGTAAGTGCCATAGATCGTCAGGATTTTGCGGCCGCGAAACAAAAACAAACTGAAAAACAAACAAACACTTCCTCTTATAATAGTAGAGATCCCCCTCGTTGTATTCCGTGTTATTCGCATTGCACTGATAGGATTCCTTCTGTGTTTTCTTTGTAATTCACTTTGAACTTTCTGATTCCCCCCTCCTCGATGTATTTCACGTTATTCACATTGTACTTGCTGATTCCCCTTGGAGTATTACTTGTTATTCTTATTGGATTGGCTGATTCCCTATGGTGAATTACTTGGCATTCGCATTGGACGCTAATTCCCTCAGTGCATTTCTTGTTTTTTGCACATACTTATGAACTTTAAATACTTGGACGTGTGTATTTAGCGGTAACAGACAAAGCCATCAGAAAAACGCGAAATTAACGACATGCCAGTACACATATCAGAAAAGAATAACAGTAAAAATGCGTGGTTAGACAAAAAAATGTTTTAATGTTTTTTTGTTTAAAAGGCAATAAAATATTAAAACATTATTTTGTGTAAGATAATATCTTCTGTACTACTTTGTATAGCATATTACTTCCTCTCTGGGAGATAACAATGTAAATTTTTTGTTTTACATCGAGTTGCGAACTCCAGAACAACTCGAATATCTGAAACTTAAAACATCCACTCACTGATTTGATTTTTAAGAAATGCATGTGTATCTTTAGAGTTACTAAATAAATAAGCTAAATTTTGTTATTTCAAGGATGTTTTGCTGCAAGACTAGCATTTTTATGTCGTGAGAGTGTTTCACTTCTTTTGCGATTTGGTTAAATAATCTATATGAATAAGAATGGAGTGTTTGTTTGTACATTCAATATTTTCGACCCATTTCAAGTTTTCTATCGGTTTTGGACCCTTCTGATGCCAAATCCGCCATTTTCGAGTTTGGTGTCTGTCTGTCTGTCTGTCCATCTGTCCATCTGTCTGTCTGTCTGTCCATCTGTCTGTCTGTCTGTCTGTATGTTGTGCCCTATACACGTCCACACGGTTTAATATATTTTCATGAAAATTTGCATACAGTGAGTACTTATCTTCATTTAGTGAGTGGAATTGGTTGCGAAAGTCTGTCTGTCCGTCTTTCTGTTCTATGTTCGATTTTGTGTTTGTGTTCATATCACATGAATTTTATTCTAGATATTTGATTTTAATGTATTTTATTTTATACATTATTTATTAGTTTAGTGAATGCAATATTAAACATTTCTTTATTGTTATATTTAGTTGCGTTTCATGCTAAAACACATGAGTAAGTATACTTAAATCAACCATAATTTAGTAGTTTTGGAAAAATTGGAATGTCTATTGAATATTACGATTACTTTGATTGCTTTACCAGTACTGCTGAAAAAGTAATTACTCTTCAAAAAATTATATTTTTTAATGGAATTTCAGCTGTGATACTTCATTTATTTCTAGTCTTATTTTTGTTAGAAGAATTTATTAAAAGAATAATAATATTTAAAAAATCCGAACTGGAACTTTTCAAACATTAAAAAATTCGTTGTCATAATGACAGGAGAAGATTGCACACATTTCACTATGTCACATACCGGATGCAAGTGTGCCACGTGTAAAAAAATATTGTTTTGTTGACTATGAGTGCGAGAGCACTCGCCGTAAATCGTAATTTTTATTAATTGAGTTGAACATGAAAAGAACTTAAGAAAGGGAATTCCAAATCTCCCTCAAAATCGTCTTTTGTAGTAGTAACCTTTCGTCCGTTCGTTTGAAGTAGTAACCTTTGTAGCGTCACCTTTCGTCATTTTGTAGCTTTGTCAACAGCAAGGGTGCGATGTATGTGAAATTTATTACATAAATGGATATGCATGTGTAAGGATTTGTGTCCAAAGTAAGTTGTAGAAATTATAAAGATGACGAAAGGTATTCAAATAAATTTTTATTCTACAAAAAACGTAAGTCATTATATATTCTGATTATCTCTTCAATTCAGAGTAAACCAATTAAAACCGAGTAAGGTCGGGTTTTTCGCTAGTACTATATATAATTATTGTATCGTCTTACTTGAAACATCCTTATCTCAATGAATTTCTGAAAAAATTGTTCTCTTTTTGTTTTTGCATCTAGGATTCTAAATGTACTCTCAAACCTGTTTTTGTGCGTTCTTTTTTTGTGCGCTATTTTTTTTGTGCAGTGTATGAAAAAAATGTATTTAGTACAATCTACTTACTGTCCTTTCAAAATTTCAATCAAAGAACATAATTGACGAAGTTATCAATAAAAATTACTTAATTAAAAAAGTTTAATACGTACTTATTTAGATTGCTTTACCAGTAAGGTTATTCAATATATTATATATTATTCAAGATAAGGCAATTTTTTTCCTAAAATTATTATTTTTTTTAATGGAATTTCAGCTCTGATACTTCATTTATTTCGAGTCTTATTTTTGTTCTTTGCGCGATGAAAACTATTTCCGAATATTTCGGACAGACGATATTTTTCAAAGAACGGAAATAAAACGAAAAAAAAACTCCTGTTTCTTTCGCTCTGAATTAAATTCGCATTTCTAAATTTTTTGCACTTTTTAGTTAGAAGTTGTGTCAACTGCGAAATCAAGTGATAAAAAGGAATCACAAATTAATATCTTTAGAACAACTTTTTCCCGACATCTTTTATTTTGTTTTATTTTGCTGTTATCTGTTTTAAATATTTATTATTTTAATAAAAATGTATTTTCCTTCTCAATTCACTAAACACCACCACAAAGTATTCGCCCTAAAGTGGCAGTTTCATATATACTATAAACTTCATACATAAACTTAGTTATTTGGTAAAGTTTTGAGTCATTTTCTACGTGAGACTTTTCTTCTGAGGTCCCTATTCTCCCCTTTAAAAAATACTTTTTAAATGAGTTACGAAAAATATTTTTTATAGCTACTCGTGAAGTTTTGGAATTTTTTATGCGTTTTCTTTTATGCGGTCTCTATCCTCCTCACAAAAACAGGTTTGAGCGTACTCTAATTTGGCTTCATTCTCGGTAAAGTATAATATAGCCTCTCTCATAAGGGGGGTTATTGGAGTCCAAAGGCAAAGGTGGTGGGAGAATATAAAAAAAGTTGTCTACATTGCAATTTCCAGTCTGTTTAAAAATTATAAATCTTTATAAACGTAATAAAACTTCACACGAAATTTGCAATAGAAATGCTTTTACATTTGTTCAAGTTAAAAAGTGAGTACTTGTAATACGTGCCTTGCTTATTTCTTAAACCTCCTGATGATTCTCTCGTCGAGGTATCTCGTCATTCATTTTATTAGGTCAAAACTAAATCCATATCTTGATGGACGAGATCCCTCCATTTGAAAATAATTGACCAAATCTTGATGGAGGAGATATCTTTTCATTAGAAGGAAACTCACCAGATCTTGGTGGACGAAATATCACGTCATTAAAAGGTAACTGATCAGATCTTGATGTACGAGATATCACGTCATTAGAAGGTAACAGACCAGATCTTGATGGACGATCCCAATGATTGCTACGCATTCCCATTTGGTTTGCTTCGCAAACCAACACCACAGCCAATGCCGTGATGGCCTCGAAGTGCCTAGTAATAAATAAATGCCAATAATTAAAAGATATATTTCAGATAAAAATTTAAAAAACGGGCTGGACACATTAAATTTGCAAAATATTATGACACGGGCATGTCGCCTCATTCCTTCCACCACAGCCCCATCTGCGTGAGAGAAAAAACCTCAATTTTAAATAATGAGGCTCACCTCCAGCCTACATGACACGGGCATGTTGCCAGAAAATCAAAATGAATCTAATCTCTAATAATCGCGAAAGTAAAATTCTCTGCTGCGAACCCTGACGTCAGACTTGGCACAGTTCCAAAAAGTTCGAAAACGTTGGTTAAAGGGAGACAAAAACTAATACATTAATTTTTAAATGTTCTAGATAAAGTTTGATATTTCGGAGTGGACACAAAATTCGCAAAATATTGAGACTACCCGTGTGTCAAATTTCAGTATCATCAAAAAGAAAAAACAATAATGTTCTCCAACCTCCGGTGATTGCTCCACAATTCCAAAAATGATCGCAATAGCCCATTGTGTTGGTCCGTTGCGACGTAAATTAAATACCAGCCAAAAAAAAAATCGCGAAGACTATTCCAAAGGACGTAAAAGTCTTGACGTCATTGTGTAATGCACCTATTTTCGAATTGCAAAAATAAAAAGTAACAATTGAAAAATGATTTATTTTTAGAAAATGGAATGTAAGTTGATCTGGTGTAAAATTTTCAGCAGATTTCAAATCCGCTAAACTTTTCAACCTATTTTTAACGATCCTTATTTTACAAAAAATAACAGAAGTCAAAAAGTTTAACTAAGCCAGTCAAAAAGTTTTATTTATTTTGCTTCCTTTTGCTCGAATCGTTTGTGCGTAGGAAATGAATATGTGATCTCCAACGATAGAGAAGGCCAAATTTGTATTGAAAAAAATTTTCAATTGGAAAATAATTAATTTAAAGAAAGTCAAATTTTTATATATCGATCTGATGTAAAATTTTCCGCAGATTTCAAATCCTTCGAAATTTTTATTCTATCTTTAACGATCAAGGAGATAGAAAAAAAATTGCAAAACTCCAAATAAACTGTTTATTTGTTTTATTCGTCCGCTGAAATCGTTGCTCGGAAAATGAAACGGAAAAAATAAATTTAGAAACTATGATCTCTTTATACTGTTGCTATTCTTAGGAAAAAAATAATAATTAACTGACAATAAACTAATTTATAAATGTTCTAGATTAAATTTTAAAATTCGTGTTGGACACAAAAATCGAAAAAAATTAGGACTAACTGTGTGTAAAATTGCACTATCGTAAGTGCCATAGATTCGTCAGGACACTGCACGTTGAACACAGACAAACACACTTCCTTGTATAATAGTAGAGATTTAATATCCTTTACTAATTTGAACTAGACAGGAATTTTTTTGGATAGCGGGATTTTGGATTTATTGGGTCATGATAGCCCGGTTAGAAGAGTAACGGATTAGCAACCGGAGGGTTACGAGTTCAAATACAATCAAATTGTACATCCATTTTGTACAAAGAACACTAGCGCACGTAAAACTGCCATGGCCTCAAATGTCCTCATGGCATGGTGTGGAAGCTCAGGTGTTGCTTCGTCATCTGAACGTGGTTAAAAATTATGTGGTGTTTCTTGTTTCTTTCCCTTTGGTATTGATCGCGGACGTTCACCAATAGCTCGTGAGTTGTTCCTTGGCGTCGTTAATTAAAATTCCTACTAAAAATATGGTTATAAAAGCAAGAATTTTCTATGATTTTTAACATGTGCTGTGTAAATTCAGTGAATTGTAATTTCAGTGATTCTAATAAATTTGTATGGCGATAAATATATATGTTGTAAATTAATGCATATTTAATAAAAAATTTTGTATAGTTAGTTTTTGTATTGAATAGATCATTCCAAGTTTTACTAAAAAAACGTCTTAGCTGTAAAATTGGTTGTGAATATTAGAACTACACCTGCGCGGGTGACAACATATAAAAGTATCATAAATATTCTATTATTAATCATTAATGCTATTCTTAGTTTTAGTTTTCTGAACAAATAAATAAATTACGCTAGTGTCCTTGTTCTTCTAGGAAAGAGATGTATTCACTATCTTCATATCTTCCCTCAGTGTATCCTAGTTAGTGTTAGTACATCCGTGTTGTGCTTTTTAATATACATTCCAATGTGTTTAAGGCTCCATTTTATTAGGCCGTAAAGTTTTTTTTTTTGGAACAGGGTAGTTTTGAAATATTCTGTATTAGTCGCTTAGAAACCTTGTAACAATGTCTGGTAAAGGTTTTGGATATTTTTAATACAGCCAAAAACTTAGTTAAGAAGAATTTCACAGAACCTTCAAATTTATTCGTGTTACAGTCATTCATGTTATCCAATTTCAGAAGGAAGTATTATTTCAAAAATAAAATGAATTATAAACTTATTATCATTACTTACTGTGCAGTTCTTGGTTCATAAATAAATTGACTGCTAATTGCTGATTACACAAATAATTCTTAACTACAGATAGTTCTTGATTACAGATAGTTTTTGATTACATATATTTCCTGATAACACAGATAATTCTTGAAAACAGATAATTCTTGATAACAGATAGTTTGTTATTACAGATATTTCCTGATATCACAGATAATTCTTGATTACAGATGGTTCTTAATTACAGATATTTCCTGATAACACAAATAATTCTTGATTACAGATGGTTCTTAATTACAGATATTTCCTGATAACGTATTTTTGTCACGAAATAGTTCTGTCGTTAATGCTTGTTTTGTTTCTCTCGTGACAATCTTTAAGAAAATCTGATGCGATCAACAATGTTTAATAGCGTAGATGAATGTTCTTTGTATAACAAAAAACAGTAAACAATTTCCAATATTAGCTCCTTTTAAGAAAACTCAGAATCTTTACTTTTTCTTTCTTCATCACTTCTCTTTCTCAAAAAAATCTTCTAAGATTTAAGAGTGAATGTGTGTTTTTAACACGATTGAAAAAATCCGTTTGCTTTGATGTTTCGAAGATGTATTCTTCTTAACCAGAGATCAGTGTAGCCCGAATTCTTCTTAAAACCTGAGTAAACATTTTTTGAATACATGTTTAGACGGGTATTGGAATTCGTATTATCAGTAATTCTTGCTAAGTGAGTTCGTATAAAAGATATGTGACTGTATTACCACCTTCGTGTTTGATCTTTTTCGTGTTATGATTAGGGCAACTTTTTCCAACAAATACAACTTTTTCATTTTTTGCCCCCTGAATCAACTTTTTAATCACGTGTGTCTGATCTTACGAACGCCGAAGTATTGCGGATCAAACAAGAAGTTCATGGAAAGAAGGTATTCGTCGAATACGAAAGTGAAATAAATAGCAAGAAGTACTTTAACACATTGGTTGGCACTCATCCAGGGCAAACTTGCGTAATAGACTGCAGAGTTTGCGAGGGGAGTTTCGATCATTAATATGTTATTTTCTTGTAGATGACGTTTTAAAATCTCTGAATGTTGAGCGATCTGATGCAGTATATTATATGACTGCGGCTGGAATCACATTCAAGGTGCTTTATTCCCGATTGCTTCAAGTAACTTAACTAGTTCACTTGTTTCACAACTGCAGAAAATGTCCAATGCAACAATGTCAGGCAACATCAGTCTCTGTTGGGCGTAGTTTTTCAATGTCAAAGGAATTACTGACCAAGGATTGGCCATTCAACGACATCAACGTTCTTCTGTATTTAATAATGTACAAATAAATTTTGAATTTTTTCATTTTTTCCTAATAATTTATTTTAGATTTTAGTGTATCAAAAATAAATGCAACTTTATTTTCATAAATGCAACTTTAGGGAACGATAAATACAACTTTTCCCATTTTTACTGCAACAAAAAGGTTGCCCTAGTTATGATTCAATCTGATAAGTGCGTTGTATCTAACTTGTAATTTGACTTTTGTCTTTCAGTATCCGTTTCCCGCGGGTGGTTGGTTTCAAGAGCCTCCAACAGGGACCTTCGATTAAGAAGGTCGTTCGATTGCCATCCTGGATACTTTGTATGCAACAGTACTAAAATCTGCGTTGAACAACGTTTCATATGCGACGATTACAAGGATTGTGAAGATGGTTCTGATGAATGGAACTGTAGTAAGTTTGGGGGTTTTCTTAATCTCTGCCGCTGCGATAAAATTTATTTTAATGTAACCTCGATATGTATCATACGGGAGCATTTGGGTAACATGAAGTAAAATCCCGGTCTTCCGAATTTATATTGAAAATTATATTTAGGGGTTTTCATTTTAAGCAAAACACAGAATGCGAAGATTTTACTTCCGCTGCCCAAATGCTCTCACGTGAAGCATATCAGGAATACCTTAAAAAGTATTCTGGTGCCATTTTAGCAGAGTTTAGCGTTTTATAAAATTGATGTTGACCAATTAACTATCACATATTACATCAATTCAAAGTTTACTTTTTGGAAAATTTGTAGAAGTGGTGAAATCGTATCTGAAAAGGAATTAAAGTGACGTTATGTTGAAAATACCTACAGGAAATGCGTATCTCTTCAGAAACACACCGCCATCTATATTTATCTGGACAGAAAATGCCGATCATTCTGGAAAATTCAGTCGTCTCAATTCTAAATTTACCTGTAATTCTTGGAAAATTTACTTTTTTGATTCAATTTCTGGAGGTGGTATACATTTCTTATTATCGGTAAGTCTCCTAATTGCATCCAATTAGACAAAACTATTTGTACACTTGAAATATTTATGGTATATTCATAAAAACGCGATAGTTTAGAAGATGAGAGAGAGGGAGCTAGTCAGTAATCAGATACAGTCTAGACAACTCAGCTTACCGACAACTAGCCTGAACAACAACTTTAGCCTTTTCAGTCAACCTTGTCTTTAGACAGCAGCATGACTGTTAAATACCGAAACCATTTTAATAGATTGAAAAAATATAGCTAAAATTCCACTTTGAAGCTAAATTTTTAAGGAAGTTTTTCTGCTTTAACGTTTTTGCTTACTTAATAAATAATTGGAATTTAGTAGATAAGCTGAAATTGCTGTAAAATATGTTTTAAAGGATTGCGTTTTACATTTTAAGAGTTTTCTGTAAAGCTAGGGTTTTGTTGTTAAACGTGCTTCCTGTATTAATTCAATAGTGGGTAACCTAAATTGAAATACTAGTCCACCAGACGTTTCTTTTACATTGAAAATCCCTGAACCATCTCAAAACAATAGCATTTTCAGAAACAAGTAACGCAATGAAACAATAACATTTTTTGGAGACAAGTGCCTTAACAAAAGAATAGTATTTCCGATCTATCAGAGACAAGTAATGCAATAAAATATTATTATTTCCCACTTTTGGATACAAGTAACGCAAGAAAACATTAATATTTCCCATATTTTAGAGACAAGTAACACAAAAAGGCATTAGTATTTCCCACTTTTTTGAGACAAGTGCAACTCAAAAAAGAAAAGTTTTATTGAAAAGTCAAAGAAAGATTAAAAATTAAAACATAATTTGCTTCTCAACTTGAAATTTATATTAATTCGTCTACATTCTATTTATAAAATTCGTCTACATTCTATTTATAAAATTCATCTACATTCTATTTAAAATTTGAAGAGCTTTTCTGATTTGATTTCAAAGGGTTTGTTCGAGTTTAATATTATTGTTTGTTGAATAAGAGAAATATTAAATAATTGTTTGAGTTATGTCACTTTTCTCGACATGAGACTTTGTTCAGTAAGGTATTAAAAGAGACAGTTGACTTTCAAAGTCCTAATTTTTTTTTTTAATTTAAACTTTCACAACTAACTTACACCAAACTATGGATACCAAAAATAATTTTGTATTAATTATTGTGCTTTACGGACTAACAAGACAACAACACAATACATAGTAGATAAGCACATAAGGTCTTGTATAGAAATTTATCAATCTAGAGCTGTGTTTCTCAACCGTTAAACAGCTGCTCGGCATTAATTTGACAGGACTCTTCCTCCAATAGGACACGGATCGTACAGTAATAAGATGTGAGAAGTTAGCTCTTCGGTGCAGCAACGACGCATGTGGTGGTTAGCACAGTTGTATTGATAGATAGTTGTATGTTAAACTCGACTGCAACAACAACGAGGACTCATCCTCCAATAGGACAAGGATCGTACAGTAATAAGATGCGAGAAGTTAGCTCTTCGGTGTAGCAACGACGCATGTGGTGGTGAGCACAGTTGTATAGATATATAGTTGTATGTTAAACTCGACTGCAACAACGACGTAAAGGTATATTGTGTCGTTTCTAATCCGTCTATCCGTTTAATGACGTAAATAACTGAATAAATAAAAATGCGAATATATGTGTTGTGAAAACATAAATAAATTAGTAAAAATGTTTTGAATAGTAAGTGATTTTTTTTATATTTAATATTTGATTCAAAATTTTACTAGAACAACAATGCAAATGTGAAATTGAGAACGAATATTCAAAATATACCTGCATATCATTTGAAGAAACATATATACGCAATCATTAACTTCACTTTCATCACAAAGTTTTTCAAATGTTGTTACTAATATTAACAATAAATTATACGAGTATTCTCCTATAATTATCGTCTCTAAACAAATCGATTATTTCACTTGTATTTCCGGGCGCATACTTCAGCTTTTAGGAAGAACACACTGTATGTAACGATTTTATAATGATAGGAAAATAACTGCAAACGCTTGGTTCTGATGTACATTGTCTCCTAACATCATGGATGCACAGACTGCGGCCCACCGTTGATTTGATGGCCCTCCTCCTCAAATAATATTCAAAATAATAGTCACGCATAGGTAATTTTTAAGTTCAATGCCAAATTCAAGGCTGTGTATGTTGAAAAAATCAGTACACCTTGAACTCATCAACATTCAAAATGATGAGAAACTACGAAATAAATTTATAAATTTCTTTCATTGCATCGGGGATAAAAATTATTGTAAATCGTTGCTATAAATTGCATTAAAATTCGAAAGCCTCTTTGGATTAACCTAGATCAGTGTAAAACCTTTTCAGCAATGAATATTAACAAATCGAAAAATAGAAATCTGAATCAAGGAAATTTAGAATCAATTTGCGCTTGGTTACTACTAAAATCGAACCAAATTTTAAATCAATGCAAATTTACTCATCAAATTAAATATTTTATTTACTTTTATTATCTTTTTTCATAACTATTTTTGAGAAAAATAAATAATACATAGATAGCTTCCGTCGGTTTTTTGGCTGCCCTACCATAATCTCTCTTTTGTCTCAACAAGTATGTTAATCCCGGCATTAAATTGTATACTTTTAACTCACCGTCGCCGAGAATTTCGTAATATTGCACTTTATAATACAACTAGCAAAATACCCGACCTTACTCGGTTTGAATTGGTTTACTCTAGATTGAAGAGATATTCAAAGGATATAATGACTTACGTTTTTTGTAGAATAAAAATTTATTTTAACACTTTCGCCATCTTTATATTTTCTACAACTTACTTTGGACACAAATCCTACACATGCATATCCATTCATGTAATACATTTCACATACATCGCACAATTGCTGTATGACAAAGCTACAAAATGACGAAAGGTGATACTAAGGTTACTACGTAATCGCAATATTCAATAGACATTCCAATTTTTCCAAAACTACCAAATTATGGTTGATTTAAGTATACTTACTCAGGTGTTTTAGCATGAAACTCAACTAAATATAATAATAAAGAAATGTTTAATATTGCATTCACTAAACTATTAGATAATGTATAAAATAAAATACACTGCAATCAAATATCTGGAATACAATTCATGTGATGTCTACACAAACACACAAACACAAAATCGAGCATAGAACAGAAAGACGGACAGACAGACTTTCGCAACCAATGCCACTCTCTAAATGAAGATAAGTACTCACTGTATGCAAATTTCCATGAAAATATCGTAAACCGTGTGGACGTGTATAGGGCACAACATACAGACAGACAGACAGACAGACGGACAGACAGACAGATAGACAGACACCAAACGAGAAAAAGGGTCCAAAACAGATAGAAAACTTCAAATGGGTCGAAAATATTGAATGTACAAACAAACACTCCATTCTTATTTATATAGAAGATTTAAGTATACTTACTCAGGTGTTTTAGCATGAAACTCAACTAAATATAATAATAAAGAAATGTTTAATATTGCTTTCACTAAACTAATAGATAATGTATAAAATAAAATACACTGCAATCAAATATCTGGAATAAAATTCATGTGATGTCTACACAAACACACAAACAAAAAATCGAGCATAGAACAGAAAGACGGACAGACAGACTTTCGTAACCAATGCCACTCTCTAAATGAAGATAAGTACTCACTGTATGCAAATTTCCATGAAAATATCTTAAACCGTGTGGACGTGTATAGGGCACAACATACAGACAGACAGACACCAAACGAGAAAAGGCGGATTCGGCATCAGAAGGGTCCAAAACAGATAGAAAACTTCAAATGGGTCGAAAATATTGAATGTACAAACAAACACTCCATTCTTATTTATATAGATAGATATATCGTGGACGGTTACCGGAAACTACATATTTATGAATAAAATACAAAGCTAAAATGAGCTCAAAACTATTCTAATCTTTTGACTCTTCACTATGGACTCGAAATATGGTAGGTAGATAATTTAATTTACGTCACTCTAAAGCATCACAAGTGATTATTGACTTTGACAAAGGTCCGGGATCAATCTAGGATGGAAAACTCCGAGGACAACACCTGGTGATTTTGCAGCACGGTCAGATGATGTCGAAATATAGAGATGACACTTTGCGAGATACAATCTTTACCGAAGGGAATAAATTTTGACGTGTGTTGTGAGTCATAATATTTACTTCCAAATATCGGCGGAAAGACTTTATGATGGATGTTGCTGCCAGAGAGAGTGCGTGAGTCAAATAGGATTTCGCGAGCTCGTTGTGGGGTATCTGTAAATCTCTCCTTATGCCATCACAGGAATTCAAATAAGAAATACCAAACAAAAAAAAAACTCGTTGCCGTTGTTTTGGGGTTTTGTTTCTATTTTCGCTTATCTTCGCTATTTTTGCTGTTGAGATTTCGAGGAGTAGCTTGTGTTTATTTCTTTGACTTAGCTTCACGCACGTACAGAAGAAAATAGAAACATCTGTTTCAAAAGTGATTTCTGCTTTACTCCACTTGATAAAGAAAAAGTGGACGCATTCTCTTTATATTTGGGAGATTCTCGAAACGTGGGATACTTCAATACTTTTTTAGTGTATTGTTTATAGGCCTAGAATACGAAATACAGTCATTCAAAGAAAGGAACTGTTCTCCAAAATTACCAATTAAAAGATTTGAATTAAAGATCCGTAGGTTACAGATTTTTTGACATTGCTTTCCTGTACGTCACAGATTGTAAATCAAAATGGGAATTCGTAGTCTATTGGATAGCAACCATCACGGCCAATGTTCACTGTCAAATGCGGCCAAATTTGAATTGCGAAGAGGTCCAATAAGCGTGACGTCACAATCTCTTGCGGAAATATAAATATTTAATTGAAACATTATTTATAAGAAGAAAATCAAATGTATAAGATATCTATCTGGTGTCAAATTTTCCTCAGATTTCAAATCCGTTGAAATTTTTAATCTATTTTTGACGATCCCGATTTCACAAAATAGAACTTAACAATGCCACTCAAAATGTTTTTGTTTTTTTTTAATTTGTTTTGCTTTTTTTCGCCGTGGAATCGTTTGAGCGCAGGAAATGGAATCTGTGATTTCTCGAATCTCGAATCAAACGAAGGTCATTCTTCACAGCGGCGTTCGTATTGCAAAAAACATAAAAGTTTCAATTTAAAAATTATTTATTTAAAGAAAATGATACATAAATTTGTACTCTATCTTTAACGGTCTAGGAGATAAGGAGATAGAGAAAATAACTACATAACTCCAGTTAAAATTTTATTTCTTTTTTTTTGTCGGCTGAAATCGTTCCTCAGAAACATCAAACGGAAATGGAAAAAATAAATTCAGAATCGTTCATCTCTTTATGGTGTTACCATTCTAACTAAAACAAAAACAATATTAAATGTTATTAAAATAATTTTAAAATATTCTAGATTGGATTTTAAAATTAGGGTGCGATAGAAAATCCACAAAAAATTCGGACTACCTGTGCGCTAAATCACATTATACAAAGTGGCATAGATTCGGCAGGACAATACACACAGACAATTCCTTTTATAATAATAGAGATTGATGAAATAGAACGCATCGTATATTGTGCTTTCAAATCAGTTAGAGATATTCGCAAAACCAACAAGGATTTTTTAACAAACTTTTGAAAAATGGGTTGATATTACCAATGATTTTTAATTGGCTACATACTTTCATTTCCATTGAGCAATATTATCTTACTAGCATCATAAAAAAGTTTAATACATTCTTCATATCTCCTTAGTAATAAACCAGTACATTAATTAAAAGGATTTTAATACATTTCTGAGGATGTTTCGTTTCTACATTATTTTCGTTATTCAGATTACGATTCAGTTCGATTAAATTTTAGAATTAAACTTAAATACACAAAGCCATTTCCCAAACTATATATGCATGTACAACTCGACAGTTTTGTTAATCGGGTGCGAAACCTGCTGCAGCATCCAAATGTGGTGAGACCTCGTTTCGGAACCTTAAAGTGTTTCTAAAACACTTCAAGAAATTAAAATCTAAATACGATCGTCACCCGACAACATATGACTGCTTTATCACTTATTTGAATCACATGGGTCTTTTTCTCTATCTCATTTGCTTCACCAAGTATTGATGCCTCATTCGCAAACTTAACTGTTGTAAGTAGGTAGGTATTTCAATAAACGTAACACTGGAATAACACAATGGGTTATTGTCGGCGGTAAGGGTTTCATGGCCAAAGAAAGGGTCCGAGAAAAACATCGTGTAATTTTGATCCACGGTCACCCCTGAGCATGCACCCCACTCTCCGTACGTCCACACCAACATGAGGTCATTTGAGGCCACGACATCTTTAATGTGCACCAGCCTCTTTTGTTCACAACGGTCTTCGGGTTTCATTCAAACTCGAAACCGGGCTACATCAACCCCGATTTTTAATTCCGAACGAGTAATGAACAGAAACCACCTGCTTCGATGTAGAAACCTCAATGGATCTAATGAGATGTTCAGGTATAGAGTATACTAGACACTGCGTGGCTAGCACGGCGTTGCCCGTGCCCGTGGTGTAAAATTTTCCGCAGATTTCAAATCCAATGAAGATATATTCAATTAAAAAATTATTTATTTAAAGAAAATCATATTTTTAGGTATCAATCTAAACTGAAATTTTCCGCAGATTTCAAATCCGTTGAAATTTTTACTCCATATTTAACGGTCTATGAAATAGAAAAAAAAAGAACTTTGACTTCAGTTTAAAGATTTATCGTCTGGCTGTGAAATCATTCCTCCGCGCAAAATCAAAGCATAAACAAAAAAATAAATAATTTTCTCCTCGTTGTGCGGATGTAAGAAACTTGGCATGGTTCCAAACCCTGACTGCAAGGTCGCATGCGTAGAAAAAATTCATCGCGTTTGACGATCCAGGTAGAGAATAAAACTATTAAATTCATTTTAAAATCTTCTAGACTGAATTTTAAAATTCGCCGCTACCCAAAAGTTGCAAACAATTCGGACATCTGTGCCAAATTTCATTGCTGTAAGTGCCATAGAATCATCAGGATTTTGCGGCAAACAGACAAACACTTTCTTTTATAATAGTAGAGATAGGTAGTTAATTAACGTCGCATTGGGGCAAAACAACGGGCTCTAGACGACGGTCCGGGAAGTGAAAGATTCGAGGACAACGCCATGTAATTGTGAACCACGGTCAGATGACGAGGTCATCACTAGAACTGACACCCCACTTAATAATTCCCACACCATGCCAACGCGAATACATTTCCGGACACGACAGATTGAACCAGCGCCAGCCCTGGAATACAAGATTTTCTTTGGTTGGAACTTGTTTTGAACATCCAACCTTCCGGTTGCTCCTCCAACAGTGCCATTTTCTGACTGTGGTTCAAAATTACGAGGTGTTATCCTCGCATTTTTCACTTCGGGTACGATACCGTACTGCCGCCAATAGCCCGTTGTGTTGCTCCAGATGACGTAAATTAAAACTTCTTAGCTACCTTTAGACTCATTTTGCTATATGAATGTGAATCCGACATATAATCAAGCAAGAAGTGTTCTCATTACTTTTCACTAACACATTTTTCCCAATATACATCCAGTTCGTTGATTTGTTCACAAAAATTGGTTCGAAACGTGCTTAGAAAATTATAATTGAAGATTTAAATTCATAAATAAAAATTGCATATATTGTATTAATACTAAGGGGTTCTACGAAATTAATTAAAATACGGTCCCTACAAAAAAAAGTTCAATATTTATTTCCTTCGAAAATCTTAAAAAAAAAACGTTTACTGAACATTTGTCCTAAAACTAGAAAGCTAAAAAGTTTTTCACTGGTGAAAAACGTTTAAACAAGTTTTAAAACTATAAGATGAGGGTATTTGATCCAAATGCAAAATATTTTAACCGAATTTATTTCATTCAAATAATCTTGTATAATTTAAAATGCTTTGCTTGGAATTTAATGGAAGAGGAATTTATTTTTTTTAATATAGCCAAGTTTTTTTGTAATTTATATCTATCAATGTTCAGTATTTCCTACGTTTTAATACGTGGATAGTTTGAAAAAAGTTACTAAATCCACTTACGAATTCTCAGAATTTCCAAATAGGTGCGTCAAGAAATTTTCCTTAAGTATTTCATTACTTGTACCTTTTTATAAAACGGATGTTTCAACGAAATACATTGTTTTTCACTTATGGATAGTAGTTGAATGAAGCTAAAATAAATTCCTAAGCTAAACTTATGTTTTAGTTATACTGAAATTCTCCGATTCTTCTCTCGTACAATAATTCTCTTACACAATCTGTATAAATCCATCAAAGTCAATTTTCTTATAAAGTTTGAAAGAATTCTTGTAGCAAAACATTTCACTCAACATTTAAATTTTTCGATTCGTTTTGCAGTAGTTCATTAAATTCTTTATGAGTGCATTAAGGTCTATTTTTTCTTAAAGCTAAAATAATTCCTGAAAATAAACATTTGTTTTAACGTCACTTACCTTTTCCAATTCTCGCATAAATTATTTTACATACTAATCCCATTAAAGTCAATTTTCTTCTAAAGCCCGTAAGTATTTCTGAATCTAAACATTTGTTTTAATTTTAATTAAATTTTCCAATTTATACATTAACCATTAAAATACGATCAGTAAAGCAGTTGTACTTTAAAAATAATAAGAATCAAGCCAATAAAGAATTTAGACTACAGCCGATACAGCAGTTGTACCTTGAAAGTTATAAGAATCAAGCCAATAAAGAATCGCTCCTAGAATGAATCGCGCCAGTTACCTCTATAGCCGTAGTCGAACGAATAATTTTCTTACATTCCTTATAAAAATTCTCTATTCCTCTAACTTAGTGTTTTCTGTATCTATTTTTATTGGTATATATCTTTATATATCTACGCGCGGATATTACGAAAGCTATGGCCAATGCATACATACGGAAATACACAACTTTAGACATAAATAAGTTTATGTTCACACCCAAACATTCTTTAGTCTTCAAAATTGTATTAAATCATTTTATGATGTTGGTAATCAAGTTTCTTTGTGAGGTGTAATTCATTTGTACGGAATGTAGAATAGTGTGTTAAAGACAGTAAAACTTCACTCTTACACGCTCCTACAAGAGAGCACGAAATCAGCAGAAATAAAATCTCGTATAAAGTACAGGAATTAACGTGGTAGCATGAAGTTCACTGTTCCATTTGATTCCATACAGCATAGCTTCTCCATTTAGAAAATGCAGTATCCCCTCAATTCATGGACGCAAGTGCTAGTTGTGTTTCTGATTTTGAATGGGGAGGTTACTTCTTTGCCAAGCTATATCGACGCAAGTTCTGTATTGTATCAGAACTTGTGTACTGAATTTAACTGAAAGAAGGACGTAAGTGTATATATTATCATCGACCTTAAGCTGAAAATGGTTGATGATGTGTGCGGAGTCGCTGTCTTAAGATCTCTGAAGTGTAAATCCCAAATCGATGTAGCCCATTTGGCAAAAGAAACTCAGGCTATTGTTCTTGATCACGGTGAATAATCACTTTAACCAATCAATAATTTAGGATTCATGTTTTTCCCCGCAACCACGTGGCACATCTTCAAACCAAGAAACTGGAAGAAATTTCATGTAGCTGCTGGCACAAGCTCTTTCTATGTCATGTCCAGGTCGAGTATGATCGGGAAGAGAAAGATCTGAGTTTAGCACATGATAAATTTGAACCACGGTCAGATGACGAGGTTGGGATTTGACCCAAACTGTCCAAACGTCTATACCATGACACCGTGAGAACATTTGAGGTCATGGCAGTTTTTACACCAGCCTTCATGTACACGACTCTCTGGTTGGACTAAGTTTGGTAATCGAAACCCCACGAGATAGCTAATACGTTATTATTCCAACCCGGCTAATGAAGCTTTAAAAACATTTCAGGAAAGCTACTAGTACAATTGAAGAAAAGTTATAAGACTTAAAAATAATAAAGGTAAAACTTTAAAACGGGTTATTTGACCCGCTTATTAAATAAGTTTCTATATAAATTTAAAGTAACACAAATAATAATTCTTTGTTAAACAATACTCTGAGTTACATAATGTATAATTTTCTCATCTGTCTCTGGTCCGCGGCACACGGTTGTAAGGGTAACTGATTGGCAACCAGAGGGCTGTGAGTTCAATCCAACTAAATACCGTCATATCTGGTACACTTTAAATTTGTTGTAGCTCAAATATCCTCATGTTGGCGTGGTGTTAAAGTTTAGAGAATGGGGTTCCATCTTTGGTCATCGACCTTAAAAGGCAATAGACGGAGCATTTGCTCACATCTTCATGTTGTTTCTTTCAGTTGCTACGTTTGAAGATGTCACATCACGTGATTGCGTTACCCCCAGCAAGCAATAATCCTAAATTATTAATTGTTTAAAATGATTATCTAACGTAGTCAAAAACGCTAGTCTGCGCTTCGACAGCCGATCGGCAAAGTCAATTGGTAGATTCCGTGATGAACCTTTCAGAAATCATACCACAACGACTCCAACAACATGGTCCGTCGATTTCGTTAGAAGGTCGATGATATTATATTCATTGACCTTCAAATGAAGTAGACGGAATATGTGGGCGAGGACTCTGTTGTAATATCTCTGAAAAGTAAATCATGGGGACATACCAATCGACTTAGCAGATTGGCTGTGAGTCGCAGACAAGTGTTTAAGACGAATAATCTCTTTCAAAAATCAATAATTTAGGATTCATGCGTTTGCCCACTAAGGATCGATATCGATGTCAATGTTTTCAAAACATCGATGTTTTTAAAAAAAACATCGATGTTTATAACATCGATGTATTCGATGTTTATAACATTATAACATCGATGTATTCAAGTCGATGTTTTTGTAACATCGATGTTTATACTTGTCGATGTTTATGTAACATCGATGTTTATACTTGTCGATGTTTATGTAACATCGATGTTTATACTTGTCGATGTTTTTAAGTTGTCGATGTTTTATTTTTAAATGAAAAAAGTACCGTTATAAAAATTTAAAAATAATCAAGTAGCATAATTTTCATAATCAGAAAATTGAACATGCTTTTAGACCAAAGTGGCCAAGGGTGGAGGGTCTGAAAAGTAGGGCTGCGACATCGATGTCGATGTTTTCAAAACATTGATGTTTTATAAAAAACATCGTTGCATTGGAGCCGATGTCGCATCACTAGTTGCAAAACCAATTTTAAGAAATGTGGGAAAAAAAAGTTTAAATACACTGAATTTTAAAAACATCGATGTTTTTAGGGCGATGTATTGTAAACATCGATGTTTTGTTGTCGATGTCGCATCAATATTGCCCACCACCACGTGACATATCTTCAAAATGAGCGACCGGAAGAAATACCATGAAGATGCGCGAACATATTTTGTTTATGTCATTAGAAGGTCCATAGGGTAGATAGTCACTGTCCAATATCACAGACGTCATGTGAGATCTGGAATTTTAAGCTGAACGGCTATCGAGGAGAGCAAAGTGGTATTTTTATCACGCTCGATAATAGCATTAACTAATCACTAATCATTCCTACATAACGATTCTTGCTTTCTGCAAATACCATATTACAGGTAATTTTAGTAAAAATATCGATCGGGTTTAAATAACATGAAGCTGCGTGCACCATCGACTTCTAATGAAATAGACGAAGGTATTGCATGGAGCTGTGTTATTTCTCCCGATCGCTCGGTTTAAAGATTTGTCTCGTTGTTGAGGGGGAAAGCACGAATCCTAAATTATTGATTGTTAAAATTATTATTCACCGTGATCAAAACAATTATATGCACTTTTATATAATATCGGCGAAGTGGATTCGCACGTAATTAACCTTTCTGAGTTTTCGTCACCTTCTAGATTTCTATTTCTGCACTTCGCGGACGCAAAGTTTAGCAAGACATGTTGAAAGGCAATGCAGCTTTGTGTAACGAAAACTATATCATGAGGGAATTGGATTGCTTTATAGCATGGCAGCCACAGGCAACAAAAAGGAGACTGTTTGCGACTATTTTTCAATCTTGGCTACTAGGTGTATCATTTTACAGTAAATCGTCAAATAATATCCTCTCTTCAAAAGTTTGACGACTTTTTATTAAAATTCAACAGAGGTCAAGGAAAGATAGGATGAATAGAGGACGGAGAATATATTTTACGGTATTTTAAAGAGCAAATATTTCAAGGAAAGACAAGTTTTGGCACCGTGGCAATCATGAAAGAAAACATCGTGAACTGTAGCCAGATTGTCATGAACCCTTTTTTTTTATTTTAAAATTTAAATTTCTTGTTGTGATCGTCAAAGTCTGTTACATACTTAATAAGTATATTTTTGCTTTAGGCGACTCATTTTGTACCTGAGTAACTAAAATAGAGTGTGAGTGAAGACTTTGTTGTCACCAGTTTTGAAACTGATGCTACTAATGCTATTTTTCAAGTGTTGGCTTTGGAAGCTCTGATATGTATTATACTGTACAGTAAGTTCATTTCGGTAATGGTGACAAAGTACCTGAGATGGCAAATTGGGTCCAGCCCATAAAAATCCACCAAGGTTTTTCTGTGGGCTGGCCCACCTACAAAACACCCTGGAATTTTGCTAAAAGTGGGTTTTTGTACAAAAAATATTTGGGATATATTAAAATTTTTTAAATTATAGCAATTTATATAAATTGTAGGATTATACTAATGTTTCTAAAATATTACATTTTTGTGTTGTTGCTTATAATTTGACCTTGTAAACACACACAAACATTTCTATCTATTTTAAAACTTTAGACGTTTTTGCTCCTAATAAATCTGTTACATAAAAAGGCATTACCAAAAATGTGTATACAAATTAAACAATAGCTTGTAAAAAAATATTTAGTTCATGCAGTCAAAGAAATTTACAATAAATGTATGATATACTATTATGAAAGACTGCATTTTTGATCAATCTTTTATCCAACACACTATGACACAGATCCATCCCTTTGTCTGCCAAAATTATTGGATGAACCTGCCTGTTTTGTTTATGTGCATTATGTTTAACAATCTTTCCAGTAGCGCGGAGGAGGAGGGTCCAAGACAAAGAAAAAAGAAAACCTCAAACCATAAAGAAATACGCGATCAATATTGCGTTTCCCCCCCCCCTGCAAAAATAAATTTTCTGACGTTCCCTTGGCTGTAGGACATAAAACTATGCAACCAGACTTAGCTATTTTTGTTTAAAAAATTTATAAGTAGAAGGTAATTTATATTTTATATGTCAAACATAAAAAGACTAGAAATTAGAACAATGTCATTCAAGTATTTACAAATACCCAGAAAACTCCACTAAAACCCCAGAAAAACCCGGGTAGGCATAGTTTTTGCCAACCCCTGCTAAGTACCCCCTCAATACTTCCTCTCCTGAATTTAGAGTGGCTCTATTCAATAGACGCTGCCTCGTATTGATAGACTGCCAAGACCACGAGAGGTGTATTAAGATGGATGTACTCTCGTACGCGTGGTAATTTAATGGATAATTACGAGAGTGGACTGTCTTATGTTGTCTCTAGCAGCTGAGTGCAAAGTGAAGACTGTGATTACTACAACGAAGAGTTAAGCTGTGATGAGAGTTGGGGCATCTGTTATCACTGGCAAGTTATCACGATTTAAGTGATTTCAATTTAGGTTCAATAGTTGGAGATCGTTAGATGGCTCATAAAATTTCGGAGGTACAAAGGAAATTTTGGTTTTTAAGTACTGTTATTTCAAGTGTATTTTGACTACAAGAACTGCCAAACCAGTAATTTACAACAGCAGTGTGATAGTAAAAACACTCAGTAGGTACGTGACCAGCGTATGCTGGTAAGAATTGTTTCATAAGATAAGCGTGCAGCACTGTCTCACAGAACATCGGATTTTAATTCTGAACATTGAACATCAGCACGAGGACGATGCGGCGTTTCCTTAAAGATTTAAGCTTTAGTAGCAAACGCCCAACTCAAGTATCATTGATAAATACTTGACAAACAGCTTAGAGCCTCATCTGGGCTCGGTAACACCTCAATTGAACACTGGAAACGAGTATCTTGGACTCTAGAACCATTTCATAAGATAAGCGTGCAGCACTGTCTCACAGAACATCGGATTTTAATTCTGAACATTGAACATCAGCACGAGGACGATGCGGCGTTTCCTTAAAGATTTAAGCTTTAGTAGCAAACGCCCAACTCAAGTATCATTGATAAATACTTGACAAACAGCTTAGAGCCTCATCTGGGCTCGGTAACACCTCAATTGAACACTGGAAACGAGTATCTTGGACTCTAGAACCAATTTCCTAACTGCTTAGGGTGGATGGAAGGATCCATGTGTTCAGAAAACTTCATGAAGCCACGGATCCTACATGCCCACATGAGTTCGTACAGATTGCTGAGGACTCCGTAATGGAATGGGATCTTCTTAGCTAGCATTTAATGGAACACTTAGTTCGTCTACAAATGTCTGTGACAGGTGAACGCTATGTGTGCGTTCTTTATAATGATACATTGACCCGTCAGACAAGTCTAGACATGCCTACCAAGTTATGGTTAGCAGTACACCCATCTGAGTTTGAGATCTTATCATTTCCGCCACCAATATCGTTAGATCTCAACGTTATGAAGAATATCGTCACTCAAAGAGCAGGACGTCGTACGTCAAAAATTCCATTTTTTCTTTTATTGTTGCTATATGTGGCATTTTGTGATTTTCACCTGGTGGTAAAATCTCTTATGTCATCAGCTGATCCAATAAAAGTTACAACCACATGTGCATAAAAACATAAAATCACAAACCATATGGAAAATGACTAATTTTTTTGCTCTCCTGAAAAATGCGGATTTTAGACATATGACCTTTTGCACTTTGATTGATGATATCGTCATTCAAAGTGCAAAGGTCGTTATCGTCCTCGTCAATGAACAAAGACGATATCGTCATCGTAAAATCCATGGCCCATCGTATTTTTGAAGTACAGGCTTGCCAAGCATTAGACTGGTGTATTAGTTTATCTGGCACTTCAGTGTGTGTAGTAAGTTAATTATAGTAGTTATGGCTAGTTAAACACAACGTTCTTACCAATTATTTTAAAGATTGGAAGCAAAAACTTTTTTGAAGAATATAAAAAAACTATAGGAATTTTCATGATTCATAAGTTATTCTTGGAAGTAACGCGATAGAACCCTAAAGTAATTTGCTGCTTTTAACGATGCCAAAAGATGAGAATTGTGTGAGAATTTTTCCCCTCTAATTATTTATACTTATTTTGTTATTTGTCTAGAAAAATATTCCATTTCAGAGAAAAAATGCATGATCCAAGAAATGAAAGAAAAAATATATTCCAATCAGTTATAGAAGAGATTAAACAAAACATCTCATTGAAGCAGATTATTTATTGTATTGAGATCATTAAATATTTATAAACTTCCAAGAAATAATTGCACAGTTCGAAAATTTTATCTGTAGCAAAAATTGTTATTTCCTTTTTTTGAAGGTTTAACTTAAATTAATTGACTGTTTCTGGTGTCATACCTGTGGGTGGTAAAATCAGTGGAGGAAACTAAAAAAGAGGAATCGAGTTTGTTGGAGGTTGCACAAACATTTTGTTAAAGAGGTATACCTATGGAGCTTCAATGTAAGGAAATCGAAATAATTCGTAATTAATAATAATGTGCACCTAAAGAGTTATAATTATTGCAATAAATGCATCTCAAATGTTTTCTATCTGTGTGTGTTCTTTCAATATATCCACAGAATATGACAATCGTTATAAATATGCTAAATTACGATCCATGTTCGAGTTCGATCTAACATGATCATTAAGGGGGTCCAGGACACATTAAATTTTTTTTTTATTAATTAATTTAGAATTTTGAATTTTTTGTACTGATTACCCATCTAACTAATAAGAAAAATCACAACACAAAATTTTCCAAGAGTGTTTTAAAAATTTTAAATTAAAATGTTTTGAAAAAAAGAGGGGTCATTTTAAATTGCTAAACTTAAAATATTCTTGATCAATTTTCAAAATTCTTGCAGTAAATTATTCAGAAATTTATAAACTTTAATTTTAATTCAGCAATTTAAAAAATATTAATTTGATAAAAAATAAAAAATATTTGAATGAAAATTTTTGAAAATTTTAAGGTACTTTTTTTTAAATCATATTTTTAATGTAAATATTTGTTTCAAATTTGCTGAATCAAAATTAAAGTATAATGTTTGAGAAAGGTGTATTCCAAATTTCAACCCTTAAACATTATCGGTTTTCGACTTATAGCAATTTGAATACAGGAAATCTTGAAAAAATGTATCATTGAGAAAAACGCATTTGAAGTTTTAAAGACAGATGTTGTTGCCATGACAACAACTGTCAAGAGTGTTAGATTTTCAAAACAACGCACCACAAAAATTATTATATCTCTAGTTGTAATTAAGATAGAAACATGATTTAGATTTCATTTTAAGCAGAAAAACACAGAGAATTTCATAAAATAATTTTAAAAAAATCGAAAATTTGACGATTTTTGTGTCACGGACTCCCTTAAATAATAAAATTATCTTGTTAGCATAAAAATTTCTTGATTCCAACAAATTTTGCAGTTTGCAGCTTTTATTTTCATAACAGTTGACGGAAAACCCGAATCATATGCATACTTGAATCAACAAAATTACATGTTTCTTATTAATGTTTTTCTTATTAATTTTATTAAATTTTTCTTATAATAGACTTTATTGTATATCCACTGGCGAGAAAAATTAAAAGAACAACTATAAAAACTCATCTAACTTGAATACTTTTGCACATAAGAACATGAAACTTACACAAGATCTTTATTTTGTCATATCTGATTCAAAATGCAGGACTGACTATTTCTACAAAAAAAAATAAAAATTTGTAATTAAAATAGGAATATGTGATAAAGGGTGGGATAAGGCAATTTTACTGTTTAAAATTTTTAGAGACACAGGAAAATTTAATAAGATATGTGGTCACCCCTGACCGAAATGCAAGCTGTACAGCGATTTGCCATACTATGGATAAGATTATCCAGAAGTGCTTGCGGAAACAAAGTGTAATCAAGATGAATAGCGCCTTGAAGCTCCTGGAGAGTTCTAGGTGAGGGGTTGCCGAGATGGAAGTCGGTGTCCTAGTGCATCCCACACATCCCTTGCAATCCGAACTGATGTCAGATGCCTGTTTCTGTTAGCAATCATTGCCATTAACGGTCCTGAGAGTCTGTTGTGGCACATTTTCGACCTTGACCTGGTTGTCTGTGTACGTTACCAGTGTCTTTAAATCGTTTCCAGATTCACGACATGACGCTTTTGGCTATTTTTAAGTCTTTACAGACACCTGTTAGTGTCTGTCTTGCTTCCATTCTCCTTATCGCGCGACATTTCTCACAATACGTCAAATGTCTTCTGGACGACATATTCCACCTACTACAGGCGAAAATTTTATCCAACTACTCGTACAATCCTTGAAATTAGATTACAAATCATCCACTTGCACTCCTTTTCACACGTGCCGAAAGAACGGGCTCAAAAATTTGCATACTTTTCCGTAGTGAAGTTGAATTCCATTATGTTATCCTGAATTCCATTATCCTACGAGATAACGTTGACCTTGAGTTACCAACCAATCACCTTTCATTGAAGTTCATTGAATAGAATTAATATAAAGCACCTTTTTTATGGTTGTTCCTTTAATTTTTCTCGTGGTGTACATGTGTAGATACAATCCGCTGATAACAAAATGAGTGAAACAAATTAAATTTTCATGATCTGAGTCTTAGCTTTTTAAGCTCAGAATGGGAAAATTTTATGCTGATCAAATCCACTAAATTTTTTCATTAATTTGAATGAAATCTAGATTTTTTTCTTGATAAGCACACTGATTTCCTTTCCCTTCTTTTTCTCAGAACTATGTTATAACTTAGTGAATTTCAGTTATATGCTGACGACCTATACTTTTTGAAATATTTGTTGATAGTACAAAAGTCTTAACACAGCATGCATTGTGTCTTTATTGATAAACATGATATCTTTCTTTTATAGCCGACAAACATAGGGACGAATACTTCAATAACTTGTTCCAGAAGAGACCGGATGAAGATAGAGACCAAAAGAAATTCAAAGATTGCAGTAAGTAATGCATTTACTTTGTGCGTAAGAAATATATGATTTATCTGACTTCCCGTTAACTATTTACTCGTTAATTCAGAATGGATGCTAAGAGGATTTTCTTTCTTACCAAAAGAAATTCAAAGATTGCAGTAATGCATTTCGTGTGTAAGAAATGCATTATTTGTTTTACTTCCCGATGTCGATATACTGGTTTATCCTGAATGGATGCTAGCAAAATTATCTTTTAAACCCTCTGAGAATTAGGAGATATCCGCATAGTCTAGTATTTACCCAACCCAAAGAATAACTAAATCCAATGGTTGAACAATCTCGAGAAATATTGTGTTTAGACAAAACTGGTATGGCGTTGTTTTTGCCCCACAAAACCGTTACAATATTGCAATACCTTATCCAATGGTTGAAATAATATTGTTTTAGCCTTGTGTCTAGGGTTGAAATGGCGAGCTGAAAGCTCGCCAATAAGGCGATAGCCTCAACAAACTATTCCCCGCCATGTGTTCAGACGCTTGATAGCATTCGACCTCAGCAAACGCACTACCATGCTCTCAACCTCTTTGTTCTTAACTATGGAAAAAGGAATTTGCTCTTATCCAATTTATCGTGTAAATCATTTTAAATTTGTATAGGAATTTTATTTATAGTAGCTATCTCTAGTATCTTATACATTCCACTATTTGAAACCAGAGGAATTGCCCAGCGACCAGGTCCCCAATCACGTAGGCTGGACAGACAACGGGCATTTGGTCACCTCATTAAAAAAGATTTAGTTGAGACAAAAACTCAAAATTGTTATATATATATATATATTGTTGTTGTTGACGTGTGTCTCCTGAACTGTGAAACACAAGATCAGGCCCAGTGATCTGAAGTAGGACAGACACAGAAGAAGAATACAGGTTTTATGATTTTACAAACACACAAATTGATCACTGGCAAAGACATAGGGGGTGCAGCTATCCACTTTTTGGTGAGGAACCACTTGGGCGGGAATCTGACTTCTTCCTCGGACATCACATACAACCAGCCCTAGGGCAGTGGCCCTAGTCGGTAATCGAACCACGAACCCAAAGCGTGGGGGCAGAGTGCTTTATCCACTATACCTCTTTGAAGGCAATAAATAATTAAATATATATATATACTTTGTATTGTAACCGTATATTATGTACAATGCAAATTAATTGCTTGGTGAAACACTATCCAATCTATGAACCTTTGTTGGAGTGACACTACACCATTAAAAAATGTTCATACTTTTGTCGCTTAAATTCATAGCGAAAGTTGGTCATCCTACATCTCGGAGTAAATATGTTTCAACTATTAACCCTCCGAGGGTTTCGACGAGATACCTCTTCCAAGATCTGGTCAATTTCACGAAGGACGAGATGTCTCGTCAAGACAAAACTGATGATTTAGGCAAAGTGGGATAAAGATCTAAGCAGGACAAAGAAAAATTGCCCCGTAACCATAACTGGTGACAGTTTTGAACATGCACCAGAGGCTAGCCTCTGCAAGACTTTTTTTGTCCCTAAGATAAATCATCAAGAGGGTTAACCTAAGAGCGTTTGTACACACACCGATAATAATCAAATGTCGGAGACATAATTATCGGAGTGGCGGTGTTCAGGCATGGTCTCTTGTACATTGCGTTCGACTTCTATCGGAGATCTGCATCATTTCGTTTGAGCGTCATCCGTATTGTATTAAACAATTTTATTCGACGGTTTTAGCAGCTTAGTTAAAATTATAGTTAAAGTGAATATGCGTATATCATTTAAAAGAATAAAATAAACTAGGGGGCCTGCCCCCTGCTCGCTAAGGCTCGCCAACTCCCGGAGGATTGCTTCGCAATCCTCATTGGTTCGCTGCTCGAACATATGCTCGCTTCGCTCGCCTCAATGAAGACATGTGTCCCTAGCAGAAGGGATTGTTTACAAAATATGTTACCAAAAAAATGTTTTTCAAATCTAAATTTGCTGTATTACAGAAAAAATATATACAGTATCTCTAAAATCAGAATTCAAATGAAAACTTTGTCCAAATTTTGACTCGAAATGTGAGCGTTGCTTTGGAAATTGAATACCCAGCATGTTGTTTGTGTGTACATTTTCCCAGCACTGAAACGACCCACACTTTTTCATTGAGTTTGTTGCCGAATGTTGTAGTGCAAGCGTCTTGTTGAACTATAATTGTTGGTCCTGAAAAGGACCGTTTTTTAAATGGCCCTGAAAAGATACTCCGCTTTCTTTGATTTATATTATAAACTAACTGCAACAGCTCATTAAAATTTCCTTTTTTTATTCAATAAAATTTCATCTGATAACGCTATAAATTCAATCGATGCGCGAGACTTCGCGATGAACAAACGTACAGTATTGCCAAAACACGATTACAAATAACGTCTTTTTTGCGTGCCACGTAAGAGAATTATATATATAGATTATTTTGCACTGGATGTATTTTGCCATATCGTAAAAATTATAGACGCTTTTGGATTCACCCACTAATAGCCGAAGGATATGTGGAAGGTGGGTTTTATGCAATGTTTTATAAGCTCGGTGATATAAGTTTTAACACTCATTTTTGTATCATATGAATTATTTTAAATGTGGGAAGGCGATTACTACGACTAAAATGCAGATGAATATGTAAACCACTGCAATTCTGGAATGCGAAGCGCGGGTGTACTGGATATTTATCGGTCAGGTTTAGCGAACCGTCCAACAATTCAAAATGCCGGATAGCATTTTTGGCGGATCCGATAATATCGAACGGTGGCGTGGAAAGTACCAAAATTAAACAATGTAATTTGAAAGTGTCCGACATCGGATAGCTATCGGTGTGTGTACAATAGGGATGCGATATCAATGTCGATGTTTTATAAACATCGATGTTTTTTAAAATATATGGATGTATTTAACATCGATGTATTGGGGTAGATGTTTTTGTAACATCGATGTTTATACTTGTCGATGTTTTTACGTTGTCGATGTTTTATTTTTAAATGAAAAAAATACTGTTATAAAAATTTTAAAAATAAGCAAGTAGCATAATTTTCATAATCAGTAAATTGAACATACTTTTAGACCAAAGAGACCAAGGGTGAAGGGTCTGAAAAGTAGGGATGCGACATCGATGTCGATGTTTTCAAAACATTGATGTTTTATAAAAAAAACTCGATTTATTGGAGCCGATGTCGCATCAGTAGTTGCTAAACCAGTTTTAAAAAATGGGGGGGGGAGTTTAAATACACTGAATTTAAAAACATCGATAGTTTGGGGGCGATGCATTATCAACATCGATGTTTTGCTGTCGATGTTGCATCACTAAGTTCTAAACCAGTTTAAGAAATGGGGGAAAAAGTTTAAATACACTGAATTTTAAAAACATCGATGGTTTTAGGGCGGTGTATTATCAACATCGATGTTTTAATTTTGAACGTCAAAGTTTCAAAACATCGATGTTTTGCTGTCGATGTAGCATCACTAGTTGCTAAACCAGTTTTAAAAAATGGGGGGGGGGAGTTTAAATACATTGAATTTTAAAAACATCGATGTTTTTGGGACGTTGTATTATCAACATCTATGTTTTAATTTTGAACATCGATGTTTCAAAACATTGATGTTTTGCTGTCAATTTCGCATCCCTAGTGTGCAAACGCTCTAAAAGTCACCGGATTTCAAATTTTTGCAGCATTGCTTTCTTCTTGCAACGCACATGAATGCATACTACATCCATTGGTTGGAAGAATCCTATAAAATATTATGTTGGTCAAAAACATGCAGGGAAAGACCCAAAGAGGGAGAATGGATATATGACCATAAACTCCACAGAGGTTTTAAAAGATGTGCAATCGACATAACATCTATTCCTCAATCATCTATAGGGTAATGACAAAATAACGAAGATATATGAAGTTTTAATGACTTTTTAAATTGATTTTTATTTTTATTCTGGTATTTGATAAATTTGACCTTGGTATTAAACAGAGAAAAATTCACGACTAAGAAATGAACACAAATTATGACATTTTACTATCATTAAGGGGCTCCGAGCGCTGCTCGCTTACGCTCTCCATCAGTAAAAAAATCTTCTCTATCTTGTTCCCTGTACAATTTTAAATGAACCATGTTAATCTCGTAATTTTTGCTATAAGGGCTTTTTCGGGAAACCGTCTGAGAACAGAGTAAAAAAAGCGACAAGTAAAAAAATCGTTGCTATGGTAATTGTTGCTACAATAAATTTGATGTTTGGCAAACCCGTTAGTCAGAAAATATAACCTTCATTTCCGTGAAGAAGAATAATGCTATCGCTCCGAAAAAATACGAAATCGGTATGACCAACTTTTTATTTATGAACCAATTTGAAAAATACGTTTACTGTAAGAAAGAGTGCATTCTAAGCTTTCACGTGGTATTTTCAAGTTTTAAAACTAATAGTATTACGCTATATGTATGACAGTTTTAGTTTTGTGTTTCGGAACTTGGGATCTAAAATAATAACTTATAATCGCTTCGAATTTATTTATTAAAAAATTTCAAACAAAATTGTACCGTGAGAAAGAGGATATTCTGAGGTTTCCTGTGATGTTTTCAAATTAAAGAACAAATAGTAATAATATATCGATATGACAGTTTAACAAAACAAAACGAAAATGTGACGATTTTTGCCCAATTTCAAAAAAATATGATCAGGAACCAAATTGAAATGCCTAAAAGAACTCGACGAGATGCAAAAATTCATGTTCAGAGGTACTCTAAAAAAACTCACGGTTGAAAACTGAAAATTTTTATGTGTTTTGCTCACTCGTGATAGAAATTTCGCTCTTTTCGGCTTTGACACTTACGTAACACACCCTAAACTAAAATTCGAACTGACAAAATCTTCTCCGTCTTGTTTCCTGTACAATTTTGACCAAGCCATGTTAATTTCGTAATTTTCTGATCCGTACTTCTCGGGAAACTGTCTAAGAATCGCGCGAAAAATGTGAGTTTTCTATCCTGCTACAGCGTTGAGGCGCCGGTAACGGATTTTTTTATATAGAGAGAAACCTCAGGATCCAATTAAGGGATTGAAATTGAAATTTTGTAAAACTGGGTTCAGTAAGCAATCTCTCACGATGACACATCGTGCTTGGATAGGAACGAAACCATAATTAAACTCATGATTTCTTCCTTCGGGCCATCTCAAAGTCAAAGTTTAAGCATTTGCCACTCCAATAGCCTTGAATAACCATATTCAGAGTTAAAAACGGCGTTCTCTAGGACTGACAACTACTGATCTCTTCCTTTGGGCCATCTCAAAGTCAAAGTTTAAGCTTCTGCCACTTCAATAGCCTTGAATAACAATATCCAGAGTTAAAAAACGGCGTTCTCCGGGACTGACAACTACTGATCTCTTCCTTTGGGCCATCTCAAAGTCAAAGTTTAAGCTTCTGCCACTCCAATAGCCTTAAATAACAATATTCAGAGTTAAAAAACGGCGTTCTCCGGGACTGACAACTACTGATCTCTTCCTTTGGGCCATCTCAAAGTCAAAGTTTAAGCTTCTGCCACTCCAATAGCCTTGAATAACAATATCCAGAGTTAAAGAACGGCGTTCTCCGGGACTGACAACTACTGATCTCTTCCTTTGGGCCATCTCAAAGTCAAAGTTTAAGCTTCTGCCACTTCAATAGCCTTGAATAACAATATCCAGAGTTAAAAAACGGCGTTATCCGGGACTGACAACTACTGATCTCTTCCTTTGGGCCATCTCAAAGTCAAAGTTTAAGCTTCTGCCACTTCAATAGCCTTGAATAACAATATTCAGAGTTAAAAAACGTCGTTCTCCGGGACTGACAACTACTGATCTCTTCCTTTGGGCCATCTCAAAGTCAAAGTTTAAGCTTCTGCCACTTCAATAGCCTTGAATAACAATATCCAGAGTTAAAAAACGGCGTTCTCCGGGACTGACAACTACTGATCTCTTCCTTTGGGCCATCTCAAAGTCAAAGTTTAAGCTTCTGCCACTTCAATAGCCTTGAATAACAATATCCAGAGTTAAAAAACGGCTTTCTCCGGGACTGACAACTACTGATCTCTTCCTTTGGGCCATCTCAAAGTCAAAGTTTAAGCTTCTGCCACTTCAATAGCCTTGAATAACAATATCCAGAGTTAAAAAACGGCGTTCTCCGGGACTGACAACTACTGATATCTTCCTTTGGGCCATCTCAAAGTCAAAGTTTAAGCTTCTGCCACTCCAATAGCCTTGAATAACAATATCCAGAGTTAAAAAACGGCGTTCTCCGGGACTGGCAACTCCTGATCTCTTCCTTTGGGACATCTCAAAGTCAAAGTTTAAGCTTCTGCCACTTCAATAGCCTTGAATAACAATATCCAGAGTTAAAAAACGGCGTTCTCCGGGACTGACAACTACTGATCTCTTCCTTTGGGCCATCTCAAAGTCAAAGTTTAAGCTTCTGCCACTTCAATAGCCTTGAATAACAATATCCAGAGTTAAAAAACGGCGTTCTCCGGGACTGACAACTACTGATCTCTTCCTTTGGGCCATCTCAAAGTCAAAGTTTAAGCTTCTGCCACTTCAATAGCCTTGAATAACAATATCCAGAGTTAAAAAACGGCTTTCTCCGGGACTGACAACTACTGATCTCTTCCTTTGGGCCATCTCAAAGTCAAAGTTTAAGCTTCTGCCACTTCAATAGCCTTGAATAACAATATCCAGAGTTAAAAAACGGCGTTCTCCGGGACTGACAACTACTGATATCTTCCTTTGGGCCATCTCAAAGTCAAAGTTTAAGCTTCTGCCACTCCAATAGCCTTGAATAACAATATCCAGAGTTAAAAAACGGCGTTCTCCGGGACTGGCAACTCCTGATCTCTTCCTTTGGGACATCTCAAAGTCAAAGTTTAAGCTTCTGCCACTTCAATAGCCTTGAATAACAATATCCAGAGTTAAAAAACGGCGTTCTCCGGGACTGACAACTACTGATCTCTTCCTTTGGGCCATCTCAAAGTCAAAGTTTAAGCTTCTGCCACTTCAATAGCCTTGAATAACAATATCCAGAGTTAAAAAACGGCTTTCTCCGGGACTGACAACTACTGATCTCTTCCTTTGGGCCATCTCAAAGTCAAAGTTTAAGCTTCTGCCACTTCAATAGCCTTGAATAACAATATCCAGAGTTAAAAAACGGTGTTCTCCGGGACTGACAACTACTGATATCTTCCTTTGGGCCATCTCAAAGTCAAAGTTTAAGCTTCTGCCACTCCAATAGCCTTGAATAACAATATCCAGAGTTAAAAAACGGCGTTCTCCGGGACTGGCAACTCCTGATCTCTTCCTTTGGGACATCTCAAAGTCAAAGTTTAAGCTTCTGCCACTCCAATAGCCTTGAATAACAATATCCAGAGTTAAAAAACGGCGTTCTCCAGGACTGGCAACTCCTGATCTCTTCCTTTGGGACATCTCAAAGTAAAAGTTTAGGCTTCTGCTTCTTCAATAACTTTGAATAACCATATTCAGATTTACAAATCGGAGAACTGAACCCGAAGTACTAAGAAATTTCTTATAAAAACAGTATTGAACGACGAACAGAGATTGTGACACTTTGCAATCAGACAAGACGATCAATAATTTTGAACCAACGAGCATATCATCTCCATTATGCCATGAAATATTCTCCAAGCATATCAATGTTATTATTGATGAAAGAATATTATTTGATGTTTTATTGGTCGATTTGAGTAACAGGATTCAGTAAAGAACATCTCATGAATTCGCATATTGTGCTCGGTTGGGAACGGAGTCACCGTTAAAAGTGTTCCTTAAAAAAAGGTGTTTTTCAGATACGGCAGCTCCTGATTTCTTCCTATGGAGTTTTCTCAAAGGCAACATTTATGTAACAAGCTTTCGCCACTCTAATAGCCTTGAACAACAATGTTTAGATTGAAATCAGAGAACTAGTGTCTGAAACACAAATAATTGGCACCACGACATAATTGTGAAAGGCACAAAATTAACGTAATTCAAAGTATTCTATTTTTCCCACCTAGTGTAAATTTATTTCCTCTAGATACTGTATAAGATTCTACAGAAACGCAAATTTTTAAAAGTAATGGAGTTCGTAAATTTGAAACCCCTGCGTGGTTTTTGATCCACTCTGTGTGTGTGTTATGACATTAATTCTTATTAATAACATTTTTTTATCAACTTTCAGAATTAACCCGAGCCGTTCCACAATGTCAGTGTTCGTGGAAGAGCTTGTTCTGCGAAAATCGTGGACTGAAAACAGTTCCAGAAAACTTACCACCTGATGTAAAAGTACTGTAAGTGCCGTTTTATTATTATTTTTTTTTAGTTTATTAAGAATGTTGAAATAGTAAGAATATTATTATTTTCTCTTGTTTTCTATTTATGCAAGTTGTATTTTGAGCGTTTGTAGTAGTGATACGACATCGACAGCGAAAAATCGATGTTTTGAAACATCGATGTTCAAAATTAAAACATCCATGTTGATAATACATCGCTCCAAACCATCGATATTTTTAAAATTCAGTGTATTTAAACTTTTCCCCCCATTTCTTAAAACTGGTTTAGCAACTAGTGATGCGACTTCGGCTCCAATACATCAATGTTTTGAAAATATCGACATCGATGTCGCATCTCCACTTTTCATACCATTCACCGTTGGCCACTTTAGTCTAAAAGTATGTTCAATTTGCTCATAATAAAAAATATGCTACTTGGTTATTTTTTAAATTTTTATAACGGTACTTTTTTCATTTAAAAATAAAATATCGACAGCGTAAAAACATCGAGAAGAATAAACATCGATGTTACAAAAACATCGACTCCAATACATCGATGTTAAAAACATCGATGTTTTTTTAAAATCGATGTCGCATCCCTAGTTTGTAGTACCGAAATCCTAAGGGTAGATATGTCCTTTGGGATAAGGAATTATCCATCCTTATTATCATTTTTTTATTAACAGTCCCTTATTATTATTACCAAAGACAGTCCAAAATTATCTGTATTTAATCAATTTTTTTATACCGGGTGTTAATTAAGAAATGAAAGAATCCTACTTTTAATTCATTATTTATAATATTAACCTTAGTTACTTCCATTAACATTCTATAATTACTCCCTTTTCATCTGTTTTTACTCGTTAGTCGGTTTCGTTACAGCAGTCAATTGGAACTCAATATTTCTAACACATCTTGTCACCATTTTCTTTTGAATTTTCGCATCTCACCAAGCACTCAATTCGTTTGATTTGTATTCTCTTTTGATCAGCACATTCCACATGCACGTTGCACATGCATCACTTGAGATGCATGTGCAACTTTTATAGAAACGCTGCCTTTTCTACCGATTAACGTGTTTAACAAGTCTTATTATCCAAAAACCTTTCCCTGGTCTAACCCTAGAGAGGAATAACTTTTAACTATTCATTCCTTCACGAGTCCTTTAGAATAAGAAGCTCAGAGACATTCCAAACATTCTACGCACAACACACAAACCTTCCATGTACCATAAGTCACTACACTACAATTTGTCAGCTTTATGAAGGATTGGATAAATAATGTTTTCCTAGCACTTTCTGACACTCTCCACTTGAGAAATATAAACACTACAAACATCCCAATGGAAATATCTAACTATTCCTTCCAACTCTGTCACTCTGATTTTTATTATTATGCCATATATGTATTTTAAAATATGCTAAAAATAGCTATATAAGATCATCATTTCTAGCAAAATACTGGAAGCTGATATAATCAGAAGACAGATCATGTTGCATGGTCGAGTCACTTCCGGGTCACCAGCGAAGATAACTTAATCAGAAAGTTTTTATTTCACGAACATCACAGCACATACACGCATTACAACAACAGAAAAACACGCACATGGCAGACAGACAAAATAGTAAGCACAAGGCAAGCAGATAAGGAAGTCAAAGTTATATACTCGCTCAAATGCGAACTGAAAGTGATTCGGTTTACTTAAGTTCGCTCTCGAAATAAGAAAGGCTTGATAATCGTATTACGTGATATCGTACCAATAAGCCCATTGAAAGTAGTAGAGCAGTTCAAGTCACCACATAATCATATTAGTTTTTTTTTTTAATATTAAGTTGTTACTTCTTGAAAAGGGAAGTATTAAATATATTTTTTCTTGTTATTTAACTCTTTGAGCGTCGCTTGATTTACCGTAGTGTAGTATCGATTTTACCCCACAGCGAACTTAACTAAATGACCACATCTATTGTTTGAAAGAATCCATGGCTTCTTGCAACCTTTACATAGATTCTATTCCTTAGCAGAGAATCGTTCGGAACTATTATTGGGTCATTAGAGGGTTAAAAACTATACTTGAATAAGTGAACAAAAATTTAAATGGTGAATTCTATAAAAGATAGAATTCCAGCTGGTGCTATTGATTTTGTAATGGAAAAAAAATTAGTAAACAGAAACTTCTACGAAAATATTACAGATATCGCCCCAGCATAGTAAAATATACGCGTAATTCCAAATGATAAATATTCATAGAATACAAAATTCAAACATGAAGAATATAATTACAAAGCGATAGCTTGAAAGCAGAAAAACAGTGCATACAAAATAGCATTGGTCGCAATGGTAAAAGGAGAAATTTCGCATTTTTCAAATATATGCCCACACTAACTTTCATTATGGTATCCGTTTTCATTATAAGTATCATTTCCTAAGAAAATAGCAATGCGAGAGGTTTTAATATCAAAGTTCAATTCATCGGCTTGTTTCATTTCTGCGAATAGTCGCAGAAACGTCTTGGAAAAATTACATATTTGTTTAATTAAAAAGTAGTTTTGCCTAGGATATTTGGAGGATAAAAAAAAACTATTTTGTATATTTGCATACGTTCATTTTAAAATAGAGGGATGCAGTATCAACCTGAATTAAAGTTATCAGCTTTAACTGAATAAAAAAATTCATATGAATAATTATATTAATATCTTATCTTTATCTAATATTTCTAGATTTATCGGAATAGTTTACTTCAGTTTCAAGCTTTACTTTTAAAACGTTGCTTGAAGCAGCTTTAGAAAATAAAGCAGGCACAAAAATAATTTTTCTAGGCTGACTAAAATTTAAAATGTAATGGCTTACTTAAATAAGCATGAAACATTTTTGCTAACTCTCATTCAGTCTAAAACTAATTTATGTAAAATATTTCATGTGCTGATATATAATTTGATAACATTTATGCAATATACTATGGAAATAAACTTTTCTGGTTTAATGTGTCTCTAAATCTATAAAATCCCAAAAGTACCTTGCAGCTAGAATTAATAGAAACCAACTATATATTATTCAGAAAGAAATTTTGTTTTCATTTGTTTTGTAAGAATAAAGCGAGATAGATCAAATGTTGTTGGTAACTATTTCCTAGTAAAAAATGTATGAAATAGAGGTTCATGGAAATGAAACTTTAATGCAATCAATTATAGTACTATATTTAGAATTTTCGTTAAATAATTTTGCTACCTTTTTTTTCGTTAAAGTTACTACTTTTGTGGGGGTTTTACTGACGAAAATGTTTGCAATAAAATAACTGTCAACTTTGATCTTACATTTATTATAATACCTTTATAAAACATTTGTTTATAATTATCATTTGGACTCATGCCTGGTAATCTTCCTCGACTGTGACGACGCTCGAAGTTCCAAAGTTCCAAGTTCGAATGATTTCTCAACAACACGCCAAGTGATCTCAAGCAACACAAAAGAAATTAATTGGTTTATAAGTAATTTTAAATTTTTTACTTGTTAACACATCGAAAATCTTTAACTTAACTAAAACAAGTGACGGAAATTTTTTGCTATAAAAATATAAGTGCTTTAACGCATCGTTTTTCTGTTAAAATGTACCTTAACCTTCGGTCAACTGTTGTTGTACCATGATCACTCAAAGAAAGAATTTAGTCAACGGTCAGTACATCAATTGTACTTTGAAAGTTATAGAATCGAGCCAAGAAGGAATTTAGACTAAGGCCGTTACAACAGTTGTACTTTGAAAGTTATAAGAAACGCCCCAAGTTTCGCCACTTTGTTCTTTAAATATCCCCACAGAAAAAGTCAGGGATGCTCAGATCAGGGAAACGAGGTGGCCTAAAGTTTCTTGAGACGAGTCTATCGTAATAGCATCAGCAATAATAAAGCCGCTTCTCATTGTAAGGTGGCTGTAGTTCCGTTAACATTTTTACACGATAAGCACGAAAATGGAAAAAAAATCGCCGAACGAGTTGATCAATTCCAGCTTTTTCTGTATATTTGTTTCAGTGCAGTGCTTTTTCTGTGTATTGATTGTTACTTTGGATTGGCGTGGGTTTAGTTAGGAAGTTAAAGGAGATGAGGACAGAGGGAGCCAGTGGGGAGTTCTATGTGGAATGTGACTTGTGTGGGAATATGGTTGAGGCAGGAAAGGGTGGTGTGAGTGGGGTTAAAATGTCAGAGAAGGTTGAATTTACAGGTAAGAGTTGTTTAGAGGTGGGTGATTTGAGGAAGGAGCTGGAGGCTTTAAAGGTGAGATTTGCAGAGGGAGTGGAAAAGGGTGTTCAGTGTGTAGACTTGGGACATGTAGATCAGGGGGATGAGCTAGATAAGGTAACTAAAGGGGTTGTGGTTGGCGACTCAATGGTTAGGATTTTGGGAGACATGGTAGGGCGTAAAAAGCGCAATTTTGGAAGGTGTTGCTTGCCAGGCGCTAGGGTCAAACATGTAGTTGAGGCAGTTAAGGCAGGTGTAGTTAAAGGGGAGGAAAAGGCAGTAGTGTGGGTGGGAATTAATGATGTAGAGAGGAACACTAATGTTGAGTTTAAGAGGGAAGCGAAAACACTTTTAAGAGGCATTAAGTCTCATGGGGTAGATGTACCAGTATTAGGATTACTACCTACGTATGGGTTAGGTAATGGGTGGTTAAATCAAAGGGCCAATAAGATGAACGGGTTGTTAAGGGATTTGTGTGAGAGGGAGGAGGTTAGATTTTTAGATGTTTGGAAGGAGTGTAGGAGGTATTGGGTATGCAGGGACAATTTTTATTTAAGCCTGATAGGTAATAGGGAGGTTGGCAAGCGGGTTTTGAATATTCTGGAGTCAAAAAACTAGAATACAAGCAGGGATGGATAGGACTTAGAGGGTTGACAGTACACAATAATTGCTTAGGAAAACTAACAGCGTCTAAATTACAGGAGACAAACAATACAAAGGGAAAGTGCAATGTAAGTGAGAAAAACAATACCATGATAAATAATACAAGGGGAAAGTGCAATAAAAGGTTGAAAAACAATACAAAGACTAATACTACTAAGGGAAAGTGCAATATAAGGGTGAAAAATAAGCTAAAAGTATTTTATTGTAATGCTCGCAGGGTGAGAAATAAAATGGATGAGCTCAGGGGAGTCGCACAAGCAGAGGATATAGATATCATTGGGATAACTGAAAGTTGGGCAAGCAGTGAAGATGCACAAATTTTAGAATTGAGTGGATTCACGATGTTTAGGAAGGACAGAGTGAATGAGAAAGGGGGTGGGGTTTTGATTTATGTGAGAGAATTCTTAAACTGTACGGATATAAAGTTAAACAGTAAAATTGAGGGTATATAATCAGTCTGGGTGAAACTGAATACAGACAAAGGCAAAGGACTAATTCTGGGTAATATATATAGACCTCCTGTTTGTAGTAAAGAGCAGGAAAACGGTATGTGCAATCTGATAAACGAAGCATGTCAAAAAGGAGAATTAATTTTAATGGGGGACTATAGTTATCCAAATATTGACTGGACAAACAATCTAGCTACAAATGGGAAAGGAGCAGAATTTTTGGAAGTGGTACAGGATTGTTTTTTGTACCAGATGGTGTATAAGGATACTAGGGACAATGCAATATTGGATTTGATTTTCAGCAATGATGAGGATAGGGTGCAGGATTTGGTTATAAGTGAGCCACTGGGAGAAAGTGATCATAGAAGTATCAGATTAAGTATAAATTTTCAGTCAGCATACACAGTCAATAGTAGGATAATTCCAAATTTCAGAAAGGTAAATTTTCATAGGATAAGGGAAGAGTTAAAGGATACATTCAAAAGGGGATTATTAGCACCGCATCATTCTGAACAATGGGAGGAATTCAAGAATAAGTTAGACAGTGTGTTAAAAAAACATATAACGTTCAGGAAAAAAGGAAAATCTAGAAACTTGCTCCCTATGTGGTTTTCAGGGGAAACACACAAAGCTTTAAAATTAAAACAAAGAACATACAGGGTATACAAAAGCACTGGTAACGACAGGGACAAGGAGGTATATCTGAAAGCCAGAAAGGAGTTTAAAACTATTAGTAAGAAGCAAAAGGTGTCCTTGGAGGAAAAACTAGCAAGGGAAATAAAGACAAACCCAAAAAAAAATTTTGCATATGCAAACCCAAAAGAATTTTTTGCATATACAAGTGACAAAAATAAATTTAGTACTACACTGGGCCCATTGGAGGGGAGGGGAGGTGAATTAATTCAAGACGAGGTGAGAATGGCAAACGTGTTAAATGACTTTTCTCTGGGGTTTTTCAATGGTAATTATAAATTAAAAAAGGATCCCAAGGATGGAGCCTTTGCAGGGGATACAATTAAAGAATGCAAATTTAACAGGGAAGAAATAGTACATCAGTTGAAAAGAATTAAGCCATCTAAAGCACCAGGGCCAGACTATATTGATCCAAGAGTACTAGTGGAATGAGCGGAAAAATTGGGGGACGTATTTCACATCATATTTAATTCAAGATATATCACGGGTTGGGTACCAATGGATTGGAAGTTGGCCAACATAACTCCAATTTTCAAAAAGTGAATACAAAGAGACTCGGGCAACTATAGACCAGTAGGTCTAACATCAGTAATTTGCAAAATATTTGAATCTCTGTTAAAAAAGCATATAATGTTATACTTGGAGGAGGGGGGACTGTTATCAGATAATCAGTATTGGTTTAGGAAGGGCAGATCCTGCTCTAAAAACCTTTTGAAAATCTACGAAAAAATTACTCAGGAGCTGGATAATAAGAGCAGTGTAGATATCATGTACATAGATTTTCAAAAGGCTTTTGATAAAGTACCTCATGAGGCATTACTGTTTAAATTGGAAAGGCTAGGGATACAGGGAAAAACATTGATATGGATAAAGAATTGGTTATTGGGTAGAAAGCAGAGAGTGCAGGTAAAAGGAAATTATTCACAGTAGACAGAAGTTATAAGTAGGGTACCTCAGGGATCAGTTTTGGGTCCAATTTTATTGATGATTCTCATAGATGATATAGGTCAGGGGATTGAGAATAGAATCAGTATATTTACAGATGACTTAAAAATATGGGGGACAGTGGATACCAAGTTACAAATAGAGAATTTACAAGGGGATCGTGATAAGATATAAGAATGGGCTATAAAATGGGGTATGTCATTTAGTGTAGGGAAATGTCACGTTCTGCATATGGTCACAGGAACAGTGGAGCCGAGTACTGTCTGCAGGGAATAAAGGTAAGGGAGGGAGAAACAGTCAAGGATCTTGGGGTGATAATTCACAGGGATTTTAAAATGGGTCACCAGTGTTCAGCTGCGGGTAAAAAGGCTAGTAGGTTATTGGGGTATATTAAAAAGACTGTAACTTCAAGGGATAAAAATATAATCTTGCCGTTATATAAGGGTTTAGCAAGACCACATCTAGAATATACTGTACAATTCTGGGCTCCATATATGAGAAAGGATGTAGAATTATTGAAATGGTTCAGCACAGAGCTACAAAAATAATAAAGGGTATAGCAAATCTCGACTACAATGAACGTTTAAGTAAGCTAAACATGTATACACTGGAAAGAAGAAGAAGGAGGGGGGATTTGATTCAGCTTTTCAAGTTGGTAAAACAAGGGGATACAGAGGGCTTAAATTTCAATAGGGATAAAAGAACAAGGGGCCCATGGGTATAAATTGAATAAGACACATTTTAATCGGGATTTAAGGAAAAACTACTATTTTAATAGGGTAATAGACAGTTGGAACGCGTTGCCAGAGAATATAGTTAATTCAAAGGGAGTGTACGAATTTAAGATACAATTCGATAGTCCGTGGGAATTGGGGAGATTCATAAACAAAGGACCAGCCTTGTTGGGCTTGAGCCTGTAGCTGGTCGTCAATATTTGTATTGGTATTTGTATTTGATATAGCGTATATTATTCGGTATTGCATCATTTGGGCATTTATGTCGCCAAATTTATTTATATATTTCATATGATTTATATACAAAATAAGCCTCAAACAGCGCAAATCTCTGAATGCATGATAAGCTCATCTTGCAATAAAGAACAAAATGACGTGGAACTTTATTATCGCACAACTTGAGCGCGAAAAAAACCAAACTATAAATATTAAAGACTCGATAAAACTTAACAGCCGATAAAATTCAATAATTAAAACAAAACACGGGCAATAATTTTTTTAAGTTGGAGAACGGGAACTTTTAGGAAACCCTGTAGTATTATCCTGCTAATCTGCTATAACTCCACCATTATTGTGTTGAAAATTTTAACCACCATCTCTTGCTGACAAATGAATGGCTCGTCGTGAATGAATTATACATATTATGCACAACGTTTATGTTAAGGTATCCGAACACGCCGAAGACCTTTTCTTTAAATGTGACTTACAAACAGTTTAATTATGTTTTTATATTTTGTGTTATTTGCATTGGCCTATAAATATCTAAAATATATATTAATAATTTTGTAAAAAATGATAATTATGTATGAAATTTTAAAGAAATTTGTCAAGTACTTCTAATTTGTTACATGAGAATTTATTCAACCACTCTGAAAAATGATGCAACCAAAATAAACTACATGCATTGTTCTAGGGAATGCACTAGAATCAAAGGACATTTAAATAAACAAAACTTTTACAATTGATCGAAAAATGAATACAAGATTTTTGATAGTGTTACTGTCCTATTTCTTAAATAAATGACCATAATTTAAAAACTTTTCAACTTAGCATAATTATTCTAGTTCATTCCTTAGACAACATTATAAAGAACAAGTTCTCGAAATTTTTCTAGAATCCATCACTAACACTTTGTGGTACAACATTTGAAGTGAGGAAATCTATATAAATAAGAATGGAGTGTTTGTTTGTACATTGAATATTTTCGACCCATTCCAAGTTTTCTATCCGTTGTGGACTCTTCTGATGCCAAATCCGACTCTTGCTCGTTTGGTGTCTGTCTGCATGTATGTATGTGTTCTATACACGTCTACACGGTTTAACATATTTTCATTGAAATTTGTATACAGTGAGTACTTATCTTCATTTAGTGAAGTGAAAGTGGTTGCGAATGTCTGTCTATCCGTCTTTCTGTTGTGGGTTCGATTTTGTGTTTGTGTAGGCATCAAATGAATTTTATTCCAGATATTTGATAGCAATCTATTTTATTTTATACATTACCTACTACTTTAGTGAATGCACTGTAAAACATTTATTTTTGTTTTATTTAAATGAGTTTCATGCTAAAACACCTGAGTAAGAGTAAGTACACTTAAATCAACTATAATTTGGTAGTTTTGGAAAAATTGGAATGTATATTGAGTATTACGATATCTTTTATTTGCTTTACCAAAACTGCTGAAAAATCAATAATTTAAAATCAAATTTTTCGCTGTTTTCTTTTGTTTTTTGTTTTAAATATTTATTATTTTAATAAATTTTAATTCTTTTTTGTTGGCAACGCCATCACAAAGTATTCGACTTCAAGTGGCAGGTAAGTCAGAATAAAGCAAATTTTAAGTGCAATTATGTCATTTTTGAAAGAATAATAAGGTTTAAAAAATCTGAACTAGAACTTTTCAAACATTAAAGAATTATTTGTCATAATGACAAGAGAAGATTGCGTAAATCCATAATGTCGCATGCCGGATGCAAGAGTGCTACAAGTAAAAAATAGTGTTTTGTTGACTATGAGTACGTGAGCACTCGCCGTAATTCGTCGTTTTTATTAATTGAGTTGAACATAAAAAAAACTTAAGAAAGGGAATTCCAAATCTCCCTCAAGATCGTCCTTTGTAGCAGTAACCTTAGTGTCACCTTTCGTCACTTTGTAGCTTTGTTATACAGTAAGGGTGAAATGTATTACATGAATGGATATGCGGTTGTAGGATTTGTGCCCAAAGTAAGTTGTAGAAATTATAAAGACTGCGAAAGGTGTTAAAATATTATTTTATTCTACGAAAAATGTAAGTCATTACATATTTTGATCATCTCTTCAATCTAGAGTAAACCAATTCAAACCGAGTAAGGTCGAATATTTTGCTTGTAATGTATAAATATTAATTTAGAGTAGAAAATAGTTTGAAGTGTATCGTTTGCTCTCTCTTGCTTTTACTGTTTGTGTAAATAATTTTGTTCTTCACTTCTCTTTAAACATTTTCACAATATTTCCTAAAGAGAAACCGCTTAAACATTTGAGAAAACTTTCTAAAATTATGTTTACAAAAAAATATAAATTTAAAATTTAAATTTTAACAGGTTTTTGGTCTAAGTAAAAAATACATACAAATGGTTACGACGAGATATCTCGTTCATCAATATCTGACCTATCTGACCAGTTCTGCAAATGACGAGATTTTTCTTCAAAGTTAATACCGATTATTTGATGATGAAGCGATCGAGTTTGGGTCAGTTTTCTGCCAATGACGACCATTCAACAAATTACGTTTGTAAAAACTTATACAATTTTGTAGTCCCACATGGGTTTCAGTGAACAAGGTATTAGAAAAAAATATTTCAATTCCCTTCTATTGAACAAGTGATGTATACAACCACAAGAAAGAGAGAAAAGGACTCGTAAAAATGAGTTTGAGTTTTTTTTATTTGATTTGATTATATTTATTTGTCACGGAACGGCCATATTTCGCAACACGACGGATTATTAGACTGGAACTTACTGTTTAAATTCAATTCCAAAGCCCTAGGAATATCAATAACCAGGATGGAAACCCAGAGTCTGCTGAACCAAAGGCTCTAACCACATGGTTACCAGATTATGATTTAGAAAGCGAAAATTAGAAATCAGTTGCAGAAATGGCAGTCGGTCGACTGGGCCCATTGGAATGTCTAGTGATAAAACTTCACCGGTGGTGAGGCAGAAAATTCCAGGAAAATAGTTTATTAAATCAGGGGATGATAGTAATAGGATACATCAAAGCACTTGGAGAAGTTTTCACTGGGTATGTTGAAATGGATCTGAACTAATTCGTAGAAGCTCGTGTAAAATGATCAGTAAAACATTACTCCTCTAGAGAGTTCAGGATTTAGATTAGGGAACCTATGTAGAAAGTTTATTGGCACAAAAGGCGGTATTTCTATAGAAGTTCGATGTGCCCCGTAAGTGTTATGGAGGAATGCGCCGGTGATATAAAAACAAGGAATAAACAACTTGCGTTAGAGGATCTGTTTGAAGCCTTGGATAGCGAGGTGGGAAAACTCAGCATGTGGAAGAAGTGATAAAATGCATTGGGGACATAATGGGCTCCAGATGTCTAATGTAACGAAAGATACCAGCGGGTAAAAATATTAGAAAAATGTAATTAGCTTGTAAGTATTTATATATAACAGCACTGGAGCAACATTACGGTCTATTAGCGATAGTGCAGGATCAAACCATAAGGAAAAGATTCCCGGCCAACACCTCGTAATTTTGAACCACTGTCAGATGACGAGGTCAACACCTGATTTGGTAAGCCACTCTACAAACTTCCACACCACACCTCGTAGCTCAAGAAAACAGAATAGAAGGTATATACGCATGGACTGTATAACACAGTTTATTTAATTTCTCAGCAAATGATCATTATCCATGAGTTGCTGCGGCCACATTCAACTCATGACACGCCTCTACAGATGAGATCTTACTTCCCCACTGAATCATACTCACACTTTTTTCAAAAGGTGGCACACGACAGCACAGAGGTGCATAGACGACATTCTACGACCGGTTGTGTTACCGTTCCTTTTACGACACCTCCAACTTACTTTTCAACACGATAATGCCCGACAGCACACTGCACGTGTTGCTGTGAATTGTCTTCTTCAAGCTTTCCCAATACTTCCTTGGGCAAATAGGTCTCCTGATCTCTAGTCCATAGAGCACATTCAGGGGGTAATGCGAAGGCGATTGCAACCATCCCGGAATGTTGACCATTTATCCCGACAGTTGGAGACAATTTGTCAAAAAAATTCAGCAGGACACCATCAAGGGAACTTCTTTAGTCTATTCTTCGAACTTCAGTTGCATCCAGGCAAGATGTGGACCATGCCTTATTGACTCCCTCCATTTGTAACAGTCAAACTTTGAAATAAATCATTCAATTGTTCTGGAATTTTAATGGTTTGTTTTTCTATGTATGTTCTTAACATCCACGAATTTTTATCGCATTCGGATGACTCCTTCATAGGGCGTCGATTTTTGTTACAGAGTATATTTTTTTTCCAGTTGATGGTGGACGTCTTTGCTCCACCGAAATATCCATTGACGATCTTTTACATTGAAGAAGTTCATAAGTCGTGATTCGTTATTGTTTTGAATATTTTTCGATTTGTACGTTGATATTTGCCTAAGGTTTTCATCTGTTTACCCGTTTGAATGAATCTCAACATCCACACCGTCATGTTAGTACTAATTCAAGTATAGTTTGAATTTTTGAAAAAGGGTATTCATTCAAAATATACGCCTTGAAATAGTCTCTGTAGAAGAATACAAAATTATCCCACATCCCAAAATCCGAAAGATGCAATTATTCATGAAATCAGTTTATTCTAGAATACGGAATTCTCCTCCTTTATGCGTCTGTCTATCTTCGGGACAATTAGAATTCTATTTGGAACATGCATTTCCCATTATCTCTCACGTCGTCTTATCTCCCAGGAATCATATTAGTATTTAAGTTGCAATTTAGCTCACTAGGATTAGGTTTAAGGATTATAGCGGAATGGAATTGTGATTGTGCTCAGATTTATCGGCTTGATTTTAATAGGCAGCTTAAGTACTTTATATTAAATAATCTACTTATCTCTCCTTTACAATACTGGGTATAGCCAATTTAAATCAAATTAGTTCCGTTAGAATACCTAAAAGCTTGATGCAACTCATAATTATTTAGAGAGTTATGTTCACAGCATGAGGTGTTTCTTAGATATGGACACCATTTTCTTTTGGAATCTCTGCTATTAAGAAAGGAAGTGTTTGTATGTGTCTTGTGTGTTTTCAGACGATCTATACCACTTACAGTCCTGAAATTTGACACACATGTAGTCCTAATTTTATACAAATTTTGTGCGAAGCCCTAATTTTAAAATTTAATCTAGAACATTTTTTGATTAATTTATTAGCATTTATTTATTGTTTGTTTTCCTTAGAATGGCAACAGTGTAAAGATATCACAGATTCTAAATTAATTTATTTTTTTCATTTCATTTCCTGAGCACAAACGTTTTTAGCAAAACGTAACAAAACAAATGAAACTTTTTGACTGGCATTTTTATACCTTTTTTATTTTTAGTCCATGTTTTTATTTTCGCGACCGTTAAAGATAGCGTGAAAATTCCAACGGAATTGATATCTGCGGGAAATTTTACACCAAACCGATACTCTAAATGTGATTTTTTTTAAATAAATAATTTTTCAATTGTAACTTTTTTTATTTTGTAATGCGATATTGGCCGGGATAATAATAAAGCTGCATGAATAAATGGAACACAGATTTTACCGCATCCTGAAAATAAAGTCTTAATGTAAAGTTTTATTTTTTAAACTACATCTCATCAGCATTTAGGATTGATCAAACTGACGAGAATTTGATTAATCTTTAAGACGTAAACAATTCATTTCCTACAAATTTCAGAAATGTAAAGACTAAATAAAACGGACGAAGATGGCTTCACTGTTTCAAATTTTCTATCGTGGAACATCAATCAATTGCATACGTCGATCTGTGCGCTGGCATTGTTAGGAGATTATGTCATCATAATCATCCATCAATTAACGTTAACTTCCGTTTCCCAACTGTTTTGTTTATTTTTCTCCAATGGAACAATAGTTACTTCTAAAGTATTCTATACACACTTTATAATAAGATTGATACACTTACGTGAAAAACTTAAGAACCCAATAAGGGGCTTTCAGATACTACTTTGCAGTGAAATTATCTAGGTGTAGAAAAATGATACCAAAGGTACGTCGAGAGTTGTAATCGATGAGTAAAAACACGAAAAGAAGTGAACTGTAAAATTGTCTTTAAACTGAAGTTTCACTAATACAGTGGGTTATCTGAGACAGTAGGCGAACTGAGAAAACTGAGCTAAGGAAGAGTAGAGGGTCCTGAGGCTGACCAACTACGTCCATCACGGATGCAGATAAACTTTGCGCTGCATTTGCATACGTAGAATGAAGTTAGAGATGAGTTCCTGCAGAAGCCGTGTCCATTCCTCTGTTAGAGCTTCTGACACCACGATTCAAAACTTTGAATATGCAACGGGTTTCTACCAAATATTCTCGACTATGCAAATTTCCACATGAGCTCTGACATGTCCAACGTGGGACCTTTCTGCTAGACACATTTTAAATGAGGGCTCTGATTGGAATGCTATTGGACGGAACATCTTTGGTGTAATTAATTCTAGTTTACTGTATTATTAAGTGATCTTCCTCATGCATATCTGTTTTAATTTACATCAGACAGATGTTTTTATAGTTTCATTTCAAAAATTTTTACAAGTTTTTCTCTATCATCTGTTAGTAAGTTCGCAATTACGAGGCACTGTCCTTGGATTTTTGATATTATAGAGATTGATCCAGGACCACCGCCAATAGTACGTTATATTGCTAGTTTATTATTAAGCCCAATCAGAAGAAGAGCAATTGGAGGGTTGTGAGTTCGAAACCTGGAACAGCCAAAGACAGATGTGCTCTTGGTGACTGCTGCAAGTTAAAATTTTCGTCGCCTCAAATGTCCTCATGATGTGGCGTTTGATGGGGCTAACAGGTGTTCTCGTCATCTGACTCTGTTTCGAAATTACGAGGCGTTGTCTCCGGATTTTTCCCTCCAAGGCTGATCCCGGACCTTCTCCAATAGCCCGTTCTGCTGCTCCATTGCGTTATTAATTAACTACCTCTCTACATACCTATTTAAGGCATTGGAATACGTTAAAAATGTCCTTTTTGATCAAACATTCCAAAAAAAAATTTTGATTTTCTTTGATAGTGTATTTATTTGACTTTCCGAGATGCATTTGATTTTTTCTCTAAGTTTAAAAGTTGCAGAGTTATTAAGATTTTAATTAAAGTATGAAAACCGGAAGTAGTTATGAAAAACACCGGAAATTGCTGTTAAAAAATCAAAAACCTGTCAAAATTTATACTTAAAACTTTTTTTTTGTAAATATAATTTTAGAAAGATTTCTCAAATGTTTAAATGGTTTTTCTTTAGAATGTATTGTGAACATTTTTAAAGAGAAGTGAAGAACAAAATTGTTTACATAGACAATAAAAGCAAGAGAGAGCAAACAATACATTTCAAACTATTTTTTACTCCAAGTTAATTTTTATGGATTATTAATTAACTTCAAATGTTATACCACAAAGCGTTATAGATGGATTCTCGTAAAACTTTGAGAACTTGTTTATAATGTTGTTTAGCGAATGAACTAGAATAATTATGCTTAGTTCAAAAGTTTTTAAACTATGGCCATTGATTTAAGAAATAGGACTGTAACACTATCAAAAATCTTGTATTCATTTTTCGATCACTTGTAAAATTTTTGTTTATTTAAGTATCCTTTTGATTCAAGTTCATTCTCTAGAAACATACATGTAGTTTATTTTGGTTCCATCATTTTTCAAATTGGTTGAATAGATTTTCATGTAACACGTTTGAAGTTTTTGACAAATTTCCTTAAAATTTCATTCAAAATTATCATTTTTACAAAATTATTAATGTACTAGTAACATACTCGACCTCACTCGGTTTGAAATGGTTAAATCTAGATTGAAGAGATGATCGAAATATATAATCACATATGTTTTTCGTAGACTTACTTTGGACACAAATCCTACACATGCATATCCATTCATATAATACATTTCACGTACATCGCAATCGCATCCTTGTTGTATAACAAAGCTACAAAATGACGAAAAGTGACATTAAGGTTACTACTACAAAAGACGATTTTGAGGGAGATTTGGAATTCCCTTTCTAAAGTTCTTTTCATGTTCAACTCAATTAATAAATATGACGAATTTATGATTTCATAGTAAAAATTTCATAGTAAAGAATTTATGCACTCATAGTAAACAAAACAATATTTTTTTACTTGTGGCACTCATGCATCAAACATGCGACATTGTCTAATTTCGTTTATTATTCTTTCAATAACGGCATTATTCTTTCAATAATGGCATAAATGCACTTAAAATTTGCTTTTTTCTGAATTACCTGCCACTTGAAGTCGAATACTTTGTGGTGGTGTTGCGTGCGATGAGAAGGAAAATACATTTGATAAAATAATAAATATTTAAAACAAAACAGCGAAATAAAACAATAAAAGATGTCGGAAAAAAGTTGTTCTAAAGATATTAATTTGTGACTCCATTTTATCTCTTGATCTCGCACAGTTGCCACAACTTGCAACTAAAAAGTGCGCAAAATTTTGAAATGCGAAATTAATTCTGAGCAAAAGAAACATAAAGTATCACTGCACGCGATCAACCAACACGGATTTCCATTTCATTCCCGTTCGTTGAAAATTATCGTATGTCCCAAATATTCGGAAATCGCTTACATTGCGAAAATCTGTATAAATAAGAATGGAGTGTTTGTTTGTACATTGAATATTTACAAACATTTCAAGTTTTCAATCCGTTTTGGACCCTTCTGATGTCAAATTCGCCTCTTGCGCGTTTAGTGTCTGTCTGTGTGTATGTATGTATGTATGTGCCCTATGCACGTCCACACGGTTTAATATATTTTCATATAAAATTGTATACAGTGAGTATTTAACTTCATCTAGTGAGTGCTTTTGGTTGCGAATGTCTGTTTATCTGTCTTTCTATTCTATGTTTGATTTTGCGTATGTGTGTTTGTGCAAGCATCACATGAATTTTATTCCAGATATTTGATTGCAATCTATTTTATTTTATACATTATATATTAGTTTAATGAATTCAATATTAAACATTTCTTTGTTGTTATATTTAAATGAGTTTCATGCTGAGTAAGTACACTCAAATCAACCATTTTTTGGTAGTTTTGTAAAGATTGGAGTGTATATTGAGTATTACGATTATACTTTTATTTACTTTACCAATACTGCTGAAAAACCAATCATTTTTCAAAAATTTAATCTTTTTATGGTTTTATGGAATTTAAGCTTTGATACTTAATTTATTTCAAGTCTTATGTTTGTTCTTTGAGCAATGGAAATGATTTCTAAATATTTGGGACAGACGATATTTTCAACGAATGGGAATAAAGCGGAAACTCGTGTTTATTTCTCGCTAAATTAATTTCGCATTTCTAAATTTTGTGCACTTTTTAGTTGTAAGTTGTGGCAACTGAGAGATCAAGAGATTAAAAGGAATCACAAACTAATATCCTTAGAATAACTTTTTCCCGACATCTTTTACTTTGTTTCATTTCGCTGTTTTTTTTTTGTTTTTGTTTGTTTTCTGTTTTAAATATTTATTATTTTTATAACTTGTGTTTATTTTCATCACACGCAACAGGACCAAATTATTCGACTTAAAGTGGCAGGTGAGTCAGAATAAAGCATATTTCAAGTGTAATTATGCCATTATTGAAAGAATAATAATGTTTAAAATATTCAAACTAGAACTTTCGTACTAGAAAAACATTGAAAACATCTTTGTCATTATGACAGAAGAAGACTGCGAAATTAAACAATGTCGCATACCGGATGCAAGAGTGCCACAAGTAAAAAATTATTGTTTATTGACTATGAGTGCGAGAGCACTCACCGTAAATCGTCGTTTTTATTAATTGAGTCGAACATGAAAAGAACTTAAGAATGGGAATTCCACATTTCCCTCAAAGTTGTCTTTGGTAGTAGTAACATTAATGTCACCTTTCGCCATTCTGTAACTTTGTCATACAGCAAGGGTGCGATGTATGTGAAATGTATTACAGGAATGTATATTAGGGTGGAGCGAAAAACACGAATTTCGGAAATTGAAAACGCCTATGGTGGGAATAGTTGGGGACTACCATGCTTATAAATAATGCAAAATATGAGCTAAATCAATTAATATCTTCAAGTGCCAAAATCACTTTAAAATTTCGAAATTTTGAAAAAAATTTCACAAAAATAATAATAACGCATTTAAAAAAATTTAATACATCTTATTTAAAGCCATGGGTGGGTGAAATGAACTTCCCTGCGTGTAAAAAAAAAAGTTTTACACCTAACATTATCCCGGAAAATAAAAAAAATTCCCCTTTTTTTAGAGCGCCATCACGTGCGTCTCCACTCCTCTCAATAGACTCAGCATTGCAACCACGCGTTTACACGGTTCCTTACGTATCCTTAACAAACAAAACAAACCAAACCCAAACAAAACTAAACTTAAAGATTAAAATTTCTATATAAAAAATTTCTAAAATGAGTAAAAATAAACAATAAAATACGCACCAAGAAACGAAAGCGAATCAATTTGAACAAAGGACTTAGCTTTCCTCGATAGAGTAGATCGGTAGGGTATTTGCAGGAGCATACACCTACTAGATATTTATAAAAAAAGTGGGCGGATATTTAAAGAAACCCAGACACCTCCACTCCATGTGGTGAAATACGAGTTATTTACCCCTTATAAACAAGCAAAGAAAGGGAAGGGTCCGTGCACACTAGTAGCGAGGAACGCAATGATGAGTCTATTGAGAGGAGTGGAGACGTGCGTGATATAGCGCTCTAAAAAAGGGGGAATTCTTTAAATTTACGGGATAATGTTAGATGTAAAACTTTTTTTTACAAACAGGGAAGTTCATTTCACCCACCCATGGCTTTAAATAAGATGCATTAATTTTTTTTAATGCGTTATTATTGTTTTTGTGAAGAAATTGGCAAATTTTCGAAATTTCGAAGTGATTTTGGCACCTGAAGATATTAATTGATTTAGCTCATAATTTGTATTTTTATTAGCATGGTAGTCCCCAATTATTCCCATCATAGGCGTTTTCAATTTCCGAAATTCGTGTTATTGCTCCACCCTAATGTATATGCATGTATAGGATTTGTGTCCAAATTAAGTGATAGAAATTATAAAGATATGTGGCGAAAAAGGTGTTAAGATATCATTTTATCCTACGAAAAACGTAAGACTTTTTATATACTAGAACCAAAAAATGGACAGACAGACTTTCGCAACCAATTTCACTCATTAAATGAAGATAAGTACACACTGTATGCAAATTTCCATGAAAATATATTAAACATGTGGACGTGTATAGGGCACATACATACAGACAGACAGACACCAAACCCGCAAGAGGCAGATTTGGTATCAGAAGGGTCCAAAACGGATAGAAAACTTAAAATGAGTTGAAAATATTCAATGTACAAACAAACACTCCATTCTTATTTATATAGATGTTTTAAATATATTTATAACCCAATGCTATTGTTTATTAACACTAAACATAAAAATATAATTGATATATTTCTATACCACATTTGAAAATACGAGCCTCTAACGTGTCCGGATACCTTTAAATATAATTTGAATTTAAAATGTTTTTTGTTTGTTCTATTTTTTCTCAGTTAAAATTTGGATGGTCAGTTTGGCTTTTCAGCCATAGAGATACAATCATTCAAGTAAAACGCCACAGACTGTATGGTTTAATTTGAGGTTGTAACCTTTGAAAACAGAAGTATTCCTTAACCCTTCTAGAGGACGAGGAATTTCGTCTGTAGGAAAACTGATCAGATCCATATGGACGACATATCTCGTCATTAGAAGAAACTGACCACATCAATATGGACTAGATATCTCGTCATTCGAAGAAACTGACCAGATCCATATGTACGAGATATCTCGTCATTCGAAGAAACTGACCACATCCATATGTACGAGATATCTCGTCATTCGAAGAAACTGCCCACATCCATATGGACGATATGTCTCGTCATTACAAGAAACTGACTAGATCCATATGGGCGAGATATCTCGTCATTAGAATCTCATCATAAAAAATTCACAATATGACTATATATCTCGTCATGAGCGAATTGGTGAGATCTTAATGAATGAGATATCTCCTCGAAACCGCTTCGAGGGTTATGTTTCGTATACCAGTGTACTTTCATTTTTTTTTCGTCGGAAATTACGAGCTCTGATGAATAAATGCACAATTTTTGAAAAGAAAAATAAAGTTTGCGTTTTCAGTAGATATTTTGTCCGATTCAAAATAAACCCTTTCTGAGTCGACTTACTCAGTGCTAAAAGTGCTTCATCTGTTAGAATTATTTTTCAATTTCACATAGTTCCTTAACTCCGTGCGTCATCGTATCTGTATATATAATTCTCTTACGTGGCACGCAAAAAAGACGTTATTAGTTATCGCGTTTTGGCAACATTGTACAATTGTTTGTTTATCACGAAGCCTTGCGCTTCAATTGAATTTATAGCGTTATCGGATGAAATTTTATTGGAAAAAAGTGCATTTTAGTCGAGCTGTGCAGTTAATAATAGAAATCAAATAAAGCGGAGGATCTTTTCAGGGACATTTAAAAAAAGATCCTTTTCAGGGTCAACAATTATAGTTCAACAAGACGCTTGCACTACAACTTTCGACTACAAACTCAATGAAAAAGCGTGGGTGGCTCAAGTGTAGGGGTAAATGTACATACAAACAACATGCTGGGTATTCAATTTCCAAATCAGCGCTCACATTTCGAGTCAAAATTTGCTCAAAGTTTTCATTTGAATTCTGATTTTAGAGGTACTGTATATATCTTTTCTGAAAAACAGCAAAAAATTTAGATTTGAAAAATATTTTTTTGGAATATCATATTTTGTAAACAATTCCTTCTGCTAGGACACATGTCTTCATTGATGCGAGCGAAGCGAGCTATTGTTCGCACAGCGATCCAATGCTGATTGCGAAGCAATCCTCCGGGGGTTGGCGAGCGTTAGCGAGCTGGAGGCGGGCCCCCTAGTTTTCTTGATTTCTTCTAGGATCTGAAATCTTACATCACTGTTATCTTCAGCTTAAGAATTGGTCCGCATGGAATTAAATTGGCCTGACTTTACAGATAAATCACCGCCAAATCAATCGGATTGCCTTAAAAGAGAATTCAAGCATTAATTTTGAAAATGATTTCATTTCAACCTCCATTCCTGAATGGGGAATAAACACTGATTAAGTCAAACTATTTATGATGAAGCCCTACTCTGACCTCATTTTGGAAGGAACTAGGTGATTCTTTGATCTACTTCCCCAAAAGCCAATGGATAATTTTCATGAAACTAAGCATTGAGAGATTTCCGAGATGTGAATTTGTATATTTATTTAAGCTCAGAATGTAAGCGTTGAAAGAGTATTTTCTGTCATGGGGTACCCAATGGCCCAAATAGAGAAACAGACTTATGATTTCTTCCTATAGAAGTTTACTTCTGATGAAATGTAATTTGGAAAACATCTTGTTTGAAGCGTTTTATTTGCGCCTTTTGACACTGATGCAAGACGATAGAATGCTTAAAGAAATTTCCAGTTGCCAAAAATATGAAGCCAAATATCAATGGATTTTATTTCTCTATTTTTCGAAAGATTGTTTTATTCGAGTCGTATTTTTTAGTTGTAATACTCTTATTTCTTGTTGAAATAAATAATAATTTGACCGTTTCAATGTAAATATTTTTTATTAATAACCCATCAATGGAGTTTTTATTTGTTCGGAATTTCCCTAAAGTGTCAAGAATCGTCATCTAGTATGTCAGGAACTTCCATTTTTAGATCTGGTTACCTAACATGAAATCACCTGAAACCTGTTTCCTAAAATGTAACGAAACAAAATGATGGTACCTTGTAAGGCATGTCCTGAATTGACGTTGAGGTTAAATATTATCATGGGAATGATTTTTAGAGTAAACTAGCAAAATACCCGACCAAACTCGGTTTGAATTGGTTTCCTCTAGATTGATGAGATGATGAAAATATATGACTTACGTTTTTCGTAGAATAAAATAATATTTTAACACCTTTCGCCATCTTTAAAATTTCTACAACTTACTTTGGACACAAATCCTACACATGCAAATCCATTAATGTAATACATTTCACATACATCGCACCCTTGCTGTATGACAAAGCTACAAAATGACGAAAGGTGACACTAAGGTTACTACTACAAAAGACGATTTTGAGGGAGATTTGGAATTCCCTTTCTTAAGTTATTTTCATGTTCAACTCAAATAATAAAAACGACGATTTATGGCGAGGGCTCTTGCACTTATAGTCAAAGAAACAATATTTTTTACTTGTAGCTCTCTTGCATCCGGCATGCGACATTGTGGAATTTTGATATCTTCTCCTGCCATTGTGACAGAATTTTTTAATGTTTGAAAAGTTCAAGTTCGGATTTTTTAAACATTATTATTCTTTCAATAAAGACATTATTCTTTCAATAATGGTATAATTACACGTACAATTTGCTTTATTCTGAGTTACATGCCACTTCAAGTTGAATACTTTGTGATTGTGTTGTGTGAGGAAAAGAAACACAATTTATTAAAATAATAAAAATTTAAAACAGAAAACAGAAAAATAAAACAAAATAAAAGATGCCGGGACAAAGTTGTTCTAAAGATATTAATTTGTGATACCTTTTTATCTCTTGATCTTGCAGTTGCCACAACTTACAACTAAAAAGTGCACAAAATTTAGAAATACGAAATTAATTCAGAGCGAAAGAAACATGAGTTTCCGTTTTATTCCCGTTCGTTGAAAAATATCGTCTGTCCCAAATATTCGGAAGTCGTTTACATTGTACAAAGAATAAATATAAGACTAGAAATAAATAAAGTATCAAATCTAATATTCCAAAAAAAAAAAAAAAAATTTGAAAAATAATTGGTTTTTCAGCAGTACTGGTAAAGCAAATCAAAGTAATCGTAATACTCAATATACATTCCAATTTCCCAAAACTACCAAATTACGGTTGATTTAAGTATACTTACTCAGGTGTTATAGCATGAAACTCATCTAAATATAACAATAAAGAAATGTTTTAGATTACGTTTACTAAAATAATAAATAATGTATAAAATAAAACAGATTGCAATCAAGTATCTGGAATAAAATTTATGTGATGCCTGCACAAACACACAAACGCAAAATCGAACACAGAGCGGAAAGACGGACATACAGACTTTCGCAACAACTTTCGCTCACTAAATGAAGATTACTCACTGTATGCAAATTTTCATGAAAATACATTAAACCGTGTAGATGTGTATATGGCATTTACATTCAGACAGACAGACACCAATCGTGAAAGAGGCGGATTTGGCATCAGTAGGGTCCAAAACGGATAGAAAACTTGAAATGGGTCGAAAATATTCAATGTACAAACAAACACTCCATTCTTAATTATATAGATTACTAGCAAAATACCCGACCTTACTCGGTTTGAATTGGTTTACTCTAGATTGAAGAGATAATCAAAATATATAATGACTTACGTTTTTTGTAAAATAAAAATTTATTTTAACATCTTTCGCCATCTTTATATTTTCTACAACTTACTTTGGACACAAATCCTACACATGCATATCCATTCATGTAATACATTTCACATACATCGCACAATTGCTGTATGACGAAGCTACAAAATGACGAAAGGTGATACTAAGGTTACTACTATAAAATACGATTTATAGGAAGATTTGGAATTCCCTTTCTTAAGTTCTTTTCATGTTCAACTCAATTAATTAAAATTACGATTTACGGCGAGTGCTCTCGCACTCATAGTCAACAAAACAATATTTTTTTACTTGTGGCACTCTTGCCTCCGGTATGCGACATTGTGAAATTTTGCAATCTTCTAATGTCATTATTACAACGAATTTTTTAATGTTTGAAAAAGTTCCAGTTTGGATTAATAAACATTATTATTCTTTCAATAAAGGCATTATTCTTTAAATAACGGCATTATTCTTTAAATAACGGCATTATTCTATAAATAACGGCATTATTCTTTCAATAACGGCATTATTCTTTAAATAACGGCATTATTCTTTCAATAATGGTATTACACTTAAAATTTACTGAAAATTTATACTGACTTACCTAACATTTTTAAGTCTAATACTTTGTGGTGCTGTTGCGTGTGATGAGAAGGAAAACACATTTATTAAAATAATAAATATTTAAAACAGGAAACAGCGAAGTAAAACAAAATAAAAGATGTCGCAAAAAATTGTTCTAAAGATATTAATTTGTGATTCAATTTTATCTCTTGATCTCGCACAGTTGCCACAACTTACAACTAAAAGTGTACAAAATTTAGAAATGTGAAATTAATTCAGAGCGAAAGAACCAGAAAAAATATCACTGCTCGCGCGATCTTGTTCATTCTCGTTTCATTGAAAAATATCGTCTGTCCCAAATATTCTTAAATCGTTTTCATTGCGCAAAGAATAAAAATAAGACTTGAAATAAATGAAGTATCAGAGATGAAATTCCATAAAAAAAAAAAAAAATTTTGAAGAATAATTACTTTTTTAGCAGTACTGGTAAAGCAATCGAAGTAATCGTAATATTCAATAGACATTCCAATTTTTCCAAAACTACCAAATTATGGTTGATTTAAGTATACTTACTCAGGTGTTTTAGCATGAAACTCAACTAAATATAACAATAAAGAAATGTTTAATATTACATTCACTAAACTAATAGATAATGTATAACATAAAATACAATGCAATAAAATATCTGGAATACAATTCATGTGATGTCTACACAAACACACTATCACAAAATCGAGCATAGAACAGAAAGACGGACAGACAGACTTTCGCAACCAATGCCACTCACTAAATGAAGATAAGTACTCACTGTATGCAAATTTTCATGAAAATATCTTAAACCGCGTGGACGTGTATAGGGCACAACATACATACATACAGACAGACAGACAGACAGACACCAAACGAGAAAAAGACGGATTCGGCATCAGAAGGGTCCAAAACGGATAGAAAACTTGAAATGGGTCGAAAATATTGAATGTACAAACAAACACTCCATTCTTATTTATATAGATATATAAATCAGACGCGGTCTGCTAAGATTTTATTTCTACTAACCAAATACTCTCACGTGGGGTTACTGGGGGTACATTCGCATCAAAGTAATCTGAAAATGTAGCTTATCGCCATTTCAGCACGTTTGGTGTTTAGTCCCCCCCCCACAAGGAATAGTGAAAAATTATCCGCACATTATCTTTTTCAATCTATTTACACCAATGTAGTGGTTGAACAAGTTTGTATACATTTTCTAGTCTCCTTCCTTTTTGATAAACTTATCATAACTCCAGGAACTAGGTTTTCGGTTGGTCGTCCAACCAATTACGCACCTGTTCCCCCACTTCTTTGACCGTCTAATCTGCAGAGAACGTGCTACATTATCAATGGCAACTCATCGGTTTGGCAGTACCATTTCACGACCTTGCTGAACGTTTTCGTCAGAGGTGGAGGTTGACGGGCATGCTGCTTCTTCTTTGAGCACTTGTCCGACATCTTTTAAGCTTCTCGATCCATTCATACACACTTTTACGTGGTAGAGCAATGTCCCCGTATTGTGTTGTTAGCCTCCTATCAATTTTCAGCCCCTGGCACACCTTCCGACCATCCGTAGAAATCGGATCTGTTCTTTATGCCACTTTGGCGCACACTGCTAACAGGGCAGCCATGTTTATGCTGCAGAAAAAGCAAGAAAAATGACACTATCAAGGTCAAACGTGTACGCAACTTTGCAACGCAAATTTTAGTAACGTGAACAAAGTATACACTCTAAGAATGCATGTGAAGAATGCAGTGTGACAACCCTAAATATGTGTTACAACAAAAGTGTGGATGATTTCTGACTTACCCTATTAATTGGTTTTGATCAATCAGCGATTACAAATCAATTAGGAATTTACTCCATGGAATTTTTATTGGTGAATTGTTGAAATTCTATTCTAAAGATAAGCAAACTGACGTTACGTTCAGAATACGTAAAAAAACTCGTACCGTCTCAGGAACCGTACAGCCCGCAATAATTAGCTTGACAGAAAAAGTCATTCGTAAAAGCACAGAAATCAGTATTCGGTGCAGCTACGGTCTACGTTTAAAGCGGTAGCAACGCTTTGGCGCTTTTTTGGCGCACTTCTAGAAACGAGTTATGACAGGTTAAGGCAACCAATCACGGTTATTGCAAATTTAAGGCAACCTCGGCAAGCGGAAAGTTTAAATTTACATTTTGAATATTCTATAAAGTTCTTTCAAAATGTGTTAAACTCGTTTGATTTTAATATATTTTAAAAAATGTTCCCAAATATGTTTCTGAAGTTTATTACTTTCCGTTTTAAAAAGAAAAAGATTTTTGAAATAATTCTTTCCTTGGCGACTTAAGAAGTGCGCCAAAACAGCGCAAAGGTCGTTGCCACCCGCTATAAACGTAGACTGCAGCTGTACTCAGATTCCTTACGGTTCTTTTTCAACGATTTTATGACGATTTTTTTTCAACGATTTATTTTTTTAATTTCTATGTTTGAATAGAATTTTTTAGACTAATAAAAATACCAGCATTGCAGAAAAGAAAATGAGGATAATAAAATCATAGATAAAGCTGTTTCTACACCAAATATCTATGCATGATTAATTAATACACAGGGCGTTCCATAAAAACTGAGCGTAAAATCATAAAAAATCAAGAAATATATTTACAGAAAACAATACATCATTCTTTTTCAAAATACCTTCTCTCAGATGATATGCAACGATCCCATCGTTCAACCCACTTTTCAAAACAAGTAGCGAAGCCTTTTCCTGGAAGCTGCTTCAAAGACCTCCGCACTTCTGAAATAACTTCAGAATCTGTATTAAATTTTTTACGACGGAGCTTCTCCTTCAACGTCGGAAACAGACAGAAATCGCATGGTGCGAGATCTGGACTGTAAGGGGATGTGGCATAATTTTAATATTGCATTTACTAAGATATTGCTGAACACAGAAGTAGTGACATGTGGGCGAGCATTATCGTGATGTAACGTCCAATTCACTACCAGATCATGTCGCTTTCTCGATATGTGCTGTCGTAAAATTTTCAAAACTGAAATATAATATTCACCATTCACAGAAGCTTTTGGAGGCACAGCATGTTGATAGATTACACCTTTATGATCAAAGAAAATAATTATCATGACCTTTCCAGCAGATTTGGTTTGTCGGATTTTTTTCGGAGGCGGAGAATCAGTGTGTTTCCATACACTTGTTGCGGGCTTGGTAAAGGGATCAAAATGATGCACCCAAGTTTCATCACCTGTTATTACAGTCCTTAGGAAATTCGGATAATTTTGAAGTATCTGTTTCCATTCACAATATTGGTGAATTCTTGTTTGATTTTGTTCTTTAGTAAGGTGATGAGGGACCCATCTGGCACAAAGATGGCGAAGCTGTAAATTGTTGCGTAGAATGCGACATATCGATGCTTTCGAAATGTTAGTTGATGCCGCTATCTCCTCGCATGTCATTCGCCAATTTTCTTGCAAGATTGCAAATACAGTGTTAACATTTCGGTCATCCACAACACTTTCTGGTCGGCCAGGCTGAGGAGCCAGTTGTGTAGACAAACGCCTTTTTTTTAAAATCACCATGCTATCTAAAAATTGTAGACTCACCAAACATTTAGCTTTGTAATCTTATTTCATTAACTTAACTGTTTCTGGATCTGTTTTGCCCAAACGATAGCAAAATTCTAAGGCAGAACGCATTTCGTTTTTTAACTTTGAATCACTCACCTCCATTTCTGTAGGGCAAATAAAAACAGTTCTTTAAACAAGCACGAAACTAGGAAAATCAAATCGTCTGATTCGTTAAGAATATTTATAATTGTACAGTTAACAGTTTGAAAAAAATCGCCTGCACTTTTATTTTTTAGTTTTGCAGTGTTGCCAATACGTAAAAAATTCACTCTCAGTTTTTATGGTATGCCCTTTGTAATTGCGTAGAATGCTTTTAAATTTATTTTACATTTAATACTAAATGATAATAATTTTCTAAAAGCATATTGTACTTGGTATCCGTATTTGCGAACTCTTTTCACAATTATAAAAGAAATTTGTTGTCATGACAAAACATTAGTCTTTTGAAGTTTAGAAACCGAAGAAGATCCTATTTTTCAGTGCTAATCTTCAATAACAAAGAATTCCATTGCAAACAATTAAATGTCCTCCAGCGCTAAAACAAATGAATTCCGTTTCATGTACGCTTTAAAAGTATCGGGAAAGACGAATTTTCTTGGAATTGCAGTCAACAATGCGGAAATTCGTATTCTTTGTTGTTTAGCGGAGTATTGCACGGCGTTGTTCGGATTAAAATAACGAACCTACGGCGAACATAGTCTTCAATTTTAGTTTTTCAATATTTTGACTTGTGACTCCTTTGCATTAAGGATGCGATATTTACGGAGGTGAAATTAATTTGTTACGGTGTGATTGCTTTCTTCTTTTAAAGCTAACTCTTGAAATTTGAAATCACTGGCAAATGAAGTAACACAGAACTTCTCTTTTTTTATTAAATGTCTTTGTTGGGAGAGGTTTTTCTGAAAGTTAAATGATGGTAATAGTGTTGGTACAGCTTCAGTCTACGTTTATAGCAATGATAACGACCTTGGCGCTTTGTTTTGGCGCACTTCTAGTAGCGAGTTATGGCAGGTTAGGGTAATCCATCTGTATTACGCTTATTGGGTTTCTTATGGCAACCTCGGCAAGCGCAAATTTTAAATTCTCATTTTCAATATTCAAGAAAGTTCTTTCAAAATCCGTTAACCTGTCGTTTGACTTCATTGGTTCAGTTGAGCTACAAATTTTTTTCTTGGCAACTTAAGAAGTGCGCCAAAAAAAAGCGCCAAGGCCGTTGCCACCGCTATAAACGTTGACTGAAGCTGTACCCTAGTGTTTTGTGGTAGAATTTCCGATCCGTATTCCTCACTGGGTAACCGGAATATACATTCTCATTTTTCGTTGGTTTACTTTTTTGCACCGTAAGTCCCTCTCGCTGTCAAAGTAAAGGTAATATACAAAATTTTTCAGGACGCACAGATTAATTTACATCTTTTTTTAGGAAATAGAATTATCACCGTTTCCAACGAATATTTTACAGGTAAGCAGCATAAGAATTGCTTCAACTCGTAACTAAACAGCGCTGACCTTCAGTTTCGAATATAACTTTTTTTTAATTTGATTCTCTGGTTTAAATACAATTTTATTCCTTGATTAAATATGTAAATAAGTATACAAGGATTTGTCGATAGTCCAGATTTTCTCGAAGTCTGGAGAGAACTGGGAAGAAGTATCGAGGTGAGCGTCTCTCTCCGTTGGTCGATCGCGTCTGCTTCTTTTTCCTCGGGGCCCCCTGACTCTCACAGCAACGCTTGTCGTTCGACCATGGTGCCATCTATTGTGAGCCATTACAGTACTCCCCCCCCCAAGTGGGGCAACACACGATAGTCTTTTAGGGCAATGTACCCTCCGTCCGTAGCGGGTAACACGGAGGGGCTGCTCGCAGGGTGTGTCCCCCTGGGGGATTTCATCGTTCAGAAGAAACGCAGGTTTCAATCTGTCGATCGACACCACTTCGTATTCGTCCGCATTTTCGGAGAACACCATAATATCGTCGATGTATGAAAAAAAAATGGAAAATCTCCCAAAATTTCGTTTCTAAATCCTTGGAATGTTTGTGCTGCGTTGCACATTCCAAAATTTAAAAACGGAAATTCAAATAGACCGAATGGGGTGGTTATAGTGGTTATAGCCGTTTTCGGTATGTCCTCTGCATTTACTGGTATGGCATGGTATGCGCGAAAAATGTCGAGCTTTGAGAAAATTGTTTTTTGGAATAGGGATGCCGAAAAATCCTGAACTTGTGGAATTGGGTATCTATCGGGTATGGTCTTAACATTTAATTTCCTGTAATCACCTACAGGCCTAATGCCGCCGGTGGCCTTGGACACTACGTGTAATGGTGAAGACCAACAACTTTTAGAGGGACGACTTAAGCCGTTTTCAAACATAAACTCAAATTATTTTTTAACCTACTCTAACACCGCGGGGCGCAATCTTTTCGAGATTTGTTATGAACAGGGGGGGGGGGCTATCGTTTGAACATGATGAACCGTTTCATGTATTGGTTCTTTGAATTTTGGTGCCAGACTAATAAGTTCAGGGTAATTTCGTAGCAGGGCATGAAATCACGAGCTACCATCAATTACTTTAATAGCCGCCTGCTGACTTGAACTCGTACTCCCTAAAGCACTCGCTTGAGTAACCGAGTCAATAAGTTTCCCTCGCTTGAGGTCTACCAAAAGGCCAAAGTGTTGTAAAAGGTCAGCCCCTATAACTGGCGAGGACACTTCGGCTATTATAGATATCCACTTAAAACCACGTCTTAGACCAAGGTTCAGTGTTATTAATTTAGTACCGTATGTTTTAATTTTGGATTTGTTTGCTGCGCATAATTCTAGGGAATTGGGGGTACATGAAAGGGGTTTTCTTTTAGCAGGAATGCAACAGACATCATCGCTACCTGTGTCGATGAGGAACTGGCAATTAGTAGCTCTGTCAAAAACACTCAGTCTAAAGCTAATTCCGGCGATTTCAGCTTCGCTACCATCCAATTTTGAGTGGTAGCGCTTACGCGTTTCCCTGCTGATTAAAAGCACACGGGTGTCTACATTTACACGCGGAATCTCCAAAACGGTTATGATAGTAGCACTAGTTCTCGTTTGAACTTGAATTTGCAGGAGGGTGTCCATTTTGGCGTGCGCGATTACGAGAATTATCTCCATATCTACCTCTCTAGACGGACCGGAGCTGATCAAGCGACATTTTGTCAAACTTAAACGATAGCTGAGCTATTTTATTTTGCAGCTCAGATAGTGTTAGCTTAGTGACGGAAGATGCAGGCAAAGATGCGGAATATAAGTTGGAGTTGTCCGCGATACCAGAAATCCTGTCTGCCAGTAAGGCTAATTGGGGAAGATCGTCCTTAGACGCAGACAAAACTTCTTGAATATTTGCAGGTAGCTTTTGCAACCATACGTTTTTAAGGAATCCATCAGCTACATTCTCCCCAGCCAGTTCCTGCATTTGTCTAAGCAGAAAAGAAGGTTTGTTATCTCCACGCTGCTATTCCCCTAACAGTTTTTTTGTTTTCTTTGTTTCCGAGTCCACGAATTGCACAATCAGAAGATTTTTTACGGCCTCGTATTTATTTTCTTTTGGAGGTTTGAAAATTAAGTCACTGACGTGATTAAGCATCTCTGAATCGACCGAAGCTAACAGATTAGCGTAATTCGTATCATCTACAGTGATGTTCGAAAGTTTAAACGCGGCTTTTACCTGAAAGAACCAAAGCTGAATATCGTGCCTCCTAAAAGGTGGAAGTTTTAAACCGATTTTGTTAACTTGGCCTGATCCGGCATTTTCTCCCGTATAGGTCATTTTAAAAGCACTTTACACAAATGACGAAAAAAGAATACACACTATAGTTGAAAATTAAAGTCTCTCTCCGCGAATTAAAGCATCAAAAGTTTGGCACTAATCTTCATTCCTTGAATTGTTTGCCGACATCTGGTTGAAGTTAGAGAACATGTTTCTGAACCTCGGTCTCGTTTCTGCTCACGATAACGGCTTAACCCTTAACTGCTGTGTCACAAACCGTCTCGTAGCTAGTGTGGATGGGTCTCTCAGACCTCACTCACTAAAGTACGTATAAAGTTGATAAATATAATATATTAATGAAAGCTTCTTTAGATAATTATTATTTATACATTTTAAATTTGGATAATTCAATTTTGAACATGAAATATATTCTATGTTTCTATATAAGTTAAGTAGATTCCATGTCTCTTCAGGCTCAGCTTTCGGACCAAATTTTGCAGGACGTTTCAACCCTGGAAACTGTAAAACTATGTTGTGTTTTGGTGTTCTAAATACACGATTAGGTTCCCCCCCAGGCATCCCATTTGAAGTTATTTTTTCCGTAGAAATATTCTTCTTGTGAAGACGCACTTTAAATGTCTTCATCTTCATCTGAATAAATTTCCAAATCCGTTTTGTGTTCGTTTTTAATAATATTATCTTAAATTTCGCTGTCCTAGTACTCTATTTCCGACCAATTATCAACAATATCCTGGATTTCTTTTTGTGTAAGATACACAGGTCGTTTCTTAGTAAAGTTTGTTGCCATTTTAAGAAATTCCCTACTCTAACTTAGACGATTTCATTCAACAAGAACGGTAACGCAAATAGTGTGAAGGGGTCTATGAGACCATGTGGGAAATGCAAATAGTGTGAAATACGAAATAGTTGGGGCAGCCAAACCAGTCTTGGAATGTGGCTTCTGTTGGACGTAGTAGGAAGGTACTGAATAGGACAGGGACCAATATTCACTTTTAGTGGTGGAAACGACCTGTCAAAAATGACTCGGGGTCTGTGAGACCCATGGCAGCAGTTAAAGGTTAAGTCCAAGAGTTCGATCGGAATTCATCAGCGGTTCACAAGGGACGCCACTGATCCTCTGATCGGATACTTATAGGCACACACAATCCTACCTAAATACAAATTTATTACTTGTTTAAATATGTGAATAACTATACAAGGATTTGTCGATAGTAGAGCTTTTCGCGTAGTCGCGAGAGAACGGGGAAGAAGTGTCGAGGTGAGCGTCTCTCTCTCCGTTGGTGGATCGCGTTTGGTTCTTTTTCCTCGGGGCCCCCTGACGACTAGCGCGTCTTTGTTGGAATGGCTCCGCGTTGCGTGGAAGATTCTATTTTGTACCGTAGGTAGGTCGGTAGATATTAAACTCGTGAAAAGTGAATCGATTCTTCAATTCGATTCTTTGGTAACTTTTTTTTATCTACAGTGAGCTATGATTATTTACTTGTTCTAATATCAATTGGACTAGACAAGAGGATGTATTTATTCCACACTGATGACATTTATTTTGGTTTTTGTATTGGATCAATCAGAGATTTACTTATGAAGGATACCTTACAGAGATCAGAACACTTCTCTGAGGGAAACCTCGAACACTTATTCGTGATGAAAAATCGAATTACATTTCGAATTCATTCATACAGTAAATCTGCTTCAAAATCATTGAAGACACGTAAAAAGACTACGAGACAAGTAAATAATCATACCTCAGTGTCGATCCAAACAAGTTACGAAAGAATCGAACTGAAGAATCCATTCACTTTTCACGATTTTAATATCTACCGACCTACCTACGGTCCTAAATAGAATCGTCCTCGCAACGCGGAGCCATTCCAACAGAGACGCGCTAGTCCCCCTGACGCTCCCAGCAACGCTAGTCGTACGACCATGGTGCCATCTATTGTGAGCCATTACAAATTGTTAAAGAAGTCCTAGTTCCGCTCACTACTAAAGCTTCGGTTTCCTAAGAAAGCGTAGTAGCCGTGATCTAGCGGCCGTGATGTATCGGTGGGTGACGTCACTAAAACGTTGTTTATACTAACACATGGTGTTGGTTTCCTAGAGAGCGTTGTTTGTGAGCGTAACGAAAATGATCGGAGCCGCCATTTCCATGACTGTCGTCATAAAGGTCTCAAACAGTTGGAGAACGTTTTTTTTTCTCTTGTAGCGGCCAGATTTCATTTCCTGCTCCAAACGATTCGATCGAAGAGGAGAAAAATAAATAAACATTTTTGACTGCCATTGATTAATTCGTTTTTGTAAAATCGGGATCGTTAAACACAGAATAAAAATTTCAACGGATTTGAAATCTGTTGAAAATTTGACACCAGATCGATACCTTAAATGTGATTTTCTTTAAATTAATAATTAATTATTTAATAAATAATTCAATAATCAAATGGTGAATAATTCAATAATAAAACTGTTTTTGATATCGATCTGGCGTAGAAATTTAAGCTGATATTTGAAATCTGTTGAAATTTTCACTCTACCTTCAACGATCCCGAAGTTAGAAACTTTGAACTAGAGAATAAAAAAAAAACTTTGTTTTGTTTCTCGAATAAAATAAACCACGACAGCCGCCATCTGTGTATCTCTGTATCCAACGTATTCTGTCCGTCTAAGTTGACACCTCAGGATTCTTGTTTAGACGGCCGTCTAGTTATGCCCGCGGAATCATGACGTATCACGGCTGTTAGATAACGGCTCCACTTTCCTAGGAAACCGAAGCTTTACTAGTTAGTCACTATCTAACTTTACTATCTAGTCGTTTTTCAATTCGGTGCTTCGGTTTCTGAATGGTTTGAAGGTGTAATTAAGGTAAAAAGAATTTAAAATAAGTTTCCATCGATATATGTGGGGTGCCAGCTCAGGTGTTGCCTTGTCTACTGACCGTGGTTCAAAATTACAGGGTTGTCCTCGATTCTTTCCCTTGAGGATCGAACCCGGACTGTCGTAAATAGCCCATTGTGTTGCTCCAGTACGACGTTCATTATAAATACCTACCATCAATATAAAATTTTCGAAACATTAAATGTTTTCTATTTTTTTGTCGTCAAATTTTTGGAAATTTATATTTTAAGAAGGAGTATAAAATAAATTCGAACATAAAAAATTAGAATTTAGATTTTGTAAAAATAATTTTTGGTGGGTATGTAGTTAACTGTCGTCGCACTGGAAGCAACTCAATGTGCTATTGCTGACGGTCCGATATCAACACGAAAGGGAAAGATCCGAAGACACCACGGTCAGATAACGAGCAAACGTCGGATTTCAACCTCGAATATTCTAGGGAATTAATAGAATATAGCTAGCTATTTGATAGAATATTAATAAAAACACTATGCAATATTAAATAAACACCAATAAGGGTTTACTTAAATAAATAATGATCATCTTATTTCGGCGACATTTTGTTGCCGAACTAAGATAAACGTACTTAGAATTCCAAATCTAATTTAGCCGACAAACCGGTATAGTGGTTAAAGTGTTAGCCTCTAGATCGGAAGGTTCCTGGTTCGAATCCGGGTACGGGCATGGATGTTTGTAAGCGTATGGTGTAGAGGCGGCTGGTGCACCTTAAATCTGTCGTGGCCGAAAGTCCTCACGTTGGGTTGGCGTGGAAGTTTGGAGAGTGGGGTGCCAGCTCAGGTGTTGCTTCGTCATCTGACAGTGGTTCAAAATTACGAGGTGTTGTCCTCGGATCTTTCCCTCAAGGGATTAAGTGCTGTGGTGGCAATCTCAGGGTATTCCGCCATGATTTTAATCCAGAACACAGATAGAGTAGTTATCTCGAACGTAGTTTTAAGGCCGCCTTCATTGCAATCTCCAGCAGTTCATTTTCTTCTTGCACAGACATGCTAGATTCGCCTGATTTATTGACAAATAGGTCACAGATCTATTCCTTACCAGTTCGTGGGTCTTTTGTGGTTGGGAAGTAGCGCTCGAACTATTTTAAAAGCAAAGACAGGTGACCGTGCATCAACTGGGAGAATGAATGTTTAGGCTCAGTCTCGCCTAAAATCCCCACTAATGTCTGAAACATGTCCAAAATGCCTATGTTCACGCGCCGTCTGCAAAACTTCAGTTTGGCTTCAAATGCAGCTACTTTGTCTGCCAACTTGAAAACAGCTGTCACAATTGTCAAAATTGGAAAATAGACACACACAGAATTCCTAAATCATAATTGAAGCTCTAATAACAGAACAAATTTCAAGGTCTGATTTACCGCCTCCTAATTTGAGTGAACATTTCATAGATAAGAACCGCACAAACCCGAGAGAAATACACCACAGTAAATAAAAGGGAAATAATTTAATGTTCCTTGGGCGGCCCGGTACCATTTGATCCACGGACCGGTTCCGGTCCGCGGCCCGGGGGTTGGGGATCACTGCCTTAAGGAAAAGATCCGAGGACAACACCTCATAATTTTGAACCACGGTCATATGACGAAGCAACACCTGAGCTGGCACCCCACCCTCCAAACTTCCACACCAACCCAACGTGAGGACTTTCGGCCACGACAAATTTAAGGTGCACCAGCCGCCTCTACACCATACGTTTACAAACATCCATCCACGGACCCGGATTCGAACCCGGAACCTTCCGATCTAGAGGCTAACACCTTAACCACTATACCGGTTGGTCGGCTCAATTCAAAAGGGAAAGATCAGTAATTTGTAATTTGTAATTTTTTTTGTTTACGTCGTACTAGAGCAACACAACGGGCTATTGACGACGGTCCGGGATCAGTCCCTTAAGGGAAAGATCCGAGGACAACACCTCGTAATTTTGAACCGCGGTCAGATGACGAAGCAACACCTGAGCTGGCACCCCACTCTCCAAACTTCCACGCTAACCCAACGTGAGGACTTTCGGCCACGACAGATTTAAGGTGCACCAGCCGCCTCTACACCATACGCTTACAAACATCCATGCCCGCACCCGGATTCGAACCCGGAACCTTCCGATCTAGAGGCTAACACCTTAACCACTATACCGGTTGGTCGGCTCAATTCAAAAGGGAAAGATCAGTAATTTGTAATTTGTAATTTTTTTTGTTTACGTCGTACTAGAGCAACACAACGGGCTATTGACGACGGTCCGGGATCAGTCCCTTAAGGGAAAGATCCGAGGACAACACCTCGTAATTTTGAACCACGGTCAGATGACGAAGCAACACCTGAGCTGGCACCCCACTCTCCAAACTTCCACGCTAACCCAACGTGAGGACTTTCGGCCACGACAGATTTAAGGTGCACCAGCCGCCTCTACACCATACGCTTACAAACATCCATGCCCGCACCCGGATTCGAACCCCGAACCTTCCGATCTAGAGGCTAACACCTTAACCACTATACCGGTTGGTCGGCTCAATTCAAAAGGGAAAGATCAGTAATTTGTAATTTGTAATTTTTTTTGTTTACGTCGTACTAGAGCAACACAACGGGCTATTGACGACGGTCCGGGATCAGTCCCTTAAGGGAAAGATCCGAGGACAACACCTCGTAATTTTGAACCACGGTCAGATGACGAAGCAACACCTGAGCTGGCACCCCACTCTCCTAACTTCCACGCTAACCCAACGTGAGGACTTTCGGCCACGACAGATTTAAGGTGCACCAGCCGCCTCTACACCATACGCTAACAAACATCCATGCCCGGACCCGGATTCGAACCAGGAACCTTCCGATCTAGAGGCTAACACCTTAACCACTATACCGGTTGGTCGGCGGGAAAGATCAGATGACACTTCTTAATTTTGAGCCAAGGTGAGAAGACGAGGTCAACAGCATACTCTTTAAACATCCACACCACAAAAACGTTAGGCATGTCAAAAATGAATTGGAATTAGAATTTAGTTTCTGTAACAATATGATTATTTTTTGGTAGGTAGGTATTTTAATGAACGTCGTGCTGGAGTAACACAACGGGCTATTGACGATGGTCCGGGATCATTCCCTAAAGGGACAGTCCGAGGAAAACACCATGTAATTATGGCCGACCAACCGGTATAGTGGTTAAGGTGTTAGCCTCTATATCGGAAGGTTCCTGGTTCGAATCCGGGTCCGGGTATGGATGTTTGTTAGCGTATGGTGTAGAGGCGGCTGGTGCACCTTAAATCTGTCGTGGCCGAAAGTCCTCACGTTGGGTTGGCGTGGAAGTTTGGAGAGTGGGGTGCCAGCTCAGGTGTTGCTTCGTCATCTGACCGTGGCTCAAAATTGGGAGGTGTTGTCCTCGAATCTTTCCCTTAAGGGACTGATTCCGGACCGTCGTCAATAGCCCGTTGTGTTGCTCTAGTACGACGTTAACTAATATTATCATGTAATTATGAACCACGGTCAGATGACGAGGTCATGCCTGAAATGATACCACACTCTCCATACTTCCACACCACGCCATCGTGAAAGATTTGATTCCGCGACAGATTTAACGTGAAGCAGTTCTCCTTTTATAAACTTCGGCTTTGGTTGGATTTGAACTCGCAACCATCCAGTTGCTACTCCATTGATCTTCCATTCGAACTACCGCAACTTAATGTTTTTGAGTAGTAGTAATAGTAATTTTAGTTAACATCGTACTAGAGCAACACAGCGGGCTATTGACGACGGTCCGGGATCAGTCCCTTGAGAGAAAGATCCGAGGACAACACCTCGTAATTTTGAACCACGGTCAGATGACGAAGCAACACCTGAACTGGCACCCCACTCTCCAAACTTCCACGCCAACCCAACGTGAGGACTTTCGGCCACAACAGATTTAAGGTGCACCAGCCGCCTCTACACCATACGTTTACAAACATCCATGCCCGGACCCGGATTCGAACCAGGAACCTTCCGATCTAGAGGCTAACACCTTAACCACTATACCGGTTGGTCGGCGAATTTGGAATGAAACGTAATTGCAATAATACACAAGGTTATTCTCAAAGAGATCGCTTTTAGTTCCTTCCATCCACCAAGCACACATGGAACGTTGAGTGATATTGACATTACGTTTCCCGCATACTTCTAAGAAACAAATATTCCCAATTAGATATGGGTTTGTCAAAGGATGTTCCGACAAACGCCAACTGTGCCTTACATGCACAAATAAAATATTTACTCTTATCTCATATTCTTATATAGATATAATTAATGTCAACGAGCTCTTGTAGCTGGGAAATATTATTTTGTACATAAAATGTTAAAATTGTTGCAAATATATCCTACGTATTTATTTATCAGTTTCTTTTGCGGATATAACATTTTTTTTAAATTTATTTAATAATACAATCAGTTGTGTTCTGTGCAAATGTGTGTTTTGCATTAATTATCTTTGAATAAGTTATGAACCTTTAGGATGATGTTCATTTCGAAAGTTTATTTTTGCTTAGGAAAATTATTTTCTCAGAACTCAAAATTCCTTTCAAAATCGGAATATATAAACTTAATATGATAGCAAACAAAGTGTTTAATAGATGCAGATACTTGTGTAAATATAATTGCAAAAAAATGTTTTTCACCATTTGCAGAAAGGGATTTTTAATGAACGAAGGTATGTGGGTGTTTGTGTATGGTTAATATGATAAGTATTCTCTTCTTTACAGTACGTCTTTTATAAATTTAAATGCATAAAATTTGCATAGGGGCCGTCTTTATATTAAATTTAGCTCCAAAAAGTCTCAATTTGTATTTGCAGAGAGCTATTAATGTTATACAAGAATTCTACGAGTGGTATTTTCTGTGTTTCTGCTGCGAGCGGATTTCCTGTATGTATTCTGTAATTGAAGTCGATTGGCATGTAAGTCGGATATAATTTCAGGATTTCACCTATCAAAATTCCAAAGAACAAACTCCGAATCTATATACTATAGTTAGACGGTCAACTCACATTAGATCTTTTTAATAGATTAAACGCCAAACGTTACCAAAATGGTAATAAACACAGTTTATGGAAGTCCCGATATGTATGATACGTGAGCATGTAGACTGCAGAAGTAAAATTTTCGCATACCGTGTGGTTTGTGGATTTACTCTGAAAATCTCTGATACAAAGACAAACAGCGTTAAAATTATTATGTAAAGAGACATTGTTGAATGCATTTACTTTGCTTCTAATATTGATTATAACCTCGTACATCTATATATATAATTCTCTTACGTGGCACGCAAAAAAGACGTTATTTGTTATCGCGTTTTGGCAACACTGTACGATTGATTGTTTACCACAAAGTCTCGTGCATCAATTGAATTTATAGCGTTATCGGATGAAATTTTATTGAAAAAAAAAGGAATTTAGTTAGGCTTCTGCAGTTAGTTTTTAATAGAAATCAAAGAAAGCGGAGGATCTTTTCAGAGCCATTTAAAAAACGGTCCTTTTCAGGGCCAACAATTATAGTTCAACAAGACGCTTGCACTACAACTTTCGGCAACAAACGCAGTGAAAAAGTGTCGGTCGTTCAAGTGCTGGGGAAATGTACACACAAACAACATGCTGGGTTTTCAATTTCCAAAGCAACGCTCACATTTCGAGTCAAAATTTACTCAAAGTTTTCATTTGAATTCTGATTTCAGAGGTACTGTATATATTTTCTGTAAAACAGCAAATTTAGATTTGAAAAACATTTTTTTTGGAATATTATATTTTCTAAACAATCCCTTCTGCTAGGACACGTGTCTTCATTGAGGCGAGCGAAGCGAGCATAGGTTCGCGCAGTGAACCAATGAGGACTGCGAAGCAATCCTCCGGGGGTTGGCGAGCGTTAGCGAGCAGGGGGCTGGCCCCCTAGTTATGATTATTATTGTATTGTCTGGTATTATATTACGGTCTGCCGCAATAAATGAGTTTAGGTTGGTAGATACGTTAAAATATACTCTATAACAAAAAAATCACCGCGCCAAGAAGAAGTTGACGTCCAGGGAACCGCGGAGATCCTGCCCTTATTATCGTACTCCACACATACTCACAACAGGGGTTTATGGTCAAAGGTGTCATCTCTTTTGAAAGAAAGACCATTTTGGTAGTAATTTCTGGCACACTTGCAGCACAGTGGCATTCTACGGCCGGTTGTGTTACCATTCCTTTTGCGACACCCCGGACTTACAATGCAACAAGATAATGCCCGGCCGCACACAGCATATGTTGCTATGCATTGTCGTCAAGCTTTCCCAACACTTCCTTGGCCAGTTAGGTCTCATGATCTCTCCCCCATAGAGCGACCTAGGGACGTTATGGGAAGGCGATTGCAACCATTCCGGAATTTAGATCATTTAGCCCGACAGTTGGAGGCAATTTGGTACGAAATTCCGCAGGACGCCAACCGTGAAATTTTTAAGTCTATGCCACGCCGTGTGACAGCTTGCATCCTGGCTAGACGTGGACCAACGTCTCACTGACGTCCTCCCTTAGTAACGACCGACCAACCGGCATATAGTCATAGTCATAGTCATATAGAGTGGGGAGGTCAGGAAAGCCCTAGGTGCTGATTCCACTAGGGAATATTGCACCACACCCCATTGTTTTTCGATATTCCTGTCAGAGAAAGCCAGATTCCTTGAGAAAGGCCAAAAGGCTTTTGACAGGTTCTTCGTGAATTGTATCAAGTTCTGTTCCAAGACCTAGACTTGAGTGCCTTATGTGAAGCAGAGCTTCGCATTCAAAAAGTATGTGGTGGGCAGTTTCCTCCACCATATTGCATTTTCTGCATAGAGGTTCTTCTTTAAAGATTCCCATCCTATGAAGGTGTTTTCTTAGGTGATAGTGGCCTGTGAGAAATCCAACTATCACCCTCATCTTACCCCTGCTAAGACGAAGGATCTGAGAAGATGTTTTCATAGAAGGTTCTTGAATCATAACCAACCGGCATAGTGGTTAAGGTGTTAGCCTCTAGATCGGATGGTTCCTGGTTCGAATACGGGTCCGGGCATGGATGTTTGTAAGCATATGGTGTAGAGGCGGCTGGTGGACCTTAAATCTGTCGTGGCCGAAAGTCCTCTCGTTGGGTTGGTGTGGAAGTTTGGAGAGTGGGGTGTCAGCTCAGGTGTTGCCTCGTCATCTGACCGTGATTCAAAATTACGAGGTGTTGTCCTCGTATGTTTCCCTTAAGGGATTGATCTCGGAACGTCGTCAATGGTCCGTTGTGTTGTTTACAAGTTGTGTTAAAAATTACCAATTACACTTTGTAACGGTCAAACTGAAATAAATCATTCATCATATCCAATTACTAAAAGGAGAAAATGTGTAATCCAAAATATGCCAGAAAATATACATAATCAAATATAGTTACTTTGAGATAAAACAAAGCAAGTAATTAAAGCATAATACTTATTAAACTAAAAGCATTAAAAAAAATATGAACCTCAAACAAAATTTGTTTAAAAAATCTATTTTTATCAAAACTGTTGTATACATATTTTTTAAGTGTTTAACAACAAAATTTCGGCGCTTTTATATATTCACAATTAAAACATGAAAAAAAAAATGAAAGCTTACAAATATTTTAGTTGCATATTTTGCAGTATTTAGTTTGGAATTATTTTTGCAAATATACTTACTCATTTACGCTTCGCCTGTATACCTTTCTCATTTATCAAATAAATAATCATTTTAAGAAATCAATATATTAAATTTCAAACAATTAAAATGATCATATATGTTCTTATTAGTTTGGTTTATAAATAAACTTGCCACTGCGTGGCTAGCCCGGCGTTGCCCGTGCCCTTTGTCTAAGGTATTAATTTTGGTGTAAAATTTTCCGCAGATTTCAAATCTGTAAAAATTTGTATTCTACCTTTAACGATCGCTAAGATATTTTTAAATTTCCAGGAAATCAAAATGAATGAATCTTGAAACTAACGAAGGTCATTCGAATGTGTTCTCTCCTATTCAAGAGACGGTAGATGAAAAAAAATTGGTATGGTTCCAAAGGCTGACGTGCCGACCAACCGGTATAGTGGTTAAGGTGTTAGCCTCTAGATCGGAAGGTTCCTGGTTCGAATCCGGGTCCGGTCATGGATGTTTGTAAACGTATGGTGTAGAGGCGGCTGGTGCACCCTAAATATGTAGTGGCCGAAAGTCCTCACGTTGGGTTGGCGTGGAAGTTTGGAGAGTGGGGTGCCAGCTCAGGTGTTGCTTCGTCATCTGACCGTGGTTCAAAATTACGAGGTGTTGTCCTCGAATCTTTCACTTAAGGGACTGATTCCGGACCGTCGTCAATAGCCCGTTGTGTTGCTCTAGCATGACGTTAACTAAACTTACCATTACCATTACCAAAGGCTGACGTGAAGGTGACATGTGGGCTAAAAGTTTAAATTTTGATGTTTCTTCATTCCGCAGAAGAACGCGGAAGAATGTTGAAAAAAACTATTGAATTCATTTAAAAATGTTTTAGGTTGAATTTTAAAATTCACCTCGACCCTAACATTACAAAAAATTCGGACTACCTGTGTGCCAAATCTCATTACTGCAAGTGTCATAGATTCTTCAGAACTTTGAGTCCAAGAAAACAAACAAACAAACACTTCCTTACATAATATTAAAGATTGAAAAAAATTCCAACGAAATACATTGCTACTAAAACATTATGGTTCTCAGAAGAGTTGTCTCAACAAAATGTAGCTTAAGTGAATAAATTTGCCCCTTTAGTTTTCGCCCATTTAAATTTGCCCAAACTAAAAATTATTCTTAGATTTTGCTATATTTGTATCATATTCATCATACGCCTTCTGTAAAAATTCAATTATAAACTTTTTATAAGTCCTGGATTCGCAGAATTGAAAATCCAATGCTATTGTGAAATAGTTGACTCGTACTCAACACTTTATAAGCAGATATTTATCCCTCACAACCTGTCCAACAAAGACATTTTACGGTTTATTCTACACTTATGGTGTCTCCTCACCAACGGCAACTGCAATAGAGACAGGCTACATTTTTTCGCCTATCTCTGTTGCTGTTAAAAAAGCATTCACACCGCTAGCGACAACAATTCATTTGCGCATGAGCAAAATCTTCTTTTTCGAGAGCAAAACATCTATTTCTGCTTCTGATTCTGCAAGATGGCTGACAGATTGCGTCCGCGTTTAACCCTTCTTTGCATAATGATGGAAATTTCCATCATAACATTGAATGCCCAAAAATTATATAAAAGAACAAGTTCACTTTAAGTTGATCGTGTCTGGATACCTTTTTAATGTCCATTGCATAAAAAAAACATAGCTGTCAAAAATAAGCAAGTGTCACTACCAGTAAAACGAGCTTGAAGTTGTCATTCTGCTGTTTGTTGTAGTTGCAATAAACGTATGATTTCGTTTTTAATTTTGTTTTATTATATTTGAGCTTTTATTGCTAAAAAAGTGAAAATGAGTGGAAGAAAGGTTTGTAACACGTGTTTCTGTTATTTTTAGAGCAATTTCTGAAAAAGTTTGTGTTTAATTTAAAAAATATCACATGATACCATCATATTGTTTTTTTGCTAAATTTATACTATAAATATATACTAAGATTTTTTTAACCATTTTTCCTTTAATTTTGAACATGAATTATATCACCTTGATTTATTTCACCAATAAAGAAAAAATCTTGCAAAGAAGGGTTAATAAAAGTCCTAAACTAAATGCCGACCAACCGGTATAGTGGTTAAGGTGTTAGCCTCTAGATCGGAAGGTTCCTGGTTCGAATCCGGGTCTGGGCATGGATGTTTGTAAATGTATGGTGTAGAGGCGGTTGGTGCACCTTAAATCTGTCGTGGCCGAAAGTCCTCACGTTGGGTTGGCGTGGAAGTTTGGAGAGTGGGGTGCCAGCTCAGGTGTTGCTTCGTCATCTGACCGTGGTTCAAAATTACGAGGTGTTGTCCTCGGATCTTTCCCTTAAGGGACTGATCCCGGACCGTCGTCAATAGCCCGTTGTGTTGCTCTAGTACGACGTTAACTAAAATTACCATTACCTAAACTAAACTAAAATGCACGTAGCGAGAGTCAGAATCTTTATTCTGATTGGCTGTCGGCATGGCGACATATACAAAATGGAACTTCCTCCAAAACGTGAAACCGCAGCGACAGCGACAAACTGGGAGAAACTAAATTTGTTTGTAATACGCATGCGCAATAACGAAGATATATGTTTTTTGTCTCGGTCGCCGTTGGTTTGAAGCCACCATTAGGGGTCCTCGTGGCTCGATGGGTATCTGTACATAGTACTGTAGTAGTTGCTTTACTAATACTATTATAGTGGACTAGTACTGTACTTCGTAGCCCACTGCTTTAGCATCCTGAAGGTGTAGGTGGCGTAGGTTCGATTTCCCCCTTTATATATACATCTTTTATGTGTCAATAAACAGGGTTCTCACGGGTGCTTAGAAAGTGCTTATAATGACCTCCCATTTCTAAGAGCCTTAGAAGTACTTATTTTTTGTCAATAGCCTTTAGAAAATGCTTATTTTCCTTTGAAAAAATTCAGTTTTCAACTGCCGATATTTTTCACAATATTTCTGATCTCTTTATATCGGCCGATCGGAGATAAAACTGTATACGAGTTCGACATTGGCGATGATTCGGGAACTGGTCTGCTTGAATGGTAACCATTCATACGTGATATACAAATCGTCGATCAACTTTTGTGATGAGCACGTAAATACACTTTAAAGACTTGAAAACTTATGAAAATCGGTGTTTTCGACTTGCGATGACTGTGGCTTTCGCGACGCACAAAATAGTTGCCCTGCAAGACGAACTAGAATACAATCATCAAATATTAATTAATTTTATTTTATTCAATTAACCGTGAGTGCAATATTTTAAAAAGTTATTATAACTATTGGGAAGGGAATATTTAAGTTGGTTGGTGATTCAAAACCAATATAAAGATAATTTATTTTAAATAATATTGCTACTTGAGTGACAACCCGAAGTGTTTCATTTTTTTTAATCTAGCTTTTCTATACTTCTAATTCTTTGTAAAAACTACCTCAATAAAGTTGAATGAAGAAAAATTTTGAAAATTTTCGAGGGTGATTCTGATATTAAAAGTTGAAGCAATCGGTTATCAGCTCGGCTAAAAGAAAACCTGATCGATTGAAAAAACCTTGAAGAAAAAGATCGCAAAAGCGTAAACCAGAGTGCTGGACAACCGGGAAAAGTTCTTTGAAAACAGCATTTCGGACTATATCATCGTATTCGGCCGCTGACCGAAAACTAAAGTAATTTTTCTGTGCTTTGTAATTTTTTTCTCTTTGTGTCAGGATGAAGAATACTCAATGGTCAATTGTACTTAAATTTCACTTTGCTTTTGTTATGCCATGCGCAATCCGTTTCCGTCGTCAGCCTAGAGATTATATTCAAATTAATTTTGTTTTATTAAAATCCACTATACACCTATTCAATAAAATTCCATTTTACTTACATATTTCTAATAAGTACACGTAAATGGCCATATATTAACTGCTGAATTTTGTAACAAATCAGACCGCTTAGTTTGAAAAATCTCATTTTTGTGTGGCATTATGTGTGTATAATTTTTGGAAAATTGACTCGAATATTAAATTTTTTACATACTTTTGTTCTTATAAGATTAACTAATCTGTAAGAGCTTCCCCACTTGGTCGAAAGTCAGGTATTACATTGTATAATACGGTTTTATTTCAATGTTTTATTTAAGCTCTATTTTGTCCTAGACAGTGATTAGAAAGTCCTTATTTTGTCGTAGAAAGTGCTTAGAAGGTCCTTATTTTTAGTTAGGAAATAAGAGTGGGAACCCTGATTAAATTTTCTCTCTCTGTGTACGTCCATTACTCGATGCTGTATACCTTGTTTTTGGTGTTGTATGGCTAAATATGACCCTTGCGTCATAAACCCAACATCCAAGTACCTTAGAATCCTTTAACAAGCGAAAACCGATAGAGAATGAACATATTATTTCGTATTGTTTAGTAGCGTAATAGTGAAGTTTCTGCCATTGTTTTATGACTCTAAATTAGACCATGCGATATCTTAATGAAACAAAATCGTCAAAGAAAATTACTTGTGTAGAACGCTTTATTTGTTCGGAAAGGGAAATTGTTTTTCTATAAAAACAATCTAAGTATTCTTCTTGCTGAATTACGAACGGCTTCCAAACAATCCATAATATTTCTACATACTAATAGAGGTAGGAAACCTTAGAATCCTTTAACACAAGAAACAATATGCTTTCCTTCTTTCCTTGATTTCGTACCAAATAGTGTATGATTTCAGAATTATCAACTAGTAGAATTTTTCGACCCAACTCTGATTGAATTGGTGAACTGTAGATTGAAAATAAGAGGCCATAATAGTCAATTTTTTGCTTTTGTATAAAACCTACTAAAATTCGTATGAAGCCAATATTATCTAAGAGTTAGAAAAGATGTTTTTAACACCTTTACGATAGTTTTAAATTTTCCATGAGGAAAATGTAAGCTATTACCATTTTTTTAAAGTAGGTCTATGCGACTGTGTTGTTGTTTAGTCACTATCCTCAACAAATTATTCATAAATATAACAGGTTGCTCAAATATAGCTTTAACTCAGGAAGTAGAAAACATTGACTTTCGTCACTGCAATAAGGAATTTTTAATACTTCAAAAGTCCTAATTCGGTTCTTATATATATCGTTAATATTTTAATAAGAGGAAAGTTCTATTTCAAATTTGCTTTATTTTAACTTTCGCATTCGATTTCAAATCGAATCCCTGGTATTGTTTATTGTTGATGTCGCGTAATGAACAGGAATAACAATTTATTAAAATAAGAAATATTTATTGAATTTACAATCACGCAAATCGGAACGAAATAAAACTACAGCAAAGTCGGTGGTAAAACAAAGTTTTTCTAAAGATTTTTAAATCGTAATAATTATTGTGATCTTGCACAGTTTCCACAACTTACAACCAAAAACAGAGCAATATGAATAAATGCAAAATTTGTTCCAAACGAAAAAAGTTCAGAAAAAATATATTACTTGAAGTGGTTAACAAACACGAGTTTCCGTTTAATCCAACACTAGTTTCCGTTTGTCGGCCGGTAGCCCGGTTTGAAGAGTTACGGATTAGCAACAGGAGAGCTGCCAGTACGAATCCAACCAAACACCGTCGTGTACGCAAGAACTGTGCTTTTTAAAATCTATATCTCTTCCATGGGAATAGACACGTAGAAATGAATTTATTTAAATTTGGAGTTAGCATTTTTAATATTCAGATGGTAAATTTGTGGTCTGATGTACCTTTAGTGAAGACAATTCAACTACATAATCCAGGGTTTCAACGATTCATTTCCTTTGGATTGGCGCTGGGGTAGCCCGTTTGGAAGATTAACGGATTATCACCCGGAGGGTTGTGAGTACGACCGTCATACAGAGGCTGTTCACACATTTTTTGGACAATGTATATTGTATTCACAAAACTAAATTACATAAAATTCTTGTGTTTTAAATGTTCTATTTGATAGCCCTTATTTTGAACTATCTTTCGATACCGTAATTTCCAGGATAATAATGCCTTTTGAAGTGTCAGAAGAGGTATTCTATCCCATTCCTCCTGAACAGCTTTCCAGAGTCCTGTAAGGGTTGTGGGACAACGTTTGGATAATGCAGATTTTAAAAGATTTAAAGCACAAAAATCCATCGGGAGATTTAGTAGGGATATCAGTGAAGGGTATGGCCTTGATACTGGTTTTTTGTTCCATTTCCTTTAGGAAATTTACAGTGGATTTTGATGTGTGACTGCTAGCTTTGTTTTGATGGAGTTCCACAGATTGATGGCACTGTGGGTAAAGCGATGGTATTTCATTCAGAAAAATTGGCGATAAAATATGTTCCTGATAGTATTTGGAGTTAATCGTGACATTTTTTTCCCACTCTCTTTATTTTTAACTTGCCATTTTATGAAAAACCAGCAACAATCATGAATCCCTTAGAAAAACTTTCTTTCGATTCTGTGAACCACATACTTAAATTTGTTTCACCCCTTTTATGATAAAAAAAGGGCTCTTTTTTTGCTGCAATCATTTAAATACACCCATGATTCATCTATTGTGACAATTTTTTCCATTTTTCTTTGGAAAAGTGTTTCTCATATAGAATTTGGCAGCGTGTCCTGCGTTCAGCGATATGCTTTGGAGAAAGACGATGCACATTGCGTTTTTTCGCTTTCTTAAGATTTAAATCAACGCGTTTATCATTTTATTTACAGTGGACACCGAGCATTTTAATGATTTTGCAACTGTCCTTTGACAAGGGGGATTTTTTTTAACATTAAACAACGTACCTTTGCAATAGTCGAAGATGTCAATTTCTTCCTTGGATACTTGTTTGGAATTTTTGTCCCATTTGAAAGCTCCAATTTGACGTTTTTTTCCTTTCTTCTTGACGATATTACTTATCGACGCTTTAGATATCACAAAACCATGACTCTCACATCGTTTTTGGATAACGGAATATGAATATTTCTCTTCGGAAAGAGAATAAATGTAGCCTTCGAACCCCTGTTCGTTAAAAACGCCATTTTGAATAAAAACCAACCTCTTAAGCCTCCGACGATAATTTTGACTTTTAAAAACATAGTACAACTGCAGTTATTTCTTTTGCAGCAAACGATTTTTTATTACCGCTAACCAAAATCATCTAAAAAATGTGCGAACAGCCTCTGTATACACAAGGGCTGATGCTGTTTAAAATCTATATCTATCACATGTATAGACACTGAGAAATTAATTTTATTTAAATTTGGAGTTAGTATTTTGAATATTCAGATGGTAAATATGTGGCCTGATGTACCTCTAGCAAAGACAATTTAACTACATAATCCAGGGTTTCAACGATTCTTTCCTTTGGATTGGCGCTACTGTAGCCCGTTTGGAAGATTAACGGATTAGCAACCGGAGGGTTAGGAGTACGATTCCAACCAAAGACCATCGTGTACGCAGGGGCTGGTGCAAGTTAAATTTGTCTTGGCGTGTGGTGTGGAAGTTTAGAGAGTGGGCTGCCAGTTCAAGTGAAGCCTCTGGATCTGACCTTAGTTAAAAATTACATGGTGTCTTCGGATCTTTTCCTTCGGTTTTGATTGCGGATTGCAGTTGTGTTTTTCCAGTTCGACGTAATTAAACACCTACCTACTGTTTTGTTTAGCACTCACTACCTGCACCTATATTTAGGGGGACAGGTTGGCTTATATGATTTTTATGGCACAAGAGTGCTATTTCGCCAAGTTGTGCCAAATACAAGACAGACAACATAAAGGAAATAGCCATTGTATCATATGGTACTAGCCGACCCTTTTTTTTATAACACGTGGACGCTGGAATGTGCATCAACATCCAGACGGTGACAATAACAACTTCAGATTTTGCACGTGCGGTTTTGACAAAATACCGAAAAAGAGTTTTTCTCATCAGCGACTTGGCGTTCCGTTTGATCCACCCCCTTTTTCCTTCCCTTTGTGTCTGGCAATTGAGTTCAGAGATGCGATAAACCGTGCTGTGCGTTTTCAGGAATGATTTTCCCATCGACACAGCTGGAGTTTCCGTCGGTTCCCTAATCCCATGTCTAGAATTGAGATTAGCCTTTGGGAACTCAAGTCGGCATCACAGACGGTTTTTGCATCTGTGTGGGGGTGTCTTCAGTTCTGTTGAGGACAAACATCTCTTGCCAGGGTTCGGAATTCACCTCCCTCCCGTTCGCAGCTGCGGTTCTGCAGACCCAAGAGAACGGGGACTTTAGAGGAGATTGATTCTGAATTCGATGAGAGTCTCTGTTTTGTGGAGAGCCATTGTTGCTTTGGCTCCAGGCACGTTTTCGATTGTCGATGGCTGTGCCCTAATTTAACTTACTTGTAAATATTTTAATTATCTAAATAAATAGTTTAATTTTAAACTAGCTGTCCGTCTAATTCTTACATGACGGTACACCATAGACACTTAAGGAAGTTTAGAACTGATAACAAAAAAGAAATCACCCAAGGGGGAATCTAACGAAAACCGCCTGCAATTTATATTGAAATAAATGCCTCTGAGTATTGTAATTAATTTGAAATTAATTTCGAAAGCCCTTAGAATTCCATCTTTAACTATGGTTACCTAATTAGCTATTGAGCTTGCTTAGGAATAGAATAGAAAACTTTTACGAGTACTTGGTATAGTGGAATTGTGACATCTCAGTGTCTAGCCTGTTTCGTAAATTAACAGCTTTGTAGCGAAAAGTATTTAATTCCGAATGAATTATTATTTCAGACGTGTGAAGATGAAGTTGTCTGTCATTAGCATAAATGAAAAATTATTATTTATTTTACGATACATTGAAGACTTAATCGTAAATTAATGTAGCTTTAACATTTTTTAATTGCAATCGATTTAAAAGTGAGCACTTGTATTTCGATTTTGTTCTCAATTTTTCTGTGTTGTAACCCTATCTAAATCCAGTTTATCTTTATAGATATTACTTGAATATAAATTTTACGTGTTTTTTATTGCTTTTAATTCTGAATCTAATTGGTTTTAGCATAAGTTTTTAGCTGTATTACCGGCTCTGTCCTGTCGATTGAAGATGAGTAAATTTTCTTCGCCGCATATCGCGTTGCATAAAATAAGTGACTTCGTTTGCGTTCACTCTCTTAAGACTTTTCTGCTTCTGCCTTGTCTTTTATTGTTTACTGTGTTTGTTTCTGCCATATGTTATTACGATTGAATAAATTGGAGTTTATCAATTTTGGAATCTGCTTTTCTGTCTTTTTCCTCTTCAAAGAACCTTACCTTTCTGTAATTTCTTGGAACACATCTCAATACAAGGTATCCTGATATTCTTATTTTATAGTCCATAGCAGTGCTAAATTCTGTTGCTTTTTACATCACGATGATCTTAAACTCTTCTAAGAACTTCCGAGACCTTGAGGCATCAAGTCATAAATTAATTATGTGGAAGTCATAATCAGAAAAACGTCGCAGATATTTAGCACAATGTCTGACAGACGTTTATTATAATCTGATAGCAAATCTGATGGCAGATTAACACGCTTTTTTTTGTATCATTGCAAAACAAGAACACGCAACTTAGCCTCACTTGGAATTGTTAACGAAACGTCCCTTTTAATGCATTTGTCCCGCTTGGAGCATCTTAAGTGGACATTTACTAATTGTAGGAAAACAACAGTGTATTCTTGTCAAATATTGTGTCACAGTAGAGAAAAAAAGGATAAATTTATACAGAAACAATTTAATACAGAGAGGTACCAATTCGAAAACTATCACATTTACATTGTTTAAGGTAATTCTACACCAGCTAACCATCCTGATGGATGTATCCAAGAAGATGTCTTGTCACTAGCAAATTTCCAGATCCCATTGTAAGATATGTTACGACATTATAAAAAACTGACCAGGTCTAGATCACGTCATCATCGAAAAATCTGCAATATCTTGATGATGAGGTATCTCTTCGTTTGTAAAACTAGTTTGAATTAGATCTGAATGAAATAAATATCTCGTCGAAATTATTTGGAGGGTTAACCATCCAAACCATTTCAGTTTCTAGCTGCAGCTAAGGAAACAAGCAAAGAATATATACTGCACTGAAGGGTTAAAATTCAGGGGACAGCACAATGCAAATTTTTAACTATCGCTGCAATAAAAAAATTTTGACGGGTCTTGTAACGGTATTGACACGCTATAAAGTTATTTCAGTTGTGAAGTATAATCTCGTGTGTCAGGATGTGTTGCTTATAGGATTATTTTATCTGGAATTATCAGAGTTTAAACGAGAAATGTAGGGGGTGCTTAGCGGATGAGAACAGTCCATTTCCAAACTTGTACGAGCTGTCTACGATCCACGCGTATCAAGTGGATCCAGTGAAAGGTTACTGTAAATTGTGAACACTTTTGAGGGGCGTTGCAAAATCTCTTTCAATCTGAACTTGATTGACTAAAGGTTAATAATACATGGTTTCAAGAGAATGTAGAAACATGTCATACAGCTTGTGCAACTATACTAATTCTAAAGGACGCATTTCCTGGCCGAATAACGTCAAAATTTGGTGGTGCTCATTGATCTCGTTCACCTTATTTGACATTGGTGGATCGTTTCCATAAAAGTACAAACAGGAACGAGTCAACGTTAACATGCCGAAAGCTATTCAACAGCTTAGCTAAAAATTCGCGAAGACACTGAACAAATCATCGTGTAAATTTGCTCAAAAGTAATAGAAATATGGTTGAATGGAGCACATATTTACAGCGTGGCGTAGTCATTTGTTGGATATCATATTCTATAATCAATATCATGTCATTAATTAAGCAAACAATCGTAAAACTATTAGATAAAAAATATTTTATTTCAATGTTATTCCAAAATATATGGTGAGCTTTCCTAAGAACACCTTGTAGTTATATATATATATATATATATATATATAACCTCACTTTTCTGAAAATTCTAGATACAGTGATTTTACCATGGCTCTGAATTACATGTCGCTATAAACTCATCTATTTATTTCACTACTTTAAATAACAATTATTAAATCGTCAAGGTTTGATCAATTAATCAACCTTTTGTAAGTAAAAGTTTTAATTTATTCAGTTAATTTTTTAATTTAAAATCTCTGTCGCATCAAAATACACATGCTTTGTCACACACTTTCAATTGCTTTAATCTGTTGATGGAAAAAGTGTCCTTACTCAAACTTTCGTATCTTATTTTTAAACATCTATAGCGAATATATCATCCTTATTTTCATAAATTGATTTCATACCTCTATATGGAATAAAAATATCCAAAAATAAGTAACAGAATTTCGTTTAATTTTACTGGAGTTAGTTTTTATCTATGTAAAGAAAAATAGAGTGTCTGTACATTGAATATTTGCAACCTATATCAAGCTTTCAATCCATTTGAAACTGCATACTGTGAGTACTTGTATACATTTAGTGACTGAACGAGATTTTATTGAAGTTTGTCTGCCGTCTCTTCTATGGTCTTTTGTGTGTGTGAGTGTTTCTTCACATCAAATTTATTCAACTGATTTTAATGTTATGTTTCAGTTTGATACGTCATATTTTATATTTTCATTTAGTGAATACATTATTTAAAATTTATTTGCTTGCATATATAAACAAGCTGGTGGTGTATGTGTTATGTGGTGTGGTATGTGATGTGTGTGTATGGTGTGTGTGTGGTGTGTGTGCGTGTGTGGTGTGTGACTACCTTAAATCAACTATAAATTTTGGTAGGTTTGGAGCAGCTGGGAGGTATATTGAGAATTGCAATTACTTGGATTGCTTTATCAGCACTGCTAACAAATCAATTATTTTTCCAAAAACTATTTTACTGAATTTAAATTATAATTTAAAAAATTAAGGCCTTTTTTTCATTTATGGAATATAAACGTTTTTGAATATTTGGGACAGACAATAAAGGGAATAAAAGATTATAAATAAAATGTATAGAACAAAACCTTTTTAAATAGGACTGGTAGCTAAAATGGCAACCTTGGTATTATCTAAATCGTTTGCTTTTTTAAATTTGTGTCCGTTATGTTCCAAGTATCTAATTTATTCGTTGTACTTTATTTTAAAATTTTATGACAATCAAATGTATCAATATTCACAGCTATTACCATTGATGTTGGAATGTATATTTTCAGGGACATATCAGGCAACAATTTACCCAACATAGAGTACACCAGTTTCACCATTTTGTCTTACCTACAAATATTGTAAGTATTTTTGTGCTAAATTCTAGACTGTTAATGTAAATACTTATTCTATTTCAATGAAATAATATCGTGTAATAATTTATGAAATCTAACTGAATCTTTTTACTATTATATTTTGATAAAGACCTAAATCTCCCTTTCATTTCTTATGTCAAACTTTATAAACTTATACAGTATTTCTGGTTTTAGAATTAAATAGTCGGATTCATAATGATCAATTCAAATTTGATCTGACAAAAAAAATAAAATTTTCAGTCTTCACTTGTCAAATATTTTGAACTTTTCGTGAATGTTTATAATTTTAGTGCATGTTTATAATTTTAATTATATTATATTTAATTTTAATTATATTATATTTAATTTTAATTATATTATATTTAATTTTAATTTTAAAATTATATTACATTTTTCTCATTAAGATAACCTTAAAAGGAAATTTGTTTTGTTAAAATTAGAACTATTATATATATATAGGATTTTTTTACTGGAAATCAAATAAATTCAAACAATTTTTTATGCAATTAAATAACTTCGAACTTTTTACGATTATTTATTCTTACGATATTCACACAAAAAATGAAATCATTTTCATGAAGAATTACGAAACTCTTCTCGACCATGACGTCACTCGAAGCTCTGTGATCGCTGGTTGGCATATCGCAAATTGGAAGGTTAAGATCAATCCAATTCACGCCTATCCTCCAAGTGGTTTCGACGAGATATCTCGTCCATCAATATATGGCCAATTTCTCTAATTACGCGGTATCTCGTCATCATCGATATTTAGATGATGAGAGATCAAGATCTCGTGAGTTGACGTGAATCTCGTTACCTAGATCGGGTCAGTTTTGCCATTGACAAGAGACATCGTCGACGCAACCACAAGTAAGGTTAAGCAAAAACATTGAAAAGCCTTTTTACATCATACAAAATATGTAGCTCTTATTTGATAAACCAGAACTATCTTTAACCTTTACACTACGGCCGGTACCTTGATCGCGCCAAGAAAGAATTTAGACAACGATCAGTTTTGAAAGTTATAAGAATCACGCCTAAAAACATAACATATCGGTTCTGGTTCATCAAACTATAAAAGTTTACTTGTCATTCTATAAAAATTTCATGTCGACCAATTCATTACCATACCAACCATTCACATAAAGCTGTACAGTATAAAAACGCTGTTGAAGTTTCAGTAGGAACAGTTAAAGGAAGCCTCTTCAGTTTTTACACTATTTTCCTGATAGTCTACAGTATTTTCCTGCTAATTTGTACAGAATTGTCCTGCTAATCTGCATTGGGGTGCATACTATACTGTTATCTCTCGATGACAAATCGTTATAAATCGGCTCTATGGATTTTACATCTTTATGAACCTGCGCAATCTTAAAAATCTACATTTGTGCATCGAGTTTCTACATCTGCGCGCGTCTGTTTATGGCCAACAGGGCAGATGCATCGAGTCTCTACATCTGCACATGTTTGTTTATGGCCAACAGGGCAGATTTTGCGAATTTCAAATTGAAATTCGGCACACACGTTCTTGAGACTCTAAAAGTAAAATCACAAGCAAAACGCAAAATTGTTTTTTTTTTCGCCCAAAAATAGGAAATCACTTCTCAAAAAGACTAACTTAACAGCTCGTGAAATATTAGATCACGATTAGTTCTAAACATCACCGAAATGGGGGTAATCTAATATTTTTCTTCAATTAGTATGAAGCATAATTTCTTTTCTTTAATACTTTTAACGAAATTAAAACTTATATTCCTACGAAACCTAACTTGAAAACTCAAAATCTCAAGTTTCATTTCCATTCGTTGAAAATTGAGGTTCACCTGAGACTCGTACATACCGGAAGTTACTTCTTGACCTTCCGGTATATTGTTATCTTAACTGTACAAGAACCATTTCATTCTAAACTTGCAAGGAAACGTTTTACCATTCCGCTTAGACGTTTTTAGTTTCTTGGTCAGGATTGGAAATGCTGGGCCAAATTTCGATGAAAATGTGTACTGTGGTTAAGGTTGCCAACTTTTTCTGAGACAATTCCAGGACATATTGACTCAAACTGAAATATTTATATATATAATCAATAGATATAATTCTCTTACGTGGCACGCGAAAAAAGGCGTTATTTGTTATCGCGTTTTGGCAACATTGTACGATTGTTTGTTTATCACGAAGCCTCGCGCTTCAATTGAATTTATAGCGTTATCGGATGAAATTTTATTGAAAAAAAATTAATTTTATTCAAGCTATTGCAGTTAATAGAAAGCAAAGAAAGCGGAGAATCTTTTCAGAGCCATTTAAAAAAAGGTCCTCTTTAGAGCCAACAATTATAGTTCAACAAGACTCTTGCATTACAACTTTCGACAAAAAACTCAATGAAAAAGCGTGGGTGGCTGGAGTGCAGGTGCAAATGTACCCACAAACAACATGCTGGATATTCAATTTCCAAATCAGCACTCACAATTCGAGTCAAAAGTTGCTCAAAGTTTTCATTTGAATTCTGATTCCAGAGGTACTGTATATATCTTTTCTGAAAAGCAGCAAAAAATTTAGATTTAAAAAATATTTTTTTGGAATATCATATTTTGTAAGCAATCTCTTCTGCTAGCAATCCTCCGGGGGTTGGTAAGAATTAGCGAGCAGGTGGCGGGCCCCCTAGTTTCACAATATTCTCCATTGAGAAATCACTCAACATAACATACCTAGTTTTCCAAGAACATTTTTTTCACGTACAAAGAATATGTAAAAAATAAAAATACTTATTTTTATCCTATACAGAATAGACATACTATTCGAGTTTAGTTATACAGAACCGAGACTATTCCGAATTCTATTTTAAGAAAGTCGAATATGAATATTTGTGTTCGTCTCCAGCCCCAATCTTAAAAATAAAATTCAAATACAGTACAATAGAATTCAAAGGCAACTAATACCATTTTTTCACGATGGTTCCGCTCTGAACAGACTGACATATGTATAAAATAGTATTGGCTTTGTATAGTAGTGGAGAAACGGACGCGTTCAATGGATGGTCACGAAGTCATGTGCAATGAAAATAATTATTTTGGAGTGTAGGTGATATTAGGGTCGATCGCTTTCACGGAAATTCCGGGCAGTTTGACATCCAACCGGAATTCTGGACAGAACCTTACCGGGCGAATCCGGGAAAGTGGGCAACCCTAATTGTGATGTTATTGAACTCGTACAAAAACATTTTGCTAATCCTTATGAGTACTATTTAGCATTACGTTCAGCAGAAATATTTAGTATTTTGCTCAGGATTAAAAAACTGAAAATGAGTACTGTTCTTGAATCGAACTCGGCACGAAAATACTTTGTACACTTAACCCTCCTGGTGGTTGTCTGGAGAAAGGCTAGGATGGCTGGAGGCTTGTCTATACGGACCTATCCTAGGCTAATACCTGCACGCTTACGAATTTAGGCTATCTGGTAGGCGGCAGAGGTCTACATATCACCATGGATGATGGTCCCGGTACTACCGCCCACGGGCCGGCCATTAGGGTGATAGAACAGTCTGTTGTCCTGCTGGGCTACTGAGGAGGGGACGCCCAACTAGTAGATGCCCCGGGGGGTTGAGCTTCCTTCCTGTGAGTGACGTCACTCAGTGATGAGAACAATCCAGCTCGACTCACGATGTGGAGTCGCCACCGCGATGAACGCCAATGAATCTGATTGCTTCTCTCTTGAGGCAAGCATGATGAGTCCAGAGTGTGAGCACGGTGGCCTAGTGTTGAATGAAAACTATGAGCTGGGACGGACAGCTTTTGCTTTGGACGGGGGCTGTGCAGGCTGTTGGGAGACTATGACCACGTCTCCGATAACCTGGCGCACCTAGCACTCCTCCCACATGCCCGGGTTTTCTTTCGTTTTATCATTAGAGACCTTCCCTGCTAATCCGCTGTGTGTTTTCAGTAACTCGGTACGGAGGGGATTGTTTCCATTCAGAAGAAGAAGAAGGTCAAAGTATCTCGTCGCAAACAAAAGCAACATCTTGATGACGAGATATTTCGTCATGAATAAAACTGTGAGATCTTGATGGAAGAGATACCTCGTCAAAACCTCTTGGAGGATTAAAAGTTAAAAAATTGCCAAGTGAGATTTTCGATGAAAACATTACCACATATATCTCGTCAAAACCACTTGGTGGTTTAAAATCTGTTCGTTTTTTTAACTTAAAATGTATATAAAAGGTCATTAGCTAGCATATATTACTTCAGCATGTTACTTTATGAATATTTACATAACAATTCTTGTATTGACAGAATATGCAACAATGCTGGTGTTTCGACCCTTGGGGAAATGGTTTTTCACAAATTTGGAAGTCTTCAACATCTGTAAGTATCACTGCTTCTGAAAATATCGCACTCATATATGTAAATTCAAATGTGAATAGAAGGTGACACAATATATCTAGCTATATATTAGTATAATTGAAACGAATTTCATAAAAAGACTAATAAAATATGGTACATCATAATTATACTTTGTAGTTGAAAGAGAATTCAATGTTCTTTCGAGAATATAGGTGTGCGTGTAAATCTGTATGTCTTTTAATGCACTATTCTGTGTTTGTGAATGAATGCACATTTTTTGTGATCATGTGTCTTAAGAGTGAATGTTTTATTTATGTGAGATTGTCGATCGAATTAGGTAAAGACAAGCATCTCAAGGTGATTTTCATAAGATGGCACATCCAAACTAATAGGGACGCCAAGGCAATTAGCAACCGGAGGGTTTCGAGTTCAAATCCAACCAAAGACCGTCATTTACGCAAGGGCTGGTGCACGACGAGTCTCTATTCGCCTCAAATGTCCTCACGTTGGCGTGGTGTGGAAGTTTTACGTTTTAAAAGTGGAGTTGCATGCTCAGCTGTGACCTCGTCATCAAAATTATCTTCGATTCACAATTACTATTTAGTGTCCTCGAATATTTCCCTTCCTGATTGATCGCGAACCGTCGACATTAGCCCGCTCCAATGCGACGGGAATTGAATACCTACCCAAACTTATTTTAAAAGTTTATGGGTCTTTCACGCGTTTCCTCTTTTTCACATCCCTTTCGAATCCGGTCGACTTCCAACATGATTACAAACATGAGACATGACAAATTTAAACTACCAATTATTCTAAAGAGATTCATTTGAAGTCGTAAATCCAATTGTACGTCCACGACCCGTTATAAGAGGCAGCTTGACTTTCAGCTTTTTACATGGTTAAGTAGAAAAGATACACTACCCTACAATAATGGACCCGGACGAGACATTTTGGAAGTTGTGGATTTGCATAAAATCCGATTACTTGATGGTGTCTTTCGCGGTATGGCCTGGGACATTTGCATGTTGTTCTTGATCAATTCTACGTCGACGCCTACACAAACATTTTGGACAATAAGGTTCTTCCTACGCTCTGGCAATTTAGTGGAATGGACGAATGTTACTTCCAGGACGACAAGGCTCCATGTCAAGTTGTAACTTCTGTCAAGCAGTGGTATCAAGGTATGGGTGTAAATCGTCTTCCCTGTCTAGCTAATAGTCACGACTGAAACTTCGTAGAATATTTGTCGGCCGATTTAGTGTGACGCTTACGGACCAGGGAACCACGTTCGATATCTACAGCTGAGCTAGAGACATTCTTGCTGAGGGATGGACACAAATACCCACAGCTGTGTATCAAAACCTTGTTGAAAGTATGTCCAGAAGGGTTGCTAGTGTAATTGCAACACGTGGGGGACCATCCTCCTATTAAAGCATGTATTCTTTCCCTTATACCATCACATCTTGCTGTTCGGTCCATAATTGTAGCGAAGTGTATCTTCCCGATAAGGCTATAGGGGTTTTTAGTACTTAATCTAACAAAATGTGTATTGCCCGTTGTTTTGTTCCAGTGCGACGTTTAATAAATATCTACCTTCCTCTCGTACAAAATAGCAGCCGTTTCCCATTATTTTCGGAGCGGGGGGAGGGGAGTTCAAGATTTAGCGATGTGTTGATAACTCTGAAATAAATTATTCAATTGTTCTAAAATTTTGTTTTTCTATGTATGTTCTTCACATGGACTAATTTTTATCGCAATCGGACTACTACTTCTTGATGCGTCGATATTTTTGTTGCAGATTAAAAATCAGTTCTGAGTTTTCACTGTCCAATGTTTGCCAGAAACAAAATAAAATTACGACTTCCATACTTCCATTACAGCCCTGATGTCAGTGACAGAAGATCGGTATTCTTTATTTTGAAAATTGAAGCAATACTTGTATAACTTACAGTTACCTGTAAGGCTTTCGTTTTGAAAAAATTGTTTTCTTACAAAAAATGCTGTCTAACCGACAAATCATTTACCTCTACTTTGCTTATGAGAGTCATTTTCTATGCAAACAAGCTATAGAACATGAGGATGATTTCACTTTCCATTACACAGTATGGAAAGAGTAAAAGGAAACACGTTCTACGACAAAAACATCTAGCATCCATCTACATATATACATGTAGACTTACAGAAAAATCCTCTCATACGGAATACACTTAATTTTAAAACAATCTCTGGTATTTCTTGCCAGGAAACAGAATTTTAAAGAAGTTTTCTTCTTTTAAGAAATTAATCATGAATATAGTATCAAATTAAATTTTCATCATTTCGTTGATAATGAAATTCGGTAATATTTCATCCCTGGTGCAGGCGTATCGCAAGTCAAAGGTGAGTAAAAGGTAGTCAGGTAGGTAATTAACATCGTACTGGAGTAACATAATAGGCTATTGGCAACAGTCTGTGATCAATCCCGGAGGGATAGATCCACTTCTCTTTCAAAGCTTCCACACCAAAGAAACGTGAGGATATTTTGGGCAACGACATGATTAATGTGCTTCAATCGCCGTAAACACGGATGTCTTTGGCTGGACCTAGTTGAGAACTTGCAACCTTCGGTTTTTAAACCATTGCTATTCCAACTGGGTTACCGTGGCACATTGAGTAGTAAGAAACTGGCTACGGAATTATCCACCGTAGATTCAGTACACTGCTCTGCAAAAAAAAAAATAATAATAATTCGAGCCCTGACACCATTCTTGCTGATTTTTATATAAAATGACCTCATGAATCCGAATATGACCCCCGTTTTCCCCCATCACGCACCGTTTTCTGGCGACGCACCTCCCAATGTTTATCACTTTTCTATATAATTTTATGGACATAAATTTGATTTGGAGTGAGGAAAAGGATTATTTTAACCATTAAATTTCTTCGGAGAGGTTAGAGAGGTGAAAAGTTCTAAAACATGAACATTTGTAACAAGGAGTGAGATTTTGGGGGGATTTGTCCCCTTAAATTTAAAAAAAATCATTAAAAATGATCGTTTTTTCTCGCAATTATTTCACTTATTTTCTACATATTCCAGCGTCTAGCCTCCACTTTTCCTCCACACCCCTAGCTAATAAAAATACGCAACAATAATTTTTACTAAAAGCGGGTGAGGGGGGGGGGGAGGAGAGAGGTCCCGTATCCGTCGCAAGAAAATTTGGAAGATTCACTGTACGACGGTGACGCTCTCAATAACACGCGGGCTTCGTGGTTTGCGCAGGATTTTTCATGCATTGACAAATTTAAACTTTCATTGCTTTTATCACTATAGTTGTAAACTGTAATCGTTATCTTCCGTCATTACATCTCTTTCGCGATCCTAGAGTAAATTTTCGGTGTTCTAGGCGAGGAGAGATTATGTGTTTCCAAGTTGTTCAGATCGTGTAAAACGGTCCAATATTTTCGGGCTCCGGCTTTTTCAAACTGAATTACAGTACGTGAGTGTCAGTTGTGATTAATATCGATCATTGATTTACTTTTTAATTATGCCACGCGAGTTTAAAAGTCATCCCGATGGCTTATGCTATGTTTGCGGTGAATTGAATTTAAAAGCGCAACGAAAACCCACTTCTTAAAACTGCTTATTAATTTTACTTTGATTGCCAATTTGGCGATCAGGACAAGGATTGGGCTCCAAAAGTTTGCTGCACTACTTGTTACAGTAGCTTGACCAAATGGCTCAAAGGTACCCGTAAATCAATGCCATTTGCTGTGCCCATGGTTTAGCGCGAACCCCGCTATCATCTCACAGGTTGTAACTTTTGTATGACTTCCACCGTTCACAACTATAGTGATAAAAGCAAAGCAAATTTAAACTTGTCAAAGCATGAAAATTCCTGCGCAGTTTTTGAGAGCGTCACCATCGTACAGTGAATCTTCTAAACTTTCTTGCGAGGGATTCGGGACCTCCCCATTCCCCTCCGCTATTCGCCAAAATTGTTGCAATAAGCTGGGGGTGTTTGGGTGAGGAAAGGGGGAGGCTAGAAACTGGAAAAAGTAGAAAACAAATTAAAAAATTGCGAAAAAAACACAGAAAAAACAATTATTTTAAATGATTTTTTTTTATAATTTAAGGGGGTCCGGGACACAAAAATCGTCAAACTTTCTAAACTTTTTTTTATTATTTTAAGAAATTATCACTGTTTTTCTGCTTAAAATGACGTTGAAATCATGTTTCTATCTGAATTAGAACTAGAGATATAATAATTTTTGAGGTGCGTTGTTTTGAAAATCTAAAACTCTTGACAGTTCTTGTCATGGCAACAACATCTGTCTTTAAAACTTTAAATGCGTTTTTCTCCATGATACATTTTTTCAAGATTTCCTGTATTCAAATTGCTATAAGTCAAAAACAAATAAAGTTTAAGGGTTGAAATTTGGAATATATCTTCTTCGAACATTATACTTTAATTTTATTTTGATTCAGCAAATTTGAAATAAATATTTACTTTTATAAATATGACTTTTTTTTAAAAGTACCTTAAAATTTTCAAAAATTTGCATTTAAATATTTTTTTATTTTTTATTAAATTAATATTTTTGAAATTGCTGAATAAAAATTAAAGTTTATAAATTTGTGAATAATTTACTGCAAGAATTTTGAAAATTGATCAAGAATATTTTGAGTCTTAGCAATTTAAAATGACCCCTCTTTTTTTCAAAAAATTTTAATTTAAAATTTTTGAAAAACTTTTGGAAAAATTTTGTGTTCTGATTTTGCTTATTAGTTAGATGGGTAATCAGTACAAAAAAAATTCAAAATTCTTAATTAAGTAATAAAACAAATTTTCAATGCGTCCCGGACCCCCTTAAGGAGTTAAATCCCCTCTAAATCTCCCTCCTTGCTATTAATGTTCATGTTTTAGAGCTTTTCACCTCTCTAGCCCCTCAGATGAAATTTAATGGTTAAAATAATCCTTTTCCCCACTCCAAATCAAATTTATGTCCATAAAATTATATTGAAAAATGATAAACATAGGGGGGGGGGGGGTAATGAGAGAAAATGGGAGTCATATTCGAATTCAGGAGGTCATTTTACATGAGAATCAGCAGGAATAGTGTTGGGGCTGATTTTCATGTATATAAAAGAGCAGTGTTACCTTCACCTGAGTAACGACGAGTAATATTTTTCTACCAATAAATATATAATAAATTCAATCTATAATAAATTCAATACACCCATACAATAAGAGTTTTTTCTAAAATTAATAATTATATTTTTTTTATTAAGTTATACTTATAATTAACAAAAAACAAGTTTACTCGATGTGGTAAATATTTATCTTTAAAGATGGATAAAAACCAATTTTATGAAAAAGGTTGTCAAATATTATAATCAATGTGTCATTACGCTAATGAATAATTTTGTTGGAACTAACAAAATTTTGTGGAATTTTTTTTATTGAGACTTAATTAATTTGTTATCTGCATTTTCACTATCTGTTTTCTAGGTACTTGAATGGCAATGGATTGCGTGTCATCCAAAATCGAACGTTTTTAGGAAGCTCTGCCCTCAGATTTTTGTAAGTCTGGAATCATATTTAAACTATATCTCTTTTAGCATGATTACTTTTTAATGTAATAATTTTATTCTGGATGATTTCTTTCAATTACAGATTAGTTTATGTTCAAAAATTAAAGATAATGCAATGCGATATTAAACCCGTGTTGAATACACACCGAATCGAATAATAATAAATTAATAGTACTGAGTAATAATGAATAGTAGTAAATGAATAATAAGGAATAAATAATAATGAATAGTAGCAAATGAATAATAAGGAATACGTAATAATGAATGAATAAAAATGAAGTAATAATATTAATTAATGATAATGTATCATAATTAATTAATAATTATGAATAATAATGGATATACAAAACGAATGAATAACAATTAATAATAAATTATTGGTAAAGAATAATAATTAAAGAATGATTAATGTATAATTACTAAGAAATAATAATTAGTGCTTAATAATTAATAAGTAATATTTAGTGATTAATAATTAATATGTAATACTAAGCAATTAATAATTAATAAATATTAATTGATAATTACTAATTGGTTAGTAATAAGTAATACTTAGTAATTAGTGTTTAATAACTAATAAATAATTAGCGTTTTATAATTAATAATTATTGTTCTATAAGTAAAATGTTGAGTTAGCAGAGATAGTGGCCAAACATAAGGATGACAAACGTTATTTTTATTATTCACATATAATTGACAATACAAACAACAAACTTAGAAAATAAGGGAGCGCCTATTGTAACAGACTCCCTCTGAGTAAAGTCTCAGCAGCAACAGAGGTGAAGACGGTTAGCGATGACGTTAGAGGTGACGTCAGACAGTAATGACGTATTGGTGAGAGGGAAAATAAGGATTATTCTTCAACAATTCCCCTTCTTAATGCTTATTTTCATACATTCACAATTTTAAAAATGTATCAGCATTAACAAAAATTTATAATTATTTAGGCATTAAAACATATCACAACATTTTTGATGTAAATACTTACCTAATCCTTTGGTTAACATATCTGCTGGCATATCTTATGAACTTAGATATTTTACACAGATATTTTTATTCTCATACATTTCGCGCACAAAATGATGACGAATGTCAATATGCTTTGTCCTGGAATGATAAACTGGATTGTGTACTAATTTCTGTGCTGATTGGTTGTCACAGAAAATTGTTGTTGGCGATGTTATTGATTCTGGAGAGAGTTCATTAATAAAGCATCTTAGATGTACAACCTCCTTTGACATATCAGATAGAGCCATATATTCCGCTTCTGTTGTTGATAACGCGACAGTTCTTTGTTTTCTTGATTCCCAAGAAATAGCTCCATCGGCGAATTTTAGGATGTATCCATTATATGATTTCCTGTCATTGATGTCAGAAGCCCAGTCTGAATCTACGAATGCAATTAGCGGTTTTCCAGTTGGTTTGAATCTCGGTTCCTTATTTTTGGTTCCTTTCAGATATCTAAGTATTCTCTTTGCGGCAGTCCGATGCGCCTTGCCTGGATTGTTGTTAAACTGGCTCAGGAAATTTTCTGCGTGTGTGATATCTGGTCTGGTAGCGACAGAGAGATACATTAGAGAACCAATTAAGGATCGATATGGAATATCTTTCATTTCCGACTTTTCAGTTTCATCTTTGGGACACATTTCTTTGGTCAGCTTGATACTGTTGTCCAGAGGAGTGGATACAGCTTTAGCTTCTTGCATGTTGAATGACTGCAGTATATTTTCAATGTACCTTTCTTGCGACATTGAAATGCAATTTTCGTTTTGAGAAAATTCAATTCCTAAGCAATAATGTAACAGTCCTAGGTCTTTCATTTTAAAAGAATTTGATAAATTGTCCCTTACACTGTTATAGTTTTCTTTAGTGTTTGTAAATATTATTAAATCATCCACATAAACGACTATGATTGCTTCAACTTTGGGAGTTTTCTTGTGATAAACACATTTATCTGAAGACAAGGGTTGGAATCCAAGGTCCTTCAGTTTTTCATCTAATTTCTCATACCAATTTCTTCCGGATTGTTTCAGTCCATAAAGTGAGCGTTTTAATAAGCAAACTTGATCGTTGTTTAATGTACTTTGGAAACCTTCTGGCTGTTCCATGTAAACTTCTTCTGCCAAATTTCCATTTACATAAGCCATAACAAAATCTAATTGATATGCTGTAAGCTTATTTTCAACAGCATGTGCGATAACAGTTCTGATGGAATTTAATCTTGCGACAGGTGAGAAATTTTCCTCAAAGTCAATTCCCGGTTTTTGAGAACAACCTTTAGCGACTAATCGTGCTTTATATTTCTCAATTCGTCCATCCTGTGTATATTTGGTCTTTAATACCCATTTGCAACTAATAAATTTTTTGTGTTTTGGTCTTTCAACAAGTTTCCAAGCATTTTCTTTTACGAGTGCCTCAAATTCACTTTGCATAGCACTTTTCCAATGATCTTTTTGCGGTCCACTCAAAGCCTCATAAGCAGTCGGGTTGTTTACGGAACAGTCTGTCTGAGAAGTTTCAGTTTCACTTCTGCAGATCACATGATATTCTTTTCGTGGTCCACCCCCTTTCCCTGTTCTTGCGATTTTTGAACGACCGGTAGATCTTTTAAGTGGTTGAGTGGGGGGATTGGTCTTCCCTGAATCTAGGTCAGACGTAACTTCCTGTTCATCTGATGACGTAACTTCCTCTTTTTCAATTGGGAGTGTTAGACGGAGATAAATCTCGCGGAATATCTTCGATGTTTATCCTTTCTTCAGAAGAGGTTATTTCCAATGGAAAAATAAGTTCCAACTCTGCTTGAGAAGAGGGATTGTTTTCAAACTCGTCAATGAATCTTACGTCACGACTCGTAGTTACTCTTCTAGAGGATTTGTCCCACAGACGATATGCTTTTGATTCGGATGAATATCCAACAAAAATATGTTCGTGTGATCTTGGATCGAATTTTCCTTCAAACCGTTTATTGAGAACATACGCTTTTTGACCGAACACTTTCAAGTAAGAGACAGTTGGCTTGATATCAAACATTATTTCGAATGGAGTGGCATTTTCAGTTATGCTTCTTGTTGGGGAACGATTTCGAAGGAAAGTGGCACAGTTCACAGCTTCCGCCCAAAAGCTAGCTGGTAATTTCGATTGGATTAATAAACACCTGGCCATTTCAACAATGGTACGGTTCATTCTTTCTGCTACGCCGTTTTGTTGAGGTGTTATTACAGCCGACTTTTCTCTTCTAATTCCTTCTTGCTCTAGGTAGTTGTTGAATTCGGTTCCACAATATTCGAGTCCATTATTTTCTTCCCAATTCGATTTTCCATAACGGCTTTGAATTTCTTGAAAGCGTTTTAACTTCATCTTTTGATTTTAGAAAACTTGTTTCTACATATCGAGATTTGTTATCAATGAAAGTAACAAAATAACGTGAACCACCGAGAGATGGAACTCTCATTGGACCACACACATCTGAATGGATAAGTTCCAATAGGTGCTTACTTTCATATTTTGATTCTTTAGGAAATGGTTTAGCAGTTTGTTTACACTGAATACAAATTTTACAGTCTTTTAGAGGATCAGTATTGTTAAAAGACATACCTCAGACCATTCCTTCTGTTTTCAATTTCTTTAAATCATTTTCGTTTAAGTGTCCGTATTTCTCATGCCATTTATGGAATTCGGTAACTGTTGCAGCGATTTCGACAGTTGGTTCAACGTAATATCGATCACCACTGCGCTTTGCATACAAAAGTATAGTTCCATTTGGCTCTAGTATTTTCGCTTCTCGTTCGGTGAAAACCACAGATCTGTTATTCACAGTAGCTTTTGACATAGAGAGAAGATTATTTTTCAGTTCCGGAACACACAAAACATTTTCGAGACGGATTGTTTTTGTTTGATTTCCTGCTGGTACGGTGATGCGGATAGACCCCTTTCCAGTTACTTCAGTTGATTTATCGACACCTAGTTTCACGACTGAATTCGTTTGCTTGTTTATTTCGAAGAAGAGGGTTTCATCGTTGCACATGTGGGAAGTAGCTCCACTATCCAGACACCACAATTTCTTTTCTTTATTGACGTCGCTCAGAGAAGTAGCTGTTGATGCGTATTCATCGGTTCTTTTCGCAGTCATCGTTGCTTCGTTTTTGAAGCTGCGTTCTTTTTATCAGCTACTAGCCACTGCGTGGCTAGCACGGCGTTGCCCGTGCTGTACTTTATAGGGTTAGGTGTGTCTATTGAGAACGTTTGTAAACCACCGGTGTTTGCTACACATTCCCATTTGGTTTGCTCCGCAAACCAACACCACGGACAACGGCGTGATGGCCTCGTTATTGTGAAATTGGAATTGCGAAGAGAGTGAATGGGTGTGACGTCACAATTACTTGGAGGGTGGGGTGCCAGCTGAGGTGTTATGTTATGATATGACCGTGGTTATCCACGTATATTTCCCTTATTGGATTTAACTACGACCCTAGTTAATAGGTAGTTGTAGTGCTTGAGAACGTTAATTAAAAATTACCCAATTTTCTCGGATACTTTCCTTAGGCGATTGATCCCGGACCGTAGTCAAAAGCCCGTTGAGTTGCAATTGTACGACGTTAATTAAAAATTGCCTCGGATCTTTTACTTAGGGATTGATACCGGACCGTTGTAAATAGCACGTTGAGTTGCTATAGTACGACGATAATAAAAAATTACCTGGGATGTCTCAATTAGGGAATTGATACCAGACCCTCGTTAATAGGCAATTGTGTTGCTTTTGTGTGATGTTAATTAAAAATTACAAATTTCTTCAAATTTAAAATTGGTTGAAATTTGTAATAAAAACTTGCACAGTTTGTGTTTATTGTTGTATTATTTTTAAAATCGATCTTATACACATGCATATATTACTACAGTGGCAAAAATTGTATTTTCTAAGATTAAAAAAGAGATTTAAGTTTTTGAATAAGGCAGTTGAGAAAATTGAATGGTGAAAGGAGTGAGAAACATGCTTTTTTTTTTACTGAAAACCGAAAAAATGAGTTTATTATTTTTTAAATTTTACAACTGAAATGTGTATCTTATTTTGAACACAACAATGAAATGTGTTGATTTGGGCAACATAGTATATTTTAACCCCAAATTACTTAAATAATAGGGAGACAGAAAAATTAGAAATATTTTTGTAAGTTGAGGTAATTTTGAATAAAATAGATTAATAGACCAAAATAAAAGGTATTTTTTTTTATTTTGTTGAGTACAAATAGAATTATTTTTTTGCTTACCTGAATTTTTAAAATTAGCAACGTTTGTAGATGTGAAATGTAATTTTAGAAACAATTAAATTAAATGAAATAAGTCTGTGCCATGTGCGAAAGGAAAACAAATTTTTAAAATGTGAATTTTTTACTTGATTATTTTTTCTCAAGAGAGAGTATACATGTATACTTATTAAAATAACCATATGTGGCAAGAAATTTAAGTGATATCTCTTTATAAAAAGTAAAAAGGTATTAAATAATCTCAAACACTTGAGCGTGGGAGAAACACGGTTGAATGAGACACAGTTGTACGACTTTAAGTGATTGTGCCTTGTTGATGCTGATAGTGAATCTTAAACGAACTGGGAACTGAAGTTTTTTAAATTGGAATGGGATATCAGAAGTGATGATTGGTATTTAACGAATGAATACGTTTAAACTTGCAGCATGTCAAGTCACGATGGTGGCTTCAATAATATTTCGCATGAGTTTCTTGACAGAGTGTTGTGCCATTGCACAGTGAAGGTGGATTGATATTTGTGAGACGCATAATCGGTGCTCCAATATGTGCGAGAGTAGTCCAGATGGTTCCAATATATTAAAAAACTGTGTCGTGTGTTTTAAGGCCTCATTTGTGTGACGCGTAATGTGTATAGATTTGTAAATTGAAAAACTACAGGGCAATTCTCGCAAGAGTTGCTTTTTGATGGCATTGACATGTTTATTTAATTGGGAAAGATTTGCCCTTTGGCACATCCTTGTATGATGAGTGGTTTGCTACAACAGCAATATATCGATGAACCAGAGGGGTTGTAACCTTTTGGCAGGGGGGCACAGGTGTTTGCACAACTGTTTGGCTTGTTTGCATAATCATAAAATCACGATGGTGGCTTCAATAATAGTTCGCACGAGTTTCTTGACAGAGTGTTGTGCCATTGCACAGTGAAGGTGGATCGATATTTGTGAGAAACATAATCGGTGCTCTAATATGTGCGAGAGTAGTCCAGATGGTTCCAATATGTTAAAAAACTGTGTCGTGTGTTTTAAGGCCTCATTTGTGTGACGCGTAATGTGTATAGATTTGTAAATTGAAAAACTACGGGGCAATTCTCGCAAGAGTTGCTTTTTGATGGCATTGACATGTTTATTTAATTGGGAAAGATTTGCCCTTTGGCACAGCCCTGTATGATGAGTGGTTTGCTACAACAGCAACATATCGATGAACCACAGGGGTTGTAACCTTTTGGAAGGGGGGCACAGGTGTTTGCACAACTGTTTGGCTTGTTTGCATAATCATAAAATGACGGAATGAACGGCAAAGAAAAGAGCAATATGAGTGATTGATTGCCCAACTTGAAGGCATCCCACAGAATGGCAGCGCTCACTATGTGCTATTTGTATTGTGGAAGTGACAGAAACACGTCCGTATTGAAAACTAATCCTACAAAAGTTGCAAACACTTTTTATAGCACTTACATGCAACTCCTCTAATCCTTGACAGTGTTGGCTTCTTATACAACTGCCTTTTTATATTTGTCGGCACGAAACTGTGATTGGCTGTTACATAACACATTTGCATAGTTCCATCTAACTCTGCAGCAAATTGCAAGTTTAGATTAGCTTACAGAAATTAACATATTCCCCAATGTCCTTAACTTTTGGCAGCGAGTGTAGACAATTATAAAATAAAGTACTACGTGTGTTGTATGTTCGGCATGTCCTGACGAATGTATAGTACTTCCAATAATTAAATTTGGCACATAAATAGTGTGAATATTTTAAAATTTTATAGTCCACCACGAATTTTAAAACTTAATCCAGAACATTTTAAAAGTAATGTAATGAGATATTTAATTATTATTGTGTTCCTCCGAATAGCAAGTCTTCAATTGGCATTGACTAAATACGTATTTACTGTGCGTATGTAGCTGCCCGATTACAGGATATCCCTTATAAAAATTTATTGCATTTTTAAAAGCATATTAACTATTAGTTTGGATTATCATAATGTATAACATAAGTATATATATTTTTGTGTTTTCTCCATTTTTGGAACTGGATCACAGTTGTGCAATACGTTGTTTGTTATTGTTTCTGTTTGAGAGTACGATAGTTTATATTATAATTTTTAAAGCATATTAACTTTTTGTTTGGATTATTTGGATATCTTTTTCAAAAGCAGAGACCTGCTTCATCAATTTATTGTCGCTATGTATTCCGAGATTGAATCGGAGAAGGTGTGGTACATACCACTGAATCAGATTACTCAGAGTGGAACAGTATGCACATTTGAGAGATGCTTTGATAAACGGTGGAAATGATGCGATAAAAAAACTGAAGTACACAGAAATGACTAAACTTCCAAAAAGATATAAAAACCAAAAGTATAAGTTTATGCTTTTGTAAATTTAAATGAACGGCAAAGAAAAGAGCAATATGAGTGATTGATTGCCCAACTTGAAGGCATCCCACAGAACGGCAGCGCTCATTATTTGCGTTGTGGAAGTGACAGAAACACGTCCGTCTATTTAATTATTATTGTGTTCCTCCGAATAGCAAGTCTTCAATTGGCATTGACTAAATACGTATTTACTGTGCGTATGTAGCTGCCCTATTACTGGATATCCCTTATAAAAATTTATTGCATTTTTAAAAGCATATTAACTATTAGTTTGGATTATCATAATGTATAACATAAGTATATATATTTTTGTGTTTCCTCCATTTTTGGAACTGGATCACAGTTGTGCAATACGTTGTTTGTTATTGTTTCTGTTTGAGAGTACGATAGTTTGGATTATAATTTTTAAAGCATATTAACTTTTCGTTTGGATTATTTGGATATCTTTTTTCAAAAGCAGAGACCTGCTTCATGAATTTATTGTCGCTATCTATTCCGAGATTGTATCGGAGAAGGTGTGGTACATACCACTGAATCAGATTACTCAGAGTGGAACAGTATGCACATTTGAGAGATGCGTTGATAAACAGTGGAAATGGTGCAATAAAAATACTAAAGTACACAGAAATGACTAAACTTCCAAAAAGTTATAAAAACCAAAAGTAAAAGTTTATGCTTTTGTAAATTCAAACGTTGCACAAATTATTAAAAAGTATTGGTATGCTTTTCAAAAGACACCCAAACACAGAAAAAAAAAGCATTAAAGATCAACAAAATAACAGCATTTCGCAATAACATGTTTTTTTTTAATATACAGCCCCCAGCATGCAAAAAAGGCAGTGATATAAGAAGCCAGCATTGGCAAAATGATGTTTAAATCCATCACTACCTTTTTGGAACTGGATCACAGTGCAATACATTGTTTCGTATCATAGCGGATAAAAGTAGCCTCGCGAAAAGTTAATATGCTTTAAAAATCAAAATCCAAAGTATTGTAGTCTAAAAAAGAAACAATAACAAACACATTGCACAACCGTTATTCAGTTTAAAAAATGAAGTAAGCACAATAAAAAGTTACTTATATAAAAGATTAAAAGTCAACGCAAACTAAAAGTTAATATGCTTTAAAATCAAAATCTTTGTATAAAGTCGGTGTTGGTCTAACTACATTAAAGCAACAACGCAGTAAAATGACGACAATGTTATGCAAACATGACTGATATTTTCGTGAGGCAAAATATAGCAGTGTAATCTAAAGGGAGAAGCCGATACTAAACAAAAGCATAAAAACAGCATTTGTTTTAGTCGTATAACAAAACATTGTGGGGCGTACGTGAAAAGAGGCCATTATAGCAAAATGCCATAATTTTGTTATTATTTAATGAACTTTTTTGTTTGTTTCTGTGTTTGAGTGTATTTTGGAAAGAATAGCAATATTTAATTTTGATAATTTATGCAATATAAAAATTTACAAAAGCATCACCTGTTGCTTTTGGTTTTTATATCTTTTTGGAAGTTTAGCGATTTCTGTGTACTTCAGTTTTCGTACAGCAACATTTCCATCGTTCATCAACGCATCTGAATCAGATGCGTCAAATGTGCATACTGTTCCACTCTTGAGTCATCTGATTTAGTCGTATGTACAACAACAAAAATGATAAAAATTGACTATACGAAAACCAAAGTACTATACAGAAACAAACAAAAGATTGCATAAATGAAACAAACCAGAAATTGGACAAAAGATCAAAATTAAATATCGCTAAACTTTGAAAAAAAATATCCGAACTAAAAGTTAATATGCTTTCTAAATCAAAATCCAAAGTATTGTAGTCTAAAAAAGAAACAATAACAAACGTATTGCACAACCGTTATCCAGTTTCAAAAATGAAGTAAGCACAATAAAAAGATACTTATATAAAAGATTAAAAGTCAACGCTAACTATAAGTTAAAAAGAAACAATAACAAACGTATTGCAGTTTCAAAAATAAAGTAAGCACAATAAAAATATACTTATATAAAAGATTAAAAGTAAACGCTAACTAAAAGTTAAAAAGAAACAATAACAAAGTATTGCACAACAGTTATCCAGTTTCAAAAATAAAGTAAGCACAATAAAAAGATACTTATATAAAAGATTAAAAGTCAACGCTAACTAAAAGTTAACATGCTTTAAAAAAAGCAATATATTTTTGAAAGGATATGCAGTAATCGGGCGGCTACACGGCAACGGATACACATGCGCAGTAAATACGGATTCATTCAATACCGATTCATGACTGTTGCCATTCGGAAGAAAGATAATAATAATAGAACATCGCATTAAATTAATTTTAAAATTTTCAAGACTAAATTTTAAAAATCGGGCTGGTCTATAAAATCGCAAAAAAATTCGTACTACATGTGTGCCAAATTTCATTAGTGTAAATGCCATAAATTCGTCAGGGCACAACTTCGTGACACACACACACACAAAAAAAAAAAAACTTTACTTTATAATAGTAGAGATTTTCTTACGACATTCGAGAGCTTTATCGCCGGGTTTGGAACAGGAGTTGCATTTGAAATTACGAAAAGGCTTGTTAAGATTGAGATTTCTATTTTGATTGTATCTCCAATTTTCGGTGTTTGTTTTCAGATTTTGATTTCCCTTTTTGTAGTACGAATGGTAAGCCTGTTGTGAATCATATTTATTCTTATCTTTCCTTGCTTCCCATTCTTCCATTAATTTAATTTTCAAAGCTTCCGGTTTTGGCAGCTGATCTCGGGATTCAATTGCACATCTGAAATTGTCAAAGTTCTCAGGAATGCTGTACAAGAGGAGAATACATATAAGATCATCAGCGATTTCTATTTCCATTTCATTGAGTTTGTCCACTGTTTCAAAAAAGTTGTTCAAGTGTTCACACATGTTTTCGCCATCAGTCATCTTTCGGAAAAGGAGTTGCTTTAACAAGGTAGCCTTTTTAGCTGGTCCTTTTGATTCATAGACTGATTTTAATTTCGTCCACACTTCGTTTGAAGTTGTGCAGTATTTTACGTGACATAGTTCACTAGGAGACATCGATAAAATGATATCAGCTTTTGCTTTTTTATCCGATGTAATCCACTTTTTTTGCTTTTTCAGGCCTGCGTCAGTTGCTTCATCAGCTGGTTTTGTTTCGTTTCCAATCACAAAGTCCCAGTGATCGTTCTTGATCAAAACAGCTTCTATTTGTAATTTCCATGTGAGATAATTATCTTTTGTAAGTTTTTCGATGCTTGCAATTTGCGACATTTTGCTCAGTATCAAGAAAAAAAAAATCAACTTACAAAATTGTTCCAAGATGGATGCCGTATCAAGTGCGCGTCAGCTACGAGTCCTTTGTTTAAGAGTAGCTTTCGATGTACTCCAATTGAACTGGTTATTCCGAGTAGCCTGGGCCCATAACCTTTGTTGGGTTAGCAGAGATAGTGGCCAAACATAAGGATGACAAACGTTACTTTTATTATTCACACACACACACACACACACATATAACTGACAATACAAACAACAAACTTAGAAAATAAGGGAGCGCCTATTGTAACAGACTCCCTCTGAGTAAAGTCTCAGCAGCAACTGAGGTGAAGACGGTAAGCGATGACGTTAGAGGTGACGTCAGACAGTAATGACGTATTGGTGAGAGGGAAAATAAGGATTATTCTTCAACATAATAATTAATAAGTATTGTTTAATAAGTAATAATTGATAATTAATGTTTAACAATTAATAATTATTGTTTAATAAGTAATAATTAATAATTAGTGTTTAACAATTAATAATGAGTACTTAATAATTAATAAGTAGTGTTAAATAAGTACTAATTAGTAGTTAATAATTAATAATTATTAATTATCGCTTAATAATTAATAAGTAACAATTACTAATTAATACTTAATAAGTAGTGTTTAATAATTTATAATTAATATCTAATGATTAGTAAGTAGTAATTTATAATTAATACTTACTAATTAGTAATTAGTAATTATTAATAAGGAAAATTCCGCAAGTTATGGATCACAACATAAAATAAGAGTACCCACGTGCCTCGAGTTGCTACTTTGAACAAAGAAAGGAAAATAAAATGCTTAGGTGAACAGTTTGCAGGTTTTAAAAATCCTAGTGGTTTCGACGAGATATCTCGTCCATCAAGACCAAATCAATTTTTCTTATGCCGAGATACCTCGTCATCAAGAAATTGCCGATGTTTTTATGAAGACGATATCAGTACATTTTTCTTCTAATGATAAGATTTCGAATTCAACAAGATTTGGTAAATTTTGCTAATGACAAGATACTTTGTCGAAAAAACCATTAGGATTGTTAATTATTGCCAAATGCAGGCTTTACAGCGTACATATATGCTTTCGTGAGTTTCTGTTGGAAGGAATACCATTTGCACACAAGAGCACGTCTTGTTCTTGAGCGGTCTTTGGTGTGACGTAGACTGTAATGGCGAGCGTCCCATGTATGCTCTATGGGATTAAGATCAGGTAACCATGCTTGATACGAATTCAGTGTTACCTTTAATTTATGGACATGTGTATAAGTTACCGAATCATAAGAAAACTTGTCACTTTAATACGTTAGATAGCTGTTAAATACGTTTGCTCTGCTAAAAGCAATTATATTGAGAATATATAATCCTCTGACCCTAATACACGCGTTACTACATACAAATTTCCTTTCTACATGGCGTCCATGAATTTTTGTTGGAAGGAGTCTCATTCGCACACTAAAACAAGTATTTTCTCTTGTGAGGTCTTTGGTAGTTTTGCATAGAATGTGTAATGAGACGCCCGAGAGCATCCCAAGTATACTCTATTGGATTAAGATCGGGTAGCCATGCTTGATAGGAATTCTGTATTATTCTTAATTTGTGGACATGTGTGTACTTAATAAGATCTGAAAAAAATTTGTTATTTAAACTATGTTATAGCTGCCTTTTTCGTTATCTGTTGAATACGATTCTGCTACTATTGTTTTAAAACCAATGTTTAATCTAATGGACGTTGGCTAATAATATCAACTAGGGGAACCGCCCCCTGCTCGCTGAAGCTCGCCAACACCCCCGGAAGATTGCTTTACAATCTTCACTAGGATTGCTTTGCAATACTCACTGGCTCCCTGCGCGATCCTTATTCGAATCAATGAAGAGACATGTGTCCTAGCAGAAGGGATTTTTTACAAAATATGATACTCCAAAAAATATTTTTTAAGTATAAATTTGTTGTACTACAGAAAAGTTATGCAGTATTTCTAGAATCAGAACTCGAACAATTTGGAATTCAAATGAAAACTTTGATAGAATTTTGACTCGAAATGTGAGCGCTTCCATGTAAATCGAATACTCATCATGTTGTTCGTACGATGCAACAGCTCGACTGATATTCATCTTTTGTGATATTCATCATAGATTCTGATTTAATTATTTGATAAGTCGGTAGGTAGTTAATTAACGTCGTGCTGAAGCAAAAAAAGAGGCTATTGGCAAATATCTGATCTTTCCCGTTGGGATTAATCCAAGCACAACGCTTCGTAATTCTGAACCATGGTCAGATGACGAGATCAATGCCCGAAGTGGAACCCCACTCTCTGACTTCCCCACCATGCCAACGTGAGGACCAGGGCTGTAGTGGAGGGTATACGGCGGTATACGCCGTATACCCTCTGGTTTTTCCCTGCAAATTCCGTATACCCTCTGCTTTATATTAAAAACTACGAACACTGCTTTGATTTTCCTAGAAAACATCACGTGAAACGCAGATAGATGTAGAAGCAAAAGAATTCAAGAAGAAAATAATTTGTTTCAAGATATCACCTTGGTACACTATTCCAAATCGTATACCTATTAATCAAAAGCAATTCATTCAAAGTATTGTCCATAGAATGAAATTCAGACTTCGTTCTGATGTTAATGGAGAAAATTGTCAATTTGTGAAGGATATATCCGAGCTTGATACAGAAAATATAAATACAGGGGATATTCGCCATGTAGAAAAGGAGGCAAAAAGGATCTGTTGACGTTTTGGTATAGATGAATTGTGCATTATTCAGGGTTTGAGGGACGGATGAAAACGCCCGTTGTTACAGAAAAATTAAAGCCTCTTTTAAGAACAATTGAAATATTACCATGTTTCACGGCTTTTACGAGAGTGGGTTTAGTTTAATGAATACCTCCTACCCGGTCCTTAGAAAAGATTTCCTACACGTGTATGTACATGCTTCCCCCCCCCCCCCTCCCGTTGAAAGTGTAAGTAGTAAGTACATGTTTCGCTTCCTCATGGAAAAAATTCTGCGGGTATCAAAGTGTACCATACAAAGAGTGTACCATCAGAGGGTAAACCATGGGGCCCCTGCCTATACTAGTGCAAGGGCCCCCATGGTATACCCTCTCATGGTTTTCCTCGTGGAAAAAATTCTGCGGGTATCAAAGTGTACCATACAAAGAGTGTACCATCAGAGGGTAAACCATGGGGCCCCTGCCTATACTAGTGCAAGGGCCCCCATGGTATACCCTCTCATGGTTTTCCTCATGGAAAAAATTCTGCGGGTATCAAAGTGTACCATACAAAGAGTGTACCATCAGAGGGTAAACCATGGGGCCCCTGCCTATACAAGTGCAAGGGCCCCCATGGTATACCCTCTCATGGTTTTCCTCATGGAAAAAATTCTGCGGGTATCAAAGTGTACCATACAAAGAGTGTACCATCAGAGGGTAAACCATGGGGCCCCTGCCTATACTAGTGCAAGGGCCCCCATGGTATACCCTCTGATTTATTTACGACTACAGCACTGGTGAGGACATTTGTGACTACGACAGATTTATCGTTCACCCTCCCCCGCATACACTACGATTTTTGGCTGGACCTAGTGTCGAACTCGTGAACTCCGGTTGCTAATCCATTGTTCTTCCAATTAGGCTACCGCAGCCCTTTAATTATTTGTAATTTCCGGTTTCTACATGTCGTAATCGTATCCGCAAAACAAGTCAAGTGATGTCACGTCCGGAAGCGTCGGCGAGCGTAAGCGAACAGGGGGCGAAGCCCTCGCTGCGACGTCATATACCGGAAAGTGAAATCAGAATAATACGAATTATTCAGATAGTTTCACTCTGTGAAAGGATTGGATTGGATTGGATTTGGATTTATGGCATTGAGTCCTCTTGGGACATATTATGCCAAACTCAAGATAAAAAGTTTAGTATATATAGTCTATTAATAAAATAGAATGAGTGATGTCATAATAAAATGAGAACTATATAAAATTATACGTGATATATAAAACCTATGTCATATAAGAAGTTAAAAATATTTGGATGAGGATTCTCACCAATTATCTCTTCTAAAACCAATGAATAAGAATTAAAATGTTTAAGTCGTAGCCTATTAAAATGAGAACATTCTATTAAAATATGTTTTACAGTTAGTGGACAAATACAATGATTACAAATAGGATGATCTTCTCCGAGGAGGAGGTGTCTGTGGGTGATCCTAGTATGTCCAATACGGAGGCGCGTCATTATTACTTGCTGCCTTCTTAAAGGTAGCGATTTCCAGTTAGATATACTTGGTTTGATAGCGTGAAGTTTATTCTCCGACTGTTCGTTCCATTCTTTCTGCCATTTGTCTTCTAAAAATGTGTAAATGAAAGGTTTTATGTCACGATAAGGGATAGTATGATTAAAATTATTTACGGCCGATTTGGCGGCTTTGTCAGCAATTTCATTTCCCGATATCCCAACATGAGATGGGATCCAACAGAATAACAAGTTAAAATTTTTGGATGAAAGATGATAAATTTTTTTCAGTGACTCTAAAACAATGGGATGACTGTCATGATCAGGGTGTTTCAATGACTCTAAAACGCTTAATGAATCAGTGAAAATGATATATTTTTTATGAACATGATCAGTAATGTTTTCTAATGCTTTATATATGGCCATGATTTCAGAGGTAAAAACAGAACATGAAGAATGAAGTTTAAAACTGTGAACAGAGTTATTAATAGTGAACGCAGCTCCAACATAGTTTGCCCTTTTAGATCCGTCCGTATAAATATGTATAAAATTAGAGTATTGTTCTATGTGCTTTTGAAACAGTTGTTTGTAAATAATATCAGAGGTATCTGCTTTATAAAAATCTTGGAAAGGGTTTTGAAATTCAAAATCATGATTAAACCAAGGAGAGAAATAATAAAGTTTTTTCTGGGTTACGACAAGTGAAGAAATTTCGGATCCGTTCAACAAATTCAGCATTCTCAAGTGGAATGTAGGAATGAAGGATGTTTTAGCTTGATAGAGGCGTATTAGATATGGACTGTGATGAATGGTATGCAATGGGTGATGAGGGGTTGATGTAATTCTAAAATAATATTCCAGGGACAATAACTGTCGCCTTAAGTCTAGGGAAGGTTCAAAAGCCTCGACATACAAGCTGCTCACGGGTGAAGTCCTAAAGGCACCAGAACATAAACGTAAAGCTGCGTGGTGAATAGTGTTCAGGGTTTGAAGAGCAGATTTTCTTGCTGAACCATACACCACGCAGCCGTAATCTAATTTAGATCGAATTAAAGCTCTGTATATTTTTAAAAGACAAGTTTGATCAGATCCCCAAGATAACTTAGATAAAACCCGTAAGATGTTAAGAGCTTTTTCACAACGTTTGCGTAGATTTAAAATATGCGGTTGAAAAGTCAACTTCTTGTCAAATATGATGCCTAAAAATTTAAAATTGTCCACAACATTAATTAAAATATCTTTGAAGAATATTTCAGGGTCAAGATGAAGATTTCGTTTTCTGCAGAAATGAACGCACGCAGTTTTCGATGGTGAAAAACTGAAACCATTTTCATTTGTCCAATTAGTGATTTTATTGACTGCCTGTTGTAGTTGTCTCTCTATCAAACGAATGTCTTTAGCTGCGCATGAAATTTGAAGATCGTCAACGTAAATAAGACCTTTTACTGATGGAGGCAATTGAGAAACAATATTGTTAATTTTTAAAATAAATAAAGTAACACTTAAAACACTGCCCTGTGGCACTCCCTCCTCTTGAATAAAAATATCCGAGAAAATAGATCCAATTCTAACCTTAAAATATCTTTTCTCTAAAAATTTTTGTATAAAAATAGGCAGATTTCCTCTTATGTCATTATTAAAAATATCCCTTAAAATCCCATGTCTCCATGTTCGGTCATAAGCCTTTTCAATATCGAAAAAAATCGAGACAAGATGCTTATTTTGCACAAAAGCGTTACGTATTTCGGTCTCGAGACATACTAAGTTGTCAATAGTGGATCGACATTTTCTAAAACCACTTTGAAGTGGAGAGAGACATTTTTCTTTTTCTAAAATATACATTAGCCTTGCGTTGACCATCTTTTCAAGAACTTTACATAAGCAGCTTGTCAAGGCTATTGGACGGTAGTTCGAAGGATTCTTGGGGTCTTTGTTCGGTTTCAGTATGGGTATTATAGTAGCATATCGCCATGACTGCGGAAAAGTGTGCTCGGTCCAAATTCTGTTATAAAATTTCAGGAGATAATTTAAAGAACTATTGGATAGATGTTTGAGCATGATGTAACTAATATTATCTGGGCCAGGGGTTGATTTGTGAACTAAGGATAAAGCCTTTGTCAATTCGGGAAAAGTAAAATCACAATTATAAGATAGTATACGGTTTGAGGTAAAATTAACTTTATTCTTTTCAGATGCGACTTTAATTTTCTTAAAACTTTCAGTGTAGTTGTTGGAGCTGGATATTTCGGAAAGACATGAAGCAATTGTGTTTGCTATGTCTTTGGGTGCCGATAGTATTACATTATTATTTTCAAGAATAGGAATTTGTCTATTGGAGTAAACACCGGAAATTCTTTTAATTCTGCTCCATAATTGTTTACTGGTGGTCTTATTATTTATACTATTGACATAATTTAACCAAGAATCCCTCTTACTACGTCGTTGTATTTTTCGAAATGCCGCTTTTGTTTTTTTGTAAATAATAAAGTTTTCTCTGGTTGGATATCTATTGAAGATATTCCAGGACTTCCTTTGTTTACGGTAAGCATCGCTACAATCGTCATTCCACCAAGGCTTCTTCTGTTTTTTAGGGGCATTAATAACTTTTTTAATGGAAGCATCAGCACTAGCTATAATTATATTTGTTATTTTATTAGTAACTGCATCGATGTCATCAGTTTCTCCCGTGTTAGTAATATCTGCGAGGCTAGTAAAGAGTGGCCAGTTGGCAGTTTCAAAAATATATTTGGATTGGCTGTCAGTGTGAGGTTGGTATTGGCCTTCATATTTCAGTTTTATAGGATAATGGTCGCTATTGTAAAGGTAAGAATCCACAGAAAAAGTCCAAAATGGTAAAATTGAAGGTGTGCAAATTGCCAGATCTATTGAATGGTAAGTAAGTGAAGGTGAGTGAAAGTAAGTAGGTTGGCCGTTATTCATCATACATAAATCATTGTCCGTTATTAGTTTCTCAATTTGTTTGCCTCTACGATTAATGTCTGAATTGCCCCAGAGGATATGATGGCCGTTTAGGTCACCAAGTAGAATGAATGGTTGAGGAAGCTGATCTATCAAATTATTTAAGTCAAAAGTGGCGATATTGGTATTAGGAGGAAGGTATAAATTGCATATTGTAATTAAAATATTGACATGAAGTCTTACCGCAACAGCTTGGAGATTTGTTGTAAGGTTAATTTGAGTTACTGGAAAGTCATGGGAGGTAAGCAAAGCCACACCTCCACATGCTCTTTGGCCATCATCGTAATCTTTTCGAAATATAGTGAAATGACGAAAGTTAGTAGAATCATTGCTTTTAAGATAGGTCTCCTGGAGGGCGATTGCAGCTGGCTTATGTTTGTTTATTATGTCTTTAATATCATCGAATCTATTACGAAAACCCCGCGGCAGTTCCAGGAAAGAAAGGAAGCCATAAAAATAAAGTATAAAAGAAAAGGAAAAACTACTTGTGCTTTCTCGTCCTAGGACGATGTTTGTCCTGCCGAGGATCCTTCTTGGGCTTCAGTGGCGAAGTATCCAAGTCCTCATCTTCTACAGATGAAATATCGCTTTCACTGTTATATAGATTAATGAGGTCACTGGTGGAAGGATTAGTTATGAAATTTCTGGATGAAACGTCAGGGTGAAGAGAGATTTGAGAAGAATTTTTTTGAATTTTTATGTTATTTTGTTCAGATGATATTGTTCTTTTTAAAGAAGTATTTTTAGATTGATTTGGTTTGTTAATGATTTTTGTATTCGACGAGGCTGTAGCTGATGCTTTAGAAATAGAAGGCGTGATAGGTTGGATCGTTGAAGTTTTATGTTGGTCAGATGGCTTAAACATAGTTACATCGGTTTGAGTTTCGTTGGTCTTGAAGGTTTTTTTAACTATTGAGGAGTAAGATATTCCAGGTTTCGGGGTGCGATCATTAACAATTTTTCGGGCCTCCGGAAATGAAATATTTTGTTGAACTTTAATTGTTTGTATTTCTTTTTCGTTTTGAAATTTAGGACAAGACCTGGCAAAAGCTGGGTGGTCACCCTTACAGTTCACACAGCAAAGAGATGACGATGTACATATATCTGTCTTATGTTCTGTACTAGAACATTTCGCACAGGTCTCTTTGCCGCGGCAAGCCATGAAAGAGTGGCCAAATCTTTGGCATTTATAACAACGGACAGGGTTAGGTATGAAAGGTCGTACTGGGCAGTTTATATATGCTATTTTGACATGTTTGGATATAGTCGGTGTATTAAAAGTTATTATAATATGTTTGGTGGGTATTCTTTGGCCATTTTTTGATATTGTGATTCTTTTTACATCAATTACTGATTGGTCGGACAGGGATTCAAGGATGTCTAGTTCGGTGTCATGAAGTAGGTCGGATTCAGAAATTACTCCTCGCGATGAATTTAATGTTTTGTGTGGTGTTACAGTTACAGCTATTGGGCCGACGAGTTTTATTTTTTGTATATTTAAAGCCTGAGTTCCATTTGAAACCTCGACAAGTACATCTCCAGCAAGTGTTTTTTTTTATGTTTTTAGTTTCTCCTACCATTCCTAATATAGTTTTATGCAGTAAAATAGCCGATATATTTTTTAGGTTTCCCTCATTACTCTTAATTATAAAAAATGTTTGTTTTGATGTATTGTTTCCATTATTTTTATCACATAGGTGCTCCACTGAAGGAGAAAGGGGTTTTTGGTTATCCATGATTGAAAATTAAATATTCAGTCCCCGGCGGCACCACCCACCATGGAGTCCAACGAGGGGATACAGGTTAATGTACCGGTGCTAGCCAGGGACTATACGAACCCAACTCACCTCTATGACTGCCCTAAGGAGCTAGTTGGTGAGCGGGTCCTTAGCCCAAGCAGGGAATACCCACCAGCCGATTAATGTACTGGGACCAAAGTACACTTCCTGTTTGTTCGAAGCAGGAGCCGAAGCAATGTATTGGGGCGTTATGTTGTCCCTCAATCACCAGGATCACCCTTTCCGAAGACACAGGTCTCCACGCACGGCAAACACGTGGGTGATATAATCCCCAAGAGGAGCTAAAGGCACAGACTGGCGAAAAGCTTCTCAAGGGGAGCCCTCACCTCCGGAGAGGCAACCACAACGAGGGAGGAAGAAAAAGGATAAAAGCAGAAGGGTAGATTAGGAGAAGAACGAAAGGGAGAAAAGATCACTCAGGTACCCCGGGGTTGTGAAGCCCGTACAGACCTAAAGAAGGAATGCCCCTGGGGGCCTCTGTGAAAGGAGTGTTGGTTTGCCAAGCAAACCAAATGGGATTGCGCAGCAATTCCCGGGGGTTGGCGAGCGTAAGCGAGCAGGGAGCGGAGCCCCCTAATTATTTAAAAAAATTGATTAACTGACTTAAAAGAAAGCACACATACACAGTGAAAACAAAATACATTTCGACATCTATATATATAATTCTCTTACGTGGCACGCAAAAAAGGCGTTATTTGTAATCGCGTTTTGGCAACACTGTACGATTGTTTGTTTATCGCGAAGTCTCGCGCATCGATTGAATTTATAGCGTTATCGGATGAAATTTTATTGAAAAAAAAAGGAAATTTTTTAATGAGCTGTTGCAGTTAGTTTATAATAGAAATCAAAGAAAGCGGAGGATCTTTTCAGGGCCATTTAAAAAACGGTCCTTTACAGGGCCAACAATTATAGTTCAACAAGACGCTTGTACAACAACTTTCGGCTACAAACTCAATGAAAAAGTGTGGGTCGTTTGAGTGCTGGAAAAATGTACACACAAACAACATGCTGGGTATTCAATTTCCAAACCAACGCTCACATTTCGAGTCAAAATTTGCACAAAGTTTTCATTTGAATTCTGATTTTAGAGATACTGTATATATTTTTTCTGTAATACAGCAAATTTAGATTTGAAAAACCTTTTTTTGGTAACATATTTTGTAAACAATCCCTTCTGCTAGGACACAAGTCTTCATTGAGGCGAGCGAAGCGAGCATAGGTTCGCGCAGCGAACCAATGAGGATTGCGAAGCAATCCTCCGGGGGTTGGCGAGCGTTAGCGAGCAGGGGGCAGGCCCCCTAGTATTTAATAATTAACTTAGTAACTTAACTTAGTAACTTAATTAAAGTAAAACAACTTCTAAATCAAAACTTACTTAATCAAAACATACCAAATGAAAAACCAATTTAATAATTATTAGTGACTTCCATGGGCCTGTCTTGCCGAGCAAAGTTTTTCGAAGGAAGGCTTAGTATTAAAAATAGCCACTCTCAGTTCTGTTTCTATATTTAGCCGACATTTATATTTTGTCTTCAAAGAAGCCACAGCAGAAAATCCAGTTTCACAAAGGTAGGATGTTGAAAATGGTAATAGAATGCGAAATGCCCTTGTTTTTAGTGCAGAAATATATATATATAATACTCTATTCATGACCAAAATTCAAATAGTGATTTATTACTAAATTGTCTTTTGGTTTCGCAACTTGTCGTGAAGTCTATGAATTTTTCTTCCTCATCAATTGAGAGTCCTTCGGGAGTCTTATGAAATGGATCCCTATCCCACTCGTAACTTGCTATCAGTTTGTCGTCAGCAAGAAAATAATTTTTAAAATTCTTTGCCAGCATGGCTAATTGATTTTCAATGGTTACAAAAACAATTTTTACATGTTCTTCTTCAGCCTTGTAAATTTTGGTACAATCATTCACATTTGCAAACATTGTTAGGTTTTTTTGCTTTAAATTTCTGCTCCACAATTCCAATTTTCTACAAAAAGCATTAACTTTATCACTCGTATCCAGCAAATGTATATTTGCTCCTTGGAGATGAAGATTCAAGTTATTTAATTTCTCTCAAATATGTCAACCAACTAGCTCAATTTCATCACAAATAAACCATCGCGAAAATTCTTGGCTTTCGGTCTGTTTTCTTCTTCCAGGAAAATGGCGATTTCTTCTCTTAATTCATAAACACGTTGCAAGAATTTACCACGTGATAACCATCTTGTCTCGCAATAAAATAGTAAAACTGAATGCATTGCACCCATGTCTTTACAAAGTGCGGAAAAGATTCTTGATTTCAGGGGTCTCATTTTGATATAATTTACTACGGTTACAACTGTAGTTAACACAATATTCAGACCAGGACTCATTTCTTTGGAAGCCAAAGCTTCTCTGTGGATCGTGCAATGTGTCCAGACGCACTGAGGCGATTTTTGTTTTATAAGTGCTTGTATACTTTGGAATGTTCCGGACATTGAACGAGCATCATCGGTGCATATTCCGGTGCAAATAATGCAAATAATGATGGTGATATCGGTGCAAATAATGCGAGAGCCGTTGCTTTGAGTTCTATCGGTTTGCAGAAAAGTAGTTCTTCTACTACTGACATATTATCACAAAATCGAACATAGGCAATGAAATCAGCATCTTTATTACTATCTGTTGTTTCATCAAGCTGTATTGAAAACAATTTGTCACGCAACTTCGAGAAAAGCTGACACTGTACATCTTCAGCTATATCATCAATTCGACGAGCAACAGTATCATTTGAAAGAGGTATGGACTGCAATTGTTTTGAAAAATTATCTCCAAACGTAGTTTCTACAATCTCAATTGCTGTTGGCAAAATATTCTCTTCACCAACGGTGTGAGGTTTTTACATCTGACTATTTTATATGAAACTTTGTAGGAAGCAATTAAAGCTTTTTTATTCACAAAGTTTCTTTAAAAAATGATTTTTGCTTTTCATATGATTTTAATTTTAATTCGAAGAATTCTCTGGGTTTGTTGACGTACTCGCTATAAAGCGTTTCCAAATGTCGTTTAAGTTTATTAGGTTTCATTCTGTCTACGGCCAACATTTTTGAGCAAATGATACACATGGGCCTTTCTTCTTCATTTACTTCAGTACTGGTAAACCCCAAATTTAAGTATTCTTGAGAATATTTTCTTGATTTTATTTTCGGAACCACGATTGTCAGTGTACTTGTTGATGCTTTGAACATTTGATACTTGTTGAACGTTTTCCTTCTTCCTATGAGAAAACATTTGCTCTGCGCATGCTCGAGACGGCTTCCGCAAACCATATTACTTATTTTTTCTCTTTTCTTTAGTCATGTTTCTGTTTTATTTCTCTTAATATTCTAAAAAAAAGTATTACCAGTTTCTAAATTTATCTCACCCCGTCAAGGTTAACTTTCATTAACGATTTTTTGTACTTCATATTCTTCTAACGTTATCTTCCTGATTTTCTTTCATTTCAAATATAATATTTAAATTTCCCTCCGCTTCCATTCGCTTCATCTGTTCACCGCCCGCTTGGCAAAATGCCAGATGTGGTTTCTCGCCAACTGGGCCGCGAATAATGAAAGGTTGAGAGACCCTGTTCTAGATAATAAAGCTGTCTGTCTAGTTTATGACGTCACCAACACAAGGGCAAAAGTCTTCCGATCACAAATTCAGAAAACCTTTAAAAATGAGATTGTCTGCTAAAAAAGCAGTGTGTATCGGGGTATACAATTGAAGGCTTCTAAACAAAAGCAGCACTTGTTAAAGGTTATTAAAAATAAGAAAAATACTCCAAGAAATATCCATTTCCATGGAAAATTACTTTTATAATGTACAAACTCAGTAATTGGGTACATAGAAAAAGCACAAATTTACCTACCCAAAATGTACATGCAGAGCATACAATAAATTTTGTTTCTTTACAATTCGGTGCAATTCTATAATTAGACTCTTGAAGCCTATTACAGTTGTTGAATAGATATAATAGCAAATTATTGGTTAATAAAATACAAATACACTTTATTCTATCTGACTCCATACAAAAAAATATTTATAGACACTGACTCCATACACTTTTTTGGAATTACACGAAAATATAATAGTAGCTAGTGTTCCAACGATAATACGAGAATGTAAGATTAATTAATGTACAAACGATAATACGGAAATACAACAAAAACTAATGTACAAACGATAATTCGAACTACTTTTCACAAATCCACTGATCAAACGCTTTCTCGGATGGCTTCAGCATTCAATTTAAACAAGACAAGAATCGAAAACCTTTTGATGGTGACGTCATATAAGGTTTGCGTATCAGTCATACGGGTTTATAATCTAGGAGGTAGTGCCCCTGCTCGCTATCGCTTGTCTACCTCCGATGATTGCTACACAATCATATTTAGTTCGCTTTGCGAACAATACTTTTCAACAGTAAAGTGGAGGGGATTGCTTCACAATCCATCCCCATATGAATCGCTGTAGGATTGATCCCGGACCTCTAGTACGACATTAATTGAAGGAAATTTCAAGAACAAAACCTCTCATTTCCACATAAAAAAGGAAATATTTTAGCACAGCATAGTGTAAAAATTCATAAGAAATCACATCATAATTTTAAATGTTTTAGCTTCTCCGTGTTTGTCGTAATTAGTACAGAAAACTAACAACTAGTTTGTTGTAATAGTACATTAGTGCAATCGAATATTTTCATATTCGACTGTTGCTATGGAAACGGCGACCGAATTTGCCAGTTCTTCTGAAAACATTCCAAACTTTCTAGCGCGTGCTCTCAAATTTTTTATGAATGAATTAAATTAAAAATATAACTGTGTTTATCGTCTGCGCGTGCTCCAAATTCCTTAGTCCATTGAACCACAAGACTCGCTATTACCTATCACAAAGCGAATAAACCTAAAAACGATTGCAAATTGTTTTTTATAGTAGAAAGAATACAAAATTTGTTGGTCTATAGTTTTTTACGCCCCAATATTTGTTATTTACAGTTTGTAAAAAAAGAAGTTTGTTAACTTTCTCCACCTTAAGCCGACTTCCCACCAGTTAGGGAAAAAACTCTTTCTGAGGGGACAGATGTCGCCATCACTGACAAATACTTAGTTACACGGTTATTTTTCTTTATTTTTACTATGGTGCTTTTTTTCATTCAAAAATAAAACATCGACAATGTTAAAACATCGATGTTAAACAAACATCGGCTCCAATACATCGATGGTAAATACATCGATGTTTTGTATGAAACATCGATGTTTTGAAAACATCGACATCGATGTTGCATCCCTAGTGCGCATTACTAATTTATAATTATAGTTTTCTTTCTGCATTAGTTTAATTTCGCCCTTGAAAAGCAGAGTACTTTAGGTATTAAATCCATTGAAGAGGAATTACTTGTTCTTTCCTTTTTCATTTTCGCATACTTAAAAACTAAGTACTACCCACTAAATTTTCCCAGTCAACTTCCAAACCATCTGATCTTCTGTATGTATCCTCCTCCGAACTGTCTATCTTTTATAATTATACTAAATACTTTATAATCAGTACTAATAATTTTAATAGGATTTTCTTATTCATAATTATACAATTGAACCCGAGCAATTTAAATTAGTTTTGGTGAAAAATCCTGTAAAGTATTTAATTTTATGTTAATTTTCATTTGCGAGTGTCTTAAAATCATTAATTGTCCCTTATTGGAAATGTAACATTTTAAGGTACTATAATGAAGGCATTAGAGGACAATAAGAAGCTTAAATGCCAAGTATTTGTCTTAATTTGACCCAAGTGAAACGTATAAATGTTTATTATATTTTAGTCATGAATGTGTGTGTGTGTGTGTGAGAATGAATAAATTATATTCCTTTATTAAAATTTGAATTTTATCAAAACATATTTTAAATTTTAACTACACTCTATAAGAAAAAAAATCGATGCACCTAGAAGGAGTTTTCCGATGGAGAAAAAATTGGTGGATAGAAAAATTATATACAGAATAGAAAATGATTAAAATTTCAGAACAATTGAATGATTTATTTCAGAGTTACAGTAACGAACTCAATAAGGTGTTGAAACGCCTCTAGCCTAAATGCAAGCTGCCACACGGCGTGGCATAGACCGATAAAGCTCCCGGATGGTCTCCTGCGGTATTTCTTGCCAAATTTGCTCCAATTGTCGGACTACGTCATTAACATTCCCTACCGGATGCAGTCGCCTTCCCATCATATCCCAGACATGCTCGATGGAAGAGAGATCTGGTGATCTGGCTGGCCAAGGAAGTGTTTTACAAGCTTGAAGACAGTTCATAGCGACACGTGCCGTATGTGGTCTGTCATTGTCTTGCTGAAAAATAAGCCCAGGGTACTGCGAAAGGAACGGTAGCAAAACAGGTCTCAGAATGTCGTCAACGTACCGTTGTGCAGTAAGTGTACCTCTAATGAAGAACAAAGGGGTCCAGCTATCAAGGGAAATGGCACCCTAGACCATAACTCCTTGTTGAGGGCCCGTGTGGAGTGCAATAGTGAAAGCAGGATCGGCACGCTGCTCTGGGCGTCTCCAGACACGTCTTCGATGATCGTCAGGACACAGTTGGAAGCGGGATTCGTCGCTAAAGATCATTCCAACCTGTTAGAGCCAAGCATCACTGTAATATGACTCGACAGTGTGCAGGCGTGAGTGGCAGGTGGCGTAACGGTCGGTACGAGCGTAGATTTCGCTCTCTCAGCCGTCTGTGAATGGTCATGGTGAACACTCGTGTGTGGGTCGCACGACTGATGGTTGATAGCGATGAATCAGACGCTGTGACAGCTGATCTGACAATCACTCTGTCCTCGCGATCTGTTGTGGCCCTACGTCGGCCGCTACCATCATGACGCTGAAATCTGCCATTGTCCACCCACTCTTGCCAGCATCTTTTAATCGCCGCATCGCTTCGACTCACATGACGAGCGATTCTCCGATTTGCCCAACCTGCCTCTTTCAGTCCAATGATACGACCTCTTTCAAACTCTGAAAGTTGCTCGTAATGAGCTCGAATCCTGCGGCGAGGCATTTTTTTAGTCGTTAAAAGGTATCCTAAATCGCAATGCAGCAGAAAATTTTAACAACAGTTCAAGAACAATTCTTTATATACATCTGCTGGATGCGCAGTTCCGATGCGCTGGAGATCGCACTATTCATTCATTGGACATCAAATTTTAATCATTTACATATTTGGTCAAAACATTTTTGCATACGAAATTTCAAAGCAATCGGATGATTCCTTCTTGGTGCGTCGATTTTTTTGTTATAGAGTGTATTTCACTTGCACTAAATTAAGTGCAATCGTTTAGGGTGTGAATCGTCTTTTTATTATTATTTGTATAACTAAGATGAAAGTGTATGTCTTGGTGGTTATACGAATAAGTGAAGTATAATTTTATTTATCAAAGACCAAGGACAAATGAAGTAACATGGCCCCGTATTTACATCGATGTTCCTAACAAAGATTAAATCTGCGCAACAGTAACCCAGGGTAGTGGATGAAGTAGAAGGTTATTTAAGTTTTTTTTTAACTGACGTTTAAGGATGTTACATATTGTGATTTCACAGTAACACAGTTCTAACAGTGACTGCTACTAAAGAATATCTGTGATTCTAAAGCGTGTTTCAATCTGATTGATTGATTGTAAAGTATCTCTTAAGGCTGCTACACACTAGGCCAGTAATTTAGTCGAGTAGCGAGTAATTTAGTAACTAATCGTGTTGGGACAAAACGTTTTAGTCGAGTAGTTTAGTAAAACGATTTAGTGGACTCGATCCAGTCAAATGGATAGTAGGCGGTCGAGTAGTGCCTCCCACCTCACTCCACTCACCACTAGCGTGCCACTAGACAGGTGTGAACACGTCTGTTTAGTAGAGTTCATTAATTATGCGTTTTCATCCCGCGAAGTCTCTTTCTTGTGTGTGTTTTTTGTTAAAATATGCCTAGTAGAGAGAGAGAGAGAGATATGAGTTCTAAATTTTGGCAGCAGTTTGTTGATCGTCTGTCTCACGGATCGTTTTCATCGCTGTAATTTAAACTCATTCTTTTCTTTTGTGCTTAACGTTTTTTTTATTTTTATTCTCTTAAAATAACATATTTATCGGCAACATGATTCGTTCGAGTGATGATGGTACGGTCAAATTTATTACTGCTTATGTGGAACAAGAGTGTATCAAGTCTTCCCTGTACCAAAATAAAGCATCCAAGGCAGTTGCAATGGAAGAGTTAAAAAAAGAGATGGGAATACCGGAGTTACACAAGAAGGAAATCAAACAAAAAAATTAAAACATTAGGAAAGTACAACTATTTTCTATTTAATTTTAAACTAGCAGAATGAACTACCTTGTCCTTAAATGTTGATTGGAAAGTGATATGAATTATCACTACTCTTTCGTAAAAGAATGCTAGCTTAATTTAATCTTTCCGAAAATAATTTTTAATATCGTTTTAACTTTTTCATCGCTTCTATTTACTTCGGACGAAAATATGTATACATGATACATCTATCTATATACTCTATTTCATATCATCTTTTTTGTCGCGATTCAGCTTCGCTATACGCTTCATCTTTAGCAGTCGACACGCGAACACCAACTAAACCGTGAGTGAAAAACCACTCCCCCACTTGCCATTTTCTCGTTTTGTAGAGCTATTAAATTACTCGTAGCAACAGGATGGTCCTATGTGTTTTAAACTCATTTAGGTCATTCCGTAAAGGCTGCTACACAATAGGCCAGTAATTTAATCGAGTAGCGAGTAATTTAGTAGCTCTACTAAACGAGTATGAAAGAGAAGTAATTAGTCATCACTTTTCAATCAGCATTTAATTCTTTTTACCCCCTCCCCCCAAGCAACGCCGGGTTATTAATTCTGCTAGTTTAAAAATAAATATAAAACACTTTCCTAGTGTCTTTAATTTTTTGTATGATTTCCTTCTCGTGGAAACTCCGGTATTCCCACCGCTTTTTCTAATTCATCGATCGCAATTTCCTTGGATGCTTTATTTTTGTTCAGGGAAGACTTCACATTCCATAAGCACTTCTGTTCCACATAAGCAGTAACAAATTTGACCGTAGTATCATCACTCTAACGAATTATGGTGCCAGTAAAAATGCTATTTTAAGAGAATAAAAAACGCTAAACATTTAAACAGAACCGATTTATTGACTAAAGAAAAGTAATGGATTTAAATTACAGCGATGAAAACGATCCGAGTGACAGACTATCAACAAACTGTTGCAAAAATTTAAAACTCATATGTGTGTGTACTATGCATATTTTAACAAAAAACACACATGAAAGAGACCTCGAGCAGTGAAAACGATTAACTAATGAACTCTACTAAACAGACGTGTTCACACCTGTCTAGTGGCACGCTAGTGGTGAGTGGAGTGAGGTGAGAGGCACTACTCGACCTCCTACTATCCATTTGACTGGATCGAGTCCACTAAATCGTTTTACTAAACTACTCGACTGAAACGTTTTGTCCCAACACGATTAGTTACTAAATTACTCGCTACTCGACTAAATTACTGGCCTAGTGTGTAGCAGCCTTAAGAGATACTTTACAATCAATCAATAAGATTCAATCACACTTTAGAATCACAGATATTCTTTAGTAGCAGTCACTGTTAGAACTGTGCTACTGTGAAATCACAATATGTAACATCCTTAAACGTCAGTTAAAAAAAACTTGAATAACCTTCTACTTCATCCACTACTCTGGGTGACAGTTGCACAGATTTAACCTTTGTTAGGAACGTCGATGTAAATATGGGGCCATGTTACTTTATTTGTCCCTGGTCTTTGATAAATAAAATTATACTTATAGTGGTGAGAGGAGTGGGGTGGGGGGCACTACTCGAACGCTTACTATCCATTTGACTGGATCGAGTCCACTAAATAATTTTACTAAACTACTCGACTAAATATTTTTTAAATTACTGGCCTAGTGAGTAGCAGCTCTAAAGGTTGCTACACACTAGGCCAGTAATTTCGTCGAGTAGCGAGTGATTTAGTAACTAATCGTGCTGGGACAAAAATATTTAGTCGTGTAGTTTAGTAAAACAATTTTGTTAAAATATGCATAGTACACACACACACATGTGAGTTTTAAATTTTTGCAATAGTCTGTTGATCGTGTGTCTCGCCATTATTTTTCTTTAGTCAATAAATCGGATCTGTTTAAATGTTTAATGTTTATTATTCTCTTAAAATAGCATTTTTATCGGCACCATGATTCGTTGGAGTGATGATGCTACGGTCAAATTTGTTACTGCTTATGTGGAACAGTAGTGCTTATGGAATGTGAAATCTTCCTTGAGCAAAAATAAAGCATCCAAGGCAGTTGCAATCGATGAATTAGAAAAAGCGATGAGAATACCGAAGTTTCACAAATCAAACAAAAAATTAAAAACACTTGGAAAATGTTTTATATTTATTTTTAAACTAGCAGAATTAATTACCCGGCCGTTGCTCGGGTGGAAATATTAGGTGTAGTAAGAAGTTTTAAAGCATGTGTCAAAGAAATGAATATGTATTTTAGAGCTGGTAATAATGCTTTTATTCATCGAAATAACCTCCATCATTATCTAATACCTTCTGCCATCGGTCATTTAGTTCACGGATGCCAGCAGTGTAGAAAGATTCCTCTGTTGACACAATTAAGTCGTCAACCCATTTTCGTACGTCGCCCACTGTCCGGAAGTTTACAGAAGACAAGGCATTCTGTATAGACCGAAACAAATGACAGTCCGAAGGGGCTATGTCGGGGCTATACGCCGGGTGTTCCAAAACTTCCCAGCCAAGTGTTACTAACGTGTCCTTGACCACTTTTGCAACATGCGGCCGTGCATTGTCATGGAGCAATTTGACGGGCCGCAAACCTTTGCCAGTAAACGGACGTTTTCCATCGATTTCCTGTTGTAATCGCAGTAATTGTTGTTTATAGCGTTCAGCACTTATACTTACACCCGACTTCAGCAATTTTTAATAGAGTACTGCCTTCATATCCCACCAGATGTATAGGAGAACTTTTTTGCAGTGACTGTCTCTTTTTGGCCTTGATGTTGTTGCTTCGCCGGAATTCACCCAATATTTTTTGCGTTTCGGACTGTCATAAGAGATCCATTTTTCATCTCCTGTCACGATTTTCCACAAGAAAGATTTTCTGTGTTGCCTGTTTAGCAGATTCATGCACTTCAAGACACGGTCGTCCTCAATGCATGTGGCACCCATTTTCCTGCCGTCTGAATCTTTCCCATTGCATGTAAACGAGTAGATATCGTTTTTTATGGTACTCCTAACTGTTCAGCAAGTTCATTTTGCGTTTGAGATGCATCTTTATCAAGAAGTGTTTGCAAATCGTCATGGATAGCCTTCAATGGAGCGCCGCTACATTGTCCATCGCTAGCCTCAAAATCTCCATCTTTAAAACATCGAAACCAATAATCACATGTGCTTTTCGATATGATATTCACCCCTAAATCAGAACAAATTGATTGACATGCTTTTGCTGCACTTTTGTGCTGGTGAAATTCGTAACGAATGCAGTGACGAATAAATGTCTTATCATATGACATCTTATGCCTTCAAAATTTCAACTTACGTTCTCCTTTTCCCTAGCTTCTGCGTCGGTTTGATACCTCTGATCCGGTTTCTATCATATGACACAAACGTGGTGTACTGATTGGTATGCTATTTTGCAGTAGACGTCATACAAAACTCGCTTTAAAACTTCTTACTACACTTAATAATTAAATGCTGATTCAAAAGTGATGCGAATAATTACTTCTCTTTCGTAAAAGAATGCTAGCTTCATTTAAGTGTACTGAAAAGAATTTTTAATAACATATATGAAAAATATGATTTAATATCATACCTTTCTTCTCATCGCGATTCAGCTTCGCTCTCTGAATTATCTTTAGCAGTCGACACTCGAACACCAACTAAACCGTGTGTGAATAACTGCTCCCCCACAGACTTAACAGTGATTGAGAGTAATACTCAGCTGAGTCAGTAGCGTCCAAGCCATCAGCTATTGATACTCTCAATCACTGCTACCAAATCACTGTTATTTTGATATTCTAGTAACAGGTAATTACTGTGATTCAAAAGTTTCGGTGATTAAGTAGCAGTTCTGTGATTCGCTTAACATCCCTACTGACGTTACGTTCAGTAGGGATGTTAAGCTGTAGGAAATTAGTGCGATTTCTTTTTGGTAACATCGTCATAGAAATCAACACTAGGCATGATGGGAACATTGATATCCAGAATCTAGTGGGTACAATATTGCAAACAGAATCTTTCAATGTTATCACATCACATTCCAAGTCAATATCGTCACTCAAAGTGCAAAAGGTCGTATGTCAAAAATTCCTTTTTTTCTTTTATCATTGATATATTTTGTGGCATGTTGTGATTTCCACCAAGTAGCAAAATTTCTTACGTCTTTAGCTGATCCAATGAAAGTTACAACCAAATGTATGTAACAAAATAGACCCAAATCATAAGGAAAATTACTAGCATCTTTTCTCTCCTAAAAAATGCAACTTTTAGATGTATGACCTTTAGAACTTTGTGGGACGTAATCCATTGCTTCAGGCGACGGCGCACTCAAAGTATTCATGCCAGCGTTGGCAACCTCGACTTTCTTCTGTTCTTTATACAATCTGAATTATTCGGTATTAGTTACTTTTGGCCCTTTCTGATAACTTTAATATTTTTCTTTTCTGTGAAACCGTTTCTTACATTTCTGCTAATATTTCCTTCTCGATCAATTTTTTCAACATTATGAAATTTTCTTCCACTGCGTACCTTTATCGACTTTTAACTGTGCAATTCCTACTTTATCGATTATTCCTGCCAAATAATAATTTAGATTATGCGATTCTCTGCAAGTTGACGCCAATCAACCGATCTGGTGGTTAAGGATCGGAAGGTTCCTAATTCGAATCCAGGTCAGTGCATGGATGATTGTAAGCGTATGGTGTAGAGGCGGCTGGTGCAACTTAAATCTGTCGTGGCCGAAAGTCCTCACGTTGGGTTGGTGTGGAGGTTTGGAGAGCCGGGTGCCTGCTCAGGTGTTGCCTCGTCATCTGACCGTGGTTCAAAATTCAGTGGTCTGCCCTCATCACTTGCCAAAACTAACAGATCAACATTACATGACATGGACAATTAACACAGCTAGTAACAACCAGGCCCAAACAAAGATTATACAAGTTATGAAGTTCCTGTCGGAAAATATTGACCTTTTCAAACAATAGTCTCGCATTTTTTTTTAAACTTTACAGAGCCAATCTACGCAGTGTGTCCATAAAAATCCACTTTTACCTGTCCTAAGGTAGATAGAAAGGTTCCTGGTTCAAATCTGGCTCCGGGCTTGTATGTTTGTAAGCGTATGGTGTAGAGGCGGCTGGTGATCCTTAAATCTGTCGTGACCGAAAGTCCTCACGTTGGGTTGGTGTGGAGGTTTGGAGAGCCGGGTGCCTGCTCTGGTGTTGCCTCGTCATCTGACCGTGGTTCAAAATTAAGTGGTCTGCCCTCATCACTTGCCAAAACCAACAGATCAACATTACATGACATGGACAATTAACACAGCTAGTAACAACCAGCCCCAACCAAATATTATACAAGTTATGAAGTTCCTGTCGGAAAATATTGACCTTTTCAAACAACAGTCTCGCATTTTTTTTAAACTTTACACAGCCAATCTACGCAGTGTGTCCATAAAACTCCATTTTTACCTGTCCTAAGGTAGATAGAAAGGTTCCTGGTTCAAATCTGGCTCCGGGCTTGTATGTTTGTAAGCGTATGGTGTAGAGGCGGCTGGTGCACCTTAAATCTGTCTTGGCCGAAAGTCCTCACGTTGGGTTGGTGTGGAAGTTTGGAGAATGGGGTGCCAGCTCAGGTGTTGCTTCGTCATCTGACCGTGGTTCAAAATTAAGTGGTCTGCCCTCATCACTTGCCAAAACTAACAGATCAACATTACATGACATGGACAATTAACACAGCTAGTAACAACCAGGCCCAAACAAAGATTATACAAGTTATGAAGTTCCTGTCGGAAAATATTGACCTTTTCAAACAACAGTCTCGCATTTTTTTTAAACTTTACACAGCCAATCTACGCAGTGTGTCCATAAAACTCCATTTTTACCTGTCCTAAGGTAGATAGAAAGGTTCCTGGTTCAAATCTGGCTCCGGGCTTGTATGTTTGTAAGCGTATGGTGTAGAGGCGGCTGGTGATCCTTAAATCTGTCGTGACCGAAAGTCCTCACGTTAGGGTTGGTGTGGAAGTTTGGAGAGTGGGGTGCCAGCTCAGGTGTTGCTTCGTCATCTGACCGTGGTTCAAAATTAAGTGGTCTGCCCTCATCACTTGCCAAAACCAACAGATCAACATTACATGACATGGACAATTAACACAGCTAGTAACAACCAGGCCCAAACAAAGATTATACAAGTTATGAAGTTCCTGTCGGAAAATATTGACCTTTTCAAACAACAGTCTCGCATTTTTTTTAAACTTTACACAGCCAATCTACGCAGTGTGTCCATAAAAATCCATTTTTACCTGTCCTAAGGTAGATAGAAAGGTTCCTGGTTCAAATCTGGCTCCGGGCTTGTATGTTTGTAAGCGTATGGTGTAGAGGCGGCTGGTGCACCTTAAATCTGTCTTGGCCGAAAGTCCTCACGTTGGGTTGGTGTGGAAGTTTGGAGAATGGGGTGCCAGCTCAGGTGTTGCTTCGTCATCTGACCGTGGTTCAAAATTACGAGGTGTTGTCCTCGGATCTTTCCCTTAAGGGACTGATCCCGGACCGTTGTCAATAGCCCATTGTGTTGCTCTAGTACGACGTTAACTAAAATTACCATAACCATTACCTGTACTGAGGAGGGGAAGGGGAAGGGGGACACCTGCGGTGCCAAAAAAAATTAAGTGGTGTTGCCGTTGGTTCTTTTCCTTATGGGATTGGTCCCGGACCGTCGTAAATACCCGTTGCTCCAGTACGACGTTAATTAAAATAACTACCTACCTCTACAAATCGACATCCATTTCAACATCCTATCACTTCGCATTCCAAAGTTAAACAGTTCTAACGGCACATTTTTTGGATTCACATACAAAGGCTACCCCTTTCCCATCACCTCTGCCTACTCCCACAAGTTTTCATTTCAGATACCAGACATAAATCCATATGCAACAAAATTTAAATCGTTAATTTATCATCGATAGTTTAAGAGATATAATCGCATAAATCTGTCCTTTTTTTGTCTATAGAGTTTTCGTTGGCTTACTAATCCGAGCGGAGGAACTGCCGCTTTCATCTTAGATAGAAAGTAGAAACCCCTATACCAAACTGAACTTACGAAAAATTTACTGAAAAAAAAAACTAGTTAGTTGTCGTACTTATAAGACTGTTGGTTGTTTGTAGAACGTTTACATGTTAATCCCTCAGAGGTATAAGGCTCTTAGAAGGATAAAGATAATGGATAGAGATATTACTGTTGAAAAAGATCCAAAATACTTTAGATTTCTAAAATCCAAAGAACTACTTCTATTACTTCAAAATAAATATAAACTAAGGAAAAAGTATAATAATATTTTAATAAGATGCTCTATATAGCATTTTTTGGATATAACCATTTTATACTGTTTTTAATGCAAAATAGTTTTTTGTAAGAAAATCCATTTGTGCATTGAAAGAAAATGTCATTACTAGTTCAAATAAACAGAAGCAAATGGAAACATAAAAAATATTATTGACTATACGATCATTATATTTTAAAACTTCTTAAAAAAATAGGATCAGAAAATAAATAGAGAGCGTTAATATTTTTTTTACAAAATGCCAGTACAAATAACCTACACAATGATTTAAATTTAAAGTAATGCCAGAAATATTTATGTTGTAAGATTTGTAATAACATATTTTATTGGCTTTCAATGAGAAAGCAAATATAAATTTCTCAATCTGCTTTTAAAATAAAATGCGAATAACCAAGATGTAGTTTTTATTATGAGAACATACGCTTTATACCAAATTAGCGAAATATTAACTTTGTTTATGTTAGTTTTTAGTACTCTGATAGAAATATAATAATAAAGCCTTCACTTGTCTGTTTTTCAAATTCTACATTCTTTATGACTAGAAAAGTGCTATATGTTACGTTTATTACATGAAATTTAAATACAAATCGTGCAGACGATAAATAACAGAAAGAACACAGAAAGAATTTCAGGTTCGAAAATGCCATTCGACTTCGATGGCAGACGATATTTTATTCGGTCTAGTTTTTCATTTAAATTAAAACATTTAATTTATATATTTGGTACTGACATCATAAAACTCTTGAGAAGCCTCATACAATCAATCCTAAAACATAAACGATCCTTACTATTTTGTCTAATGTTGATTGCTATTTATTTATCAATCCCTATTCAGTTTCGTTTTGTCCTTTTCTCGTTTCTCTTAATAATAATTTGTAAAATGTAAGTAACTTTTTTTAACTTTGAATTTTCCTTTTTTTAAGTTTTATGACTTCTACCTCGACGGTATTACAAATTCATCCTTTCCCATGAATGAATTTAGTTTCTGCATCACATTTTCAATAAGTTGGGTTTTCTAGAAATGAACTGTGTATTGCTAAATGGTCTTATTCCATAGCGTGTGTGTCTTGCAAATACGATCCTTGTCTTAATACACTCATTGCCATAAAAATTTGCGCACCAAAAAATAACTGTGGAATCGTAACGAAACTTTGCATGAAGGTACATGTCGGCCAGATATGTAAATGATTAGAAATGCAGCGTGATTGCGCATTGCGTAATGCCACTAGATGGCGTTGAACTTCGTTCTTGGAGTATAAAACAGGTAAGCAGAGCTTGTTTGAGTGTACTTAATCTTTTGCAAAGGAAACGCTGAGTTAGACATGACGTTACGCCGCCATCGAAGACAATATGAGCAGCTGTCAGAGTTCGAGAGGGAAAGAATCATCGGGATAATGGAAGCTGGGTGGTCAGCTCGGTGAGTAGCTCGTCCTAAAGGCCGTTCTGATTTTATTTTGAGGAGGTGTTTGGACCAGTGGACAGAAGAGACGTCATTTACACGTCAACCAGAATCAGGACGCCCTCGACAGACCAGTCGTCGAAAAGATCGTCACATCATACGAAACGTACGCGTAGAGCCAACTGCCTCATTGGCCGCTATCCAGACACAGGCAGCACCTTCACTACGGACCCCTGTGTCTTCCCGAACCATCACAAGGCGCTTGGCTGAAGGACATCTGGTATCGCGGCGCTCATTACGTGTGCTGCCAATGACACCCACCGACGCCTCCGTTTGGAGTGGTGTCGCGCACGACGGGATTGGACTGCAACAGAATGGAACCAGGTTGTCTTCAGCGACGAATCTAGATTCAATTTGTGCAGTAATGACAATCGTGTTCGTGTATGGAGGCCCCGTAGTGAATGCCTCAATCCTGCCTTCGCTTTACAGCGACACACCGCACCCACAGCTGGTGTGATGGTATGGACTGTCATTGCTTACGATACACGGTCACCCCTAATATTGATCCATGGCACAATGACAGCCCAGCGGTTACTGCATATCCTTCAGCCACATGTGATGCCACTCATGGCAGGACTCCCAGGAGCCATTTTTCAACAAGACAATGCTCGGCTACACGCATCAAGGATGTCACAAGACTGCCTCCGCCACATTACCACCCTTCCCTGGCCTGCTCGATCCCCAGATTTGTCACCAATCGAGCATATCTGAGATAATTTGGGACGGCAAGTTGGACACCCTACGAGTTTGGTCGAACCACAAGCGCGTTTACAACAACTGTGGAACGAGATGTCTCAGGACATCATACGGAACTTTTATGCCTCAATGCCCGCTCGTATCGCATCGTGCACTCACGCTATAGGGGGTCCAACAGAGTACTAAAACTGCCGTTTATTTGTACTTTTTTCTGCAGTAAAAATTATCTTTTTTCTTTGATTTTCTAATCACTTACTTCTATCAAAGTAGTACTTACATGTGTAAAATTTCGTTTCATTTTCTGAATTTTACTATGTCAATATACTTGATAATTCGTACTTTATGTAAATCTTGTCACGGTTATGCAAATCGTGTCACGTGATCTTTCATACTAGCGGTTGGAATCTGTTGTACCAGTATTCCCGCTTTAATTCCCGCTCTCACTTGTTTGATCACGTAAACGCTTACTTAATCTATTTGATCAAGTTATTAGATTTACTTCCAAATGTTATAAAGTAACTATGCGTCGATTGCAATCTTTTAATTTTAAATTAAATTCATTTATCTTTAGAATAAATTCTAGTTTAAATTTTTAAAGACTTCGTCATGTGTACTTTTATTACCTTAAGTTTATATCAGCCTAATAGAAAGGGATATTTTATTTTAACTCACTTACTTATATCAAAGTAGTACTTACATGTGTAAAATTTCGTTTCATTTTGACGACTTTTTCTTGGTGCGCAAATTTTTATGGCAATGAGTGTATAACAAACAACCATAACGTGTCATTTCTCAAGTTCTGGCATTTGCCTTTTCCATTCTACACCGTCTGAACTTTCTTCTTGCTAATCTAGAGTTTTTTACTCAAGCAATGTTACATTTTGTTTTATCTAAAAGTTAGTATTCACTCGTGAAAATTTCTAGGCCACAATAGAGCAGGTTGTTGTTTTTTTATTTCTAATGGTAAGGCAGTACAATTGCGAAGACAAATACAATACAATACAAAGTACAGAGTTGACCGAGGCCATTTTAGCCTTATACAAGGCCAGAAGTGATGGTCACTTGTGAAGGGGCACCCAGTGGGTGGACCATCATTGTCCCTAACAAAGGTCGGCACAATTTACATCCATGCCCTAACCCCGGATTCGAACCAGGAACCTTCCGATCCAGAGGCCAACACCTTGACCACTAGACCGGTTGGTCGGCATAGAGCAGGTTGCAATAGTAGAGGATTAGCAATCGGAGGGCTGTAAGTTCGAAATTCTATCGAACCAAAGACCGTCATGTACGCGGTTTAATCTGTATTGTTCTCAAATATCCTCACGTTGAAATGGGGTAAACGTTTTTAGAGTAGGTTGCCAGTTCAGGTGTTCACCTCGTCATCTTACCGTTGTGCAATATTACGAGTTGGTGTCCTCGGTCTTTCCCTTCGAGATTGATTCCAGACCGTCGCCAATAGACCATTGTGCTGCTACAGTGTGGCGTTAAGTTAACTACTTTACCTATCCTGTATTGCATTGTGCTCTACATTGTATATTTAAAATTAATATTTACTTAATTTTTTTATTAACTGCCTTTGTACTGTAATAAACGCTAATCATAATGGAAGCGGATTATACAAAACTTTACACACATCCACAATTTCTATTTTTCAATTTTTTTGCATTTATACGAGTATTTCCTGTTTGCTCGTTTTCAAAACTTCAAAAGAAAAAATGCAAACCTCTCAAATAAACAGTAAACTTCCTTCCATTTTCGATAAGAAAAATATTTCATGTTTTCAGTAATAGGTAATTCGAGACAGCGTTACATTTTATATTGAAGTAACATTTTTGCAACTTTTTGGGTTGTATATTTACTAGACCGTGTACCTTGGTATAAATTTATACACCAGTTAAACGTTTTGTAATACTTTTCAGCTATTTGAGAAATAGTTATTCTTCTCGGCGTAAGGTTTAGCCAGCATTTACCCAAAGAACCGTAAGCATACAATAAATAAATTGTAGTGAATAGATTGATCTTCAGCCCAGAGACTCTTGATATGACCCTTCAAATATTTGAATTAGATCTGTTGGTCAGATAAGGTCCCCTAGGTAGGTTTAAAGTGCCCGCAGTTTAGACAAGGCTGTTCGTGGTTCGTAGGTCATATTCGATTTTTATCAGGTCCGCCAACCAGATACGGTTTAACAGGCTCAGTCCAGATACGGCCCTCTCTACAGGTTCGCATGGCCTTCAGGCTAGTTATAGCCCACTAAACAGTTTCATTCAGCCCACAGACCATGAAGGAAGCATCCAATAGCCTTGATATTTGCACGGTGTGTAAATCATGGAAGTATATATACAGCATGTATACAAATCATGGAGAACGGGTAAGTAGGTATTTTAAGGGGATCCGGGACACAAAAAAATCATCAAATTTTCGAACTTTTTATTATTATTTTCAGAAATTATCTGTGTTTTTCTGCTTAAAATGACGTCTAAATCATGTTTCTATCTTAATTAGAACTAGAGATATAATAATTTGTATGGTGGGTTGTTTTGAAAATCTAACACTCTTGACAGTTGTTGTCATGGCAACAACATCTGTCTTTAAAACTTTAAATGCATTTTTCTCCATGATACTTGTTTTCAAAATTTCCTGTATTCAAATTGCTATAAGTCGAAAACCGATAAAGTTTAAGGGTTGAAATTTGGAATATATTTTTTTCAAACATTACACTTTAATTTTGATTCAGCAAATTTGAAACAAATATTTACTTTTAAAAACATGACTTTTTTTTAAAAAGTACCTTAAAATTTTCAAAAATTTTCATTCAAATATTTTTTATTTTTTATTAAATTAATATTTTTTAAATTACTGAATCAAAATTGAAGTTTATAAGTTTGTGAATAATTTACTGCAAGAATTTTGAAAATTGATCAAGAATATTTTGAGTTTTAGCAATTTAAAATGACCCCTCTTTTTTTCAAAAAATTTTTCTTTAATTTTAAAAAAACTTTTGGAAAATTTTTGTGTTGTGATTTTGCTTATTAGTTAGATGGGTAATCAGTACAAAAAAATTCAAAATTCTAAATTAATTAATAAAAAAAAAATTTCAATGTGTCCCGGACCCCCTTAATTAACGTAATACTGGAGCAACACAACAGGCTGTTTGTGACGGTCCGGGATCAAACCTTAAAGGAAAGGTCCGAGGACAACACCACATAATTCTGAGTCACGGTCAGGTGACTAGGTCACACCTGAGCTGGTACCTCACTCTCCAAGCGTCCCCACCACGCCAACGCAAGGGCATTTAAGGCCACGACAGAGTAAACGTGCACCAGCCTTCTTTGTACACGACAGTCTTTGTTGGGATGCGAACTCGCCACCCTTTAGTTACTAATCTGATACTCTTCTAAGCAGGCTATGGAAAACGGATAGCCGGGATTAATTTTTAGGTTTAACAGTCTCACAGACCACATACGACCCTCTGTACAGCCTTACACGGCCTGCAGATATGTTACGGCCCACCAAACAATCTTAGGCCCGGTGCACACATCCGGTTTTTCAACGTGCGGCACAGAAGCCCAACTATGCACACATAACCGTGAAATGAATCACCAACTCATTTCTCGCCATTTGCGATAAATATTCTATCCAAGAAAACGTGTTTATTTCGCCTACTTAGAGTAAAAAAAAAGTATATTTTGAAACAAAATAGACGTTACTGGATACAATCATTCATTAATTATTATTTATAGTCCATTTATTTATAAAAACAAGGTACTTCAGAACGGAGACTCATGTGCGGCGCCGTGGGGAACTTCGGTACAAATTGCACGCAAGTTGTACGTGCGTCGCCCCAGCGGCACTGGAGGCATGTGTGCACTGCTCCATTGGATCTAATGTATCTCAGACCGCACTTGCGTTGCGGCAGCGGCGCCGCACGTTGAAAAAACGGATGCGTGCACCGGGCCTTAGTCGGCTGACAGATCATGAGGAAAGCAGCTAATAGCCTTGAAATTTGCACCATATGTAGATCATGGAAGGATATACAGATTATTACAATCACGACCTATTAGAAAAATCATGGGAGAACAGGTATCTGGGATTGTTGTGAAATTACGTTTTCTCTATGTTCCTGTGTATAAAGTATAATTGTGCCTCCTCGAGAAATGCAGTAATCATGCGAGCATGTTTCCGAGTTTGGCCGAGGAAAAACTGTAGATGGAGAGAGACTGGATCATCCTTCCGAGAAATAGGTGCTTCTGTTGGACGAAATCAAGCCACAGAGATGCGAATATGGAATCGGGGGGGGGGGGGGTGCAAGAGAGACGAACTGACTGTCACGGTTAGACCAGTTCTTGTTGAACGAGGAAAAAACATAACGAGTGATCTGACCAAATATTGTCACGTTGGGTTGGCGTGGAAGTTTGGAGAGTGGGGTGCCAGTTCAGGTGTTGCTTCGTCATCTGACCGTGGTTCAAAGTTACGAGGTGTTGTCCTCGGATCTTTCCCTTAAGGGACTGATCCCGGACCGTCGTCAATAGCCCATTGTGTTGCTCTAGTACGACGTTAACTAAAATTACCATTACTATTACCTGACCAAATATTGATCTCGTTATCATGAAAAAAGCGGCAATATTTTAATGATATATTTCGTCATCAGCGTAATCGGTAAAATCTTGATGGACGAGAAATTATGGCGAAACCATTTGTAGGGTTGAATCCAACTTTTACACCGCTATCGGGAACCATACTTCAAAAATAATATCAATATTTGACGCATAAAAGTAAATCCGAACCAAAATCCTTCCTTTCGCGAGTTCCATTAAACGATTCGTAATTGATTTTTGATTATTAGTTTAACACCCCCTGCATTAATCGAAAATGCTAAAAATAGAACTGTGAATCTGGTGTTAGGTGGTTTCGTACTTGAGTAAACAGCGTTAGTGAAAATATTATTGAACGGAAAGAGAATGTGTTGTACTCGGGGAGGTTAAGAACCCTTTAACATTTATCCAAAAGTTCAACGTCACTATTTGCAGCAAGAATTCCTATGATGTCAAATAAAATCATTCTCAGAAAACTTTTAATAAAGTACTTAAATTAACAAGGAATACTTATATTTTACAAAAACAATTGTAAAAAGTTAAACCGTTATCGAGGTACATGATGCACTTGAAAGTAAAATAGCAATTGTAGAATCCATGGCGGTATTAGCAGAACTATTTACCATTTTTAAAAAGAGCTCTACATTTGTATTTATGGTCAAACTTTTATGTCTACAGACAACGTCTTCACACAGTGAAAAAAAGTAATAAGCAAAAACAGTTGAATTAAAGTTTTTCATACCACTTTAAACAGCAATTATACATCCCACTATAACCTCAAGACCTCAGTGGCCTTGGAAATTTGTGGTCCTAGAAGATAGGTAGTTAGTTAACGTCGCACTGGAGCAACACAGCGGGCTATTGACGACGGTTCGGGATCAATTCCCAAGGGAAAGATCGGACGTAAAACCACGGTCAGATGACGAGATAACACCTGTGCGGTCTTAGTAGTAAATCGTGTTAGATGGTAAATTGGTAATTTTTAGTTAACGTCGTACTAGAGCAACACAAAGGGCTATTGACGACGGTCCGGGATCAGTCCCTTAAGGGAAAGATCCGAGGACAACACCTCGTAATTTTGAACCACGGTCAGATGACGAAGCAACACCTGAGCTGGCACCCCACTCTCCAAACTTCCACGACAACCCAACGTGAGGACTTTCGGCCACGACAGATTTAAGGTGCACCAGCCGCCTCTACACCATACGTTTACAAACATCCATGCCCGGACCCGGATTCGAACCAGGAACCTTCCGATATAAAGGCTAACACCTTAACCACTATACCGGTTGGTCGGCAAATCGTGTTAGAAACCACTATGTTCAGGGCACATAATGTAAGGATGATTCTATAAGGAAAATAGGCAAAATTATTTTGGAAAACAAAACAAATTATTGTTAATTCAGTGCCACTCCGTTTGAAGAATGCTCTGCATGTAAAAATATTTTCAGCAAAATTTTGTTTTACTGTTCACTTAAACAGAAATGTAACATTATTCTTATGAATATCGAATTTTCTTTCCGTTAGATTTAAGCCGACCAACCGGTATAGTGGTTAAGGTGTTAGCCTCTAGATCGGAAGGATCCTGGTTCAAATACGGGTCCGGGCATGGATGTTTATAAGCGTATGGTGTAGAGGCGGCTGGTGCACCTTAAATCTGTAGTGGCCGAAAGTCCTCATGTTGGGTTGGTGTGGAAGTTTGGAGAGTAGGGTGCCAGCTCAGGTGTTGGTTTGTCATCTGACCGTGGTTCAAAATTACGAGGTGTTGTCCTCGAATCTTTCCCTTGAGGGACTGATCCCGGACCGTCGTCAATAGCCCGTTGTGTTGCTCTAGTACGACGTTAACTAAAATCACCATTAGATTTATTTTTTTCTAAATATGTACAAAACATATCTTTATGGTGTCTATTAAATATCGGGAGCCGCTGAATATTTTAATATTTTCTATGAAAGGGAATAGGTAAATATATTCAGAAAAACAATACAAATTCTTGTTAATTCAGTGGGTCCCTAGGTTTGAAAGTTGTTCTAGGTGGGAAAATAACTTCAACAAAACTGTATTTTACCTTTTCGTTTTTATTGTATTTCTATGTTAAATAGGCTGGTGCATATTCAATTTTGCGGTCTATAATTTTGGAAATTCGGTATTTAAAACAGATCTTTAAAAAATATTACGTCATAAAATAAAAATACATAATTATTTTAGCTTTATTATGTGTTTCGTAATGTATTCTGTAACATCTCAATTAATGAAATCCTCATAATTAGTAATTATTATAGAGTTATGGGCTTTTAAAGAGATCTCTTCATAGTGTATATTTATTTTTGGAAGCTCCTGTACACTTGAATATTTCGAAAAATTTAATTATAAGTTATTTATACAGGGTGATACTACAGTCATAGGACAAACTTAGAGAGGTGGTACAGCTTACTAAAACATACATTTTTCGCATAGAAATGTAGGGTCAGAATTGACGCGTGGAGGCACAAACACAAAAAATGAGACATAAACAGAAAAACATTGTTTGCTTACAATATCCTTGCAAAGTGCTTCTTTGCAGCAATGTTTACAATAAATGCTCAAAATTGCGACCACCAACAGTAATACATGCTTGGTAGCGTCGAAGGAGTGATTGGCGAACAGGTCCAATGATGTCAGGCATTTCGCGCACGCTTGCAGCCGCAATGGATAATCGAGCAACGAGGTCTTCAATTAAGTCAACTGGAGTCCCGTAAATGATGGTCTTCAGATGCCCCCATAAAAAGTAATCGATGCTTGATAAATCTGGCGATCGGGGTGGCCATCGGACGAGTCCACCACGCACTATCCATCGCCCCGAAAAACTAGCATCCAAGTAATTGCGGACAACCACGTTGAAATGGGATGGCTAACCATCTTGCAGCAATTCTGGTAAAACCTCGTCCAGAAAAAATTCGATAATGCGAGCCATTGAATCGCATTGGTAAGAGATATGGGCCTATGAGGAAATCTTTCCCCACTCCCGCCCAAATATTCACCGAGAAGCGTTTTGGGAATGCATGTGGACGTGTAGCGTATGGATTTTCTGTTGCCCACACATGAGTATTGTGCGCGTTGAAAACACTTTCCTATGAAAAATCGCCTCATCTGTGAATAGCACAGAAGCTGGGAAATCTGTCTGCAACGCACACTGATGCAAGAACCATTGTCAGAATTCTACGCGCAGCGGGTAATCACTTGCCTGCTACGCTTGGACTCTGAATGTGTAATGGGTGTAAACGCTCTTCATTAAGACCCTTCAAACAGAAGGTTGACTCACATGTACACGACGTGCAGTAGCTCTTGTACTTGTGTAGGGTGTTTCATCCACAATATTCAAGATGGTTTCTTCCATGTTCGGATGTCGTAGTTTTCTTGATCCAGTTCGCTATTAGACCTGGCGATACATGAACCATTTTCACAAAGGTGCCGATGCAACCGATCAAACATTTTGTGGTTCGGCATATGCCTGTTCGGAAAACGTTCCTGATACAGCCGTAGCTCTGCTCTGCCGTTCCCATTAGCATCACCGTACATCATATGCAGATCCGCATTTTCAATATTAGTAAAATCTTCCATCACGACCGACAGCAGAGTTGCAAATGACGTTTCCCCGCAGATCCATCAGATCGTGAATGGCCAGGCACACTACTGCCCTCTACCCACAGCATTGCCAGCCAATCAAAGCTGCCGAGTTTGTATTAGTGTTGGTGGGTCGAAATTTTGAGCATTTATTGCAAACATTGCTGCAAAGAAGCACTTTGCAATAATGATGTTGTAAATAAACAATGTTTTTCTGTTCATGTCTCATTTATTGTGTTCGTACCTCCACGCGTCACTTCCAACCATACATTCCTATACGAAAAAATATTTGTTTTAGTAAGCTGTACCACCCCTCTAAGTTTGTACCATGACCGTAGAATCACCCTGTTTAACTATTTATACTAGTACTCTTAAATATTTAAAAAAACATTCATTCATGAGTTATTCTTTATGAGTTACACTTCCCGTGGCAAGACATGTTACACAAACGACAATTTTAATGAAAGGGAGCATTACTTCGGAACAAAACTGCTCACATTAGTACTCGTTGTAGTAGAATCACAGCTATTTGTACAAAATGAGACATTTATTCAATTGCTAACACTCAGCTTTTATAAGAGAATTCATGCGAATTGAAATTGAAGAGCTCTTTTCAAATCAATCTCTCAATGGTAATGAACGCTCCAGGAATCGAACCGTGCATAATCGTATTTGTTTACTGAACAAGACATAGTTACCACAATTCTAGTTATAATTAATGATAGGGTTCCTTTGTCCATTAAATAGGCTTAGGTACCTTCGAAAGTATTTCAGCCGGGCTATCTTAACAAACTATTCATTGAACAAATGTAAGTGTTTATCTTTAAAATCATTGATTAAATCGTTCTAAAGACATTCGCGTTTATTTTAACTCCGAAACGTTCAAGCGCTTAATTCTACTTTCAACCTGCAGTGTTTTCTGAATTACTTTAAACCAATTTTGACCATCCCAAAGAGCTCTATTCAAAAGAAATAATAAATAGAATATTACCAAAAGAATCTATTCTAAGGAAAGGAGAGAGAGAGCAATTGAAGCCAAAAGGTTTTTACAAAGGAAAGAAGCAACATAATTTTTCCAACGAAATTCTACTCCTAAGTAAAAGAGGAATAATATATTTCCAAAGAATTATATTCCAAGAAAAGGACAACACAATCCTTTCAAAATACTATAGTTCAAGGAAAGGATCAATAGAATCGTACCAAAGAAAGATTTTATTCTCAAAAAAACAATAGAATATTTATAAAAAAAATTATGAAATTCCATGGATTCTGTAGATGGTAAAGGTAATTTTAGTTAACGTCGTACTAGAGCAACACAACGAGCTATTGACGACGGTCTGGAATCAGTCCCTTAAGGGAAAGACTCGAGGACAACACCTCGTAATTTTGAACCACGATCAGATGACGGATTCTGTAGAAAGATATAATAATTTTGAAATTTAAGCGGGTAAGAGAAACAGTACATTACTCTGAAATCTCGCTACAATCAGAAGGCTAAATTAACCCTCTTCGCCGACCAATCGGTATAGTGGTAAGGTGTTAGTCTCTAGATCGGAAGGTTCCTGGTTCGAATCCGGGTACGGGCATGGATGTTGTAAGCGTATGGTGTATGGGCGGCTGGTTCACCTTAAATCTGTCGTGTCCGAATGCTTTGAGTTGGTGTGGAAGTTTGGAGTGCCAGCTCGGATGTTGCCTTGTCATCTGATCGCTGTTCAAAAATACGTGGTTTCGTCCTCGAATCTTTCCCTCAGGGGATTGATCCTGGACCGTCGTCAATAGCCCGTTGAGTTGCTCTAGTACGACGTTAATGAAATATTACCAATTACCCCAAGGAATAGGTGAGGAAAATAAAGCCAAGTATTGACAAATCGGTGCAACAAAACCAGTTTCATATCTTTCTCACTAGCGGTTATTTTAAATTTGACTTGTAAGGTAAGATCATTTTAATTAACGTCGTAACAGCAACACAACGGGCTATTGACGACGGTCCGGGATCAATCCCCTAAGGGAAATCAGAATGCAGCACCACGTAATTTTTAACCACGATCAGATGACGAGGCAAAACCGGAGCTGGCACCTACGTTCAAAATTTCCACACCCACACCAACTCAATGTGAGGACTTTCAGCCAAGACAGATTTAAGGTGCGTCAGCCCCCTCTATACGCTTACAAATATCCATGTACTAATCCGGGTTCAAATTTCGAATCAGGAACCGTCCGATCTAGTGGCAAACACCTTAACCACCAGACCGGTTGGTCGCAGTTAATTCGTTTAAATACATAGTTTTATTAATATCAGTTGCAGATTTTTCTATTTTAAGTGTAGTAGGGGCCGCAGTTGCCCGGATGGAAGAGTAGCGAGCTCGAATCCAACCACAGACAGTCGTTACAAAGAGGACTGGTGTGCCGAAAGTCCTCACGTTGGGTTGGTGTGGAAGTTTGGAGAGTGGGGTGCCAGCTCAGGTGTTGCATCGTCATCTGACCGTGGTTCAAAATTACAAGGTGTTGTCCTCGGGTCTTTCCCTTAAGGGACTGATCCCGTACCGTCGTCAATAGCCCGTTGTGTAGCTCTAGTACGACGTTAACTAAAATTACCGTTACCATTACCATTAATCCTCTTCGTGGTTATTTCGACGGGGAATATCGTCATTAGCAAAAGAGGTATATCATCTCTAGCAAAAGAGGCATATCGTCATTAGCGAAAAAGGTATATCGCCACTAGTAAAAGAGCTATATCGTCCCTAGCAAAAGAGGCATATCGACATTAGTGAAATAGGTATATCGTCTCTAGCAAAAGAGGCATATCGTCATTAGCGAAAAAGGCGTATCTTCATTAGCAAAAGAGATATATCGTCATTAGCAAAATAGGTATATAATCACTAGCAAAAGTGGTATATCGTCACTTGTAAGAGAGGTATATCGTCACTGGGAAAAGATGTATATCGACATTAGTGAAAGAGGTATATCGTATCTAGCAAAAGAGGCATATCGTCATTAGCGAAAAAGGTATATCGTCATTAGCAAAAATGGTATATCGTCATTAGCGAAAGAGGTATATCGTCATTAGTAAAAGAGGTATATAGTCAGTAGCAAAAGTGGTATATAGTCCCTAGCAAAAGACGTATATCGACATTAGTGAAAGAGGTATATTGTGTCTAGCAAAAGAGGCATATCGTCATTAGCAAAAGAGGCATATCGTCATTAGCGAAAAAGGTATATCGTCATTAGCAAAAGAGGTATATCGTCATTAGCAAAAGAGGTATATAGTCACTAGCAAAAGTCGTATATCGTCACTAGTAAAAGAGCTATATAGTCCCTAGCTAAAGAGGTATATCGACATTAGTGAAAGAGGTATATCGTTTCTAGCAAAACATTCATATCGTCATTGGCGAAAGAGGTATATGGTCTCTAGAAAAAGAGGTATATCGTCATTAGCAAAAGAGGTATATCGTCATTAATGAAAGAGGTATATCATCTCTAGCAAAAGAGGCATATCGTCATTAGTGAAAAAGGTATATCGTCATTAGCAAAAGATGTATATCGTCATTAGCAAAAAAGGTATATCGTCATTAGCAAAAGATATATATCGTCATTAGTGAAAGAGGTATATCGTCTCTAGCAAAAGAGCCATGTCATCATTAGCAAAAAAGGTATATCGTCATTAGCAAAAGAGGTATATCGTCATTAGTGAAAGAGGTATATCATCTCTAGCAAAAGAGGCATATCGTCATTAGCAAAAGAGGTATATCGTCCTTAGCAAAAGAGGTATATCGTCCCTAGCAAAAGAGTCATATCGTCATTAGCAAAAGAGGTATATCGTCATTAGCTAAAAAGGTATATCGTCATTAGCAAAAGAGGTATATCGTTATTAGCAAAAGAAGTAAATCGCCATTAGCAAAAGAGGTATATCGTCATTAGCAAAAGAGGTATATCGTCATTAGCAAAACTGACCAGATCTTGATGGACAAGATGTATCGCTCTTGGAAGAAAACTCTCCAGATCTTGATCTCGTCATCATAAAAAGAACTGCGGCAGTATCATCACTATGACGAAATACCTCGTCAATAGCAAAATTTATCAGAACTTGGACGAGAAAACTCGTTGAAATCACTTGGAAGGTTAATGTTATATTTACAATATGAGGAGTACGTAACTACGCTGAAAGCGTTGGTATTAGTGTGTGTTGTATTCCCCATTTCACAAAAAAAAATCATTTTTTTTTGTGCGTGAAATATCATTTTTTTTTATTGATAGCCGTATTTTCATCAGCATCCTGGAAAAAAAAAGCTTTGAAAATTCCTCCCCACCAACTTGCCAATTATCATTAATTGAGTGAACATTAATGAGGAGGAAAGTTAATTGGGTAACATCAATTAAGATGTAAAAAGATGAAAATTAAAAATGTTTTATTTAAAAGTCACGCTAAAACAAAGGGATGCCCTTACATAAGAAATATCCACAAAAACTAACGTGCTGAAAACTTCGGATTGATTTGCACCACTATAAATTTAATAAAAAAATTACCCAATGTCAATACATACCATCATAATTGCGTTGTAAATATTTGTGGGAAACCTCGAATATTATGCTCTGGAAATAATTAAGATATTACATTAAAATAAATGCTTTATTTTCATTAAACAAAGCATCTAACATCTACTTGATGTTATGAAAATTAAACGGTATACCTTTACAAAGAGAGTTCCAATACAGTATTTGATTTCCATTCTGATGTAAGTTCAGGTGTTGACCTCGTCATCTGACCATGGTTCCAAATTATTTGATTTTGTCCTCGGTTCTTTCCCTTGGAGATTAATCCTGGATTGTAGCCAATAGGTGCTCCAGTACGACGTTAATTAACTACCTACATACTATTATCACGTAAGGTTTGTAGTTTTCAGTTTATTATTCTTTATGGAGAAATATAATTTCTCCCTTATCTCAAATACCAAAATCTATGTACCACATATCGCGCTCACAAATAAAGATATATATATATATATATATATATATATATATATATATATATATATATATATATATATATATATATATATATATATATATATATATATATATATATATGTAAGATTCGTGTTGTTCTGTTTGGTAAGGTCTATATTAAAGACTTCGAATCTTACAGCACATTGACATTTAATGAATAAATATATACAATTATTATGTACAGTTGAGTTATATTTCAAAAAAGCTCCGTCATTATCGGCAGCAGTCGTCTCTGCTCGGAAAAAATACGTCAGCTCTCAATGGCGTCCAGGGGAAAAAGTGTCTGTTCTATTAATTTTCTCGTAACTGAATACCAGAATGTGAATGGCTCGTGACAGTCTTGCCTTGCATTCCTACTACACTGCAACTGACTCCTACCAGTCTCGTTGCTCTTATAATGAGTTCTTTCCAGACTAGTAGACAACTACCGTTGTTTAGTATTCCTACAACCGGCCATCCTGATGATCTTTCGTCCTCGAAAGGAACACGACAAACCTAAAAAAAACAAAACACAAAACAGTATCTGGGAATACATTGATTCAGTATTAGTTATTGAACCACGACTTCATATGGTCAGCTGCTGTCGACGTCAAGTTCGGTCCTTCATGGTTTCCAACTTTCTCAACGTCATAGCGATCATGGGGTTTCACTTTCTTCACTCGATATGGTCCTAAGAAATTCGTTCGTAATTTCATTCCGACACCAAATTGAGTCCGCTGAATAGCAATAAGATCGCCCTCTTTGTATTGATGAGGTTTCTTCCTCTTCTTATCATACGTTCTTTTATTCTCTTCCTGAATTTTTAGGATATTCTCTTTGGCATCGTCTCTTAATTTCTTCCTCTTCTCTAGAAAAACTTCAGTATATTCTTCTTCTAAAAGCTGGACTATCTTGAGATCTTCTTTGTTTCGCATTTTCACACAGTTTCGAAAGTTCCTTCTATCCGTCTTTTCCGTCAACTCGTCTTTTCCGTCTACGCGTTTTTTCGTCTACGCGTTTTTTCGTCTACGCGTTTTTTCGTCTACGCGTTTTCTTTTTTGTCGTTTCAGTCTATCATCAGCACCACGTCAGGAGAAGTCATGAAACTGTTCTTGCAGATGATTACAACACAAGTCCAGGTTTGCATAGGGAGTCAAAACATTCCGCCGGCCGGTTCAATCGTCACTGCTTTCGGGGTCTGCTAATCCGTCGTTCAAGCCCTCGTACGAAGGAGAAGAATCGTCGCGGTCGTCAACGGTTTTTCACATCGCGGTCGAACCCTCATTTTTTGTAAGATTCGTGTTGTTCTTATAATGAGTTATTTCCAGACTAGTAGACAACTACCGTTGTTTAGTATTCCTACATATATATATATATATATATATATATATATATATATATATATATATATATATATATATATATATATATATATGTACTACATGAAAACAAAAGCTTTATTTACATTAAACTTCGGATTGATTCCATAATCGAATTCGAACGGACGAAATCGATAACTTTTTCACCTACTTGATATGAAAATTAAACACGAAATAGTATACCTATCCAAAAAGGGACAATTCCACTGCAGAATTTATTTGGTTTTCATTCTGACGTAAGGTTTATAGCTTTCAGTTTATTTGCTCTTTATAAAGAAATAGAATTTCTCTCGAGAGTGGCATACTTCTGAAAAATCACAAAAACTATTCCTCTTCAAAAAATATAATCTTTCTCTGATAACTCCAATAAGCTTCAGAGGGGTATCAAAAAGTCCTTTTACTTCCTATAAAAAGCAACCTTATTTCTCCAAGTGGAATGGAATTGAACGTTTCGTTCTCATAAAACCTTCGCATTTCTTCAGATGTTCATGCAGATAGGATATTAGTTCTTGAGCGTTATTCACTAGTATCAGTTCTCATACGTTAGGTTCTTTCCTTAAGAATCTAATTTGTCTATTGTCAGTTCTAGTCGACATATTCAACGATCCGTGATTGCATGTGATCTTTTTTCGTGTGAGCATTTGAGCATTTACGCTTTCAGCTATAACTGTTATAAATCTGTCACTTGAGATGACGTTATGTGAAGAATTCGACATTCTTTGGTACCGGTTTAATCTCGTTCTGAGTGGAGACCATTGTTACGCAATCAAAATTTCCAATTCAGAGTCGGGGTGTTTTTATGTAAGAGCATCATTTTGTTTTGGAATAATTTTTTAAATTGGAACATTGATTGCTTTTTCTTACATATTAATTGCTTAATTGATACACTAAGGGGTTTTCAAGATCTGACGAAGTTCGCTAGTTACGAGATATCTTTTCTTAAATATATTGACGATTTTTTTTTATGATGACGAAATCAAAATCTTGTGAATTTTTTCTATTGACGATTTATCTCGTCGATCGAGAGGTGATCAGTTTTGGCAATGACGTCTGATATCTCGTCTATTAATATGTGGTCGACGTCGAGACAACCACCAGGTGATTGGTAATTGGTAAGTTTTAATTAACTTCGTACTAGAGCAACACAACGGGCTATTGACGACTGTCCGGGATCAATCCCTTAAGAGAAAGATCCGAGACAACTACCGGGAGAATGAATGTCAGTTCATCATACGACATCAGTCAACTGAATCCTTCTGGCCATGCTGCAAATACGGCTCTTTTGACCACATTTTCCGTTAAGTGTGAACACATTCAATCAATTTATTCGTGATACTCTGCTTAGTGTTGAACGGCTTGTTAATGTAAACTCGTTCCCTTAAGTACATAGAGAAATGCGACGAGGTCACGTCAGGTACACAAGAGGACGATTGGGATCACCAAATTTTGATATTATTTGGCCAAGTAGGTAGTTAATTAACGCCTCCCTGGTGAAACAACGGGCTATGGACAGTGATATGGAATGAATCATGAAGGTAAAGGTCCAAGGACATCAGGTACACAAGAGGACGATTGGGATCACCAAATTTTGATATTATTTGGCCAAGTAGGTAGTTAATTAACGCCTCCCTGGTGAAACAACGGGCTATGGACAGTGGTATGGAATGAATCATGAAGGTAAAGGTCCAAGGACATCAGGTACACAAGAGGACGATTGGGATCACCAAATTTTGATATTATTTGGCCAAGTAGGTAGTTAATTAACGCCTCCCTGGTGAAACAACGGGCTATGGACAGTGGTATGGAATGAATCATGAAGGTAAAGGTCCAAGGACATCAGGTACACAAGAGGACGATTGGGATCACCAAATTTTGATATTATTTGGCCAAGTAGGTAGTTAATTAACGCCTCCCTGGAGAAACAACGGGCTATGGACAGTGGTCTGGAATGAATCACGAAGGTAAAGGTCCAAGGACATTGCCTCGTAATTTTGAATCACGATCAGATGACAAAAAAAATACCAATCTCACTCTCCAAATTTTTCCCACCACGCCAACGCTAGGACATTTGAGGCCACGACAGATTTAACTTACACAAGCTCCGTGTGCACGAAGGTATTTGACTGGACCTAGTTTCGAACTAGCAACCTTCTGGATACTAATCCGTTAGTCTTCCATTCGGCCTACTGAGGCTTCTTTAAACTTAGGAAACCGACTATATTACTGTATTAAAAATCTTTTTTTAAGCTCTCAGATACTATAGTATCGGGAATCTAGAATCAGAATTTTACTTATTTATTTCTTTTTATTGTCAGACCTTTAACTCCAGTCACACGTCAGCAAACAAGAGATCAAAAGTACAGACCCTGCACCAAATACAAAAATGTACAATTATACAACATGAACTACATCATAATACGCAGAACAATACTGACAAATGAAAGAAAAATTAAGTAGAACAACACAGAAACGAAAGAAAAATTAAGTAGAACAATACTGAAAAATGAAAAACAATTGAGTAGATCTATATACCGACAAATGAAAGAAAAATTAATTCGAACAATACTGACAAATGAAAGAAAAATTAAGCAGAATAATACTGATAAATGAAAGAAAAATTACTATCGAAGTATAACCACAGACAAAAAAAGCTAAACAACATAAACGACGATGCATTGCACTATCACCCCATTATCCTATTATTAAAAACAGTACAATTATACAACATAATAAAAATGCCAAACCAAAAATTACATACACCAATAATGATGCATAAAAGAAAATATTGCTATTGCGAAACAACCACAATGAAAACAGTCAAACTCATTTTTCAAATGTTAAAATAAAATATTTCAAATGTTGGCGAGCTTAGGGGTAAGTCCCTAGTAACACAAAAAATTAAACGCGAAGAGAGTTAGTTCTTTTGCACTCTTTTCAGAGAAAATATTTCATTTGGATCGCAAAAATAAAAAATAAAAAACTGGAACTTTTCACAAAAACCCAGATTTTGAAAAGAAGTATATCTTAAAAAACTATTTTTAATCTTTCCAATATTACATTTAGGACATCTTTAAGATGGATTCCAGACTACTCAATTCTACTCGAAAATAGGTCTTACTAAAAGATTTTTTTAAAGTGGCGTTTTGAAGACATTTCACTTTAGAAACCATAGCTTCAACAATAACACATTGAAATGACTCCATATCCTCGTTGAGACAAGCATTTAGGTATCCTGATCTAAGAAGCAGTAAAAATTCATTTAAAAAAAAATTTGAGTCTTGTCTCTATGATATGATCTTCATATGAGTGTAGAAATTTCTCATAAAAATGTATGACTGATCAAATATGCGTAAATGGATGGGTAATTCTTTGTGGTTTGGTTAGTACTCTCAAAACCCTCATTACGATGAATTTACGGGATCGTAAAAAATTTTGTATTTCCTGTAATTTCTATTACCTGAATTCAGGAAAAGCATTATTTCAAAAATAAAATAAAATATATTGTATTTACATTCTCGGTTCTCACATAAATTCTATTCATCATCACAAAGATTATACCGATTGTTCTTGACTATACGGATGATTCTTGATTGCACAGATATTCTTAATTGTGCAAGTAATTCTTGATTACATAGATGCAATTTCTGTCTCGAATTCTGTTATCTATATATATAATTCTCTTACGTGGCACGCAAAAAAGACGTTATTTGTAATCGCGTTTTGGCAAAACTGTACGATTGTTTCTTTATCGCGAAGTCTCGCGCATCGATTGAATTTATAGCGTTATCGGATGAAATTTTATTGAAAAAAAAAGGAAATTTTAATGAGCTGTTGCAGTTAGTTTATAATAGAAATCAAAGAAAGCGGAGGATCTTTTCAGGGCCATTTAAAAAACGGTCCTTTTCAGGGCCAACAATTATAGTTCAACAAGACGCTTGCACTACAACTTTCGGCAACAAACTCAATGAAAAAGTGTGGGTCGTTTGTGTGCTGGGAAAATGTACACACAAACAACATGCTGGGTATTCAATTTCCAAAGCAACGCTCAGATTTCGAGTCAAAATTTGCACAAAGTTTTCATTTGAATTCTGATTTTAGAGATACTGTATATATTTTTTCTGTAATACAGCAAATTTAGATTTGAAAAACATTTTTTTGGTAACATATTTTGTAAACAATCCCTTCTGCTAGGACACATGTCTTCATTGAGGCGAGCGAAGCGAGCATAGGTTCGCGCAGCGAACCAATGAGGATTGCGAAGCAATCCTCCGGGGGTTGGCGAGCGTTAGCGACCAGGGGGCAGGCCCCCTAGTTTATTTTATTTTGTTACTTCGAGACATTCTTTTAAGAACATCTTTAATGTGTTCAACAGTGTTTAGTTTAGCAGATTAATTTTCACGGCCCAATAAAAACCGGTGATTGTATGCCAGTAGTAGCCATTTTGAAAGAGACACGCTTATTTCTTCGGAAACTTCATTTGTTCTTTCGTCTTCACTCTATTCCACAAATAAATATTCTATAATTTCGGACTGAATGCTTGTGATAATACGATTGAAAATTTATTGACGAAAGTTTATCAAAAAGTTTCAACTTTTTAAAATTTTGGAAAATTTGTTCTTTTAAGCCAGCGATTAGTGCAATCCGAATTCTTATTGAACGAATGAGTTCAGTTCGTATTATCAGTAGGGCAACCTTTTTGTTGCAGTAAAAATGGGAAAAGCTGCATTTATCATTCTCTTAAAGTTGCATTTATCGAAATAAAGTTGCATTTATTTTTGATACACTAAATTCTAAAATAGTTCGTATTATCAGTAGTGCAACTTTTTTGTTGCAGTAAAAATGGTAAAAGTTGCATTTATCATTCCCTTGAAGTTGCATTTATCGAAATAAAATTGCATTTAATTTTGATACACTAAATTCTAAAATAAATTATTCGTAAAAAATTAAAAAATTAAAAATTTATTGACAAGTTTAGTCGTGTATAACAGTATTATAAAACATTCTTAAATATAGAAGAACGTTGAATGGCCGATCCTTGGCCAGTAATTTTTTTAACATTAAAAAACTGCGCCAGTCGCATTAAAAAATGTGCTATATTGGATAGCAGAAGCACCAAATCCTTTCTCTCAACATTCAGAGATTTTAAAAGTCATATCTACAAGGCGAACAACATGTTTATGATCGACACTCACCTCGCAAACTCTGCAGTCGATTACGCAAGTTTCCTCTGCATTATCAAGTGCCAACCAATGTGTTAAAAGTACTTGCCATTTCACTTTCGTCTGTTAGGACGAACAGCATATTTCCATTAACTTCTTGCTTGATCCAAAATACTTCGGCGTTCGCAAGATCAGACACACGTCATCGAAGAATTGGTTCAGAGGACAAAAAAATGAAATAATAATCTCACATTAATTAATTTTAAGCTAAATTTTAAAAAGTTGCAGGTGGTTGCATTTATGCAAAAAGTTGCATTTATGTTGCGTTTTTAACTCACTTACAATACACCCCATGTAGGAGGAATTTCGGTTTTAGTACTTTACATGCAGCGTAGAACGTGTGAAAAAAAAAGTTGCATTTGTTGCAAAATGTTTCCCTAATTATCAGTAATTCGTATTAAGCGAGTTCGTCGTAATAAGGTTTGACTGTAGTTGTTATTTGAACGTTTTCCACATTCCACCACGGGAGACCCCGCACATCTCTTTGTAACGTTTTACCGGTTTAGTAGGCTCCCTTGATTGTTTGTAATTTTCTTATTTGCAGAGTTTCTTCTAGATTTTCTTAATGGTCATATGAGAACTGTGTTTATGTCGTTGCTATAAAATCCCTGCCGCGGATTGTCAGAATATCACTGATTTTGCAAATGTTTTCTCTGCACTTCTTGTGCTTTAGTGCTAGGTTTAGCCATCCTGCAGTGGGTCCTGTTAGTGGGCAACGCATGTGAAGTGAGCTTGTGAGGGGACAATTCAAGGCATAATGCATTGGAGTTACTTCTATTTCACGAGAACATTGGTAGGTTTCAGATAACCCGAATCTGTGGAGATAGCTGGGGAATGGGCCATGGCCCGTTTCAAACTTAAATGACGTCTATCTTTGATGCGATTATCCGTGGAGAAGTCTGGGAATAGGTGATGTGTTGATCGGCCTGTGTCATCTGTATTCCATTCTTCCTGCCACAGTTGAAGAATGTGGTCTCTAGTGAATTTCTTGAAATGTGAGACTGGAAAAACATTTACCATAGAAGAGCAGCACAATGGACTATTGGCGATGGTACTGATTTATTTTAGGACAAAATCTATTAATTTTGATTAATTCTATCAGATGACGAAAGCAGTGGGACTCCAGTTCATTAGAGTTGATTGTGACATAGAATGTGCAGACTTCAACCGATAAAAGAGTTTCATTCGGTCATTTATGTAAGTAATGTGAGACCGCTTGGCTATTTGTATATCATCAGCTCAGAGTAGAAATACACAACATATTCGTTTATTGTGGTACAGCTATTCAACAGTCTGACCTTCCAGATAGTTCCGAATCGTAGTGTTGATTTTACCCTACAAAAACACAACTAGATTACTAAATAATCACATCTATTTGTTGAAATAATCATAAAAAGTTTCAATTGAAGGTCAAAACTGGCCAGAAGTCAACCCAGAGAAAATTACTGGCTACAAAACGTATAAATCCGTATGCACTCTTCAGAAGGTTAAAGATATAGTTTTTAAGTCGAAATATAAAAATTACAAACATTTTTATGAGATTCATATCCTTTAAGCCAGTGCTCCCCAACCTTTTTATTGCCGCGGACCTGATCACCGTTTGATAATTTTAACGCGGCCCGCTGGGGGGGGGCGCGTTGATTGTTTATATTTTAGATTGTTTTGATTTAATAATTTTAGTTTAATTGTATTTAATCATGCTTTCAAAATAAAATACAGTTGCACCAAAAAATGAATATAAAGTGATTTAACATTTTAACTCACTAGAACGCTAAATTAATGATAACCCTGAGCTTGTTTCATTGCAACGAGACGGTTTCTTCTGGGGGTAATAGGAGACAATGACACCCGAAGTGTGTTGCTTATGTCCAGTTTATTCCGTTGTTTTGTTTTGGTTACTGTCACTGCAGAAAACCCCGTTTCACACAGATAGGTTGTCGGAAATGGCAACAGGGATTTAAGTGCTGTGGTGGCAATTTTAGGGTATTCCGCCATGACTTTAATCCAGAACACCGGCAGAGTTGTTGTCTCGAACGTAGTTTTAAGGCCGCCTTCATTTGCAATCTCCAGCAGTTGATCTTCTTGCACAGACATGCTAGATTCGCCTGATTTGTTGACAAATGGGTTGTGGATCCATTCCTTACCAGTTCGTGGGTCTTTTGTGGTTGGGAAGTAGCGATCAAACTCTTTTAAAAGAAGCAAAGACAGGTGATCGTGCACCAACTGGGAGAATGAATGTTTAGGCTGTCTCGCCTAAAATCCCCGCTAATGTCTGAAACATGTCTAAAATGCTTCTGTTCACGCACCGTCCCCACAACTTCAGTTTGGCTTTAATTGCAGCAACTTTGTCTGCCAACTTGAAAACAGCTATCACATTTGTCAAAATTGGAAAATAGAGACATACAGAATTCAGAAATCATAATTGAAGCTCTAGTAACAGAACAAATTTCAAGTTATGATTTACCGCCTCCTAATTTGAGTGGACATTTCATAGATAAGAACCGCACAAACCCGAGAGAAATACACCACAGTAAATAAAATGGAAGTAATTTAATGTTCCTTTGGCGGCCCGGTACCATTTGATCCACGGACCGGTACCGGTCCGCGGACCGGGGGTTGGGGACCACTACTTTAAGCGATTGGAGTATGTATATATCTCAATATCACGAAAATAAGCATTTTGTGTTTGAAAAATTTTCAGTTTATGAGTTCTAATTTCTAGCCGTCGATAGATTGTACTACCCCTTTATCTTATAATGACCTCGTAGGCATTCAGATCCTCAATAACCTTAAAATTATTACAAAGCGTAGGGAGGTTCACTTTCAGTGGATCCCCTGCCACGTCGACGTCCCTGGCAACGAAGTTGCGGATATCTTGGCAAAAAATGGCTGTTCTGCAACGGCAACTACAGACTATGAACTAACTTTTCAATAGATTTTCTCCATGGCGAAAAATAGTGACCGGCAGGTTTGGTTCACCCTCCCTCCCCCCCTGCCCATCCCTGGTACGGTAGGAAAAGACCAGGAGGCGTATTGGATTTCGGCGAAGACAGACAGGATCAAACGGCTGTCTCGAGACTTAGTAGTGGGCACCTAAGATGCATGACATTCGATTCTGGCCGCAGGGTCTTCCCAACGTGTACCAAGTGCCAACTGTTACCGGCTTCCCCCGAACATATCCTCGATTGCTTGGGGCTCACTTTGGCGGATGTCCTTGATTGCCCACTTCTGGTGCTTGACTTTGCTAGAGTTCATGGTCTCATGGATTTGATCTAGCTGCTGCTAGATCCTGAAGGATTAGACACAACAACAAACCCCTTTATCTTATTACTAAAAGCAGTACAATTATACAACATCCTAAAAATACAAAACCAAAAATTACATAGTACAATAAAGACGCATTAAATAAAATGATGCGAGTGCGAAGCAAACACTAAGAAAACATTTAATGAATTCGGTTTGCAAATGTAAAGATTTAAAATGACCAAAAAATGTATCAAATCATCAAAGAAAATATCAAGAGTGGATGGTAGACTAATGAGCGTTCTTACAAATTGGGGTAAATGGTTGATTTTTAAAATTATTTTTGCTGAAAATCGGTTTATGGAAAAATTATTCTGCTGCGAGTATTATAAGGGGGTATATGAATATTCATCTCATTGAGTGGGATGGTACAACTTACTTTGTTTTTTAAACAGTATTATAAAATTAAGCAAAGAGACAGTTCTGAATTTGAAAAAGAACATATTGCATTTGGATAGTAACAAAAAATTAATGGTACGCACTCTACGTTTATGAGTGATGGCAACGGCTTGGCGATTTTTTTTGGCGCACTTCTAGTAACGAGTTACGATAAATTAAGGCAACCCATCTTTCGTTGCTGTTGTTGTAGTTTTCATGGCAACCTCGGCAAACGGAAACTTTTAATTTTCATTTTGAATATTCTAGAAAGTTCTTCCAATATCCGCGTTAAAGTCGTTTGATTTCATTGATTCGTTTGAAATTTTTTCTTTCCTCCCATTTGTTATTTTGTTTTTAAAATATCCTTTGATTCCATTGGCCCTTTTAAATCGTTTTCTGTGATACCATTGGTCCTTTTATTTGTATTTTGACAGTTGTGGAATTTTTATTTTGTTATAATAGTTTTCATGACAGGATTAAGAGTTCTGTTTTTTTGACCATTTTCGTTTTCATTATTTTTTTACGAGAGAATTCTGACTTTATCAGGTATTATTTCTTGCTTTTTTTCTTTTGTAAATCTTTTTCCTTTTTCAACATGCTCACTGTATTTAGTGTAATTGATAAGTTTCAGGTTATTCTTAACATTCGTAGCTTAGTTTCTCTGCTGGTTCACAAATGTGTTTTGATATGTGCTTAAGCATACTACTTTTTGTGAAAGTTTTTTTATTTAAAAATATACTTTTTAAAACGTTCTGAAATATGTTTAAAAAGTGTGTTGTAAAAAGAAAAAAAAATTGTGACATTAGAGTTAGGAAATAATTCTTTACTTGGCAACTTTAGAAGTGCGCCAAAAAAATCGCCAAAGCCGTTGCCATCACTCATAAACGTAGAGTGTAGCTGTATCAAATTAATAAAACAGTTGATATTCACAAAACTCACCATTTTAAGAAGAAATATATTTAAAACTTTTTCAATATTATAACTGAGGTAGTTATACGATGTATACATTCCAAGACTATTTAAGATTACATTTAATCCCATTATTCAATACCGACAGAAATGTTTAGTAAGCATCTATATTACAAACATTTTCACATGAGAGTGTGTTTTTTTGTTGTGTCTGAATTCCGTTTTGAAATATACATCAATGAAGTATTTCCAAACATATTTATACATGCATCCTAATTCAATTTTAGATGTCTAGACATAGAAGTATTACAAGTATTGAGGTTATTTGTTGGGATTATAATGCATATATAATACTGAGAATAAAGTACTTTATATACCTCTACTATTATTACTTTTATACCTCTACTATTATACTATTTATTACCCTCAATTTTATCTTAGAAATAAATTACATTAAGTATAATGGCACGTAAAGATAATAATAATCTTAAATTTTACCCAGCTATCGTTGCGCAAAATAATTATCTAATTAGCAAATATTACATTGTAAAAATATTAGAGGGTTACAAATATTAATTTCGTCATTATTGTTGTCGTTTGATTGCTGTTCAATCGTCGCTATCCTCATTTTTAGTTTTTTCTTTCCTTATCAAAAGTGTTACAGGTTTGGCTTATCGCTCAATGATATTTTTGATACTCGGTTAAAGTAAATAAAGCTCTTAAAGTAAAGAAATACAACTGAAAGATTAACAGTGTAAGCAAACAAAATCGGAAGAAGATAATTTTACTTCAGTTTATCCAATGCTCTCCCTCGGTAGATAACTGAGCTACTTTAAAATGTTACCAACTGAACTAACCATTTCCGAAACATGTACGAAAAGCACGTCTTGAAACTAAAGATCTAGCACTCTGTTTCTCAACCTTTTTATGGTTGACGCGGCACACTAAAAATATCTAGAATTATTTGCTGCACACCTGAATACAAAAAATGTAACAGTTATATAATATATATATATATATATATATATATATATGTATATATATTATTATATTATTATATTATTTTTTTTTTCAATGATAGGGCTGAGCCTGATTTTTGAAAAAGTTAAATCAAAACGAGATTTCCAAAGTCATCAGACAAGTTGGCGTTTCATCGTCAGCTTTTAAAAGTCTTTCTCGCTTTTTGGATTTGATTTCTGTCAATGCTGAAAATCAAATTCACAGAACCATGAAGATGTAAACGTCAGAATTTTAATAGCTTTCAAGCTGCTTGTAGGGTACAAATTTCTGACAGAAAGCCAAAACTCATCCAAACTTTTCTCGAAGAATGTTGAACGGTAAATCTTATCGTTTCTCTAATCATTGAGCTGCTCTTTTTCTGTAAAATTTGGTGTCTTGCAAATTACAAATGGGTTGATGAACCATTCATATTCGTCAACTGAAAGCGAAGGAGAGTAGCTTCAAATGAGGTTTGAAGTTTGTCAATGGTGCTTATAACTTCGTCTGCAATATTTTTTTTCTCGACTGAGATTCATCAACAGCCGGAAAGCAGTCAAAATTTCAGATTTCCACAGAGTTAATTTTCTTCAAATTACTTCATTTTTGATGTTGATGTGGCGATATTCACGGAGGGACCTTGAAGACTTAAATTCAGAGAGTTCATCTTTTAATTCAAGTCCGAGAGAAATTGAACTTTAAGCCGCCAAATCTCTTCTTGAAGAGAAAATCCAAAGATTTTTTCGACCTCCAAGAACAAAATCACCTCTGCTTTCAGGTGTGAGTCGTTTCAAAACCTTTTCAAAATTTCCTACAAAAGCCAACACACGATGTGATGTAAAAGAGTTGTGTAGTCTGAATGCATTGCATCGCGCAGCTGAGAGAAAATTCGGGATTTAAGAGGTCAGCGCTTGATGAAATTGACCACTTGGATGACTTGGTTCATTACAATTAACATATCTGGAAAAGGTTGTGAAAGAAAGATTCTGTGTGTATCATGCAGTGGACGCTTATAATAATTGGGGGTGGAGTGGTCGTTCACGGTAAGACGTTTGTCGCCAACTAATTTTTATCGCCAAATCAAGATGGCGGCCGAATTCCGTAACATCAGATAGGGTTGCCACAACAAAAACGGCAGATATGAAGAAAATCCGCATAAGGTGAAAGTTACCGACATTTGGTGACAAATCGCTTTCTTACCGTGAACGACCACTCCACCTAATTGGGTTTTCCTGGCCAACAAGTGTGATAAATCCTTTTTAGTTTCCTAATGTTGATGGACATCCGTCTGTGCAAACACCAAAGCAGATTTTCCACAGCAAACCAAAACTTGAAATGTTTTCTTTTACAAGCTCAAAAATGTCTTTTCCTGTGGTCGTGCTCTTCAAATCTTTGCAGAAAAGATACTTATTCAAGAATTTGTCATATTTAACAAATAAAGTAAAAGTAAGGAGCTGTGCTTTACCACTGATATCTGTCGACTGATCAATCTGAAATTACCAGAGTTCACTGTCGTGCGATTCGAAATGCTCGCCAATTTGGTTTTTGAGGTTTGAAGATAAATTTTCGATTATGCGGGATATTGTGTCATTGGATAATGGTAATTTCTTGACCGTCGGTACAGCTACACTCTACGTTTATGAGTGATGGCAACGGCTTGGCGATTTTTTTGGCGCACTTCTAGTAGCGAGTTACGATAAATTAAGGCAACCCATCTTTCGTTACAGTTGTTGTGGCTTTCATGGCAACCTCGGCAAACGGAAACTTTCAATTTTCATTTTGAATATTCTAGAAAGTTCTTCCAAAATCCGTTAAGGTCGTTTGATTTCATTGATTCGTTTGAAATTTTTTCTTTCCTCCCATTGGTTATTTTGTTTTTAAATTATTCTTTAATTGTATTGGTCCTTTTAAATCGTTTTCTGTGATACCATTGGTCCATTGATTTGTATTTTGACAGTTGTGGAATTTTTATTTTATTATAATAGTTTTCACGATAGGATTAAGTTTTGTTTTGGGACCATTTTCGTTTTCATTATTTTTTTACGAGAGAATTCTGACGTTATCGGGTATTATTTCTTGCTTTTGTTTTCTTTTGTAAATCTTTTTCTTTTTCAACATGCCCACTGTATTTAGTGTAATTGATAATTTTCACGGTATTCTTACCCAACATTTGTAGCTTAGTTTCTCTGCTGGTTCACAAATATGTTTTGATATGTGCTTAAACTTACTACTTTTTGTGAAAGTTTTTAAAAAATATACTTTTTAAAACGTTCTGAAATGTATTTAAAAAGTGTGTTGTAAAAAGAAAAAAAATTGCGACTGAAAAAGAGTTAAGAAATAATTCTTTCTTGGCGACTTTAGAAATGCGCCAAAAAAATTGCCAAGGCCGTTGCCATCGCTCATAAACGTAGAGTATAGCTGTACCTTTACCGCTTCCTTTCCCAGCATTGTTTTGACAATGATAGTTAATGCTGGTGAAATGATGAACTCGGCATCGATGTGTGCTTTTTTGAGTTGTGTTATTAACTGTGTAACCTTGAGCTAGCAATCAACCTCTTTTCCGGCATCTTCATGTAGTTAAAAAAAATTTTGCTGTTTTATTTTGCTGCGCTGCCAGGTTTTAAAAATATTCTCTTGGTTTATTTTTTAACCTCTGGGTGTGAAGTGTGTGTGTGTTTCCAAATGTCTTTTCAGATTGCTAAGAACGAGAGCATCATTTGCGAGTTTCTTTTTGCAGACTACACAAGATGGTATTTGAGTGTCTTCCGTTTGAATTGCGATGAATCCCAATTCGACGTAGTGATCTTTATACTTCCGTTTGTTTGGTTGTTTATCTTCTGTTTGTGAAGCACCAGTTTATTAAATTTTTGTTCTCATTGTGGCTAAATTAATAAAACATTTGTCAACAACACTGGTGTCCAAAATTATCTTTGCATGCATAGAATCGCGGATTTCTAAGAAACTGTGAACTATAATTTTATGAATTTGTCTGGAATGAAACATAACATCATACCACATAAATACAAAGGGAAAAAAAACTAAGAATACTGCATATGATATAAAGCTAGCATGAAACTATAAAAATGGACGTAACCAACTTTCGGCGATTGGACGGAACCAACTTTCGGTTATTGGACGTAACCAACTTCCGTCGATTGGACGAATCCCACTTTCGGCGATTGGACGGAACTAACTTTCGCCAATTGGACGGAACCAACTTTCGGCGATTGTACGAAACCAACTTTCGATGATTGGACGGAGCCAACTTCCGTCGATTGGACGGAACCAACTTTCGGTGATTGGACGGAACCAACTTTCGTCGATTGGACGGAACCAACTTTCGGCGATTGGACGGAACCAACTTTCGGTGATTGGACGGAACCTATTTTCGGTAATAGGTCGGAACCAACTTTCGGTAATAGGTCGGAACCAACTTTCCAATATTGGATGAAACCATCTTTCAACGATTGGACGAAACCAACGATCAGCAATAGATTGGAACTAGTTTTTGACAAATGATCGGAACCAGCTTTTGGAAATAGTTAATAATCGACTTTCGACAATAGGACGGAATTAAATTTCGGCAATTCGAATGTATATTGCAAACATTGTATACATTATTCCACTCTGCAAGCTCTTGATATCGATTTCTCTGACCCATACTAAGTCGATAAAGAGCTTAAAGACATCAGACAGAAGGGCTCACTGTTAAAAGCCAACATCCGACATAACCGGGAGCTGAAACAAAAGGAAACAGTTAAATGGATACCAGAATAATTTACCACTATTGTTGAACGATGCTTAAACACTTCAAATGGGTAGGAAAATTGAAAGAATGGGTGCATATTCACAATCTACGCATCAGTGGACGAATCCACAGCATCAATTTTGTAATCTCTACCACTTACGACTGCTGCTATAATATTAAGGTAAAACTAGGAGAGTCTGCGCACAATTGAACATAATAATAAAAAACAATCTAATTATCAATTTTTTGGTAAACTATTCATGAATAATTGTGACCATTTGTTTTTTATGCAATTTAATTGCTATTTTGTTGTTATGCTTTAATCTAATACAACATCTATCATAAAACCAAGAAAGCTATTTTGCGCAATCGATCTTTATAGGGTAGGAGAGATTGTTCTTAATAAAAACTACAATTAAATTTTTAACAATAATAATTACACTTAAATGACATTATTGTGAGGTTCTTGTAAACAAATATTATTGTATTAGGAGTAAATATTTCAACCTAATGAATAAAGGATCAGTAAAATGAACGAATTTTAAGAAAGAAGACATTTTAATTAAAGAAAATAATTAAAGAAACAGAAAAAGGAAACCCAGATAAGATTACAAAATTACATTAAGTTACTTGATCGCACGTTTAACTTAAAATTAGTCCATTTTCATTTCTAGTTTCAATGTTTTCTTGTTTGCTGACCGAAGTTGCCGTCCACAATCGATTCATTTATTGTTTTAAATTGTGCAGCTTTCGTGCAACCATCTGCCACAAGTAACACATTGAATCCAGTCACTGGTCAAAGTTGCCTCCTGTTACAGTTCCAGACATTTAATGCACTCATCCTCATTGCTCTTCGTTTTGTTTCCTTCAATTCTTTTGGATCCCACTTTTTCTGGAACGTAAGCACTCTCCTTTCTCATCTTAATTAAAGTTCCTGGTGGTGCATCTCTGGCGTATTGAGATTTAGCGTAGACTCCTTTAAAATGCAGAAAGGTGGCAGGAACTGCCCTTATGCATTGCAGCAAGCAAAAATAGCTACCATCTCACCTTTTTCGGCACTAGTGACAACATGAACATCTTTACTGCCTTTTGCAGCAACCACTTTATCAGGGTCATTGTTTAGCGATTTTTTTCTTAGATTTTTTCAATCGTCTCCAGGAATGGCCTTTCTCCTGATACTCCGAACCCCCCATACCTAATTACCTATCTTGAGCGTAAGGGCTTTACGACTGACACTTTTCTTTCGTAGTATCCTTTGGCGTGAGAAGAGATATAACCTGACGACCTTCTGCTTTCCCCAAAGCGTTCAGACCTCACGGTCGGCAGGGTAGGGAACCAGCGAACAAAATAAGGGGTTCTCTAGACGGTCAGTCGCTGACCACTCGTAAATGGTGATCGATACCAGAGGTCATTTAAAGGGGATAACATCTGCCATGCCGCTGGTGTAAGCGATATTTTAGTTGTAACAAAAGTTAATCTGCCGCATAGTAAAGATTAATAACAACTTCATTATTTTTTACAAAATTATTTTTCAGCAAATTAATTTGTTACCAAAATTATTTCAAAAATTATGTTTTTTTTTTTTTTTTTTTTTTTTTCAAAAATTGTTTCAAAATTAATTTTTTTTTAGTTTTACATATAATTTGCAATTTATGCAAAATTTCCAATATGCTGCGTAATCTCTCCTAGCATGAAAACGAATAGGAGCAATGCGCAATCTATGCAAAGTAACAGATGCGCAAACTCTCCCATTTCGGTAGGAGAGATTGCGCGGTCTTTTATTTAAACATGGCCGCTTCTAGAAAGAACCGTTGGTGTTCGCAATGTTCGTCTATGTCAGTATCCTAATGAGAAACCGTTTAATTAAAAAAATATTTTGTACCATTATACTATTATTATTTTGTAGTATAAAATACAGAGAAAGAGGTATGAAAATTCAAGCGCTTATCTTGGGGAAATAATGCAAAATAGCGATGTTTTATCCTAAACGCTCGGAACAAACAACCTGCACTTTCAAGTAGACACTCCACTACTGCTGTTGTACAACTATATGGAGTCGCTGCGCGCGCACTCAACTCTTTCTCCCCTAACCTCTTTGTGCGCAATCTCTCCTCTCTTTACCTTATACATAGTTCACAGCAATGCAATCACATTAAAGAAATTTAAAGACTTAGTTATTTCACAAATCTTTTGATTTTAAGAAGAGCTAATTGGAAACATCGTCAATTACAATTGGGAAAAAATCATATCAAATAAACACGCGGGAAAACTAAATTTAAAAAGAGCTTATTTTAGTAACCGGTTGAGGTAATTACAGATACTATTTCAAAGTTACAAAGGCCATGCAATTTTAATTATTTGTCACAAACCTCACTGCACATTTGACAATTTCTCGTGGCACACAGGTTAAGAAGCACCATATTCATTAAGCTTTACAGAAAAGCCTTTCATTAGGTAACAGCTTGATTCTAAATCCTTTGCTGATAGTTTTAATAGTTTGAGTGGTTTCTCCACATCCATACCAACAACATTTTTCATTTTATACAGATTTTTACAACTTCAAAACTCCTGCCCTTTTCAACACGTTTTGACCGAAGCATTTTTGTTTTCAATCCTTTTATATCTTTACAATGATAGTAAATTTAAAATTTGGATTTGAAAATTTTTAGCTTAAATTAACTTGAAAATTTGGATTTGACTTCATCGTTTTAGGTTTTTATTCCGAATATTCTAAAATAAGAGAGCTACTCGGAAAACAGAATAAATACCTTAGAGTCTAGGCGTTAATGCATCACTGCGACGTTAATTAACCACCTTTGTTAGTTACATTTTAGCAAGGAATTGATTTCGATGTGATTTATTTTTTTGCAGGTATCTGTCCTACAACCCCATCCAAGAACTTGAGGAAGGCGCATTCTTGGGATTGGACAGTTTAGAAAGACTGTAAGTATAGCGTAAAGTTAGTAAATAAAGTTAGTGCTGTATTATCTTTTTATAACTACAAATGTGAAATTTTAGTGCTTTTTTTTAACATTTCGCTGTCCCATTTTCGACACTTTGCTAACGTAATCTTTACGAGGATGATTATTCTCGTGAGATGTCTTTCTTTAAGATTGCAAAGGGACTTGAAAAGTACAATACCGACAATTTTAATTTATGTAATTTCTCTATTCCTCTTATTTCGTTTCAAAATATTCTAAGGACTTGGATAAATGGTCCGTCATACGACGGATGCATAAAAAATTTATTTACTTTGGTCAAACTTGATTTATATATGTTTTTTAAATCTGACCGTACGTGATCACTGGCTCTGTATAAACCTTTTCTCACGACTATCTGTCAACTTTTGTTGTGATCACTGGCTATGTGAAAATCATAATTCACTCTAGACTGAGTAAAAAACGAACTCGAACACAAAACTCCAAAATTTCACTCACAAAATAATTATAAAACCCCTTATCAAACGATTCTGACAGGCGACCATACAAATGGCTCACGCCACAAGGAATGGCATAGCATATCTTCGGATGGTCAGAAGACCCCTCACCACCACCATCAGCACAACCCACCACTTATGAATTACAATCACCACAGATTCCACCAGGAAGTGTGATAACCCGCGTGACATTCAAATGTTGTCTTTACCGCGTTACAATTCAGACAGGCGTGAACACTATGTATAAACCTTTTCCCACCACTATCTGACAACTTCCCTTGCTTTCGCATGGTGTTTTTAGAGCAATGCTGGTAAAACAATATTATTGGAAAACTTAATTTTTGATCAACACTGGTACAACGATATGAGCTGAGTAACGGCAATCGTTTTAAAATCAGCTTTAGAAGCTATCAAAAACGGAGAGCAACATCATATCCGAAATTATAGTCTTTCTCGAATGGTTGCACAGCAAGGGAAAATCCAGTGTCCTACTATGGATACCAGCACATGTCAATATTGAGGGAAATGAATGTGCAGATTCTTTGGCCAAAGAAGCTAGAGAACTTGATCAGACGTGCACCACCATCACACTTGCTGATGCTAACGCAGTGACCAGATATAGAATTATGACTCACACATATAAGAAACCCTTTTTAACAGAATTCAACTGTCCCAGAAACATCCCATCCACTATTGCCAGGCTTAGAACTGAGCATTATAGGGGCATGAAGATCCATCCGGACAAAACAAGAACCTATGCCCATTGCAAAAACTGCCCCGAAGTCCAACTCACGCCCAACCACATCTGGGAATGCCCAACTGTTGCGGTGAATCATTTGAAGATTGGAATGGTTCCACTCAGGGACCTATTACGGGAGATCCTCTACAGCTGGGATGCACCAGCATTGGCAGAGGCTGTGTCCAATGCTTTTTATAGAATCTAGACCGCTACCCCACTACAATATTGCTTGTCCATGGACACGCGAACAACAACAGCAACAACGGCAATCGTTTAATCCTCAATGTTATTTGCATGGCGATTTCGAATTTTATGGTTTTTGATACTTCGAATTTCCTTTCGCTCGTGACATCACACAACCAATCAAAACAATTAGGAACTCCGCCCTAATCGTGATGTCACAACCAATAAAAACTTCAAGCCACGGAAACACAGGAAATCTAGCATTTTATATAATTATTAGTATGACTTTTTTATGCTCAATATATATTTATCTATGAGAGTGTTTTCAGTATGAACAAACAAACCAGTCATTTGGCTAAGATTTTATTTCTGCTGTCCAAATGCTTTCGCAAGGTGCATATTGGAGTTACCTTAAAATGTAGTTTATTGTCGTTTTTGTGACGTTTGGCGTTTTATCATGTTCAAAATAGTCACAGAAAATATAATCCGCCCAGAAACACAACCGCCATCTACAGTTAGCTTGACAGAAAATGTCTCTCACACACAAGGTGCTTTTTAAACGTACTGAACAAACTTTTAGGAAACGTAAAAAAATACATTAAAGAAATACCATACTCACACAGAGATGTACGTTGTAAGGGCCACCCAGATGTGTCATAGAGTACACCCCTGCCAACTCTTGCGAATCTTCCATAAAAACCCCAATTTTTTCTGGTCTTCCGCACAAAAAAATGTATTCTGGAATTTTCGTTTTAATGTAGAAAATTTCCAAATGTTTTTTTCCAAAAAAAATTTCCTGGACAATATATCGCACCCCGGCAAGAAAAGTGACGCAACCCAAAATTGCAGAATTTGTGAAACATCAACTTAAAGGATACTATAATACTTATATTGAAATCGTATAAATTTCTTTTAAATTTTAGGTAAGTATTTGTGGTGATAACATTTACTACATTTTTATATGGTGAATATTAATATGGTACTGGGTACTCATTCATATTTCACGCTGGGGCATTTCATTCATATTTTTCAATGATATAACCTTGATAAGACGCAATCTGTCAACCATCTTACAGAATCAGAAGCGGAAATAAATGTTTTGCTTTCGGAAAAGAAGATTATCGCATGCGCAAATAAATTGCTGTCTCTAGCGGTTTGAAGGCTTTTTTAACAGCAGCAGAGACAGGCGACATTTTGTCGCCTCATGTTATGGTTATTGGTCCATGTTATGGTTATTGGAAGCTTGTATATCAATTTATCTTAAGGCAACTGCTAGAAACATCGATGTCAAATATAAGTACTCAGCATTGTTGTTGAGATTTCTTCAAAAAGTGTGATTGACTTATCTACTAGTAGTCACATGACTGCGTGAAACTCACATGAAAAAGTGGCTTGATTGGCCGGTTCAGCATCTTATCACATCGCAATGCAATATAACATCTTATGACATAGTAGATCTATGAATGTGCATTCCTATAGAATAGCGACAAAATTGGTGAATTTGCCAAGGTCTACTACTATCTCACAGGGGGACAAATCAAATGATCAGTCGAAGCATGAGCATCTTCTTTCCTCCTGTGGACCAATGAGATAATGAATACTCGTTTCCACCTGACGGTCGAAAGTGGTCTAAGGTTCACGTTGCTACTTGTTCCGGTTACATGAGCCTGGGTACATGAAAAGGTTACCAATTTTTACACTATGTACTCCATTCTGACAAACTTCGCCGGACACCCATTCACAAAGCAAGGGCTGTTGCTTAGTATTTTGGTGGTTATTCCCGCATCTTAAGCGGCATGTTTAGCATCCAATTGCCTCCCAGTTACTCACTGGTCACGGATGATTCCCACACTATTTTTTATCGTATAGGAAGCAACAGCTCTGGCCTCTGCACGTGCGGAGAGGTAGGGGACTCTATCCACTACGTCTTCCATTGCAAGCTAACAGAGCACCTCCGAAGTGAGCTTCTTATCCACAAAAAGGCTCTTACGACATATTCCAATAACCCAAAAATTTTCAAGGCTTTCATTGCCTAAGGCAGTTACGTGACTGAAAAGCTTATGCCCAGTAAAGCCTACCTCCTTTCTCTCAAAAGTGCAAAAAAAAACATAGTTTACGGTTAAACTATGTTTTTAAATTTTTTGTTGTTGGTGAGTACCTTTAATGTTAGTAGGGAAGGTGCCTTGACTATTGGCTGGAGAAGGCACTCGCTGGAGGCCCGTAGGAGATACGCATATAAATGTATCTGTGCCCGCCAAATTGGCAACACCATCTGCCCTAGATGGAGGTAGCTCATTTTATGAGCTGCAGGTCAAATATTTCCTTTTAAGAAGGTTAGTTCATAGCTTAAGAACTTTGACCGTCTAAACCTGGATACCGGTACTTCGGCATTGCTCACGCCGCATAGGCTAGCATCTTTCTCAAGGTGTGCACACTGCAGCTCATTTGGCGAGGGCAGCTGCGAGTCAGAAAACATGTCTAACTTGGAAGACGCGAATTTTGACTGTCCCTTACCGGACAAACCACCCTCACTTGGCCGATCACGTTCACGTCCCTCCTTAGCCATCAGAGGACTTTTCGAGCCGAGCGTCCTGGGTCTGTTCTGCTTTCATTTCCACTCGAGGATTTCCTCAGTTGCTCAATTGAGCGACAAACTGATATGCCCAAGATAGTGAGAAACGGCGAGGTTCTTCTCCACATAAGGAAGGAATGAAGAAGGTGGTTATTCCGTATCGTTTTTGGACTGGTCAGCATACACCCCTGATCTGAATCCCATCGAGCATCTATGGAATGAATTAGAGTCAGGATACGAAGTTTGGAACCAAGGCCTACTACAAAGAAACAGCGGAATGGAAACACGTACTACCTATCGCTGTGTTCCAAAGCATGTCTAGTTAGATCGGAAGGCATGTCTAGAGGGATCAGTGTGCGTGTATTGGAGTCAAAGTGAACCAACACCTTAATGTTTGTCAATAAATGTTTTGTTTCTGCTCCAGGTGTCTGGTGACTTTTGTCAGTACAGTGTATTTCTTCTGTTGCAAAAAAAAAAAAATGTTATCTTTAAGGGGTTCCGGGACACAAAAATCGTCAAATTTTGAAATTTTTTTTATTATTTTAAGAAATTTTCTGTGTTTTTCTGCTTATAATGACGTCTAAATCATGTTTCTATCTTAATTAGAACTACAGATAAAGTAATTTTTGTGGTGCGTTCTTTTGAAAATCTAACACTCATGACAGTTGTTGCCATGGCAACAACATGTCTTTAAAACTTTAAATGCGTTTTTCTCCATGATATTTTTTTTCAAGATTTCCTGTATTCAAATTGCTATAAGTCGAAAACCGATAAAGTTTAAGGGTTGAAATTTGGAATATATCTTTTTCAAACATTATACTTTAATTTTGATTCAGCAAATTTAAAACAAATACTTACTTTTAAAAATATGACTTTTTTAAAAAAAATTACCTTAAAATTTTCAAAAATTTTCATTCAAATATTTTTATTTTTTATTAAACTATTATTTTTTAAATTGCTGAATCGTAATTAAAGTTTATAAATTTCTGAATAATTCACTGCAAGAATTTTGAAAATTGATCTAGAATATTTTAATTTTTAACAATTAAAAATAACCCCTCTATTTTTTCAAAAATTTTTTAATTAAAATTTAAAAAAAACACGTTTGGAAAAATTTTGTGTTGTGATTTCACTTATTAGTTAAATGGGTAATCAGTACAAAAAAATTCAAAATTCTAAATTAATTAATAATTTTTTTTTTCAATGTGTCCCAAACCCCCTTAAACTCCCGATTCTGAAAAAAAAATTAAATTAACGTTGCTGTTCTCCAAACAAAAATTCATATAGAACTAGGTAAGAAATAACGATGTGGTTTAATAAGCGGTTAAGGAGATTCCACTAAATTTGAAATAGAACAATGAAACTGTTTAAATAAATGAGCATCAAAATTAATTTCTCTAAGCATTCTAATGCTTGAATACGCTAAGAATTTAAATCTGAAAAATAAGTATTTTAATCCTAAAATTGAAAAATACATATTATTTTTTATTTTCGATTAACGTTTAAAAGGAATAATATCACTTACCTGCAGGAGAAATTCAACGCTTATTTTTTTAACCGATCCAATTAAATATACCTCTAAAGAAATCACCAGCCATTTGTGCGTTAATGCAAAATGTGCTTTGAGTAAAAAAAGTTGAAGATGGGAAAATAAAAAAAATTACAAATCGGATCATTGGAATTTATTTACCTCTTAATCCTTTGAATCATTCATAAAACTAAGCTGCAAAAACGAAAGCATAAGAAATCAGATCTGTGAAGATTTTGAGTCTGTATTTTCTTTATTAAAAAAAACACTTTTCAAGATCTAAGCTAATTAAAACTGATTTTTTTCCTCAGTAATTCTCTGTTAATAGATACATTTGATCATTTTTTGCAGAACTCTTTTACTATCTAAAATAAATATATGATTTCAAGTCGATAACGTCATCTTTGGTAGGACTGATACCATCTTATTTCTTTATACATGGTTTATTTATGCAAGAGCATCATTTTGTTTTAGAATTACGTTTAAATGAAACCTTTTTTAGCTATTTTGTTTTTGCATATTGTTCACTTAATGACATTGTATGGTCGTATCACCACCTCTGGTTGCAGTACAAGTACTCTTTCTTGGTACTTTAGGCCTAGTTCTTTTAGGATTTGTTCAAGATCTCCAAAAAGAACAGCTCTCTTTGAGGATCCTAAAATCCTCGGTCAATTCATGAATAATCTACGTATCTTTAGAGCAAATGTTTTGTATAGAATTTGAAGTTGAGGCATTATTACGTGGACCATTATTTTTTGAGAATGTTAATACGAATGAAGTTACTGGGAATTGTGAATGATATTGTTCGATGTTCCAAATTTTTTTCTGTCTGAAATTTAATACAAAAGATTTACAGAACATTTCGTTTCAATAAGATGAAGACGCACATCTAGTTCAGCCATGCAAATTTTAAAGAACGCATTTTTTGGCCAAATAATGTCAAAATATGTTGATGTCGGTTGGTCGCTTGTTTCCCTGATTTGACCTCATCACACTTTTCCTATAGGGATACTTAAGGGAATAAGTCTACGCTAACAAACCGACAACGATTCAACACTTAAAACAAACATCGCTAAAAAAATCGATGAAATCACTTCGGAAATATGTCCAAACGTAAAGGAAAATTTTATCGAAAGATCCTGCATTTTCAGCCATGCTAGAATTGGTTAGTTCACCGATGTACTATTCCACGAACAGTAATTAATTGAGCTAACAATCTGTACAACAATTTAACAACAAATATCTTTCATTTAAAGAATTAAATTAGTATTAAAGTAGTAAATCTTAAATTGATCAAATAGACAATAGGTTTACAGCACGTGTAGTTTCAACTACACTGCTGGCCACCCAAATTGCAACACCAAGAAAGACAAGAGATATCACAACAAAATTTATTTTGTAGATAACATGTTGACCAAGTATCAAATGATTATAGCCTTCTGTGAAGTGTGGTTCCTGCAAAAATCAGTACCCAGAGTAGCCGCCATTCTTGGAGATCACCGCTGCCACACGCCTCGGCATTGATTCAAAGAGACTTTGGATGTGTTCTTGGGGTACAGCAGACCAAGCAGCTTCCACACGTTGCCAAAGTTGATCTGGTGTGGCAGCTGGGGATGTAATCTGGGTCAATCGTTGAGCAACCATGGACCACATGTTTTCTTTCGGCGAAAGATCCGGAGAGCGAGCTGGCCAGGGAAGCAATTCAATCTGGCGATTGACGAAGAACCCTTGGACAATGCGTGCCACGTGTGGTCGCACATTATCCTGTTGAAATATGGCTGTGGGCAAGCCCTGAAGGTAAGGAAGGACAACTGGCTCCAACACCTCGGAGATGTAGCGCTGGCTGTTTAAAGTACCGGCAATGCGTACTAGAGGAGTGCGAGAGTGATATCCAATACCGCCCCATACCATAATACCCGGTGCAGGACCAGTGTGGCGGTGCATAACGCAGCTGTTCAGCATCCTCTCTCTACGGTGTCTCCAGACTCGAATCCGACCATCGTGGTGTTGCAGACAGAAGCGTGACTCGTCAGTAAAGACAATTTCATTCCATTCTGCCGTCCACATCCTTCTTTCATCGCACCATTGGCGGCGGAGACGTCTGTGGTTCTACCTCAAGGGTAGATGAAGGAATGGACGTCTTGCGGACAGACCACTCTGCTGTAAACGGCGTCGAATGATACGCGCAGACACTGGATGATGCGTTACAGACTGAATGTGCTGTGCTATGGTTCGTGATGTGGCTGAGCGATCCGTCACTGCCATACGCACAATATGCCTGTCATCACGTGAAGTGATGCACTGAGGTGGATGCGATCGAACACGTCGGTCCGTCGTACCCTCCTGCATCCAACGATCACATATCCGCATTACAGTTGTTTGGTTTCGTCCAACACGACTACCGATTTCTCTGAAAGATAATCCACAATCTCGATAGGCCACTATCCTTCCTCTATCGAACTCGGATACTTGATCTAAAGATGATCGCTGTTTTCTACGAGGCATAATTGATCGTTTTTTTAAACCACACACTGAAATTCTAATCATTTGCATATCTCACATGTTGTAAATTTCATATTACTTGCATGCTTCCTTCAGGGTGTTGCATTTACGGTGGCCAGCAGTGTATATGAAGCTGTTCTTCATGCAGCTTGTCATGTCCACAATGTGAATACTAAAGAGTATTTTCTGAATGAATCATGTCAAATTCAGGTTATGTGGATTGGACATCGTTTAACGTCCCTAACAACAGCTTTGTATCAGAGGTCAACATCACTGACCTACGGCTGAAAATTCCCGTAACTTCTATCGGTGTAGTCTTCGATGGCCATACAGATGGCTAATTACCGTCCATATGGTTTTTAAGGGTGCACGATGCCCCCTGTGATTGAACTATTTCCCAGGGAAATCTGGCAACACACAAGAACTGTTGACGAGTTCGAGATGAGCAGAGGTGAGTCTTTGTGGTGTTCGTAAGTAATGACAATTGGGTGGATCCCATTTTAGTCTGTTTGCAGCGGCCACGACCATTGCAGTATTTTGTACGCATTGTATTGTAAAATAAACGTGTTTATTCATAACTTAGACTGTGTCATTGTGTTCGTTATCACAAAACTCGATCCATTACGTTGCACCCTCGTTCCTCCGGATTTTTGTTCAATACGAACTTCTGAATAAACCAATTTGTGCTAACAATCGTACAACTACTCAACTGCTCAAACAAAACATTCGCGAAATCCGTAAATGTTCTCAGAAAGGATGGACAATGCAGACAAGACAGACCCTATTTGCAGCGTTCCCAGATGCACCATTTGGCCAATGTCATATTCCATAATTTATGTAACAGCAAATGTTATAAATGATATGGTCATTCATGAACTATACATGAATTTTCCCCCAAATGACAGCTGTTCTGTTTGTTTATGTATCCACTGAATTCGAAATGAATTGCAAAGCAATTGAGCATGTGATCGATAGAGCTTCTATTAACAGTGATACCAGTTGCGATTATATTTGTCATTAAGAAAACAATTCGTAAAACAAATTAATGAAAAGGCTTTAACTGAAAGTTATTCCATAAATAGTCAAGATGGAAAAATAATTATCACTTAGGAGCAGATTGTAATGGAATGGCTAAATTAAGCAGAATATTCGAAGATAAATCTTCTTTGATGGCTGAGTAGTGGACAATGTGAAAGGCAATGATCGATGCTTGAACAGCTTATTTATTGCAGTTACAAAATTATGATATATCATCCATCATAATTCCGTGATGGAATTCTGATGGATGATCCGACCAATTTTGCCGATGACGAGATCCCGTCTTCAAGATCTTGCTGGCTTTTTTATGATCAGTTTTCTTCTTCAGACAAAACATCTCGTCCGTCAGCTTCAGGTCAATTTTCCTCTTGTGACGAGGTATCTCGTCCCTCAAGATCTGACCAGCTTTGTTAATGACGAGATACCTCGTCGAGGCAACGTCCAGGAGGGTAAAAGTTTTTTGAATACGTATTTGTAAAGATTAAAAAAAATTGTTTTACAACTATACCTTCATCTAGTTACTGTCCGTGGTTCAAAATTACGTGGTGTTGTCCTTCGATCTTTCCCTTAGGGGATTGATCCAGGAGAGTCGTTAATAGCCCGTTGTGAGACTACTAAACAGGTAACTCCTTTTACGGATAGGAGCGGGTTCTCCCCAGGCGAAATGTGTTATTCTAGTACGACGTAAAGTAAAATTGCCTTACCAGTTAATTATCAGTAGTTACCCAAGATATTAATGTATTATAGTGCAGGGCTCGAAATACCCGGGTGCACAGGTGCACTGCGCACATGAAAATAAAATTGTGTACCTAATTTTTCCCGCTGATGCATGCCGTGCACCTAACGTTAAAAAAGGGGAGGGAACGTTTTATATTATTTTGATGCTTGAACAAACTATTAGTATCGACCTCTCTTGCTCTAAAAGAACGTAATTAAAATTCCTAAATACACACTATTCGAAAACAAAATCGCTGGGCTTTAACGGGTTTGTACAGGAGGAAGGAATTACTTTGTGCCACTGCCACCAGAACGTAAGCTCAGGTGTTGCTTCGTCATCTGACCGTGGTTCAAAATTACGAAGCGTTGTCCCCGGATCTTTCCCATAAGGGACTGATCCTGGACCGTCGTCAATAGCACGTTGTGTTGCTCTAGTACGATGTTAACTAAAAATTACCATTACCTTTGCTACCAGAACGTTCTTATGATCGAAACATTTTCCAGATGGCTCTGTTGAAGCGACTGTCGCTACAACCGTGTGCCGGAGAGTGGAGAATTTAGATGTTTAAATATTTTATGATATATATATATATATATATATATATATATATATATATATATATATATATATATATATATATATATATATATATATATATATATATATATATATATATATATATATATATATATATATATATATATATATATATATATATATATATATATACTAGCTGACCCGGCAAACGTTGTTTTGCCTTATAAATTATTTCTAGTTTCTAGATAAATTCTAGTGTAGACAAAAAGTAACTTACTTATTATAAGTGTGTAAGTATGTGGTATATGCGTGAAATGGTCATGGAACGCTATGAACGATAAGGGAATATAAAAATAACAAACGCCAAACAATATTATTTTCAAGTTATTATAGTTTATTTCTTAAAATTACATATATCACATATTAATTACGACAGTAACACTAACAAACAACATCAATCTTTTAATGCTATAGCGTGGACAATATTTTTTGTTAGCCCATCTTTAGCGAGCACAAACAAACTGGATGGTTTACCGACTCGAGAGCATGCTACGTACAATTGCCCGTGTGAAAAACATGGTGTACTCAAATCTAAGCCACAAACAGACATCGTTTGGCCTTGGGATTTGTTGATTGTCATTGCAAATGCCAATCTAATCGGAAACTGAATTCGTTTGAATTGAATTGGCACATCTGTAGGTATGATAGGAATCCGTGGTATTAAGATATTTTCACCTTTGAACTTGCCATTTAAAATGCTGGCTTCGATAACGTTTTTCATCAATTTTCGAATGACTAATTGCGTACCGTTGCACAACCGTGGCGGGTTTAAATTACGAAGCAAGATAATTGGAGATCCAACCTTCAATTGTAAATTATGCGGTGGCATGCCTGGCAAATCCAGTGAGTTCAAAAATTCTGTGGGAAAATTGACAGCTTCGCTGGCATCGCAAACTGTATCAATAGATTTGTATGATACCAAGTTCCCTGGCAACAACTGTTGTATCTTCAAATTTAAATTGTCAACGTCTGCATTTTTTGCTGCTAAAATAGCTCTTTCTGGGTACAGCTACACTCTACGTTTATGAGTGATGGCAACGGCTTGGCGATTTTTTTTGGCGCGCTTCTAGTAGCGAGTTACGATAAATTAAGGCAACCCGTTTTTCGTTTCGGTTGTTATGGTTTTCATGGCAACCTCGACAAACGGAAACTTTCAATTTTCATTTTGAATATTCTAGAAAGTTCTTCCAAAATCCGTTCAAGTCGTTTGATTTCATTGATTCGTTTGAAATTTTTTCTTTCCTCCCATTGGTTATTTTGATTTTAAAATATCCTTTGATTGCATTGGCCGTTTAAATTTTTTTTTCTTTGATACCATTGGTTTATTTATTTGTATTTCTACAGTTGAGGAATTTTTATTTCATAATAATTTTTTTTCACGGCAGAGTTTTGACGTATTGTTTTTCGCATTTGTGGAATATTATTGTTTCGTAATTTTTTTCTCGGGACCGTTCTGATGTATCAGGTTGTATTATTTCTTGCTTTTTTTCTTTTAAAAATCTTTTTCTTTTTCAACTTGCCTACTGTATTTAGTGTAATTGATAAGTTTCATGGTATTCTTTACCCAACATTCGTAGCTTAGTTTCTCTGCTGGTTCACAAATGTGTTTTGATATGTGCTTAAGTTTACTACTTTTTGTGAAAGTTTTTTAAAATATTCTTTTCAAAACGTTCTGAAAATGTTTAAAAAGTGTGTTGTAAAAAGAAAAAAAGTTTTGACAGTAAAGAGTTAGGAATTAATTATTTCCTTGGCGACTTTAGAAGAGCGCCAAAAACAATCGCCAAGGCCGTTGCCACCGCTCATAAACGTAGACTGTAGCTGTACCTCTTTCTGCAAGCCACTCATGATTTATGTACTGTGTGTGTACATCGGGAAATATTTGTTCAATGAGAGTATCTTGCGAATCAGCGATTGTGCAGAAATCGGTCGGTAATTTTACGTATCCAGTTTCATCTGTAGCAACTTTTCCATCACCGATATCTAAGAGTTGTTTTGAGAATGTTTCAGCGGATGGATCTTGAAGCAGTATTTCGAACTATTTCTGTTGCTCCAAACGATGTCATTTGAAAGCATGAATTGAATGTTCGAATTGACTTCAGGAATACGTTAGAATCTGGATCCGTGCCGATGGTCAATGGTTCAGGTGGTGTTTCAATTTCAGGTAGTTGCACTTTTCCTGACGCGCAACACATCCCAAGTGGCTCATTTTTGAATTTGAGAGCATGACAATGCGGACATTCCTTATCCATAGCACCAATTACCACTTTTGAATGAGCATAATATTCAATATCGGGCTCATACTGGAATGCTAGACGCAAAAATGAATCAGATGTAAATGCACGATGTACCTGTTGGCGTTGTTGGTCATTTGTTCTGCGTCTATTAACCGTAAAACGGGGTGATTGTCGTTGTTCTAAACGTATAACTTCATTGCGCTCAGCTCGTGTATCTTCTGATTGTTCTTGACGCAATTGCTGCATGCTCACACGTGCATCAGCATTTTGTTGCTGGACTTGTTCTTCGGTTCTTTGGGATCTTTTATCTCTCATACTTCTGGACCTACTTGTATTACGGCTCAAATCAGCCCCTTTGCGTTTTCTTGGCATTGCTCACTGTACAAAACACATATAAATAGAATTAATGAAATAACTTCATTGCGCTCAGCTCGTGTATCTTCTGATTGTTCTTGACGCAATTGCTGCATGCTCACACGTGCATCAGCATCGGCCAGGATTATAGCGAAAATATTAGTTTTGTGAAAAAAATTTGAAACAATAGTTGTAAAAAATTCAAATAATTATATAAAAAAAGTATACTTACAACACAAAAGCCGTTGTTGGTTGGAGCTCGTGACACATGTTGAGTACTTTTAAGGTTATGTAAATCATTTGTTTAACTAAAACTTGATTAACTGAACTAATCGTGCCAAATACACGCGCGGCAAATTTTAAGAATCTAAGATTGGTAACACTAAGCATATATCAGGATTAAACTTTAATAATAAAAATAAATGTTTATTTTCTTTAAAAAAATTTTAGTTAAAAAAGTACAGTTAAAAACACTATAATTGATCAGTTATCGAGCGGGATGAAAAATGATTAAATTACTAAATTGGCCATAAAAAAATAGGGGTTGGTGATAAAAAAGTAAAAATTAAGGGTTGTATGTATTTTTTAATGCCACATTATGAAAAAATAAAAACAAAAATTTTCGTCAAAAAATTAAAAAAATTAATTTTAAGGGTGAACAACCCTTATCACTTAGGGGTATGGAAAATAGATAGTAGCCGATTCTCAGACCTACTGAATACGCATATAAAATTTGGTAAAAATCGGTAAAGCCGTTTCGGAGGAGTACGGTAACTAACATTGTGACATGGAAATTTTATATATTAGATATATTAGATATATATATATATATATATATATCATATTACGTTTTTTTTAATGTGCGCCTAAAATATAACCTGTGCACCTAATTTAAAAACTTAGGTGCACCTTGTGCACCTGTATTAAAAAATCTATTTCGAGGCCTGTTATAGTGTTCCTTATTTCTTAGCGAGTTTGGAAGTCTATTGGAACAGATGGGCATACTTGGTAATAAGAAAAACACCATGTATTTCACCGTTCAACAGTTTATTCCGCCGACCAACCGGTATAGTGGTTAAGGTGTTATCCTCTAGATCGGAAGGTTCCTGGTTCGAATCCGGGTCCGGGCATGGATGTTTTTAAGCGTATGGTGTAGAGGCGGCTGGTGCACCTTAAATCTGTCGTGGCCGAAAGTCCTCACGTTGGGTTGGCGTGGAAGTTTGGAGAGTGGGGTGCTAGCTCAGGTGTTGCTTCGTCATCTGACCGTGGTTCAAAATTACGAGGTGTTGTCCTCGGATCTTTCCCTTAAGGGACTGATCCCGGACCGTCATCAATAGCCCGTTGTGTTGCTCTAGTACGACGTTAACTAAAAATTACCATTACCATTACAGTTTATTCCTGAAGACTGCATAAATATGAAACGATACCTAAAACTAACCCACTGAATACAATTCTCATGAGTCCAGTCCCTTATGGTGGCTCCACACCAACGGCGACAGCAACAGAGACAGGCAACATTTTGTCGCTTATCTCTGTTGCTGCTAAAAGAGCCTTCACACCAGCAGCGACAGCAATTTCTTTGCTCATGCGCATAACCTTCTTTTTCGAAAGAAAAACATTTATTTCTGATTCTACAAGATGGCTGACAGATCACGTCTCTCCGCCTTTAATAAAACTCCTTTTATTCTTGTTAGACTTCCTTAGCGACCTTTATCTCCGGTAGAACAATTTTGGTGGAGTGACTTAATTCTAAAATAGAATGCCCAGAATTTAAAAAACAGTAGAAATAAAATAAAATAAGTTGTTTGGAATTAAATAAGTAGCTATGAAGTGGTAATAAATGTTTAAAAAGTAGTATTACATCAGTAAACACACAGCGACAGAGACAAACCGGGAAAAACAAAATTTGTTTGTAATACGCATGCGCAAAGCGAAGAGACGTATGTTTTTGTCCCTGTCGAAGTGTGAAGCCACCATTAGTATCAGTACACCTTTGAAATGTCATTTTCGACAAAAATATCGATTTTCTATATAATTTTGATAGAATATTAAAATATAATCTTTTATCTATAAAATACTGCGCTTGAATTGTGTTTATATCTAATTTAGAACTGACGTTATAGCGTTTTAAAAATTTGTCGTAACTGATTTTTTACACCGGAAGTGTTTGTCAGTAGACGAAAGTCATCTTAAATGTTTGTTTACATTTCTTATTTCTTCTTAATCTCATTATAAAAGCGACAATTTTTATTAAGTAAGCCAAAATTATTAAATTGAAATATATTACTAGATTTTTAAAGTATCTGGCAGCGTATTATTATTTCATTTGGGATTCGAAACTGGCAATAAAATAGCTATTTATTGAGTTGTTTACTTGTGTGTTTTAGATATTTTGAATTCACGTAGCGCTTATTAAAATACGTATTTATTTTGAAAATTTTCATTTTATTTATTTAACCCTTACGCTGCGGCGCTTAGATTTTTTTCAATCGTCTCATAGTACGGTTCTTTGGCCTGCATGTCCGACCCCGCTTACCTAATTACCTAAATTGAGAGATAGAGCCTTGAGTGACATTTATGACTGACAATTTCCTTTCATAGTACTGTGCGACATATCGTTTGGCATGAGATAGGTATTACCGGAGCGACCTTCTGCCTTTCCCCTATAGCGTTCACAAAAGGAGGAACCCTCGAAGTCATTCGCTGACAGCTCGCAAATGATGATCGATGTCAGCTGTCACTTAAAAGGTGGATAACATCCACCGTACACAGATCTATACCATGCCGCTGGTGTAAGCTACATTTTAGTGGTAACAATTGTCTATATGCCGCAGCGCAAAAGTTAAAATGCCTTCCCGGTAAAACCCAGAGTCCAAATGAATGTTTGAATGGTGCGATATGGCAAAGAGTACCAAAAGATGAATTCGTTTGCCTACAAACTTTAAAAATTGGGGTGTGTGATACTCTCATCCAGTTTAACGATGGCTTTAAAGCCTGTTTATCAGTTTTAAAAAACTAAAAATTTCTAATCATGGGTATTTTACCTTGTAAGGATATAGTTACTTGGATCAGGCGAGAATCAAGGATGCGAAAAGACCTTCTACTCCCGAATTAAAAAAGCGTATAAAGGTGCTAAAAGCACTTAGAAAGAAAAAATATTGTTTTTGAATTTAAAGAGGGTGAAATATATAAATCTGGTGCATTTTAGTGTTTAAAATACATTTAAAAAAAAAAATTTTAAACACAAAACTTGTTTTAGGCATTTTCTAAAAATAAGATTTTTAGTCGATTTTGTTTACGCAAAACATCATAAAACACATTTTTATGAATGAAATGCTTAAAAATTTGGCATGATTACGTTATAATTGCTTTTGAAGGGAATAGACTCTGCTCATGATTGTAGATTAATTATTTCCATTTTTTATATCAATTTATGTTTATCGTTGGCAATATATTTTATTAATTTTTCAACAATGTATTTCTCGAACAACCATAACTCTTAAAATATCTTCAGAAATATTATGAGAAAAGACTATGCCCTAGATAATATTGCTAGATTTATTATTTAGGTTTTAAAATCTTGATATTTTGATTGAAATTTGAGTTTTCAGGTGTGACGGATGAGTAATTTTTGTAGCAATTTCACCCATTTTTCTTGCATAAAAATTAGTTTTTCAGTGTAAACAAATTTTTTACAGTATTTTTCTGCGTTTTATGTTATGTTTCAATTTAAAAACGTAGTTCTGAAAAAGAAAAATTAATAATTAAAAAAAAAAAACTCCGAAGGTGTACTGATACCTTAAAGGAAACACATTGAAAAAATAGCGCTAAATTTCGTCGCATGCGTATCACTTTAAAAAAGGCTCGTTTAGAGAAAAAAAATAGCTGTAGAAAAAGAAAGTGTGGTTTATACAGTGGTGGTTTATTTTAAAATAGTACTAATCCAATGAAATATTTTTTTCAGTTCATTAAACAAAAATTTATAATTTTCCAGTGAATTATCACAAATCACTCGGTTGTCATCAGAGATAAAACTGGCTTTTAAAATATATATACGAGTTAACGGTAAAAACTCTTGTTTTGAAACGAGTCTTAATGTAAAAGAAATTACTGAAAAAAAAATAGTTCTTGCAAAAAGTAAGTTGTTTTCGTAAACTTCTGTTTTAATTTGTACTTAAAATGCAATTTTCTCAAAATCAGTTTTTTTTACAATTTTGCCAAAGTTCAAAGTACTAAGGCTTTTTGATATATGCACTTAGAGTTAAGCTGTTTACAAATTTTTTTAGGTCTTGAATAACTATTTAACAGGTACAGGGATAGTTTTTTTGCATAAATAGTTCAGAAAAATTTATAAAAATTAATGTACATAAAAAAAATGGAAATTTTTATAGAAATTTAACGTATAAAATGAGTAAACTATTTTTTTAAAATGAAAACTCGTAAATAAATTTTAGAAAATATCTCCCTATGTCTTTTGCATATACTATAACGATATTGTAGAAATTTATTTCATACAAAAATATTGAAAATTGACAAAGGAGTTGGGTTCATAAAAATTGTGTATTTCGGCTTTAAAACATATTAAAATCGTAATATAAAATATACTTGCAAAAAAAAACTAATTTTTTTATTGATTATTACTTTAAAATATGCGCTTAAGTATCACTAAAACAATTGGTTATGTAAAATTAATTAGAATTTTGGGTTTTTCCTTACGGGTCTCCCTTAATGGCGTCACCACATGTTTTACATGGGAACCTGGATTTTGTCCTTTAGCTATCGCCGATTGATAGAAAAACCAAGAGTCTACTCCTTAAGGGTATTTAAAAAGTTTGGGATAATCATAGGTAGATACACTATGATATAACGTTGCATAAATGGAGGTTTTCACGGAAACCGAAGTCAATGGTTGGTAATGAATTATTTATGTAGTTGGAAGGTCAAATAAATGTAAAAAAGCAGCTGGTAGCAATTTCCTTCGTCTCTGAAATTTTATCCATTTGTTCTTGAATATCTAATGCACCGTTTTATCCAATAAACCAAAAAACACTTTTTGAAATTTTATTTTTGAAATTTGGGGTTTGGGTCTCTCCCTTAATGTTCACATTTTCGCTTTCAACCAACGTCTTTGTCTGCCCACTAGCCATGAGGTCAATAAATCTCTCCACCTCCTTTCATCTTCGAACTCGAGCCATTTCATTAACCTCGACTTCCGACGGACCTACTCATTCGAAATGTTTATCTCTTCCTTTCAAATCGCCGCAGCAAGATCAAATTACTTCTTCGTTAACTACCAATAAATTTTCTTAATAGGTCCTCTGCACCAATAATATGCTCTATAACAAAGCACCGAGAAGGAGTTGTGCAGGGCTCTATCAACTTGGAACGGTGCTCTAAATGGGAACTTAATAGTCTTTAGTTATGAGTCCCGTTTCCAACTGAGTCCTAACGACAACCGCACGGTCTGGAGACGTCCATGGTTGAGTGGAGATCCTGACCTTACTTTCGCACCACACATGCCCACAACAGGGCGTTTTGGTCTGGGGTGTCATCTCCTTTGATAGCCGGACCCCTTTGGAAGTCATTTCTGTCACACTTACAGCACAGCGGTACGTAGACGACATTCTAAGACTGGTTGTGTTACCCGGTCCTTTTGCGACACCCCGAACTTACTTTTCAACAAGATAATTCCCGGTCGCACACGGCACGTGTTGCTGTGAATTGTCTTCACACTTTCCCAACACTTCCTTGATTTGCTTTGTCTCCTGATCTCTCTCCTATAAAGCATCCCGGAATGTTCACCATTTAACTCAACAGTTGGAGGCAATTTGGCAAGACATTCCGCGGGACTCCATCCGGGAACTTTTTCAGTCTATTCCACGTAGGGTGACATCTTGCATCCAGGCCAGAGGTGGACCAACGCCTTATTGACTCCCGCCCTTTTTAACGGCCAAACTCTGAAATAAACCATTCAATTGTTTTTTGTTACACAGCGTATTTATCTTAATCCTAACCCCTTTGCAAGCAAATTGTAAACCCTTAATTTTTTAAGGGCCCTTTGCGCTAAGGAGCTCAGACATTCCAAACACCTAACAACCAACACCTCCACGCATTATGAAGTTACTAGTTGTCTGTTGAAATAGTAATCCAAGGTTACGAGAAATTTCGACCTCTGCATTTGTGGAACCAACACTACATTTAGTCTTGGTAGATCATTCTCTCCGGCTGCCTCTTTGTTGCGATTGTAGGTTTATAATTTCTGTTATTACGACAGCGAACGTATATCGTACGTGTCTAACGTATATTTATACGTTCGACAGTGTATAGTCCACCCTGCATGACTATGGACCTTCTTGATCAATGTAATATTTCTTAAGACACGGTGTCGGCAATGTGAATGTATGTGTGTGTGTTGATCTAATTAAATGTATGTATGAAGTAGAATGAAAGCAATCTCTGAAACCCTATGACGCTCAGAGTGTTTACAGTTAAACTTTTAGTTAGATGCAGATTATTCTACCTTAAATTTACTAAATAACATCGGCGGAATCTCCTCGTAATTCATGCTCAAACTCTGATTGATTTACGCATGCATAAGCAAACACGTAAGTGTATGTGGTCCTATTATCTATCTCCTTCCGTGGAACTGGAAGTCATAGAAGCCATTTGCTCCGATTTCCTCCAACGTAAACATGTTTACTGAAGGATAATCAACGCTTCGGGTCGTGTACAGTCTACAGGAAATGTAGGTCGCAAAATTTACTGCATTCATTTCCGAGCAGGTTTGCTTTGGCACCCGCAGGAGATGGTTATGCAGCCAATGCAAAGTTTGTTGAGCGAAGTTAGTAATGAGACTGATTCCAAATGAGTCATTTAGTTTCAGCTTGAAAGAACGCAGAAACTCACTCAAGCCGCGATATTTAAAATCTCTATCTCTCCTATGCAGAGACACTGAGAAATGAAATTATTTTAATTTGGAGTGGACATTTTGAATATTCAGATGTCAAATATATGGCCTAATATACCTTTTGTGGAGACAATTTAATTACATAATCCGGAGTTTCATCGACTCATTTCCTTTCAATTGGGTTGCCCGTTTGGAAATTGGTAATTGTTAATTTTTGTTAACGTCGTACTAGAGCAACACAACGGGCTATTGACGACGGTCCGGGATCAGTCCCTTTAAGGGAAAGATCCGAGGACAACACCTCGTAATTTTGAACCACGGTCAGATGACGAAGCAACACCTGAGCTGGCACCCCACTCTCCAAACTTCCACGCCAACCCAACGTGAGGACTTTCGGCCACGACAGATTTAAGGTGCACCAGCCGCCTCTACACCATACGCTTACAAACATCCATGCCCGGACCCGGATTCGAACCAGGAACCTTCCGATCTAGAGGATAACACCTTAACCACTATACCGGTTGGTCGGCTGCCCGTTTGGAAGAGTAACGGATTAGTAACCGGAGGTTTAAGAATTCGAATCCAACCAAAACCGACGTGTACAAAGGGGGTTGGTGCACGTTAAATCTGTCGTGGTATCAAATGTCCTCATGTTGGCGTGCGATGGCAGTTTGGGGAGTGGGCTGCCAGTTTAAGTGGGACCTCGTCATCTGTCCGTTGTAGCATCGAACTGGAGTTCGACGTTAGTTGAAACACCTACCTTTTGTAGTTTTTTACTTAACGTCGTACTCTAGCAACAAAACGGGCTATTAACGACGGTCCGGGATTAATCCCCTAACTGAAAGATCTGAGAACACCACCACCAAGTCTGTAGTGGAGGGTATACCGAGGTATACGCCGTATACCCTCTGGTTTTTCCAGCCAATTCCATATACCATCCGCTTTTTCTTAAAAAGTACGTACACGCTTTGCTTTTCCTAGAAAACATCGCGCGAAACATCGCGTGAAACGCAGATAGCTGTAGAAGCAAAATAAAAGTTTCTATTTCAAGATATCACCTTAGTACATAATTCCAAAATTGTACCTATTAATCAAAGCAATTAATTCAAAGTATTGTCGATAGAATGAAATCCAGAATTTGTTCTGATGTTGATGAAGAAAATTATCAACTTTTGAAAGATATACCCATGCTTGATCCAGAAAATATAAATACAGGGGATATTTGCGTCGGAGAAAAGGAGGTAAAAAAGATCTGTCAACATTTTGGTATAGATGAAATGTGCACTAATCAGGGTTTGAGAGACCAATGAAAAATCCTACGTTGTTCCAGAAAAATTAAACCTCTTTTGAGAACAATTAAAATATGACCATGTTTCACGGCCGAGTGCGAGCGCGGGTTTAGTTTAATGAATGACGTAGTGTACTAGATTTGAGATCATCTTTATTGATTTCAAACGTCTCCAATCTAATGTTTATTAATACAAATGGACCACCCATAGAAAACTTTCAACCGGAAAAAAATTGTAAATTCTTGGTTGGCCAACCATTGTTCTTCAGTATACAATAGATCAAGGGTGTGGGCTACATAAAAAGAGAGACGGATTTCTCTAGTCAAGCAGTTTGGAAAGTATCTCAATGAAAAAAACACCCCTTTCTACCGGTGCACAAGTGAGGCGTGTGTGTGCTTCACAACGCGACTTCGACCGTCGAGGATACACCGTAGTTCCAAATTAGAACAATCAGCACGACAAATTGGATTATAAATTGTGATTAAAGTGCAGCAGTGTTTAAAAAGTTCTCAGTCCGCGTGTTCTGGAATACAAGGATTACGTGCACTTGTTTCAAACCAAAATCGAACACTTCAAAGTGATTTAATTAACAATCAAAAGTGAGACATTGGTCCAAAACCGAACTGTACCTAAACTTTAACTTTGGATACAGCAACTAAGATGATGGGCTAAGTGCAAACAACAGTCGGCCCCGGTAAGTACTTTCGATTTAATTATGAGCACCAGTTATGTTGTGAATACGTAGGCATAAATGTTTTACATGTTGCTGTTAATCAATGATTCTATGACGGTAAGCAAAGACCCGATTAGGTGTAAAACGGGACGGAGCTTACGAGAAATGGATGTATTCAGTCGGTTATTGAATTAATAATGCACATGTCCAAATTGTATCTCTCGTGCCAAAATGCTTATTATCATTATGTAGCTTTTAACCAAGCTTTAGAGCACGGAGTAAAAAGCCGCTGCTTCTTTCAACTGTATTTATGTGTTTAGATTATATAAGATTACAACAGCATTTCCCGTATTTTTAATCACGCTGATCCGAATTAAGATGCAGGTTTAGGGCTTTTCTTTGTTAATTGCTCTGGGCTAAAAGCCCAATTCAATGAGAAAAGCTAAAACCAGCATAACGTTCCAATAAGGACTAAGCGAAATCGGCACACCGGGCACTGTATTGAATGTATGTATTTTTGTAAATAGAGCCCCACCCAATTTGACAAGAACACGTCAGTGTCTCGTAAACAGACCTACGGGGTCCACAGACCTACTAACAGGTTCAACCGTCAAAACGGAAGGAGCAATGACCCGGCGCGAGGGATACTACAGCACTGTGTTAAGGCTTTTTAAATCTTGGGCTTTAATCGGTTCCATTCTACGCATGCTGCATAGCTGCGTTTAAAGTTATGTAACTTGGAACCGATACCCAAATTTGATTACAAAATTCTAATTTAAATTAGACGTTTACTGGCTTTACTGCTAATGTTAACTGGGATTTTAATTCAAAACGTTCCAGCATGGCCACTATTGTTACTGGATATTTATTTTCTATACAGAACACTTCTGTAACCACTATAGATATTTAGGTAAATTATCTGGCAGCACTACTCGCACACCCCAACAACTTATTTGAGAACTAAAGATCGGATTAAACGTAATTAAAACGACTCCTATGAACAAAGCAATGGTTTAAAAATCTGGATGTTTTTCCAAACAGAGGAACGGGACCGAGGCCTAGATACAACCAACGCAATTCAAATTGTTGATGTATAGGGAAGACCCCCCAGGCCGTTAATTAGATTGACCAATCAGGAACGACGATTCCATGCATAGCACCATACAGTTAAACTACGGGGTCCTCAAACCTGCAACCAGCGTCAAACGCTAACTTCGGAAGAGCAATGACCTGGCACGTGACACATAACTCATTCGACGGGGTGCTTTAAACCGTACCCTATTTCAAAAACCAGACATTTTTAATTAAGAACAATAACCCCTTTTTCATTTCTCTTATCATAGACCTACAATACTGCGTCCAAGGCAATGTACCTTCGAACACAATCTGAAATGTTCCCCAAATTCTGATGATAATATTCTAATTTAAATGGCACGTATACTGCTAATGCTAATTAGGTTTTTAATTAACACGGCTTTTTCTCAACCGCTATGGGAGTTAACGCTCCAATCTAAATACCAAATAGCTATACGTCCACTGGCGATTAATTAGAGTCCACTTTAATCGACGATAGAACATTAGAACCTGATCCAGATGAGAAATAAAAGTCGATTTAAAAGAAATTAAAACAGCAACTCCGAGCTTTATACTGGACAAATCGGCTCCCAAAGTGACTTGTTCCACGGGTGGGCTACTGGGACATGTGCTTCAATTGGAATCTTTGCAAAGTCGTCGTTAATTAGACCCCTAGGCCTGCCATTGTCTGGACCAATGAGAGAGCCCCAGGAGCGGAAATTCCAACATCGCACTAGAAGAAATAGTTTTTATGTGCGTCTTTGGGGTTTTCCACTCAATAGGGGAAGTGCTACGACAAAATATCACGAACGAACATGATCCAGAAGAGAATTTAAAGCCGTTTAAAAATATTTTAAAACAGTAACCCTGGGCTTAATACTGGATAAATCGGCTCGCAAGTGACTCGTTCCTCAGGTAGGGCTACTGGGACATGTGCTTGAAAGAGAACTTGTGCAAAGATGACATTAATAGCACCCCCCGGCTCGCCATTGTCTAGACCAATGAGAGCCTGGCAGCTGTCATAAAAACGCTCTAAAAGGAGCAATGGGGCCCAGACACCCAACCACGCCTACCGGCCAATAGGAGAGGTGCACTGTCCAAGCATAACACATGCACCGAATGACTAAGACGCTTCTTAGTATGTTAAGCTAACTACTCTAAATTCGAGCATACCATTAACGCTAATTGGGTCTTTATTTAAATTATAGAATTGGGTCAACATAGACTTGATAATTAGTGTTTCCTGTTAATGGGACAATTAAGAAGAAAAAAAACTTTAAAATTTTCCGCCTACCAAAAGCAAAATGGACATGTGCAAAGATGTATATAAGTTAAAGCCGCAGGTACCTAGCTATAATTTTAATCATTTTTGTAATTATTTTTATTTTCTCATTTACTTTATTTTTAATGTTTCCTTAACTGGTGCTCAACAGCTTTTCAAGTATTTGGATGTACAAGCCGGGGCCGGCTTATCACGCATGTCACAAGTACTTATAAATCCAAAACAAATTCTCACACTTCCACTTGCTATCTCTCAGAGACTCTCTCAGTTTTAAAATGGACACTTCATCTCTACCCAACACTCCAAAAACCAGCACTCGAATAGTGCAGAAAACAAATGAATCTGCGATCAATTTTCTATGTAAAGAGGTGGAAGATATTTTCGCAATAGACAAATGCGCTGTCAAACTAAAAAAAACAAGAGTTACTAATAAAATAAGGGAATTCCAGGAACTATGGAATAAAAAAACCACAACACTAGCACAAGTCGAAGGCACATTGCTAGTAAGTCAAGAAGAAAACAAAAAGAACAGGGAACAAATAACCCACCTTAAAGAAAACATAAAACAATACGAGGAACAGAGTAAGGATAATTTATTGCAAATCGCCGCGCTAGAAGGAAAACTAAAAGTTTGCCAAGAGGCCAACCAAAACATGAAAGAAACTAACTTCAAAGAAGAAATACAAAAACTAGAAAACAGAATTACCGACATACTACAAAGCCACCTAGCCAACAGCCGTAACAACCAAACAAACCAAGAAATTACAGAACTAACAAACCTACTCAAACAACAACAAGATACACAACTTAATATAAGCCAAACTTATGCAGCAGCTCTCACAAAGAAGCCCGCCAACACTCAAGAACCACCAGAGCAAAAAACTTTAATTTTAAAATCAACAACAAAAGCTACAGGAGAAGAACTGCGAAAACAGGTGCAAACAATCCTAGGAGGCAGAGCCCACAATTTCCAAGTAAAAAGCATATTTGCTGGTAAAAACAACAACGTCATCATTAAGACAGTCACAACAAATGATTGCAAGGCTCTAAAAAACGCAATAGAAGAGGACAACAACATCAATAAAACACTAACAGCTAGAATCCCTGATACAAGAATAAAACCTATAATCATTCACGGAATACCGCAAGACACTATAAGAGAAAAACTCATCGAAGCCTTGGAAACAAACATAGGAGAAAAATTCCAATCGGACATAAAAACAAGAATTTTCACAGATAAAACAGAAACAACACACATGGTCCTCTACCCCAACAATAGACAAGCATACAAACTTCTAACACAAAAAAGACTAGTATTCGCCTTCGCAAATTGTACCATAAGGGAATACAGATCAATCAATAGATGCTTCAACTGTCAAGCATACGGCCACATAGCCAAGGCCTGCACAGAAAAACCATACTGCGGCAAATGCGCAGAACGACACGACACACGCACCTGTACCAGCCAGGTAATAAAATGCATCAACTGCGACCAGGCAAATACAATTTATGAAACAAACTTCGACACAAATCATTTTGCATTCGATAAGCTCTGCCCCAGTGCAGCCAACTCAACACCTCAACAACCAAGCAACGGCGACAACACGCCCAGCCCAACAACAAACCAATAGAAATCGCTAACTGCAGCACAAAACCGCACAAAAACCACAACCTAACAAAGAAAACAACAAACAAGAAACGTCATTCAAAATGACACCAACGCAAAACACAATATATTTTCTTCAAATTAACCTCCATAACTGCAGAGCAGCAACCACCCAAATATCGAAAACTATGGAAGATCACCAGTTCGACATAGCATTAATCCAAGAAATCTATACAAACAATAAGAAGCCACCGGGCATCCCACTACGCTGGAAAACTATCCTCTCAAACTCAGGAAAAGCAGCCATCATCATTAGAAACCAAAACTGTTCACCCACCATCATCCAGCAAAATGAAAACTCAGTCACTATTAGCACCAACACATGGAACAACGAGGACATATTTATAACATCAACCTACGCTCCACCGAACGATGAAATTGAGGAAACTATAACAGAACTAGAAAGCATTCATAACTTCTCACCAAAAAGCCACATCATAGGAGGGGACTTCAACGCCCATAGCCCCTTCTGGGGCTACGAACACGAAGATCGCAGAGGTAACCAACTTATTGAATATGCAGCCAATCAATGTCTACTACTCTGCAACTTACCAAACTCCCCCCCTACTTTCAGAAGAGGGGACGCAAAAGGTTGGCCAGACCTCACCTTCATTAAAGGCAATATAGCAGGCAAAATTGAAAACTGGCGAGTCCAGGACTTCCAAATACAATCAGATCACCTACCAATAACGTTCACTTTAACAACAAACACTATCATACCAATCCGAAACAGATTCAAAACTAAGCACGGCAATCACAACAAATTTATAAAAAATCTTCAACAAGGCCTAAACACAATTCACTTCAACCAAATAACATCATCACAGGAACTGGAGCGCATAACATACGACTACACGGAGACAACCAAAAGGGCCATGCACGACACTTTCAAAAAGAAAAACAGCATACACAAATTTAACATCACTTGGTGGAACACAGACCTACAAACGCTGCAGAAACACATCAAAGCCATACGAAGACGAACACAGAAAGAACAAGACCCCACAACCAAAGAACTGTTCAAAACTAAACTCAGAAAACTAAAGGCAACCTACAAAAAAGAAATAAACAAGGCAAAGGGAAAGGCATGGAAAACTTTCTGCACTAAAGCAAACAGCACTTACGGAACAACATTCAAAATAATAACAAACAAACTGCAACCAAGCAACATCATCCATATTACTACCGGAGCAACACCCTTCAACACAGCCGCAAACTTAAAAAACCTTCTATCGAACATCTATAAGCCGGACAACCCACTCCAAGACTCACAAGAAGACTCACAAATAAGAAACTTAACCCATCCTACAAGTAACACCCCAATAACTCCCCACTTCACAATAAGGGAGCTCAGGCACATAGTGCAAACAGCCCCCAAAGATAAAGCACCAGGCCCGGACGGGATAGACGCCACAGTCCAAAAACTACTCATGGAAGCAGACTCCGCTAAACTACTGGATTGCATGAACATCTGCAAAAAACTAAATCATTTCCCAACTACCTTCAAAACAGGAGAAGTGGTACTCTTTCCAAAAATAGGAAAGGATCCTACCAAACCAGAATCGTACCGACCAATAAATTTACTACCAATCCTAGGGAAGACGCTGGAAAAGCTACTACTCTTGCGCCTCAACAAATTTGTCAAGGAAAAACATATATTCAATGATAAGCAGTTCGGATTCCGAACAGGACGCTCGACGGAGCACGCCCTAAAAGAAATCCTTATAAACATCGAGCAAAATAAAACAAATCAGCTCCACACCTGCCTGATATCACTTGACATTAAAGGAGCATTTGATTCAATGTGGTGGCCGACCCTCTTCCAAGCACTCCACAAATACGAGTTTCCACCAGACTTAATAGCCATCACGAGAAGCTTCCTAACAAATAGAAAAATCCTCCTACATCAAGGCAACACTACAGTCACACACCAGCTGCAAAGGGGATGTCCACAAGGTTCCTGTCTGGGTCCCTTCCTATGGCTAATCACAATTAATGGACTACTAGAACAAACATGGCCAACAAACTGTAAAATACAAGCCTTTGCTGATGACATAACAATAATAATCACAGGAAGAAACAGGCGCATATTAGAGTCAACAGCAACAGAAGCCCTAAACAAAGTCCAAATATGGTGCCAGCAAGAAAAACTTACACTATCACAACAGAAATCCATGGCAATAGCAATTGGAGCCAACAAACAGCTGACAAGAAAACCCACCATCCAGAGTGATACGATGAAAATAAAAGTAGTCAAAAATATTAAACTTTTGGGCGTTATTATAGACAATAATCTTAGCTTCGCGCAACACCTGGCACACCTCAAGACAAAAAGCCTCACCCTTAGCAATAGTATGGCTCATACGGTAGGTAAAACCTGGGGCACAAAGCCACGTTTTCTAAAAATATGGTACAAAGCAGTGGCAGAACGCCAAATATGCTACGCAGCAAGTGCATGGGCACAATATCTCACCCAACGTAACATCTCAAAGTTGCAAAGCCTCCAGCGCCTCTTCACACTGCAAATCTCTAGAGCATATCGTACAACGCCAACAAATGCATTACAAGTGTTGGGTGGTATCGAGCCCCTGCACTTAGTGGCACACAGAGAAGCAGCATTCACCAAACTCATCAGATTAAAGCAAGATGTAAATTACCTGGGCACAACTTTCAACAGCAATGACTATGAACAAGAGGCAGATATACACAAAGAAAATACTTGGCAAACAAATTACGAAGAAATAGGAAGACAAGGCCCAACCGAAACAGATTTTAAAATATACACTGACGGCTCCAAAACTCAACACGGAGTAGGAGCAGCTTTTGTGGCATTTAGAAATAACGTAGAAATCCATAACCAAAAAATTCAGCTCCATAATAACAACACAGTGCCGCAAGCAGAGAAAATAGCCATCCTCTTTGCCCTAGCTTGGGCAAAACAACAAACATATTCCGCCTGTAACATTCTAACGGACAGCCTTTCAACTATAAAGACACTCCAACAATTCCAAACAAAGGATCCAATAGCGCAACAAATCCGAGCACTGCTTAAAAATAATTTCCACAATACATACATCAACTGGGTCAAGGCTCACATAGGTATACGAGGCAATGAAAGGGCCGACCAGCTTGCCAAAGAAGCAACAACAGGAGCAACAAACTTCCGAATCAACGCAAAACTACCCAAGAGCCACGCAAAACAATTAATGAAGAGAACAGCTCTTAAGAGATGGCAGGAGGAATGGGACGAGGGAGAAACGGGAAGAAGAACCTATTCATTCTTCCCAAATGTCAACCCCAAAAAGGAGCCACACGGACCATTCCTAACGGCGTTTTACACAGGACACGGCCCTTTCCCCAGCTACCTCAACAGATTCCGCATAACAGCCACAGGCAACTGCATTTGTGGGCAGGAGGGGACTCCAAACCATTACGTGTTTGAATGCCCACTTACAGCCACAAACCACCTGCTACAACCAACAACTGAACACTTCAGGGAGTGGGCCAAAAACACAGTAAACAACAGCAAGGCTCAAGCAAAGATAGTGCAGATCATGAAGTACCTAACAGAGAATATCGACATAATCAAACAATAGTGCCACATGGCAAATGCTATCACTATGCAACTAAAAACATTAAACTTCCACCTTTGCTCAAATCTTACCAGTGCTGATACCACTTACATCGTTAATATTTATACAATAGGCCCCTCAAATTATTTTTTCTATTCTCATGTTTACTTTGTTTAACCCCTGTATGTATAATGTACCCCCTCAAGAAGAGCTCCTACAATGAACATAGATAAATGGTAATTACACCTGCCAGCGTTCGGCAATAGGTGGCATCACTCCTCATCACAATTGACTAAAGCTCAATTTAACTATCAAAGTAAAACATATAAGTCAGAAACCAGCTGCGCAGTTGCTCCTAGAGCAGAAGCGCACAGCCAAGGGTTCGCCTAAAGCTGCCACATTCTGTTACGGTGGGCTCAAACCGCTCTTTCCGCAGCGTGTCCATCACAAACCACTTTTACCTGTCCTATTGGACGGGAGGTAAGGGGGACACCTGCGGTGTCCAAGTCCAAGTATCTCAATGAAAATGATAGAATGTCTTAAAATTTTTATTAAACGTTTTTGTGTGATTAATATTTTATGTGATTAAATATCTTTCTCTTAACATTTCCTGTAATTATTTTATATCATAGTTAAATATTATGATAGTGATATTTTCAAATTTGTATATCACTCGATGCTAGACTGCATATTTTGCTTTTCAAAAATACAGTAAACTCCCAATAACTCGTACCTTGTGAAAACGAATTTCTGCTTAAGTCGAAGTTTCTTCGAAGTTCCATCAGTTTCTTTCCTGTAATATAAAATTAATATAGTCTTTTTTTCCCTCGATGATTTGAACGATTAATTCGAACATATGCTCTGGTCCTTTGAATATACCCTATGGGCGCCAGAAGGAGTGGGGTGGTCAACCCCCTGGCTTATGGATTTCATATATATATATATATATACTAGGGGGCCCGCCCCCTGCTCGCTAACGCTCGCCAACCCCCGGAGGATTGCTTCGCAATTCTCATTGGTTCGCTGCGCGAACCTATGCTCGCTTCGCTCGCATCAATGAAGACACGTGTCCTAGCAGAGGGGATTGATTACAAAATATATTCCAAAAAAATATTTTTCAAATCTAAATTTGTTGTATTACATAAAAGATATATACAGTACCTCTGGAATCAGAAATTAGATGAAAACTTTGAGCAAATTTTTACTTGCAATGTGAGCGTTGCTTTGGAAATTGAATACCCAGCATGTTGTTTGTGTGTACATTTCCCCAGTACTCGAGCCACCCATACACTTTTTGACTGAGTTTGTTGTCGAAAGTTGTAGTGCACGCGTCTTGTTGTACTATAATTGTTAGCCTTGAGAAGGACCGTTTTTTAAATAGCCCTGAAAAGATCCTCCGCTTTCTTAGATTTCTATTACGAACCGCAACAGCTCGTATAAAATTCATTTTTTTTCAATAAAATTTCATCCGATAACGCTATAGATTCAAATGACTCGCGAGGCTCCTAGTAAACAAACAATCGCACAATGTTGCCAAAACGCGGTAACAAATAACGTCTTTTTTGCGTGCCACGTAAGAGAAATATATATATATATATATATATATATATATATATATATATATATATATAATAACAACATACAATATACAAAATAACAGCTGATAATAACAGAAATAATTGATCTGGATTTTGAGGAATGGGAATTTTTGGTTAATTATTGTATTTTTAATAATTTTATATTTAATGGTGAGCATATTTACACTCAAGTTAAGGGTATTCCCCAAGGTTCTAATTTTTCTTCCATTCTTGCTAATTTATTTCTTCATTATTTTGAAAAAAACTTTTGCCTTCAGATAAATACTGCTTTTAGATTTATTGATGATTTAATTGTTTTTAATAATAGCAACTTTGCTAATATTTGGAAATCCATCTATCCAGACGAACTTTCTTTAATTAAAACCAATCTGGATAACAATAATACTGATTTTCTAGACATAAAAATTTCTGTTTCATCCGGCAAAGTTGACATTAATGTATATGATAAACGAAGCGATTTTAAATTTACAGTCAATAAATTAATATTTTGGGACTCCAATATCTCTAAAAGAATATACTACAACACGATAGCTGGTCAATTGGTACGTTTCAAAAAAATTTGTAATTCTGATGCTAACTTTTTATTACAATGTAAATATCTAAAAAACACACTTCTCAATAACAAATACCCGTTTTCATTCTTTAAAAATATTTTTGAAAGATTTATTAATATCAACACCTACACAACACATGAATAATTATTTTTCGTAATTTACCCAGAGCCATGGGAATTGCTTTTCAATTTTATTTTTATTTTTTTACTTTTTATGAATATATTTTTGATAAGGGGCTGGGGATTTTCATATTATTATTATTTTTTTGGACTTGTTGCATCGGAGGTATGATGTTAGCAAATAAGTTAGACTGTGTAATTGATGGCATTTGGTGGCAATTTTTAGGCTTGTTGTTGATATCCCAGCTGCGGCTTCGGGTTTCATTTCGTTCTATTCCTGCTCTGTTTTGGTATTTTGTTCTGTTTTTGTTTTACTTGATTTTTGGTGGTGTTTGGGGGAGTGTATGAGCAATTTTTTCAGCCTAATGCTGCTCATATGTAGAAAACACCATTTTATGTTGTTTGGGTCAGGCTCCTCCCTGATGACGCCCTGATCCACCAACATTTCTTCATTTTTTATTATTTTTTAAGACTTTTGTTACATTTTTTTAGAAATTCTTGTGTTCTTGAAATTATATATATATATATATATATATATACATGTATTTGCGTGTGACCCTATTAAGTGTAAGTATTAAGCACAATACGTGTTTCGCCTCCCCATGGAATAAACTCTGCGTGCCCCCGTGGTATACCATCTGATTTTTTTACGACTACAGCACTGAACACCACGTAGTTTTCAACCACGGTCAGATGACGTACCTATCTTTGGATTGGATTCTATTATGAAGATTCCAAGGAAAGACTAGATAGGTATGTAGGTATTTTAATTAACGTCGTACTGGAGCAACACGACGGGCTATTGACGACGTTTGTGTATTGTCGTGCCAGTTCAGGTGTGACCTCGGATCTTTCCTTGGGTTTGGGCACCGCAGGTGGCCCCCTCGTCCCCGCTGTGATAGCAGGTTGTGAGCGGTTTTTTGTGGCCATCCACGGAAGGAGAGTATTTCCCAGAAGTGGGGCGGTGACTAGGGAGGGGGCGATTTAAGCCGCCACTCGGCCATTGAGGTGCTATTTGCATAGGTGTTTTCTCAGCTTGGCCTCACGTTGGGTTGGCGTGGAAGTTTGGAGAGTGGGGTGCCAGCTCAGATGTTGCTTCGTCATCTGACCGTGGTTCAAAATTACGAGGTGTTGTCCTCGAATCTTTCCCTTAAGGGACTGATTCCGGACCGTCGTCAATAGCCCGTTGTGTTGCTCTAGTACGACGTTAACTAAAATTACCATTACCATTACCTCAGCTTGGCATTGGAGTTTTCTAAGCTTGGCATTTAAGTTTGCTTAGAATTCAAAATTGATGCGATGCAATGTACTGTGGAACTTTAAAGTTGTACTTTGGAGAGTCAATGGCAGATGGTAGAGTTAAATCAGTTGTCCTGTCCTGAGAATACTGTTGAAGAATGCCGTTGTTAAATGGTGGCGTTAAGTTGGAAGTGTGGTCCTGTTATTATGTCTATATTGTTGAAAAGGAAGTGCATTATTTTCATTAATATTGACTTGGGCTTTGTTGTTGGTGGCAGTATTATGTTTCCACGCTATGCTTAAGTTGATGTTTGGTTCTTTTAAATGGTTGGTTGTCGTTAGAGGGCAGTTGAATATGCAATGGTTCGAAGTTCCCGGCTCACGAGAAAATGCAGTTATTGTTGGTGATAAGGCAGAATCTGTCTAGATAGGACTGGAACGGGTTATGTCCCGTCAAGTAGGCTGTTAGGTATGGTCCCGGTGGGTTTCTGCGGATCTTTCAAGAAGATCTTTCTAGAGGATCTTTCTAGATCTACAGAATCTGTCTAGATAGGACGGGAACGGGTTATGTCCCGTCAAGTAGGCTGTTAGGTATGGTCCCGGTGGGTTTCTGCGGTTCTTTCTAGAAGATCTTTCTAGAGGATCTTTCTAGAACTGCAGAATCTGTCTAGATAGGACGAGAACGGGTTATGTCCCGTCAAGTAGGCTGTTAGGTATGGTCCCGGTGGGTTTCTGCGGATCTTTCTAGAAGATCTTTCTAGAAGATCTTTATAGAGGATCTTTCTAGATCAGCAGAATCTGTCTAGATAGGACGGGAACGGGTTATGTCCCGTCAAGTAGGCTGTTAGGTATGGTCCCGGTGGGTTTCTGCGGATCTTTCTAGAAGATCTTTCTAGAGGATCTTTCTAGAAGATCTTTCTAGAGGATCTTTCTAGATCTGCAGAATCTGTCTAGATAGGACGGGAACGGGTTATGTCCCGTCAAGTAGGCTAATAGGTATGGTCCCGGTGGGTTTCTGCGGATCTTTCTAGAAGATCTTTCTAGAGGATCTTTCTAGAAGATCTTTATAGAGGATCTTTCTAGATCCGCAGAATCTGTCTAGATAGGACGGGAACGGGTTATGTCCCGTCAAGTAGGCTGTTAGGTATGGTCCCGGTGGGTTTCTGCGGATCTTTCAAGAAGATCTTTCTAGAGGATCTTTCTAGATCTACAGAATCTGTCTAGATAGGACGGGAACGGGTTATGTCCCGTCAAGTAGGCTGTTAGGTATGGTCCCGGTGGGTTTCTGCGGTTCTTTCTAGAAGATCTTTCTAGAGGATCTTTCTAGAACTGCAGAATCTGTCTAGATAGGACGAGAACGGGTTATGTCCCGTCAAGTAGGCTGTTAGGTATGGTCCCGGTGGGTTTCTGCGGATCTTTCTAGAAGATCTTTCTAGAAGATCTTTATAGAGGATCTTTCTAGATCAGCAGAATCTGTCTAGATAGGACTGGAACGGGTTATGTCCCGTCAAGTAGGCTGTTAGGTATGGTCCCGGTGGGTTTCTGCGGATCTTTCTAGAAGATCTTTCTAGAGGATCTTTCTAGAAGATCTTTCTAGAGGATCTTTCTAGATCTGCAGAATCTGTCTAGATAGGACGGGAACGGGTTATGTCCCGTCAAGTAGGCTAATAGGTATGGTCCCGGTGGGTTTCTGCGGATCTTTCTAGAAGATCTTTCTAGAGGATCTTTCTAGAAGATCTTTCTAGAGGATCTTTCTAGAACTGCAGAATCTGTCTAGATAGGACGAGAACGGGTTATGTCCCGTCAAGTAGGCTGTTAGGTATGGTCCCGGTGGGTTTCTGCGGATCTTTCTAGAAGATCTTTCTAGAAGATCTTTATAGAGGATCTTTCTAGATCAGCAGAATCTGTCTAGATAGGACTGGAACGGGTTATGTCCCGTCAAGTAGGCTGTTAGGTATGGTCCCGGTGGGTTTCTGCGGATCTTTCTAGAAGATCTTTCTAGAGGATCTTTCTAGAAGATCTTTCTAGAGGATCTTTCTAGATCTGCAGAATCTGTCTAGATAGGACGGGAACGGGTTATGTCCCGTCAAGTAGGCTAATAGGTATGGTCCCGGTGGGTTTCTGCGGATCTTTCTAGAAGATCTTTCTAGAGGATCTTTCTAGAAGATCTTTATAGAGGATCTTTCTAGATCCGCAGAATCTGTCTAGATAGGACGGGAACGGGTTATGTCCCGTCAAGTAGGCTGTTAGGTATGGTCCCGGTGGGTTTCTGCGGATCTTTCAAGAAGATCTTTCTAGAGGATCTTTCTAGATCTACAGAATCTGTCTAGATAGGACGGGAACGGGTTATGTCCCGTCAAGTAGGCTGTTAGGTATGGTCCCGGTGGGTTTCTGCGGTTCTTTCTAGAAGATCTTTCTAGAGGATCTTTCTAGAACTGCAGAATCTGTCTAGATAGGACGAGAACGGGTTATGTCCCGTCAAGTAGGCTGTTAGGTATGGTCCCGGTGGGTTTCTGCGGATCTTTCTAGAAGATCTTTCTAGAAGATCTTTATAGAGGATCTTTCTAGATCAGCAGAATCTGTCTAGATAGGACTGGAACGGGTTATGTCCCGTCAAGTAGGCTGTTAGGTATGGTCCCGGTGGGTTTCTGCGGATCTTTCTAGAAGATCTTTCTAGAGGATCTTTCTAGAAGATCTTTCTAGAGGATCTTTCTAGATCTGCAGAATCTGTCTAGATAGGACGGGAACGGGTTATGTCCCGTCAAGTAGGCTGTTAGGTATGGTCCCGGTGGGTTTCTGCGGATCTTTCTAGAAGATCTTTCTAGAGGATCTTTCTAGAAGATCTTTATAGAGGATCTTTCTAGATCCGCAGAATCTGTCTAGATAGGACGGGAACGGGTTATGTCCCGTCAAGTAGGCTGTTAGGTATGGTCCCGGTGGATTTCTGCGGATCTTTCTAGAAGATCTTCCTAGAGGATCTTTCTAGATCTGCAGAATCTGTCTAGATAGGACGAGAACGGGTTATGTCCCGTCAAGTAGGCTGTTAGGTATGGTCCCGGTGGGTTTCTGCGGATCTTTCTAGAAGATCTATCTTTCTAGATCTGCAGAATCTGTCTAGATAGAGAGAGAGGACGAGAACGGGTTATGTCCAGTCAAGTAGGCTGTTAGGTATGGTCCCGGTGGGTGTCTGCGGATCTTTCTAGAAGATCTTTCTAGAGGATCTTTCTAGATCTGCAGAATCTATCTAGATAGGACGGGAACGGGTTATGTCCCGTCAAGTAGGCTGTTAGGTATGGTCCCGGTGGGTTTCTGCGGATCTTTCTAGAAGATCTTTCTAGAGGATCTTTCTAGAAGATCTTTCTAGGGGATCTTTCTAGATCTGCAGAATCTGTCTAGATAGGACGGTAACGGGTTATGTCCCGTCAAATAGGCTGGTATGTATGGTCCCGGTGGGTTTATGCGGATCTTTCTAGAAGATCTTTCTAGAGGATCTTTCTAGATCTGCAGAATCTGTCTAGATAGGACGAGAACGGGTTATGTACCGTCAAATAGGCTGGTATGTATGGTCCCGGTGGGTTTCTGCGGATCTTTCTAGAAGATGTTTCTAGAGGATCTTTCTAGATCTGCAGAATCTGTCTAGATAGGACGAGAACGGGTTATGTCCCGTCAAGTAGGCTGTTACCCAGCAAAAAAAATCAGCATCTTTCCTTCAAAAAAATATCTATTTTGAAGGTTTTTTGCAGGTGAATGCAGGTTTTTTGAAGGCAGTTAGATAAGTGCAGATTTTACGCGGTGAAAATGCAGAGGTTTTGAAGGAATAATGGTTTCCTTCATTAGTACTGCAGTTTTTCGGAAATTAAATTTATAATTTTTCCAAATTAATTTTTACCTTCATAAAATCTGCAGTTTTTATAAAGGAAAAATGCAGTAAAAATGCCTTCATAAAAGTCCTTCATAAAAACTGCAGTTTTTATGAAGGAATTTTATAAAAGCATTTTTCCTTCATAAAAACTGCAGTTTTTTTGAAGGAAAAATAAAGTTTGAAGTTAAAGTTTTGTTTCATAAAAAATGTAGTTTTTATGAAAACACTTATCAACTATTATGTTTTATTAAAATTAATGTATATATTTTTTTATATTAAATATTTTCTTTAAAAAAAGTGAAAATTTTCCATAGTAAAAAAATTGCATTTATTGTCGATTATTTCATTTTTCAGTCCAATCATAAAATGTAACCTTGTATTTGATACTGCTAGCCAACATTCGATTAAAATCTTTATTTCAACGCATCTAATGTATTTCTCCAACATACCAAATATCTGAATTTGGTCTGTTATATTAACTCCCAACAAAATTAATAATTTGCATATATCTTGGAATTATAAAACTAATCTATAATGAATTTGTTGTATGAGATGTTAACATTTTATGAATATTTTCAATGCTAAAATTCAATTGTGAAGACAGGAAATTCCTATCACATACCAATAATATGTGATAAGTTTTTATATTATGCAATATATCACCTGGTTTCTTATTTTGTAAAAGTATTAAATCCCTCCAAACAAAATTTAAGTGGGTCTGGGACACATTGAAAAAAAAATTTTATTAATTAATTTAGAATTTTGAATTTTTTTGTACTGATTACCCATCTAACTAATAAGCGAAATCACAACACAAAATTTTTCCAAAAGTTTTTCTAAAATTTTAAATTGAAATTTCTTGAAAAAAAGAGTGATCATTTTAAATTGTTAAAATTCAAAATATTCTTGTACAATTTTCAAAATTCTTGCAGTAAATTATTCACAAATTTATAAACTTTAATTTTGATTCAACAATTTAAAAAAATATTAATTTAATAAAAAATAAAAAATATTTGAATGAAAATTTTTGAAAATTTTAAGGTACTTTTTTTTTAAGTCATATTTTTAAAAGTAAATATTTGTTTCAAATTTGCAGAATCAAAATTAAAGTATAGTGTTTGAAAAAGATATATTCCAAAATTCAACCCCTAAATTTGATCGGTTTTCGACTTATAGCAATTTGAATATAGGAAATCTTGAAAAAATGTAACATGGAGAAAAACGCATTTAAAGTTTTAAAGACAGATGTTGTTTCCATGACAACAACTGTCAAGAGTGTTAGATTTTCAGAACAAAAAGCACCAAAAAAATTATTATATCTCTAGTTCTAATTAAGATAGAAATATGATTTAGACGTCTTTTTAAGCAGAAAAACACAGATAATTTCTTAAAATAATAAAAAGTGTTTCGAAAATTTGACGATCTTTGTGTCTCGGACCCCTTTAAACCATTTTCAATTTATTCATACTGAAAAAAAGCAAAGTCCAAAACAGAGAAAAAACAAACACTACATTAATTCACCACGCTTGGATATGACTGTTACGGCCTAATGGATAGCATGCTGAACTCCAGATCCTTGGTCCCGGGTTCGAGTCCAATCATCTGTTCGTGATTCAATGTTATGAGGTGTTGTCCTCGGTTCGTTCCCTTGTTAATAGATCGTGGAACATTGTCAATAGCCCGTTGTGTTGCTCTAGGTCGACGTTAATCCCACGAAAATTTTTTTTTATGAATCCAAAATAATGTGTTTACTTATCACACCACCAGATGGCGCCACCAGTCATTCATCATCATGACAAACAGTCAAAAAACTGCAGGTTTCCTGCAGGAATTTTGTCCGAAATTCATGCAGGAAACCTGCAGGTTTTTTGTCCGAAATTCATGCAGGAAACCTGCAGGTTTTTTTTAAAGTTTTTTTGCTGATTTTTTTTCCTGGGTAGGTATGGTCCCGGTGGGTTTCTGCGGATCTTTCAAGAAGATCTTTCTAGAGGATCTTTCTAGATCTGCAGAATCTATCTAGATAGGACGGGAACGGGTTATGTCCCGTCAAGTAGGCTGTTAGGTATGGTCCCGGTGGGTTTCTGCGGATCTTTCTAGAAGATCTTTCTAGAGGATCTTTCTAGAAGATCTTTCTAGGGGATCTTTCTAGATCTGCAGAATCTGTCTAGATAGGACGGTAACGGGTTATGTCCCGTCAAATAGGCTGGTATGTATGGTCCCGGTGGGTTTATGCGGATCTTTCTAGAAGATCTTTCTAGAGGATCTTTCTAGATCTGCAGAATCTGTCTAGATAGGACGAGAACGGGTTATGTACCGTCAAATAGGCTGGTATGTATGGTCCCGGTGGGTTTCTGCGGATCTTTCTAGAAGATGTTTCTAGAGGATCTTTCTAGATCTGCAGAATCTGTCTAGATAGGACGAGAACGGGTTATGTCCCGTCAAGTAGGCTGTTACCCAGCAAAAAAAATCAGCATCTTTCCTTCAAAAAAATATCTATTTTGAAGGTTTTTTGCAGGTGAATGCAGGTTTTTTGAAGGCAGTTAGATAAGTGCAGATTTTACGCGGTGAAAATGCAGAGGTTTTGAAGGAATAATGGTTTCCTTCATTAGTACTGCAGTTTTTCGGAAATTAAATTTATAATTTTTCCAAATTAATTTTTACCTTCATAAAATCTGCAGTTTTTATAAAGGAAAAATGCAGTAAAAATGCCTTCATAAAAGTCCTTCATAAAAACTGCAGTTTTTATGAAGGAATTTTATAAAAGCATTTTTCCTTCATAAAAACTGCAGTTTTTTTGAAGGAAAAATAAAGTTTGAAGTTAAAGTTTTGTTTCATAAAAAATGTAGTTTTTATGAAAACACTTATCAACTATTATGTTTTATTAAAATTAATGTATATATTTTTTTATATTAAATATTTTCTTTAAAAAAAGTGAAAATTTTCCATAGTAAAAAAATTGCATTTATTGTCGATTATTTCATTTTTCAGTCCAATCATAAAATGTAACCTTGTATTTGATACTGCTAGCCAACATTCGATTAAAATCTTTATTTCAACGCATCTAATGTATTTCTCCAACATACCAAATATCTGAATTTGGTCTGTTATATTAACTCCCAACAAAATTAATAATTTGCATATATCTTGGAATTATAAAACTAATCTATAATGAATTTGTTGTATGAGATGTTAACATTTTATGAATATTTTCAATGCTAAAATTCAATTGTGAAGACAGGAAATTCCTATCACATACCAATAATATGTGATAAGTTTTTATATTATGCAATATAACACCTGGTTTCTTATTTTGTAAAAGTATTAAATCCCTCCAAACAAAATTTAAGTGGGTCTGGGACACATTGAAAAAAAAATTTTATTAATTAATTTAGAATTTTGAATTTTTTTGTACTGATTACCCATCTAACTAATAAGCGAAATCACAACACAAAATTTTTCCAAAAGTTTTTCTAAAATTTTAAATTGAAATTTCTTGAAAAAAAGAGTGATCATTTTAAATTGTTAAAATTCAAAATATTCTTGTACAATTTTCAAAATTCTTGCAGTAAATTATTCACAAATTTATAAACTTTAATTTTGATTCAACAATTTAAAAAAATATTAATTTAATAAAAAATAAAAAATATTTGAATGAAAATTTTTGAAAATTTTAAGGTACTTTTTTTTTAAGTCATATTTTTAAAAGTAAATATTTGTTTCAAATTTGCAGAATCAAAATTAAAGTATAGTGTTTGAAAAAGATATATTCCAAAATTCAACCCCTAAATTTGATCGGTTTTCGACTTATAGCAATTTGAATATAGGAAATCTTGAAAAAATGTAACATGGAGAAAAACGCATTTAAAGTTTTAAAGACAGATGTTGTTTCCATGACAACAACTGTCAAGAGTGTTAGATTTTCAGAACAAAAAGCACCAAAAAAATTATTATATCTCTAGTTCTAATTAAGATAGAAATATGATTTAGACGTCTTTTTAAGCAGAAAAACACAGATAATTTCTTAAAATAATAAAAAGTGTTTCGAAAATTTGACGATCTTTGTGTCTCGGACCCCTTTAAACCATTTTCAATTTATTCATACTGAAAAAAAGCAAAGTCCAAAACAGAGAAAAAACAAACACTACATTAATTCACCACGCTTGGATATGACTGTTACGGCCTAATGGATAGCATGCTGAACTCCAGATCCTTGGTCCCGGGTTCGAGTCCAATCATCTGTTCGTGATTCAATGTTATGAGGTGTTGTCCTCGGTTCGTTCCCTTGTTAATAGATCGTGGAACATTGTCAATAGCCCGTTGTGTTGCTCTAGCTCGACGTTAATCCCACGAAAAATTTTTTTTTATGAATCCAAAATAATGTGTTTACTTATCACACCACCAGATGGCGCCACCAGTCATTCATCATCATGACAAACAGTCAAAAAACTGCAGGTTTCCTGCAGGAATTTTGTCCGAAATTCATGCAGGAAACCTGCAGGTTTTTTGTCCGAAATTCATGCAGGAAACCTGCAGGTTTTTTTTTAAGTTTTTTTGCTGATTTTTTTTTTCCTGGGTAGGTATGGTCCCGGTGGGTTTCTGCGGATCTTTCAAGAAGATCTTTCTAGAGGATCTTTCTAGATCTACAGAATCTGTCTAGATAGGACGAGAACGGGTTATGTCCCGTCAAATAGGCTGGTATGTATGGTCCCGGTGGGTTTCTGCGGATCTTTCTAGAAGATCTTTCTAGAGGATCTTTCTAGAAGATCTTTCTAGGGGATCTTTCTAGATCTGCAGAATCTGTCTAGATAGGACGGTAACGGGTTATGTCCCGTCAAATAGGCTGGTATGTATGGTCCCGGTGGGTTTCTGCGGATCTTTCTAGAAGATCTTTCTAGAGGATCTTTCTAGATCTGCAGAATCTGTCTAGATAGGACGAGAACGGGTTATGTCCCGTAAAATAGGCTGGTATGTATGGTCCCGGTGGGTTTCCGCGGATCTTTCAAGAAGATCTTTCTAGAGGATCTTTCTAGATCTGCAGAATCTGTCTAGATAGGACGAGAACAGGTTATGTCCCGTCAAATTGGCTGGTATGTATGGTCCCGGTGGGTTTCTGCGGATCTTTCTAGAAGATCTTTCTAGAGGATCTTTCTAGATCTGCAGAATCTGTCTAGATAGGACGAGAACGGGTTATGTCCCGTCAAGTAGGCTGTTAGGTATGGTCCCGGTGGGTTTCTGCGGATCTTTCAAGAAGATCTTTCTAGAGGATCTTTCTAGATCTGCAGAATCTGTCTAGATAGGACGAGAACAGGTTATGTCCCGTTAAATAGGCTGGTATGTATGGTCCCGGTGGGTTTCTGCGGATCTTTCTAGAAGATCTTTCTAGAGGATCTTTCTAGATCTGCAGAATCTGTCTAGATAGGACGAGAACGGGTTATGTCCCGTTAAATAGGCTGGTATGTATGGTCCCGGTGGGTTTCTGCGGATCTTTCTAGAAGATCTTTCTAGAGGATCTTTCTAGATCTGCAGAATCTGTCTAGATAGGACGAGAACGGGTTATGTCCCGTCAAGTAGGCTGTTAGATATGGTCCCGGTGGGTTTCTGCGGATCTTTCAAGAAGATCTTTCTAGAGGATCTTTCTAGATCTGCATAATCTGTCTAGATAGGACGGTAACGGGTTATGTCCCGTCAAATAGGCTGGTATGTATGGTCCCGGTGGGTTTCTGCGGATCTTTCTAGAAGATCTTTGTAGAGGATCTTTCTAGATCTGCAGAATCTGTCTAGATCTGCAGAATCTGTCTAGATAGGACGGTAACGGGTTATGTCCCGTCAAATAGGCTGGTATGTATGGTCCCGGTGGGTTTCTGCGGATCTTTCTAGAAGATCTTTCTAGAGGATCTTTCTAGATCTGCAGAATCTGTCTAGATAGGACGAGAACGGGTTATGTCCCGTCAAGTAGGCTGTTAGGTATGGTCCCGGTGGGTTTCTGCGGATCTTTCAAGAAGATCTTTCTAGAGGATCTTTCTAGATCTGCAGAATCTGTCTAGATAGGACGAGAACAGGTTATGTCCCGTTAAATAGGCTGGTATGTATGGTCCCGGTGGGTTTCTGCGGATCTTTCTAGATCTTTCTAGAGGATCTTTCTAGATCTGCAGAATCTGTCTAGATAGGACGAGAACGGGTTATGTCCCGTTAAATAGGCTGGTATGTATGGTCCCGGTGGGTTTCTGCGGATCTTTCAAGAAGATCTTTCTAGAGGATCTTTCTAGATCTGCAGAATCTGTCTAGATAGGACGAGAACGGGTTATATCCCGTCAAATAGGCTGGTATGTATGGTCCCGGTGGGTTTCTGCGGATCTTTACTTTCGGTTTTGACCCCGAACCGTCGCTAATGGCCTGTTGTGTGGCTCCAGTGGGACGTTAATTAAATATCTACCTATAGTTCCATAAGCCATCAAGGACACATCTAATGTATGTGTGTAGGGGCTTCACAGACCCTAGTTATTCTTGCAATCTGTTCTTTTAACTTGGTTTTTACGGGTCCAGTATACCCGTGGTTTACACTACTGGTATATCTTTGCTATATTTTCCTGCTTTCATCCCACTATTCTATTTTCCAATCCGGACCACGGTAGTTCAGTTGAAAGAGTTAACTGACTAGCAACCGGTGGGTTTGAATCCTACCAAAGACCGTCGTGTACAAAGTGGGCTGGTGTATGTTAAATTTTTCGTGGCCTCAAATATCCTCCTTTTGGTATGGTGTGAAAGTTTGGAGTGTGGAGAGCTCGTTCAGGTGTGAACCCGGGAGCACAAAGTGCTGCAGACGTACGTCGCAGAACAAAGTCTTTGCAGAACAATTTTTCTTTAAGTTTATCAAAATTTTGGCCGGTTTTTTTTTCAATCATAAGTTAGGATGTTCTGCAGTGCAAAGCGCGCTCCTTGTCACACTTTTTTTTCTTCTCTAGCAACGGAGCAACCTCCTTACACCACCCCAAATCACCACAAACATGTTATAAATAACCCATGTGCTATGTCAATGACAAAATATTTAACTTCAAAAGTCATCGACAGAATTGCAAATTCTGAAAGTATGCCTTGGTTTAATATGAAGTAAGTTAGTTATTTTTATGTGTGTTTTGTTGTAAATAGGTGATACATATTTAGACGATTATTGTGTTTTATGTCTGTATTTGATATTACTGCAGTTTTCGATAAAATACCTACAGAACAATTTCAATGGCTTGGAGTTGTGTTGCAGAACAATGAATATAATTCTGCACCTGGGGGTGTGACCTTGTCATCTGATTGTAGTTCGAAAATACGTGGGGTGTCCTCGGATCTTTCCCTTCGGGAGTTGATACCGGACCGTAACCAAAAGCCCGTCTTGTTACTCCAGAGCGATGTTAGTTAAAGTATCTATTTACTTATTCCCCTATCCATCTTTTCTTCCTTTCACATTTTTCACTTGACGGTGTTTTAGGTTTGGTAAAACGTGGCACAAAATGGCCCTTGTGCATTAAAATACCAAAATAAACAAATCTTGTGCCATAAAACCATAAAACAGCCAACTAGAACTCACCGTAGTTATCTTATAAGGGTATGTAGTAAGGATGCGACATCGGCAGCAAAACATCGATGTTCAAATTTAAAACATCGATGTCGATAAAACATCGTTTCAAAAACATCGATGTTTTTAAAATTCAATGTATTTAAACTTGTTTCCCCATTTCTTAAAACTGGTTTAGCAACTAATGACGCAACATCGACAGCAAAACATCGATGTTGATAATGCATCGCCCCCAAACTATCGATGTTTTTAAAATTCAGTGAATTCAAGCTTTTACCCCCATTTCTTAAAACTGATTTAGCACCTAGTGATGCTACATCGACAGCAAAACATTGATGTTCAAATTTGAAACATCGATGTTGATAATGCATCGCCCCCAAACTATCGATGTTTTTAAAATTCAGTGAATTCAAGTTTTTTCCCCCATTTCTTAAAACTGATTTAGCACCTAGTGATGCTACATCGACAGCAAAACATTGATGTTCAAATTTGAAACATCGATGTTGATAATGCATCGCCCCCAAACTATCGATGTTTTTAAAATTCAGTGAATTCAAGCTTTTTCCCCCATTTCTTAAAACTGATTTAGCCCCTAGTGATGCTACATCGACAGCAAAACATCGATGTTCAAATTTGAAACATCGATGTTGATAATGCATCGCCCCCAAACTATCGATGTTTTTAAAATTCAGTGAATTCAAACTTTTTCCCCCCATTTCTTAAAACTGATTTAGCACCTAGTGATGCTACATCGACAGCAAAACATTGATGTTCAAATTTGAAACATCGATGTTGATAATGCATCGCCCCCAAACTATCGATGTTTTTAAAATTCAGTGAATTCAAGCTTTTTCCCCCCATTTCTTAAAACTGGTTTAGCACCTAGTGATGTGATATCAGCTCCAATACATCGATGTTTTTTATGAAACATCAATGTTTTGAAGACATCGATGTCGTACCTCTACTTTTCAGACCCTTCACCTTTGGTCACTTTGGTCTAAAAGTATGTTCAATTTGCTGATTATGAAAATTATGCTACTTGGTTATTTTTAAAATTTTTATGACGGTACTTTTTTCATTTAAAAATAAAACATCGACAACGTAAAAACATCGACAAGGATAAACATCGATGTTACAAAAACATCGATCCCAATACATCGATGATAAATACATCGATGTTTTGAAAACATCGACGTCGATGTCGCATCCCACGTATATAGATGATGACCTTCTGGTCAGAAATGTATTTATATTGTAATCATACATAGAAAAGTGAAAATATATTTATTTTGCAGACATTTAAAAAAAATATGTCTTTTTTTAATTGGTATTATATCAAATTAAACTTTTAGATCATATTTAAACATTTTTAGTCATTTTATACATTTTAACTTATTTTTATATATTTTAGGTTACTAAAATTAGAGCCACATTATATTATTGACTTAAATCTAACTAGGGTGAACGCCCCCCTACTCGCTCACGCTTATCAACTCCCGTAGGATGGTTTTGCAATTCTCATTGGTTCGCTGCGTGAACCTTACTCGCTTCGCTCGCGTCAATGAAGGCATGTGTCCTAGCAGAAGGGATTGTTTACAAAATATGATATTCCAAAAACTATTTTTCAAATGTAAATTTGTAAAATGTAAGGTTATACAGTATCTCTGGAATCAAAACTCGATCAATTTGGAATTCAATGAAAGTTTTGAGCTTAATTAAATATTTTTGTTCTGTGTAATTGGACAGTACAACTGTACACAAATGACAATTGAATAAATAAATATCTCAAGGAAAATCTTTGGAATGCATTGATGCTTCAAAGGTTGTACAGAGAAACCAGATTCTTCTACTACATTGTTAAAAATATTTCTGCTAATACATTGCACATTTGCTTACACATTACACAATTTCTTGGTTTACACGTAACACGATTGAATTATGTCAGAGTACAGTCATAACTTTTAAACCATCTTCTTAAATCAGAGTTATATTAGTCTTCAGAAATTTAACTTAACCCTCCAAGTGATTATGAAGAGATAACTCGTCCACCATAATCTGACCAATTTTGCTAATGACAATGTATCTCGTAAACAATATATTGCTTATCAGTATCTCCAAGTATTGCTTATCAGTATTTCCAAGTATTGCTTATCAGTATCTCAAGTCACGTCCATCAATATCAGGTCAGTTTTGCTAATGAATAAATTCTTTTACCTTGTCGAGATCCCAGGTGCAGAAGTATATACTCAGTGTTCTGCAACACAACTCCAAGCAATTGCAATTGTTCTGCAGGAATTTTGTCTTTATTTTGAAAACTGCAGTCAAATCAAAAGCCGAAGTAAAACATAATTATCAACAAAATATCTCTTACATATTTATAATAAAACATCAAAACTAATTAACTTACTTTATTTAAAACCAAAGCATATTTTCAGAATTTGCGATTCTGTCGATAACTTGAAGTAAAGACTTGAGACGTATGAAGTAAAATATTTTGTCATTGACATAAAAGATGTGTCATTTTTAAAGTGTTTATGGTAATTTGGGCGGTGTAGGTAGGTTGTTCCGTAGCTAGTGAAGAAAAAGATGAGGAAACGAGCGCGCTTTTCATTGCAGAACATCGTAACTTATAATTTTAAAAAAATCTGCCAACATTTTGATAAAATTAAGGAAAAATTGTATTACAAAGACTCTGTTCTGTGACGTACGGTCGCAATTTTAAGCACTTTCTGCTCCCGAGGTCGAGATCACCATCATTAAGGTTTAAACCAAATCTCAGGTATCTATTCCGTTTGTAAGTTGACAAGTTAAGCGAAACTATGTTCTCTACTAAACACAATTCTGAATTTTGATACTAAATTATTTCATTTCTTTCTTAGGTTCCTTCGACACTGTTCCTTGACGTCCATCAATCCTAGCACATTTCAGCCTCTCAGAAAGCTAAGATATTTGTGAGTATTATAAGCATTTGATTGACCCAAGGCGTCAAATATTTTAAGACAGCAATGGTTGTTTTCATAGTTACAGATTTTGATGAAAACTTAACTAAGTATTTCGTAATAATTTTAATTTATTTGCCTCTACTGTCAATACCGGATAGATGTACAAAATTGTTTGAAGCCTATATTGTCACACAAAAGGTATACATTAAAACATAGCTTGAAGCTTTTTCATAAATCTATAATTTGAAGTTAAACTAAAAACATGACAATGCTAACATCAATGTCATATTTGTTATTTTTCTTTTGTCTTAAACGCGTTATATTGTTTAAAATCTTAATATCATGGTTTGCACGAGGCAATACCGGAAAAACTTGAACTGTACTTTATTCTACTCTAAAAGAGATTTTCAATGGATTTCAATACACATGATATAAAAATTCTGATATCTTCATAACCGAAAATCTTTTAACAATTATATACATAATTACTTTGATGAGAGGCAAAAATGGAACATAAGTACGCAGATTTCACTTGCTAAATTTAAATCGCCATTTTAATTACATCCTTATAAAATTCGTGAAAATAGTAAAAAACATGAAACAGACGAATACTTTTGTGAGCCACAGTTGACATGTTTTCCTCTATAAAAAGGAGAGCATGAAACTGAAATGCTCTTGAATATTTGTTACGAAGTTTATTAGATTTTCATTACATATAAAGTGGATTTTCAGAGATTTTTTATTGACTTATCTGTGTGTGTGTGTGTGTGTGTGTGTGTATAAAAGAGACAGCGACTTTATATGCTCTTGTACTTGAATAACTTCAATAAAACAGAAAATTGAGATTGCTTTCAATGAATAAAATTCTGCATCCTTCGATTTCTAAAAGTTTTTGTTTGAGCTTTCAATTTTTTCTTCCAATCTGTAACATATCTGCCTACTCTTTTTGCCTTATTGTTCATTTATGTTTAACAGCTTTATCCAGTTCATCTCTTTCCTAGTTTCCTGTTTACCCTGTGCTCTGAGCACTTCAGAGTATCTTTCTCGAGCTTTTGAATGTCATTTCTGTCTCGTGTTTTCCGTTTCAGCTGTCATCTGATACGGTGCAGTCGGAACTAATTTATTTTGAAGCACACATACTTTCAACAGAATAAAACATGGCTAGGCGAGTTCATGTTTAGTCTTCACACACAATTTCAGTTTGTCGTAGTTATGTCTATATTCCCAATGCACAAACACTGCGAGTTTGTCTTTTCTCGCCTGCTGCTTAACGAATCTACTTCTAACCGAAGAGTAAAAACAGAGGTGGGACTTCAAAGCCTTAGGGTGTTTTTAAAACAGTTTACCCTCGGAAGGTATGTAAGTGAGTAGGTTGGGTAAGTAGCGTCCCACTCGTAACACGACGGGCTATTGGCGGCAGTTCGGTATCAATCCCGAAGGAAACGATTCCAGACTTGTATGGTATAGGCAGTTTGTATGGCATTAATTGCAGTTCAAACTGACAAATTGCAATAGTACCGTCTACAGATCCACGTGATACTTATAAACATCATCCCAATGAATACGGTATAATTTTTAGTTCCTCATACCTTCCCTTAAGTTGGTATAAAAGGAGAATGGCGTGCTCGCCATCTGACCGTGGTTCAAAATTACGTGGCAATACACCGAATGGCTTAGGCTGGGACAGTGGTAATTAGTTGAATACCTGTCCTTAAAATATCTACAAGAAGTTTTTAAACATTTAGTTCACCATCATTTTCAATTCAATAATGCCTATATGAGATCAAATAATGCGCATTGATAAAAAATAAAGGAACATTCTACCCATGAAGTTTAGGATATAGAGATTATATTTCATAAAAGCGCACTGCAAAATTGAGGCAGATAGAGTTCCGTTTTACAATTTATATTTAAAGTTTAAAGTTTTTCATGTGCTCTGATACACGTTTAATAAAGATCAGCATATTATAGACATAGCATCAGTGCTACAATTTCCTTATTGTTGATACCAGGGGTTCCCAAAGTGTGTGTGCCATGGCACCCTGGAGTCACACATAGAGTTACGAGGGGTGCCGAGAAGCGCCAATGATCTCTAATCAAACGCCAGCCTTAAGCAACACAAGAACAGCTATGAAGCAAAATTAGCTTGTTCGGATTTGACGAAGTTTTGGATACCTGTAAAAAATTAGTTTTCCATTCTAAATACAAAAACTGTAAGGGTTCTTATTCCCTATGCGACTTCATATCAGTGCGAAGCTGAATTTTCAGCAGTTGTTATTATAAAGAGCAAATATTGTTCGAAAATTAATGTTGAAAAAGAAATGCGATTAGCTTAATTTCACGATTTGAACCCATCGCACTAAACACACACGCACACATACCTCCAAGAGCATGTTGAGTGTAATTTTATTTTTGTTTCAATTATATTTTCAAGTACCTGTGTTTTCCTATTAAGTACAATTAAAGTATTTGTGTGAATTTTAAACTCTTTTATTTATATATATATTGGTTGGTGGCCACATTAATGTGACTGGACTGTGTGTATATATATATATATATATATATATATATATATATATACAATCCAGTCACATTAATGTGGCCACCACCTAATTTCGACTTCAACGTGAAATAACCAATCACAAGAGGCAGGTGGCAGCACATTGCAGTGGAGTGTATATAAAGGATTTCCTAGGGCATCGGAAAGCATTTCAATCGTTGGCGTAATGCAGAAACGTATCGATTTATCCGACGTCCAAAAGGGCATAATTATTGGCTTTCGGGTCAAGGGTGGAAGCATTTCGGAAACGGCTCATTTTGTGAACTGCTCGCGTGCCGCCGTGGTAAAAGTATACCGTGCATGGCAAAATGACGCATCCAAAATCAGCGGCGTTACACATGTGGTGCACCACGGGCTATAGATGACAGAGACGAACGAAGGCTACGGAGATGCGTTCGGGCGAATAGACATGCAACTGTTGAGCAACTGACCGCCCAGGTGAACCAAGGGGCTACCAAGACTGTGTCCTCAACAACGGTTCAGCGAACGTTGCTGCGCATGGGCTTCCGCAGAAGACGCCTGGTTAATGCACCTATGCTGACTGCTGTTCATCGACGACGAAGGCTGGAATTTGCACGCCAGTACCGCAACTGGACGTCCACAGAGTGGCGACAGGTGGCTTTTACCACCTTTTTTTCTAAAAATTACCACCAAATGGCATCAATTACACAATCTAACTATATGCTAACATCATACTTCCGATGCAACGAACGATTTTTCCGCTTTTTTTTTGGACTCGTTGCATCGGAAATATGATGTTAGCGAAGTTAGATTGTGTAATTGATGGCATTTGGGGTTAATTTTTAGGCTTGTTGTTGTTGATATACCGGCTGCTGTTTCGGGATTCATTTCGGTTTGTTCCTGCTCTGTTTAGGTATTTTGTTTTGTTTTTGTTTTACTTGCTTTTTGGTGGTGTTTGGGGGAGTGTATAAGCAATTTTTTTCAGCCTAATGCTGCTCATATGTAGAAAACGCCATTTTATGTTGTTTGGGTCAGGCTCCTCCCTGATGACGCCCTGATCCACCAACATTTCTTCATTTTTTTATCTATACTCCAGATAAATATTAAATAACGAGGGTACCGTGAGAAAATTCTAATTCTCTTAAGGGTGCCATGACTTGGATGAGTTTTGACAAGAGATATCTTCATAAGAAGAAAACTGGCCCCATCTTTATGGACGAGAGATCTCGTCATAAAAAGATAACTGATCAGATCTTAATTGACGAGAGATCTTCTCATAAGAAGAAAACTGGTCAAATCTTGATGGACGAGAGATCTTGTCATAAGAAGAAAGCTGGTCAGATCATGATGGACGAGAGATCTCGTCATAAGAAGAAAACTGGTCAGACCTTGATGGACGATAGATCTCGTCATAAGAAGAAAACTGGTCAGATCATGATCGAAGAGAGATTTCGTCAGTAGAAGAAAACTGGCCAGGTCTTGATTGACACAAGATCTCGTCATAAGAAAAAAACTAGTCAGGCCTTGATGGACGAGAGATCTCGTCATAAGAAGAAAACTGGTCAGACCTTGATGGACGAGAGATCTCGTCATAAGAAGAAAACTGGCCAGATCTTAATGGACACGAGATCTCGTCATAAGAAGAAAACTGGTCAGATCATGATGGAAGAGAGATTTCGTCATAAGAAGAAAACTGGCCAGATCTTGATGGACACGAGATCTCGTCATAAGAAGAAAACTGGCCAGATCTTAATGGACACGAGATCTCGTCATAAGAAGAAAACTGGCCAGATCTTGATGGACACGAGATCTCGTCATAAGAAGAAAACTGGCCAGATCTTAATGGACACGAGATCTCGTCATAAGAAGAAAACTGGTCAGATCATGATGGAAGAGAGATTTCGTCATAAGAAGAAAACTGACCAGATCTTGATGGACACGAGATCTCGTCATAAGAAAGAAAACTGGCCAGATCTTGATGGACACGAGATCTCGTCATAAGAAGAAAACTGGCCAGATCTTGATGGACACGAGATCTCGTTACAAGAAGAAAACTCGCCAGACCTTGATGGACGAGAGATCTCGTCATAAGAAGAAAACTGGTCAGACCTTGATGGACAAGAGATCTCGTCATAAGAAGAAAACTGGTCAGATCATGATCGAAGAGAGATTTCGTCAGTAGAAGAAAACTGGCCAGGTCTTGATTGACACAAGATCTCGTCATAAGAAAAAAACTAGTCAGGCCTTGATGGACGAGAGATCTCGTCATAAGAAGAAAACTGGTCAGACCTTGATGGACGAGAGATCTCGTCATAAGAAGAAAACTGGCCAGATCTTAATGGACACGAGATCTCGTCATAAGAAGAAAACTGGCCAGATCTTGATGGACACGAGATCTCGTCATAAGAAGAAAACTGGTCAGATCTTAATGGACACGAGATCTCGTCATAAGAAGAAAACTGACCAGATCTTGATGGACACGAGATCTCGTCATAAGAAAGAAAACTGGCCAGATCTTGATGGACACGAGATCTCGTCATAAGAAGAAAACTGGCCAGATCTTGATGGACACGAGATCTCGTTACAAGAAGAAAACTCGCCAGACCTTGATGGACGAGAGATCTCGTCATAAGAAGAAAACTGGTCAGACCTTGATGGACAAGAGATCTCGTCATAAGAAGAAAACTGGTCAGATCATGATCGAAGAGAGATTTCGTCAGTAGAAGAAAACTGGCCAGGTCTTGATTGACACAAGATCTCGTCATAAGAAAAAAACTAGTCAGGCCTTGATGGACGAGAGATCTCGTCATAAGAAGAAAACTGGTCAGACCTTGATGGACGAGAGATCTCGTCATAAGAAGAAAACTGGCCAGATCTTAATGGACACGAGATCTCGTCATAAGAAGAAAACTGGTCAGATCATGATGGAAGAGAGATTTCGTCATAAGAAGAAAACTGACCAGATCTTGATGGACACGAGATCTCGTCATAAGAAAGCAAACTGGCCAGATCTTGATGGACACGAGATCTCGTCATAAGAAGAAAACTGGCCAGATCTTGATGGACACGAGATCTCGTTACAAGAAGAAAACTCGCCAGACCTTGATGGACGAGAGATCTCGTCATAAGAAGAAAACTGGTCAGACCTTGATGGACGAGAGATCTCGTCATAAGAAGAAAACTGGTCAGATCATGATCGAAGAGAGATTTCGTCAGTAGAAGAAAACTGGCCAGGTCTTGATTGACACAAGATCTCGTCATAAGAAAAAAACTAGTCAGGCCTTGATGGACGAGAGATCTCGTCATAAGAAGAAAACTGGTCAGACCTTGATGGACGAGAGATCTCGTCATAAGAAGAAAACTGGTCAGATCATGATGGAAGAGAGATTTCGTCATAAGAAGAAAACTGTCCAGGTCTTGGTGGACACGAGATCTCGTCATAAGAAAGAAAACTGGCCAGATCTTGATGGACACGAGATCTCGTCATAAGAAGAAAACTGGTCAGATCATGATGGACACGAGATCTCGTCATAAGAAGAAAACTGGCCAGATCTTAATGGACACGAGATCTCGTTACAAGAAGAAAACTGGCCAGACCTTGATGGACGAGAGATCTCGTCATAAGAAGAAAACTGGTCAGACCTTGATGGACGAGAGATCTCGTCATAAGAAGAAAACTGGTCAGATCATGATCGAAGAGAGATTTCGTTAGTAGAAGAAAACTGGCCAGGTCTTGATTGACACAAGATCTCGTCATAAGAAGAAAACTAGTCAGGCCTTGATGGACGAGAGATCTCGTCATAAGAAGAAACTGGTCAGATCATGATGGAAGAGAAATTTCGTCATAAGAAGAAAACTGGCCAGATCTTGATAGACACGAGATCTCGTTATAAGAAGAAAACTGGCCAGACCTTGTTGGACGAGAGATCTCGTCATAAGAAGAAAACTGGTCAGACCTTGATGGACGAGAGATCTCGTCATAAGAAGAAAACTGGTCAGATCATGATGGAAGAGAGATTTCGTCATAAGAAGAAAACTGGCCAGGTCTTGGTGGACACGAGATCTCGTCATAAGAAAGAAAACTGGCCAGATCTTGATGGACACGAGATCTCGTCATAAGAAGAAAACTGGCCAGATCTTGATGGACACGAGATCTCGTCATAAGAAGAAAACTGGTCAGATCATGATGGACACGAGATCTCGTCATAAGAAGAAAACCGGCCAGATCTTAATGGACACGAGATCTCGTTACAAGAAGAAAACTGGCCAGACCTTGATGGACGAGAGATCTCGTCATAAGAAGAAAACTGGTCAGATCATGATGGAAGAGAAATTTCGTCATAAGAAGAAAACTGGCCAGATCTTGATAGACACGAGATCTCGTTATAAGAAGAAAACTGGCCAGACCTTGTTGGACGAGAGATCTCGTCATAAGAAGAAAACTGGTCAGACCTTGATGGACGAGAGATCTCGTCATAAGAAGAAAACTGGTCAGATCATGATGGACACGAGATCTCGTCATAAGAAGAAAACCGGCCAGATCTTAATGGACACGAGATCTCGTTACAAGAAGAAAACTGGTCAGACCTTGATGGACGAGAGATCTCGTCATAAGAAGAAAACTGGTCAGATCATGATGGAAGAGAAATTTCGTTATAAGAAGAAAACTGGCCAGATCTTGATGGACACGAGATCTCGTTATAAGAAGAAAACTGGTCAGACCTTGATGGACGAGAGATCTCTTCATAAGAAGAAAACTGGTCAGATCATGATCGAAGAGAGATTTTGTCAGTAGAAAAAAACTGTCCAGATCTTGATGGACACGAGATCTCGTCATAAGAGAAAAACTGGTCAGGCCTTGATGGACAAGAGATCTTGTCATGAGAAAACTGGTCGGATTTTCAACTTGTCATCAGCAAACAATCGGTAATACCATTATGACGAGATATATTGTAATTAACAAAATTCATAAGATCTTCATGCCCGAGATATAATATCGTAACCCCTTGGGGTATCAAAAATCATGGTAATATGCTATTATTAGTAATGATTTTTGCATACGCCTTTATAGAACGTCTGTCTACAAATGTAAAGTCAATTTATTCATTTTTATGAACTCTCATTTTTACAACATTAAAATGTGCTATTAACATAGTCCCATGGACTTAAGTCTGTTCTTGCGACATTATGTGTACTTTCTTTATTCCCTTGAAAGTAATGAATTGACTGGAAAGTTTATCTTGTTATCAGTAGGTCCTGTTTACCTTAGCACGAAGGTACTAACTAGCTTTGTAAAACGATTGCTTTGTTATGATTAGTTTAACGGAGCTGTCTAGACTTGCTTTCATAATCAGCACCACAGAAAAAAGTCGAATGAGAAATTTAATCGTATAACAAAATGAAAACAATCTTTAACATAACTTACATTTATGGATAGTTTAAAGGATACGAGCTCTGAATTGTTATGATTTTTCTTTCTTCATTCGTATAAATCACTATAACTCCCTTGATACAATCATCAAAGAAGAAATCCGTGTGAGTCTTTACGTCTTTCTTGCGTTATTAAATATTTAATATATGTTACCACAATATGGTAAAACTTACTAAACACACTTCAATTATTATTCATGAAATCTTAAAGAAGTCCCTTGCAGATATTCAATCTTTCGTTTTAAATCCACTTGTGTGTATTAAATTATAAATAAGTCTAGATTTCTAAAAGGTCTATACTCGAGAGTTCGTTTTAATTTCTTTACAATCAACTGTATGAAGTAAGATAATCCAGTAATGGCAATTACATTTAAAGTACGTGACGCATAAATTATGCATTACATACTTAATAAATATATTATACCAGACATTTTTCCCAGGGAAATCGTCTGGTATATACACAATGTAGCATTGAGCTTTACGGGATTTAGTCTTCAGCTTTGTCCCTTTATTTAAATACGCTTGATTTGCGTTATGGAGTGTCACAATACTGCTAAAACTACACGGAATATCGCTACTGTCATGAAATTCTTCATCATTCCGATTACAGAAAGCAATTAGAGATCTCGAAATAAGCGTAGAGAAAACAAAATATGATCATAAATAGGCTTAGCTTCACAATTTGCCAAGCCTTTGAGTAAAGCAATCGGATGTGATTGTTCCAAATATAATTGTGATTATATGACTGAGATGTACTTTTATTGTCATCAGTTTAATCTACATAAATAAGAATGGAGTGTTTGTTTGTACATTCAATATTTTCGACCCATTTCAAGTTTTCTATCCGTTTTGGACCCTTCTGATGCCGAATCCGCCTTTTTCTCGTTTGGTGTCTGTCTGTCTGTATGTATGTATGTTGTGCCCTATACACGTCCACGCGGTTTAAGATATTTTCATGAAAATTTGCATACAGTGAGTACTTATCTTCATTTAGTGAGTGGCATTGGTTTCGAAAGTCTGTCTGTCCGTCTTTCTGTTCTATGCTCGATTTTGTGTTTGTGTGTTTGTGTAGACATCACATGAATAGTATTCCAGATATTTGATTGCATTGTATTTTATTTTATACATTATTTATTAGTTTAGTGAATGCAATATTAAACATTTCTTTATTGTTATATTTAGTTGAGTTTCATGCTAAAACACCTGAGTAAGTATACTTAAATCTACCATAATTTGGTAGTTTTGGAAAAATTGGAATGTCTATTGAATATTACGATTACTTCGATTGCTTTACCAGTACTGCTGAAAAAGTAATTATTCTTCAAAAAACTATTATTTTTTTTATGGAATTTCATCTCTGATACTTCATTTATTTCGAGTCTTATTTTTATTCTTTGCGCAATGAAAACGATTTCCGAATATTTGGGACAGACGATATTTTTCAATGAAACGAGAATGAACAAGATCGCGCGAGCAGTGATATTTTTTCTGGTTCTTTCGCTCTGAATTAATTTCACATTACTAAATTTTGTACACTTTTAGTTGTAAGTTGTGGCAACTGTGCGAGATCAAGAGATAAAATTGAATCACAAATTAATATCTTTAGAACAATTTTTTGCGACATCTTTTATTTTGTTTTATTTCGCTATTTCCTGTTTTAAATATTTATTATTTTAATAAATGTGTTTTCCTTCTCATCACACGCAACAGCACCACAAAGTATTAGACTTAAAAATGTTAGGTAAGTCAGTATGCCATTATTGAAAGAATAATGCCGTTATTTAAAGAATAATGCCGTTATTTAAAGAATAATGCCGTTATTTAAAGAATAATGCCGTTATTTAAAGAATAATGCCGTTATTTAAAGAATAATGCCGTTATTTAAAGAATAATGCCGTTATTTAAAGAATAATGCCGTTATTTAAAGAATAATGCCGTTATTGAAAGAATAATAATGTTTATTAATCCAAACTGGAACTTTTTCGAACATTAAAAAATTCGTTGTAATAATGACAGGAGAAGATTGTAAAATTTCACAATGTCGCATACCGGAGGCAAGAGTGCCACAAGTAAAAAAATATTGTTTTGTTGACTATGAGTGCGAGAGCACTCGCCGTAAATCGTAATTTTAATTAATTGAGTTGAACATGAAAAGAACTTAAGAAAGGGAATTCCAAATCTTCCTATAAATCGTCTTTTATAGTAGTAACCTTAGTATCACCTTTCGTCATTTTGTAGCTTTGTCATACAGCAATTGTGCTATGTATGTGAAATGTATTACATGAATGGATATGCATGTGTAGGATTTGTGTCCAAAGTAAGTTGTAGAAAATATAAAGATGGCGAAAGATGTTAAAATAAATTTTTATTCTACAAAAAACGTAAGTCATTATATATTTTGATTATCTCTTCAATCTAGAATAAACCAATTCAAACCGAGTAAGGTCGGGTATTTTGCTAGTTAGAAATAAGAATTGTATCCAGTAAAAACAAACGGAATGCTGTCCTTTATTTTTGGATAATTTTATTTCATTTAGGGGTATGAAATACATTAAAGTTAATATGCATGCTATATTCATTAAAAAGGGTTGAAATAAGATATGGACTATGATTATAACTACACACTGCCAGCAATAGATAATCAGTTAAAACTTAGTGATGACAGTTTCCATCGATTTGCAAGTTAACCATTAAATCCTTTATGAGATTTCACAGTGAAACAATCACTGCAAGCACAGTAAAGCAATGATGAACTGCTAATTATTTATAAATATATCCAGTGTAAACAAAACCTGTAAATGATACTGTAGTAAAATAAACAATTACGATGCTTATCATACTTGTAATTTTTCCCATGGTAAAAAGGGAAATTTTTTTACTGCAAAATGATTTTTAACAATTTAAGATTTTTGTGAAGTTATTCTTATATGCAAAGAAAACGTGTACACTTCAATCGAATCACATGTGCATTCTGTTAATTTCTAAAATAAATAAATGAACAATTCTATAAACAATTTAAACTATTGGAGCTTGACATTAAAATGATCATATTTACATGATTAATACAAACGCTGACAAATAAAATAAGCAAATAATATACAATTCTAATAATGTATTTGTATCAATCCGTAAGACTTGTTTCTTAATAAACACATTTCGACACGTTGAATCAAATCTGCACAGCAGATTTGAGTTTATTTATTTCAATTTATGAAGTGATTTGATTTTGCCTTGATTAATTTATTTTATTTTAAAACAAGTATTACTTTCAGCTTATTTTAAGAAACGTAATTTTTCGTTTCTTCCGAACATGGATCTTAATTAATATTGGTTCATCCTACAAATGATATCATATGCTCCATCTAGGGCCAAACAGAGACCCAATATACAGGGTGTTTCAGTGAACCGTTTCAGAACTTTTAAGAGGGGTAGGGTACATCCTGACAACTCGAAATCATATAGCAATGTTGGGTCGGAAATGCTTTCCTGTAGCGGTGTTGTACACAGAAGCACCGTAAAGAAAAGAGACGGTAAGTGAGAAATCGTTTTAATAATACATGAAAAGAAGCAAAAGGTACATGGATTAAAGTAAGTGTTCGAAGTTTCTTCCACGGGCTACAATGCACGCCTCATATCTCCGACGCATGGACATCCGAACATTCTGGAATACTCCAGGCATATCTCGAATTTCTCCGGCAGCTACTGCAATTCTTGCAACCAGCTCCTCAACATTGTCAACAGGGGTGTCATAAACTAGCGATTTCAGATGACCCCATAAATAAAAATCAAGACATGATAGGTCGGGTGACCGAGCAGGCCAACGCACGGGACCACCACGTCTAATCCACTGCTGACCAAATGTGACATCCAGGTAGTTACGAACATCTCCGCTATAATGGGCAGGGGCTCCATCGTGTTGGAACCACATTGTCTGTTGCGTCGATGCAGAAATCTGTTCATCTCTCAAAAGTTGTGGCAATACTTGCTGCAGAAAGAGCAAGTAGTTAGGTCCGGTTAGATGAGACGGTAACAGGTAAGGTGGTCCGATGAGGTGATCTCCCCTAATACCGGCCCATACATTGACCGAAAATCGAATCTGTGCTGCACGACGTCGTATTGCATGCGGGTTCTCGACCGCCCAGATATGGTCGTTATGCGTGTTGAAAATTCCTTCCCTTGTGAAGGATACCTCATCGGAAAACAACACTTCAGCAGGAAAAAGGGGATTTGTAGCACATTTTCCAAGGTCCAAGGCAAAAGTAATACGAGGTGCATAATCCTCCGGTTTCTGTGTCTGGACACGCTGCACGTGAAACGGACGCATGTCTTCTTCTCGGAGAATCCTCCAGGCGCTGTAATGGGAAACCCCTGCTACACTTCGTGTACTCGTTCTTGTATTCCCCTGTACATGCTGCAGCACATTCTGTTCGACGTCTGCAGTCCGTGCTGTTCTTACCCTGTCCCTGTCAGCTATTTCTAATGAACCTGTCTCAGCTAACATCTGGTGCAGTCTTGCAAAGAAATTATGACTAGGGATACGCCTCGTCGGATATCGTTCCGCGTACAAACGCTGTGCGGCTGGCCCACTACAATTTGCAGCCCCGTACGCCAAATGCATATCGGCTAACTCTGCGATCGTGTAATCATCCATCCTACTAACTTGGCGTTCTTGTTCGAAATGAAGATTCCCTACACGAAAGCTCGGGATTTTCGCACAACGCCATCTACCGCGTCAGGAAAGCATTTCTGACTGCCCATTGGTATATGATTTTGGTTCGTCAAGATGTACCCTACCCCTCTTAGAAGTTCTGAAACGGTTCACTGAAACACCCTGTATACTAACTACAAAACTTGGCTACTAGCTTTAACTTTCAGAGACTTTCAACTGCTGTTAGAATTTGTATTTCTATTTGAAAACTCCTGGACAATATCCTGGACAACAGGGTCGTAACTGTATTTTATTACCATACACTCATGCAATAAATAATCGTTGTAGTTCAATCTTAACATAAATGTGAACAACTTTAACTTCAGATCCAACTTGCCTTTTCTCACACTGTAGTTTTAAAGGCACCTACACAAAAAGAATTGAATCAAAATCCCATTTCCCTATTGCGATAGAGGGACCTGCGTTCATAGAATTCAAATAGAATCGAAGCTTAGGAGTTTAGATACTTCTGTTACTTTTCGTTTGAATAGCACTTCCGCCGAACTTCATTGGCCTTTTTATGCATTCAGCCTAGCTTCCAGTTTTACAAGAAGTCAAAAGGCTGTAGATTTTCTCACGATGGATCTACTACTGTTCCGCTTCAAGAAAAGCCTGATCGATGTGTAATACAGATACTTCTCTCTATATATATATATTTCTCTTGTAGTCGAAGTACTTTTTCTTTGGGTATCGGTATGATTTTTTTTTAATTCTTCTTCTTCTCTCCCTCTCTTCTCCTTTTTGTTGCAGTCGAAGAGTATTTTTTCCTCGCACGACGATATTATTTTTCAAATTCTCTCTCTTCTTCTTTCTATTTTTTTCTCCTTTAGGTTCTGATCGAAGTATTTTTCTACGTATGACAGCGTGATTTTTCAAACTATTATTACCTTACTCTTCTTCTCCTCTTGTATGCAATCGATTTATGTTTCTTGGGATCGGATATGATTTTTCGAATTCTTCTTTCTCTACATCTCTCTCTCTCTCTCTCTCTCTTTCCTCTTTTTAGCGATAATCAAAGTTGTTGTTTTTTTGGATGACGACATGGTTTTTCAAATTCTCTTTCTCTTCGCCTTGTAATTGCAGTCGAAGTATTTATTCTGCGGATTACGGCATGATTTTTGAAATTTATTCTATCTCTCTCTCTCTCTCCCATGTATTACATTCGAAGGACAACACGACATTGGACTTGAATTTCCAGTAATTCTCATAATCCGTGAGTCATGTGATAGATGCTCGCACTACAAATCAAACCCTCACAAACATGATCTGTTTCTCTCCCTCGTTATTGATATCTCGGAAAGCGCAGTGAAACGTCGTCACATTTTGAAGGTTTAAGACTGTATCAGACAGATGATGATCGCTAAAGAACATTTTATGAAACTTGCTTAAGCCAAACTCACGGAACGTGTTTCAGTTTTAACGTCTTCTTATTGTATCTCATTAGACATTTTGAGTTGTTACTCATTCCTTAAGGTCCATCTAAACATTTAAACCAAGTCTATGAGTCTGAACACACTCAGAAAGTACATCTGGTATTCCTCCAAGGTTCTCTCTTGACAGACCAACTCAGGCGAGAAGACTTGGAGGGACTAGGTCAGTGTTGAACTTTAGGCAGATTGGAAATGTTTTATGATCCTGAACGAAGTATAAAAATACGATGTGCAGAGTAGGGATCCGACATCGATGTCGATGTTTTCAAAACATCGATGTTTTTAAAAAAAACATCGATGTATTTAACATCGAAGTATTGGGATCGATGTTTTTGTAACATCGATGTTTATACTTGTCGATGTTTTATTTTTAAATGAAAAAAGTACCGTTATAAAAATTTTAAAAATAACCAAGCAGCATAATTTTCTTAATCAGCAAATTGAACATACTTTTAGACCCAAGTGACCAAAGGTGAAGGGTCTGAAAAGTAGTGATCCGACATCGATGTCGATGTTTTCAAAACATTGATGTTTCATAAAAAAAAACATCGATGTATTGGAGCTGATGTCACATCACTAGTTGCTAAAACAGTTATAAGAAATGGGGTAAAACGTTTAAATGCACTGAATTTTAAAACATCGAAAGTTTGGGGGCGATGCATTATCAACATCGATGTTTCAAATTTGAACATCTATGTTTTTCTGTCGATGTAGCATCACTAGGTGCTAAACCAGTTTTAAGAAATGGGGGGAAAAGTTTGAATTCACTGAATTTTAAAAACATCGATAGTTTGAGTGCGATGCAGTATCAACATCGATGTTTTGCTGTCGATGTTGCATCCTTAGTTGCCAAACCAGTTTTAAGAAATGGAGAAACAAGTTTAAATACACTGAATTTTAAAAACATCGATGTTTTTGAAACGATGTTTTATCAACATAGATGTTTTTGAAACGATGTTTTATCAACATCGATGTTTTTGAAACGATGTTTTATCATCATCGATGTTTTAATTTTGAACATCGATGTTTTGCTGTCGATGTCGCATCCCTAGTGTATAGAAGCCGTGAGTCTGAAAACGATCCTAAAGCACATTAGATCAGGATTTCTTTAAGGATCCTCTCTTGCCAGATCAACCCAGGCAATATGACTCAGGGCGACTTGTTCAGTTTTAAATTTTACGCAAGTTGGAAATGTTTGGTGACCTTGAACGAAGTACTGAGATGAGATGAGTGGAGAAGCTGTTTCTTTGCCTCAAGGTTGTTTTTTTGGAATCAATGCATTTTTCTAACCGTCTGGAAAACTCTGTTATATTTCTCTTTGTGAAGTTGAAGTGCATGTTTATTCAGTCTTCAAAATTAGATTTGCAAAGAGCTGCTGGAAATATTTGATTCCTTGCCCAAACCTTAAATCTAGAAGGTTAAAATTATCGTGGGTTTTATTTGTTTCTATATTAACAAACATACTACAAATTTATTTAACGGGTAGACTTGCCTAGACCGAGTCTCTTCACATACCTTGCCTCACTAACAGATTAAGAGTTCCATTTTCATTTTCTTCGTAATTATCGCAAAATTGAGGCGGGTTTTCAACAAGACTCATAATGGTTTCGAAAAATATTTCTTGGGTGTATTATTAATTGTAAAATATTTCTTGTGGACGTGGTAAATATCATAAATATGATTATTTGATTAAAACTGTCTTTTTCAATCTAAAATATTGATAATATTCTTTCACCAAAAGAGTCCTCTAACTTTTGAATTAGGAACTAGCTTGGTTGAACATCATATTTATTATCAAGAACACATGCTATAGGATGAATATTTCTTTGTAATTATCATATCAGGTTGAGTAAAACATTTTCCGCCAAAATAATTTTTACTTTAAAATGATATATACATAAAAACAACAAAGCTGATGAGAATAGAAATCTCAGTTCAAATTTAGTATCGTCTGCCAACGTTTTGGCAACTTTTTAATCCCTTCAGCGAAGAACTGTAGCGTGCTCAAGTCCAGAAAGAGATCGACCTCATTTATGACCTCCTCAATTGAATTGAAGATTGTGAATTTTAAGGTGAAGTAAACTGTGCAAACTTTAATTTTTTTTTTACATTTTTGGGCTCTAAAAGTAAAAAAGAAAGATACTTTCCATCATACTTTTTTAATTTTCTATACTAAAAAATATTTTTAATAAACGTGCAAGTTCCTCATTGTTGTTGGGATGATGCCCTAATTCTAAATCGACTTCTTATTAGTACGCCTGATTCGCGGTGCTTTGTCCTGACATTTTTCTTGTCTCATACAACTGTTAAGTTAAGAATTTAATATTTGTGACCTCATACATTGCAGTCTAAAAATCATTCTTGAAACAGAAACTGATTTTAGAGCAACAAACTAAGCCCATCAGTTTTAGTGACCACTAAAAGTAACATACAGATTAATCATAAATCATTTATAAGCAGAATGATTAACATAATCCCAAATATAACAAGTTTTATAGACATGAGAATTGGTACGCCATGCATAGTGGCGTTATCAAAACTAGATAAAATGCTTCACCTCATGTGTGTACAAGTTTAAAAGTGACACATATAATAAATTTTTAGCATAAAGACACACTGGGCATCAATACTTCAACAATACCTCAAAAGAGAGTGTGGAGATAATTCTCTTTTGCTGTTTCCAAAAAGTGAGGAAGAGTTTAAAAGCAACTAAAATCAAAAAATTATATCCGAATCAACAAAATTAACGAGTTTTCTTGAGAAAATATGACTTGTACAGATGCTTGAACTATTTCTTACTAAATTCTAGTTTATATCAATTTAGTATGTTCTCATATGTACTCGTTGTATAGAAGAAAAAAACGAATATATGGCTAAATAAATCTGGCAAAAGTTATTGTTGTTGGATTCTAGTTGCTTATCAAAAAATAAAGATACAGAAAAGCAGAATTGTTTGCTAATAAAAATTGTTCGTTTGATTTACGGCAATGTGCTACATTGCTTTTTAACATGTATACCCTTCGTACAGAGAAACTAAGTTCAAAATCGATCCATGTACTGTAAAATTGCTGTTAGATTTACGGCAATGTTCCTTTCTAACTCGTATATAAATCGTGCAGAGAAACCAAATGTTTTTGGCTGAATGAAACCTGTTTTAATATTATCCCGGCTGATTTACAAGGCAGCTTTTCAACATGTTTTCCTTTGTACAGAGAAACAAATTCATGTTTGTTTAATTCAATCCAAATAAAATACTCAGCTGTCTGATTTACGACAATGTTACTTTTTGACATGCGTACCCATTGTACAGAGAAACTAAGTTGAGTCGATCCATGTACTATTAAAATTGCTGTTAGATTTACGGCAATGTTCCTTTCTAACACATATATAAATCGTGCAGAGAAACCAAATGTTTTTGACTGAATGAAACCTGTTTTAATACTATCCCGGCTGATTTACAAGGCAGCTTTTCAACATGTTTTCCTTTGTACAGAGAAACAAATTCATGTTTGTTTAATTCAATCCAAATAAAATACTCAGCTGTCTGATTTACGACAATGCTACTTTTTGACATGCGTACCCATTGTACAGCGAAACTAAGTTAAGTCGATCCATGTACTGTTAAAATTGCTGTTAGATTTACGGCAATGTTCCTTTCTAACACATATATAAATCGTGCAGAGAAACCAAATGTTTTTGGCTGAATGAAACCTGTTTTAATATTGTCTAATTTACAAGTCAGCTTTTCAACATGTTTTTCCTATGTACAGAGAAAGAAATTCTTGTTGGGTAATTCAATCCAGCTAAAATACTCATCTGTCAAATTTACTGCAATCTTGTTTTTTAACATGCGTACTCTAAGGTTTACGGCAATGTTCCTTTCTAATACATGTAAATCATCCAGACAGAATAAGCTATGCAAGTTTCGTGACACCAGAGAACAGCATTCGATAATTTTTCTGCTTCAAACAGATTTCCAGCTTTACATATAAGATCGATTCGCAGCATTAGATTAATCGAAGATCAACAGCTCTGATGAATGAAACTGTTAAATTAGTTCGTTTTCTATATTTCTAAATCTTTTAGAACACAAATTTTCCCTTTTATATAATGTCTTCACCTTAAAGTGATAAGGAAATATGAAGATTGGAGTGCAAAATCACACAGGTATTGACCTTGTCATTAGGTCCTTGGTTCAAAATTACGAAGCTATGTCCTTGGTTCTTTACTATAGGGATTGATCCCGGACCGCCACTAATATACCGTTCTGTTGCTTCATTGTGACGTTAATTAAAATACTTACTTACCTATAATATACACTACCTACAGAAACGGACCGGACGCCAGCGGATTTGCATAGCATCCGACTACATGTTTCGGGGTGTTTTTCGTAGTATGGCTTTGGACCTTTATATGTTGTTCCTGGTAAATTGAACACCGACGCCTACATGAAAATTTGGGACACTCGGGATCTTTCTGCGCTTTGGCAATTTTATGGAATGGACGAATGTTACTTCCAGGACGACAACGCTCCATGTCATGTTGCAGCCTCTATCATGCAGTTGTATCAAGAGATGGATGTAAAACGTCTTCCCTGGCCTGCTCACAGTCTCGGCCTAGACCCCAAAGAACATTTGTGGGACGAGTTAGTGCAAAGCTTACGTACCAGGCAACCACGTACAAAATCTACAGCTGAGCTGGCGATATTCTTGCAGCAGAAATGGACACAAATACCCATAGCTGTATATCAAAACCTTGATGAATGTATGCCCAGAAGGGTTGCTAGTGTAATTGCACCACGTGGGGGACCATCCCCCTATTAAAGCATGTATTTTTTCCCTTATATCTCATCACAACGTTCAACTAAATTTTTTTACGATTTTATCTAGTTTCCGTTAAGGTATCCGAACACGTTAAAAATGTCATTCTTGACCAAAGTTTCCAAAAGAAGTTTTTGATATTATTTGATAGAGTATTTATTTGACTTTCCAAAACATATTTGATTTTTTTCTCTAAGTTAATTAGTAGCGAAAAAAAAAATTTAATCAAGGCAGCCGGAAGTAAGTATAAAAAACACTCTAAATGACAGTTAAATGACCCCAAAAACTGTCAAAATTTAAATTTAAAATTTACTTTTCTTTGCAAATACAATAATAGTAAGTTTTCTCAAGTGTTTAAATGGTTTCTCTTTTGAAAATATTGTGAACATTTTTAAAGAGAAGTGAAGAACAAAATTGTTCACACAAACAGTAAAAGCAAGAAAGAACAAATGATACAGTTCAAACTATTTTTTACTCTAAATTAATATTTATGCATTATTTACTCACTTAAAATGTTATACACGAAAATTTATTGATGGATTCTCGTAAAACTTTGAGAACTTGTTTGCGGGAAAACCGGAAGTAGTTATGGAAAACACCGGAAGTGGCAGTTAAAAAGCCAAAAACCTGTCAAAATTTAAACTTAAATTTTTTTTTTTTTTTTTTTTTTTTGCAAATATATTTTTAGAAAGATTACTGAAATATTTAAATGGTTTTTCTTTAGAATGTATTGTGAATATTTTTAAAGAAAAGTGAACAAAATTGTTTACATAAACAATGAAAGCTAGAGAGAGCAAACAATACACTTCAAACTATTTTTATCTCTGAATTAATTTTTATGGATTATTTACTCACTTCAAATGTTATACCACAAAGCGTTATGGATGGATTCTTGTAAAACTTTTAGAACTTGTTTATATTGTTGTTTAGGGAATGAATTAGAATAATTATACTAAGTTGAAAAGTTTTTAAATTATGGCCATTTATTTAAGAAATAGGACAGTATCACTATCAAAAATATTGTATTCATACTTCGATCGCTGATAAAATTTTTGTTTGTTTAAATATCCTTTTGATTCTAGTTCATTTCCTAGAAAAATGCATGTTTATTTTGGTTCCATCATTTTTCAAATTGGTTGAATAGATTTTCATGTAACACACTTGAAGTTTTGACAAATTTCTTTAAAATTTCATACATAATTATCATTTTTACAAAATTATTAGTATAAATTTTAAATACTTATTGCCCAATGCTCTATTGTTTAAAAACACTAAACATAAACATGTCATTAAAATGTTTCTATACCACATTTTAAAGAAATTATCTCGAACGTGTTCGGATACCTTAAGCGAATTGTAAAATGATATAACGGCGACGTTTGGTAGGCTCTTACTACTTTCAATAAGACTTTAGTTTGCTTTTAGAGTTCGTAATTTGCAAAATGAAGGTGTAATTGAAAAATATGAAAAAATTACCACGTGTCATTAATTCCTAGAATATTTTCTTGACGAAGCTTTTTCCTGCATGCTGTTTCACTTTATACAAGTAGGCTGATTTGTTATTTACCCGTATAAGACCTCGGGTGTGATAGTTTAAAGAATCTTCCATATTTAGAGTAAATTGCTTTGATATCGTTCCAAGAATTTGATTGAAAAGCATGATTAAATTAATAGTGTTGAAAGCTTGCAAACTATTTGAATTACTAGCCCATAGCACCTAACTCTTTAGCCGAATTCATCAAAGGGTAAAGAAATTATTAATTTTTAAAGAGCCTTAAAAAAGGACACTAGACTTTCAAAATTGCTAAAATTCTTAACAATTCAATTAAAAATTAATTGAAATCAATCTCTGTTCATAGCAAAATAATTTTTCAATCATAAATATTTTTTCGGATTTACATATTCAATAACATTCAACATATAATTGATGAGATTTGGAAATTTATTACATAAACGTTGTTTTCACTTATTGAGATTTTTTGACATCTTTCTCATTTCAAAATGTTTCCTGCTTATTATGATTTCCTTGAAAAAAACGTTTTGGGTAAACTTTGCAATCTATAGCAAATTAGAAATTCATGCTTCCTAATTTTGAAAGTTTTGTTAGAAAAATGCATTACTTTTTTTTAGTGTTACACTTACCAGAGATGGGAGTGAATCGTTTCTATAAAAAAAAGTCTTATTATAGTAGGTATTGAAATATTAACAATGCATGAACAATTAAGGTGCATGTTATTCATCAATTTTGCTAATTTTAAACATCGCCCAATATTTATCTACTAAATATTTTTGGACAAAACTTTATGCATGCTTTTTGATTTTTTTTTTTTTTTAAATCTATAAATTTTATAAAAATCGTATTATAACTGCAAAAGTTTTTTTTTTCCAAATTCACTATCCCCTCAAATTATCTTTGAACTTCAGGGTGAGTGTGCGAGAATTATTCTCATTTCATGAAAAACTGTAAGTTTCATGTTAATCTTATCATTTCAAAACTTTACTTTTCAACGTTAAAACAAATATTTGAACACATATAACAAAAATACCTTATCTGACGTGCCTTAGTAAGTTAGACTATAACAAAAAAAAAAAAACAGCGCACCAAGAACAAGTTGGCCGATTGCGTTAAAAATTGGTTGATGTGAAGAACATACACTGCTGTTTGTAAAAAAATGCAACACCATGAAGGAATCATCCGAATGAAATGAAATTTGCAGCAAATGTCAATTATAGGGTGTTATGCAAAGTAGTAAAGTTTCATAGCCACCACGCATGCGTCGTGTGAGCAGCGCCCTCTGAACGGATGCTAAAAGCGTATAAATAGAGGACTGTAGCGGGACATTGAAAATAGTGCATGGTTATTTTTTAGTGGCGAACGTTTAGGGAAACCTAAGTATGACTCCACGACGAAATAGGGTAAAATTTCAACAACTTACGGAGTTTGAACGGCGGAGAATCATCGACCTTCGTGAAAAAGGATTTTCCTATCGCGCAATAGCAGCTCGTGTGCAGCGGAACAGTGATGCGAGTTTGGAAGCAGTGAACCGACGAGGAAACTCGAAAAACTAGGAGTGGACGACGGAAGGTGACGTCAGCGAGCGATGATAGACACCTGGTCCACATGGCGGTGAATGACTGTACAGCTTCCTCCAGACAGTTGGCAGCACTTTCGTCAACTGCTACAGGTGTACTAATGTCGGCTTCGTCAATTCACCGACGTCTGCTGCACCGTGGACTGCGTGCAAGGTTTCCTTTATACAGGATCCCCCTCACAATCTGCAATGGGCTCATAAGCACAGAGCCTGGCGGGGGGATCGGCAACAAGTTGTCTTTTCTGACGAATACTGCTTTAATTTGTGGAACCATGATGGCCGCATTCGTGTTAGACGCTATACCGGTGAACGCTGCCGTACAGAGTGCGTTATCGAATGTCATAGTGGCCGAACACCCGGAGTTATGGTCTGGGGTGCGATTTCGTATCATGGACGATCTCAGCTGCTACGAATTTAGGGTAATCTGAATAGCAAGAGGTACGTCCGTGAAGTGCAGGAGACCGAAGTCGTTCCCTTCCTTCAAGGCATCCCTGGAGCTATCTTTCAACAGGATAATGCACGCCCACATGTTGCAAGGAATGTTCGAGACTTCTTTTCAGCCCAACACATGCAACTTCTTCCTTGGCCTGCTTATTCCTACAGCTTCAAAAGACGAACTTTGGGTGCGCATACAAACAATATGGAAATATCTTCCACAAGCAGACATTCAACATCTGTTTCACTCCATGCCACGTCTTACACCATCACTTATTGCAGCGCGTGGTGGCTACACCAAATATTGATTTGGGACACTTAATATTGTTTTTGTTTTTGCTTTGAAAATTCATTCATTTATTTGTATTAATACAAGCCATTTGTGTATTAAATTTCATTTAATTCTGATGATTCTTTCATGGTGTTGGATTTTTTACAAACAGCAGTATACATAGAAAAGGATGCAAGCTGTCACCCTGCGTGTCATCGACTGAAAACGTTCATGGTGGTGTCCTACGGAATTTCTTGTCAAATTGTCTCCAACTGTCGGGCTAAATGGTCAACATTCAGGGATACTTGCGATCACCTTCCCATGATATCCCAAATGTGCTCTATGGGAGAGAGATCCGGACACCTAATCTGGCCAAGGGAAATCTGGGCGGGAAAGCTTGAAGACAATTCATAGCAACACGGGCCGTGTGCGGCCGGGTCTATCTTGTTGAAAAGTATGTCCGTGATGTCGCAAAAGGAACGATAACACAACCGGTCGTAGAATGTCATCTACGTACCTGTTGTTGTTGTGTTGTTGACGTGTGTCTCCTGAACTGTGAAACACGATATCATGCCCAGTGATCTGAACTATGACAGACCCAGAAGAAGAATACAGTTTTTATTTTACAAACACACAAATTGATCACTGGTAAAGACATAGGGGGTGCAGCTATCCACTTTTTGGCGAGGAACCACTTGGGCGGGAGTCTGACTTCTTCCTTTGACATCACATACAACCAGCCCTAGGGCAGTAGCCCTAGTCGGGAAACGAGCCACGAACCCAAAGCGTGTGGGCAGAGAGAGTGCTTTATCCACTATACCGCTTGGGTGGCATCTACGTACCGCTGTGTTGTAAGTGCGCCAGAAAGGACTACCAAAGGGGACCGGCTATCAAAGGAGATTGAACCCCAGACCATAACGCCCTGTTGTGGGTATGTGTGGCGTGCGATAATAAGGGCAGGATCCCCACGCTGCCCTGGACGTCGCCAGACATGTCTGCTGTTGTTGTCGTAAGGACACAGTTGGAAACGGGACACTAAAGACCATACATTCCCAGTCAGCACCATTCCAAGTAGATCCAGCCCATCACCGCTCTAATTCTGCAACCTTCTTGGTGCGTCGATTTTTTTTTGTTATAGAGTATATATTATTGTTTTTTGCTTTTTATACTTGTCCTGAAAAAACTTTATTCAAAAAGAAAGTGGTAGCAACACTTTGTGTAACCCTCGGAGTGACATGAGATTTCCGAGTTATGTAGAGTTGTTTTTACCGCACATAATGACCAAGTAACCACATGGTTAAGAGGATTCTAGGAAAGATTCTGTAGGTCGAGAAGGTCTAAACTGCCTTGGAGTCATTCAGAAAAGACTGTAGATTACAAAGATTAGATAACGGTTAGATGATGGTGAACCCTTGAAAAGGTTGGATTCGAAGTTTTTCTTTTTTATATTGGTCTTGATGTTGGTAGACGTTTTCTTACGCCGAAATTGTTGTATACCATTTTGAAGATTACAGAATGCTTACATGTTTTTGAACCCTTTGTGAGAGAGTTAAACTCTAGGTTTTTCTCTTGTTTATTTTGGTTTTGATGGTGGTGGACACTGTCTTCGACCAAAACAATTGTATTCCACTCTGTGTAGATTACATATCAGTTATATGCTAGTGAACTCTTTTCAGGGGGTTTGAACTTGAGGTTTTTCTGATGTTTATTGTAGTCCTGATGGTGTTGGACGTATTCGTCACACAAAGTTGTTATATACGGAAACTGTGTAGATTAAATACCGAGTAGTTATCTGCACAAAGTTCTATAGAAATAGTTATGTATATTTGAAAATTACAGAACTGTTATATGTCTGTGAACGCCTTTAGAGATTTAACCCCAGGTTTTTTAATCTTATTATTTTGGTCCTGATGGTGGTGTGTGCATGTTTCCTTCAACCAAAATAGTTATTTACCACTCTGTACAGATTACATATCGGTTATATGCTAGTGAACTCCTTTCAGAAGGTTGAACTCGATGTTTTTCTCATGTTTATTTTAGTCCTGACGGTGGTGGATGTTTTCTTCCACCGAAATAGTTGTATGCGACGCTGCAGATAACGGAATGGTTATAGCATGTGGTCATAGTTAAAAACCAGTTTTATACCCATCAGTCAGTTTTTGAAGCTTTTATACAACTGAATAATGCAAGAGTATATCTTTCTCATCAAAATTGCATCTTGTTGCCAGAAAATAATTCTACTTGTTGCAGACTCGGGACATGTATTTTATACACTCCCCATTGTATAAATATAACAATAGTGTAGCCTCAGGAACGTCCTAATGTCGCTTCCGTACATAAAACTCTTGACTTACGACCACGTACGATATGTGTTTGTGTACCCTACCATCCCTTAAAGTTTGTACAGAAAATTTGGAAACATTTTGTAGCGCTGCTGTTCGTCTGTAAGTCATGAAAGTAGTATTGTGTGGGCAAGGTAGTATAGAGAAGTCAATATAATGTGGGTCAGTCAATTTTTAAAAGGGGTGAAAGCTCCTTGGGTGAAGAGTTTCCGTACCAAATCTATAATTGGCGATCGCCATAAATATTTTTACAGTGCTAACTTCGTAACCTCTGCTATCTTTCTCTTTACGTCACATAACCAATCAAAACAATTAGAAACTCCGCCTACTCTTTACATCACACAGCCAATCAAAACAATTAGGAACTCCGCCTATTCCACGTCACACAACCAATCAAAACTTTAATAGGCACGAAAACACGACAGAATCTATCGCTTTATGTAATAAGACTAGGATAAATGGCCCGTCATACGACGGTAGCATAACAAAATTTATTTATTTTGGTCAAACTTCCTTACATCTATATATATAATTTTTTACGTGGCACGCACAAAAGACTTTTTTTGTTGTTGTGGTTTGGCAACATTGTACGATTGTTTGTTTACCACGAAGCCTCGCATCTCAATTGAATTTATAGCGTTATCGGATGAAATTTTATTGAAAATATATAGATATTAGTCGAGCTGTTGTAGCTTATATACAAACATGCTGAGTATTCTATTTCCAAAGCGGGGCTCACCTTTCGAGTCCGAATTTGCTCAAAGTTTTCATTTGAATTCCAAATTGTTCGAGTTCTGATTCAAGAGGTACTGTATAACTTTTGTGCAGTACTACAAATTTATACTTGAAAAATATTTATTGGGGTATCATATTTTGTAAACAATCCCTTCTGCTAGGACACGTGTCTTCATTAATGCGAGCGGAACGAGTAAGGTTCCCGCAGCGAACCAATGAGGATTGAAAAGCAATCCTCCGGGTGTTGACGATAGTCAGCGAGCAGTTAAGGGCCCCCTAGTATTTTTTAAAACCTTACGGAACGTTATCACTGTCTATGTTTAAAACTTTTTAGGCCACTGTCTGTTAACTTGCCCTGCTTTCGGATGGTGTTGTTTTTTAGTAATGCTGTCAAAACAATATTATTTGAAAACTTAATATTGTATCAACACTGGTAAAACAATGAGCTGCGTACGGCAATCGTTTTGTACTCAATGTTATTTCCCCGGCGATTTCGAATGTAATCTATATATATAATTCTCTTACGTGGCACGCAAAAAAGACGTTATTTGTTATCGCGTTTTGGCAACATTGTACGATTATTTGTTTTTCACGAAGCCTCGCGCTTGAATTGAATTTATAGCGTTATCGGATGAAATTTTATTGATAAAAAAAAAGAATTTTAATCGAGCTGTTGCAGTTAATAATAGAAATCAAAGAAAGCGGAGGATCTTTTCAGGGCCATTTAAAAAAAGGTCCTTTTCAGGGCCAACAATTATAGTTCAACAAGACGCTTGCACTTCAACTTTCGACAACTAACTCAATGAAAATGCGTGGGTGGCTCAATCGCAGGGGTAAATATACACTCAAACATCATTCTGGGTATTTAATTTCCAAATCAGCCGTCACATTTCGAGTCAAAATTTTCTCAAAGTTTTCATTTGAATTCAGATTCTATCGGTACTGTATATATCTTTTCTGAAAAATAGCAAAAAAATTTAGATTTAAAAAATATTTTTTTGGAATATCATATTTTGTAAACAATCCCTTCTGCTAGGACACATGTCTTCATTGATGCGAGCGAAGCGAGCATAGGTTCGCGCGGCGAACCAATGAAGATTGCGAAGAAATCCTCCGGGGGTTGGCGAGCGTTCGCGAGCAGGGGGCGGGCCCCCTAGTTATGTTTGATATTTTTTATCTCGTTTCGCTCGTGACATCACACAACCAATCAAAACAATTAGAAACTTCGCCAACTCTTTAAGTCACACAACCAATCAAAACTTTAATAGCCACGGAAACAGCAGAATCTAGCATTTTATGTAAGATGTAAGGATAATAATTAGAGAATCATAACAACGAAGAGCGAGGCTTGGAGATTCTGAAATTATCCTCGTAAATAAGCACGAGTTCGGCGGTAGAGGGAAGACAGAATTAAACTTAGACATTCATCCCGCACCCGAATACGTGATTTCATGATAATGTTGACTTACAACACGTCTAGTTGTTTCGTTGGGAATTAACTGCAGGGGAATCGATGCAATACTGCAGGAAACCTACATGGACCTCCGTAAAAATCTCATTTTCAAAAATTTTGCACGTACATTGATATTTGGCAAATAGAGAGAACGTTTCAATTCACTTAAGGGGGTCCGGAACCCAAAAATCGTCAAATTTTCTAATTTTTTTTTAATTATTATTTTAAGAAATTCTCTGTGTTTTTCTGCTTAAAATGACGTCTAAATCATGTTTCTATCTTAATTAGAAATAGAGATATAATAATTTTTGTGGTGCGTTGTTTTGAAAATTTAACACTCTTGGCAGTTGTTGTCATGGCAACAACACCTGTCTTTAAAACTTTAAATGCGTGTTTCTCCATGATTCATTTTTTCAAGATTTCCTGTATTCAAATTGCTATAAGTCGAAAACCGATAAAGTTTAAGGGTTGAAATTTGGAATATATATTTTTCAAGCATTATACTTTAATTTTGATTCAGCAAATTTGAAACAAATATTTACTTTTCAAAATATGACTTTTTAAAAAAAAAGTACCTCAAAATTTTCAAAAATTTTCATTCAAATATTTTTTATTTTTTATTAAATTAATATTTTTTAAATTGCTGAATCAAAATGAAAGTTTATAAATTTATGAATAATTTACTGCAAGAATTTTGAAAATTGATCAAGAATATTTTAAGCCTTAGCAATTTAAAATCTTCTTTCTTTGACTTTAAAAATCCAGTTTTTTTTTTTTTTAACACAGGGATGAAATCATTTCAGGAATAAAAAATTCCATTATGCAAGTAATTAATTATCTAATTAAGATATAATTAGAGCAAATTATCTTCTTTTTTGAAACGTGATATTTCAAATTCTAACTAGTTCAGAAAGACGATTCTTGGTGGAAATTATTTCTAATATTATTATTCGTGTTTTAAACTTCCATCAAGTTGCTAGATGAAATAGTGTTTTTTTGCAATTTTTTAATCAAGAAAGCGTAAAAATAATCAAACTTTTTTCAAGAATTTCCATGTTTTTAAATCAATTCAAAATCCATTTCTTGACTAAATGCTCTGATTGAGATTAAAAACATCCACTGTATTACATAGATCATAATGATGCAAAAATAATTATAATAGGTGAATTCATTGTGCAGTTATATTACGTTTTGAACAAAACATCCTATGGCAAAAACGCAGTTCTTCACAAATCGAGTTTAAAAATTTGGAAACATGTATGTTCATGGTGATAGGACCTAACGAAAACATTTGTAAATAAAAAAACCTTTTCGAATATTTTCAAGATCTTGGCATCGTTTGAAAGCAAAGAAATTGGAGTATATTTTGAATTAAAAACAAAAATTGATATTCTCGTCGATTTTTGTGATATCTAGTATATACATACACCATAATATCTTAAAATGCCTACATTTCACTGAAGTATAATAACTCCTTCAAAAACTTTGATGGTTCCCTTTGAGATTAAATCAAAATGAAACTAAAATCCTCTCTCTAATGTAGCGTAGGTAAAATTGAATATATGCTTGTACAAGAAAGCTTAATTTCATTTCAAAGCATTTTCCAAGATCGTAGATACGTTTCGTATATGCCTTATTTTGTATTCGCTCGACTTTAAAGCTGAAAGAAATGCTATGAATGTAAGAAATAAATAACGTAATTTTCTATTCCTCATTTATGTATTCATCGACACACGCACGCGTATCTAGATCCCATCCTTAGAATAAAATAGATATTTACGCGTTTGATTTGACATTTGTTTCTCATAACATCTTGAACTGATAACAAAGGGGTAAAATTTGTAGATTTAAGATGAATTCAATGGTGGATACTTCAAGCGTCAAAGTATTTGGGAAACAAAAATATTGGTGATTCAGTATTTTTAATGAGATATAGAGATTAAAAGAAACGTTACTGATAAACCGAGTTCACTTTTGATAAGAAGTAAAGGGATATAAGTGCAATTACACCTCTTTTCATCCAAATAAAATCCTCTTTGAAGCCATATTTTGTTAGGTTCGTTAGAAAAAGCGACGTCTATGTTCACTCGATTATTTATCTTTCTGCGTGTGGAGTTTTTATATATTGATAGCAACTCTGCATTGATTGCTTTTGAAATCTATCCACGTCTTGACTTGCAAATACACTCCCTACTTCCATTTTAATGCCTATCATAGTCTATTACCTACCTTGGCATTCCATGTTACACGTACCTTAAAAGACATCAATGATCACTGTTTAGGGTAGGTGTTCCAATTATCGCCTATCCTATTTTCCTGTATCTCAGCCTCCTGGGTTGGGAAATCAAGCTGGAAACTAAGTGAATATCACTTGGAAAGATTCTCCTTTGGTTTCCAGAGATCATATACCTTCTTTACTTATGCCAATTCAAGTTAACTAGTAAAACTTCAATAAGTTTCCCAAGAGAAATTTCAAAAATGGGTTCCTAATATCGCCTACCCCTGTTCCTATTACCACCCACCAGGCTAAATCAGAAGCTACTATTAAAAACGAGTTGCTAGTAGAGCATACATACCTACCTTTAGTATTGAATGTATTTTCAAGTCATATAAACGAAACTATTATTTAGAAACGCTTACCTGGATATTCTCTGAATTTATTTTGAACAAAAAATACGTTGATCACAGCCTCAAATACTTCAGATAAATTAGTGTTGTTGATATAACTGATAGGAAACTTGCCGGTGGGGCTACGTGTGTCAAAATCCTAGACCGTCAAGGTAACTACATAAACTCATAGATGTCGCGTATAATAGCTTGCAAACACGAGTAGACGATATTGAGCACAGTGGCGATGTTCGCAACCTACCCTAAATACGTCCCGCATAGCCCTAGGAAGTTCTTAGAACTCTCACGTTTTGAAGTAGTCTTCCCAATGAACTACCAAATCCCTCAAGGACTTCTTTAGAATTTCCCAAGGAATGATCGTGTTCGCGTATACATTTCCTTGGTACTGTGATGAAGCTACCCTCACCACATGTCCATTAGACTTTAAACATAGCACATTAACACAAGCCCCTCTCCATCTTTAGCCAGTGTGATAAGATCCAAATACCCTTTGCTCACGCCAAACTTCGGAGAGGAGTGAGGACTATGGATGCACGGGGCTCACTTGAGACGGAGAAAGAAACCGGATGCAACGGGGTCCCGACGGTGCACACGATTTCACGCCAGTCATTCAACATTAAACATACTTTACTTTATATATATATATATATATATATATATATATATATATATGTAAGATTCGTGTTGTTCTGTTTGGTAAGGTCTATATTAAAGACTTCGAATCTTACAGCACATTGACATTTAATGAATAAATATCCACAATTATTATGTACAGTTGAGTTATATTTTAAAACAGTTCCGTCATTATCTGTAGCAGTCGTCTCTGCTCGGAAAAAATACGTCTGCTCTCAATGGCGTCCAGGGAAAAAAGTGTCTGTTCTATTAATTTTCTCGTAACTGAATACCGGAATGTGAATGGCTCGTGACAGTCTTGCCTTGCATTCCTACTACAATGCAACTGACTCCTACCAGTCTCGTTGCTCTTATAATGAGTTCTTTCCAGACTAGTAGACAACTACCGTTGTCTAGTATTCCTACATATATATATATATATATAAAGCCACCTTATTATTACAGTAGATACTCTTTTTACAAGTACTTACTCTGATAACATATCGTGATCTTCTTGGGAAATACGTGGTAACATGGTAAGAAGTCCAAGTATCAATCTACGGTTTTAGGTAGATTCGGGTAGTTATTCGGACGTTACTCAAAGAGTTTAGGAAACATCTTGAGCGTTACTCATCTAAATGTGGTGAGGTATTATTTGGATGAATTGGGAACTTATCAAACTTAGTCCCCCATAGGACTTCTAAAGAACTTCCTAGAGACATCTAATTACCCCTATAATGTTCATTGGTGCTATCCAATGCATTTATTTCTAATTGGTTGCTAATTATACAAAAGTTGGCAAGAATATTCCTAGAAGCTTGTCTAATTTGAAAGAAACCATTAAACAGAGTTCATTTTAAAACTCTTCTGTAGATTATGTAACCAACCTATAAATACATCTTAATTTCAAGTTTATTCATGAGTTTCTGTTTAATTGCCTTCGTAATGAATGAGTCTTTCTAGAAACTACAAAATGGCCACGGCGTGCTCATACGAACACATTTGTAGAAGGTTCCAGGAGGAAGGTACGGGAAAAACTTGACTACGAGTGCATGACTTGGAATCTCAAATTTCATTCCGATTCGTTGAAAATTGCGATCGCTATGGGGAAGGGTTGTGTATGGGAAAGTAAACTTTTGACCACCCGGTATATACAGAGTAGCATTAACTGTAAATTCGAAAGTTGACATAAAAATAAAAAACTGAATGCAGTAATCAGTCCTGTTCAGATAAATAAAGACATACGATTGCATATTATGGATAACAAAACATTGAGATTACGAAAATTGTCAGTATTTTGACTGAATTCTAAAGACAAAGCCCGGGAGCAGAAAGTGCTTAAAACTGCGATGTACGTCGCAGAACAAAGTCTTTGCAGAACAATTTTTCCTTAATTTTATGACAATTTTGACCAATTTTTTTTTCAATCATTAGTTACTATGTTCTGCAGTAAAAATCGCACTCCTTGCCACACTTATTATTTTTCTAGCTACGGAACAACCATCCTACACCGCACAAGTTACCACAAACACTTTATAAGTAACACATGATCTATATCAATGGCACAATATTTAACTTCAAAAGCTATCTACATAATTTTAAATTCTGAAAGTTCCTTGGTTTTTAAATAAAGTAAATAAATTAATTTTGATGTTTCATTATAAATATAAAATACATATTTAGCCAATAATTGTGTTTTTGATTTTACTGCAGTTTTCAAAATTCGTACAAAATGCCTGCAGAACAATTGCAATTGCTTGGAATTGTGTTGCAGAATTGTGTTGCAGAACACTGAATATATTCTGCACCTGGGAGGCGAAGTATGTGAATTTGTGTTTTGGTCCAGTTCTTTGGGTAACCCATAGTTCTTCTCCCCTGTGGGCACTGAAAAAATCTTCAGGAGCAGTGATGAAACCTGGGGAATATATCGGGAATATAGACGGGTGCAATATATCATAATATAAATATCAACAAACGAAGAGTTGAAGTTGAAATTCAGAAACGAGGTACGTCAGTCCTGGTTCCAAAAACAGATTATCGCACTATGTACGGGATTGTTCACTGTGGTACAAAAGGTTTTGGTTGCATTTCGGTCGTCATAACTAGTTAAACGTATATTTAGTATGTGGTAACAAGTATATTAACTCAATAGAGGAACCGACTGTAAATGGTTTCCCGTGGCGATGTAATGCTGCATCAAACGAAAATAGAGCCTAATATAAATGATTTGGTACCACACCAGGACCATCTTTTTTACTAGCATTTATTTTCTAACTGATTTGATTGATATGAAGTACTAATGATAGTGAGCAATTCATAAGTGCAATTTATTTTTTATTATTTCATTTTCAAAAACAGCTTTGTAACATCAATTCCAGATTGTTTTTCTTCTAAATTAGCTTTAAAAAATTCTAAAATTATAGTCTAAACATAATTAACTTGTTATCAGATAACCAAGCAATCCTTTGGACAAACTTACTGAAACGTTTTAGTTAAATAATCGTTAAAACAACAAATAACATACACAATCTTTGAATTAGGTCTTTCTTTTATCTAAGGAAGTGCCTCCCAAAACACGAACGGTCTGTAATACCCGACCATCTTCCTCGCTCTCTCGTTCTCTGACCTTTCTTACTACTCCGGCCACCCACTCTCTCTCTCTCTCTCTCTCGAATGGGAACAATCCCCTCCGTACCGAGATACCGAAAACCCACAGCGGATTGGAAGGGAAAGCCTCGAATGAGAAACGAAAGAAGAACCCGGGCATGTGGGAGGCGCGCTAGGTGCGCCAGGTTATCCAAGACATGGTTGGAGTCCCCCTACAACCTGCACGGCCCCCGCCCAAGCGTCATAAGGTGTCCGTCTCAGCTCACAGTTATCATTCAACACGGAGCCGTCGTGCTCACCCGCGGGATTCATCATGCTCAACTCAAGATAGAAGCTATCAGAGCCCAAATAGTTCATCGCATTGTCGACCCCGTCGTGAGTCGAACTGGATTGTTCTCATCACTGAGTGGAGAGTACGTCACTCACACGAAGAAAGTTCAAACCTCCGGGCATCTACTAGTAGGGCACCCCCACCTCAGTAGCCTAGCAGGACAGCAGACCGTTCTCTCACCCTATTTGTCCGGCCCGTGGGCGGTAGTACCGGGTCCGTCATCCACGGTGATATGTAGACCTCTGCCGCCTACCAGATAGCCTAAATTCGTAAGAGAGCAGGTATTAGCCTAGGGTAGGTTCGGAGAGGCAAACCTCCAGTCAACCTAGTTACCAAGTGGCACCTCGTGGAGGTTCCTGCCGCTACTTGACCAGAAGGATGACGGCCTGCCCCTACCCGCTATTGTCACTACTCCCAAGCGAGCCTTCAGCCTTTTCCTCACCGGCCCGAACCGATAACCAGCCGTCGGAAAGTAATCCAAATGGCCAGGCGCTTAACGGCAGCCCGCCAGCCCACAGCCAGGTGCCTCCGAATAAAATGACCAGCACTCGGCCCAGTGCCACAAACGCCCACCATCGGCTATTCTGGTTATGCATAAGCCAAGGAACCGAGAGTACAGGTGAAAGCACCACCGGCACCAACCGGCATTCCGCTTGGTCAAGTGACCTCACGGTCCAAGCAGCGAGCGTCTGCCGATTTCAATTCCGGACCTCTAGACTAAAAGCCTGAGGACCCGGCTGCATTTCGGCGTCCCCAGCCAACGCCTCAGCGATTTCTGGTTAGAGAGGTTCAGCCACTCTCCGGCTACCCACGAACGAATCCCGTCACAGCTTAACGTGGTCTCTGCTTCTCTCCTCTTCTTCCTCTCTCTCTCTCTTGTTCCCTCTCACCTTCACTGACCTTTCTTTCTACTCTGGTCACCCACGAATGAATCCTCTTACAGCTTAACTTGGTCTATCTCTCTCTTTTCACTCTATTTTCTCACTCTCATCTCTCTTTTCTCTCTCTTTTCTCTATCTTTTCTCTCTCTTTTCTCTCTCTCTTTTCTCTCTCTCTTTTCTCTATCTTTTCTCTCTCTCTCTTTTCTCTCTATTTTCTCACACTCCTCTCTCTCTATTTTCTTTCCTTATTTTCTCTCTTTTCTATCTTCTCTCTCTCTTCTCTACCTTCTGTTTTTCCATCTCCCTCATCCCTCTCTTTTCACTCTATTTTCTCACTCTCATCCCTCTCTTTTCTCTCTCTTCTCTTTCCTTATTTTCTCACTCTCGTCTATCTCTTCTCTTTCCTTATTATCTCTCTTTTCTCACTCTCATCTCTCTCTTTTCTCTCTCTCTTTTCTTTCCTTATTTTCTCTCTTTTCTCTCTCTCTCTCTCTTCTCTACCATCTGTTTTTCCATCTCTCTTATCTCTCCCTATTCTCTCTCTTCTCTAACCTCTCTTTTTTCACTCTCTTTTCTCTCCATATCTTCTTTCTCTCTTCTCTCTTTTCTCTCCATATCTTCTTTCACTCTTCTCTCTTTTCTCTACACCCTCTCTTTTTTCTTTCGCTTTTATCTCTCTCTGATGTCTCTCTCTCTCTCAAAAGTTGGGGTCTTTATGAAAGAGCAGAATCCTACAATGCAAACCCAAACCAACGCGACACATTTCCCACCTAATGAATCAGATAGGTAGCAAATTAACGTTTTTCTGGAGCAGTACGACGGGATCCACTACTTCCTAATTTTGAACCACAGGCAGTTGACAGCCCACTCTCCACACAACACCAACGTGAAAACATTTGATGCCACGACGGATTTAAAATACACCATCCCTCGCGCCCCACCCCAGCCGGTCCTTCGTTGGACCAAGTTTGTAACTCACACCCCTCCGGTTGCTAATCCTTCACCTTTTTTTTAAATAGGCTTCAGCGGCCCTTCTAATAAATCAGATACAGCTAAAGTTCTACTAAAACCTACTAAAGTTCTACTAAACTAAGTAAAAAGTAAACTAAGTACTAAGTAAAAAATCTACTAAAACTACTAAAGTTCTACTAAAATCAGATACTAAGTTCTAGAATGCTTGTAGTTCCACGTCGTATCGACACAATAATTTATTGAGGCTTTTAAAAGGCTGCATAGCTTCTTCTTTTCAAAACGTGGCTATTGAAACTTACACCCCTTTGTTTCCGACCCCCTCAATTGCTTTGTAAACAAAGCTATTATTCAAATCAGAGTTGCGTGCTAATAGATACAATACGACGCAGAATGCATTTCTAATGAAACTGGCAAAACAAATATTCATCTTTAAATAAAGGCTTTTGAAGCTGAAGATTACTTTTACGCTTTTTATTCCCAACTCATACTGAGACTTTTTCTCAGTGGATCAATTGTAAAAGTAAATAGGGCTTAGAAGTATGCATTTCGGATTTTTAAAATAGAGAGTAGTCAGTATTTTCTCGGTTTTATTGAAATATGAAAAATAAATAAAAACGCTAGCGAAAAACAAACGAAGTAAAGAAAACACTGGGCGTATTTCAACTATATATTTGTTTGTTATCGTGTTTCTCGGCAGATAAAACGCCTAATAAAAGAGAGCAAAACTTTTGCGCCCCTAACTGTACAATATTAAAAGCACAAATGTAGCTAGATAAACAATTCGCTGAATCAGATTACTTGATGGAGTTGAAGTCCTAAAAATAGATTACCTCAGGGAAATAATTATATAATTTAACTAGGGGGCACCGCCCCCTGCTCCCTTACGCTAGCCAACCATTCTTCGCATTTTGTCATCGTGTGATAACGCTGGACGGACTTGGGTACAGCTACACTCTACGTTTATGAGTAATGGCAGCGGCTTGGCGATTTTTTTGGCACACTTCTAATAGCGAGTTACGATAAATTAAGGCAACCCATCTGTTGTTACTGTTGTTGTGGTTTTCATGGCAACCTCATTGAACGGAAACTTTCAATTTTCATTTTGATTATTCTAGAAAGTTTTTCCAAAATCTGTTAAAGTCGTTTGATTTCATTGATTCGTTTGAAATTTTTTCTTTCCTTCCATTGGTTATTCTGTTTTTAAGATATCCTTTGATTGCATTAATACTTTTAACTCGTTTTCTGAGATACCATTGGTCCATTTATTTGTAATTTGACAGTTGTGGAATTTTTATTTCATTTTTGTTCTCACGATAGGATTAAGAGTTTTGGTTTTTTTGACCATTTTCGTTTTCAGTATTTTTTTACGAAATAATTCTAACGTTATCAGGTTGTATTATTTCACGCCTTTTTTTTCTTTTGTAAATCTTTTTCTTTAGCAACATGCCCACTGTATTTAGTGTAATTGATAAGTTTCAGGGTATTCTAACCCAACATTCGTAGCTTAGTTTCTCTGCTGGTTCACAAATGTGTTTTGATATGTACTTAAGCTTACTACTTTTTATGAAAGTTTTTTTTTAAATATACTTTTCAAAACGTTCTGAAATGTGCTTAAAAAGTGTGTTGTAAAAAGAAAAAAAATTGTGACAGAAAAAGAGTTAGGAAATAATTATTTCCTTGGCTACTTTAGAAGTGCGCCAAAACAATCGCCAAGGCCGTTGCCATCGCTCATAAACGTAGAGTGTAGCTGTTCTCGAACTTGCAAATAGGATTCAAGGGTAAATTATTGTTATTACAAAAATGAATTAAGTTTCTGCTGCAGAGAGCAAAGGAGACGGCTTTACTTCTATTGTTCTGAATTAGATTAAAGTGAAAACTAAAGATAAATATTACATATATAAGACATAGTATTTTGGGTACAAAGGATCCTAGTAAACTTTACCAACTATCTAGCGCGTGCTCTCAAATTTTGTAAATGAATTAATTTAAATATATAACTGTGTTTATCGTCTGCGTGTGCTCCAAATTCATTAGCCCGTTTAGCCACAAAACTCGCTGTCACGTGACTCGTTATCTACCAATCACAAAACGAATAAACCTGAAAAAGATTGGATTTTTTTTATATAATAGAACTAGGGGGCTCCGCAATCGCTCGTCAACCCCCGATGATAGCAAGGAGGGGGAGGGGATTGCTTCACAATAAATCCACACTTGGATCGATGCTGGATTGATCCCGGACCTCTAGTACGACGTTAATTGAAGGTTCCCTTCCCATTGCAATATTTATCGCATGCGCACGAGTAATGGAAAATTGCCTACTTTTCTGCGAGATTAGCGAATCCGTATCTAAGCCGAAAAAAAGGACACTTAAATCTAAGGATTAATATTCAAATATACAACATTAAGGTGAAAAAAAGAACACTAAAATCTATCCCAAAGGAGAAAAAAAGAAACAGTTTGTAATAGCACTTTTTAAGATTTTCATATTCGACTGTTGTTATGGAAACGGCGACAGAATTTGCCGGTTCTTCTTAAAACATTGCAAATTTCCTAGCGCGTACTCTCAAATTTTATGAATTAATTAATTAACAAATATAACTGTCTGCGCGTGCTCCAAATTCATTAGTCCGTTGAATCACAAGACTCTCTATCACGTGTCTGACTCATTATCTATCAATCACAAAGCGAATAAACCTGAAAAAAAAACGAAATTTTTTTTAATAGACTAGCTATCGCTCGTCAACTCCTGATAATTGCTGCGCAATCATATTTAGTTCGCTTCGCAAACTATACATTTCAACAATGAGGAGGAGGTTATTGCTTCACAATCCATCCCCATTTGGATCGCAGCTGGATTGATCCCAAACCTCTAGTACGACGGTAATTGAAGGTTCCCTTCCCATTGTGATATTTATCCCATACACCCAAGTAACGGAAAGTTGCCTACTTTTTTTTTGCGAGATTAGCAGATCGTATAGAAGCCGACCCCCGTAGTTTAGCTTTAGAAAACGTTGCAAAAATTCGCGGCTTATACATGGAAATATACGGCAAATAAAAACAAAACGTTTTAAAAATGTCGAGAACAAACATCTCATTTCATATGAAAACTAATTGTTAAAATTCAGAGGAAATCTCATCATAATTTTAAATGTTTGAGCTGATCCGTGTTGTAATAGTACTTTTTAAGATTTTCATATTCGACTGTTGCTGTGGAAACGGCTACCGAATTTGCAGGTTCTTCTTTAAACATTGCAAACTCTATAGCGTACTCACACATTTTATGTGTGAATCAATGAATTTATTAAAAAATATAACTGTGTTTATCGTCTGCGCGTGCTCCAAATTCATGAGCTCGTTCAATCACGTGACTCGGTAACAACCAATCACAAAACGCATAAACCTGAAAAAGACTGAAACTTTTTCTTTTATAATAGAAAGATAGAAAAACGAAATATATTTTTTGCTTTAAAGTTGTTAGATACGTTCTTTTTTTAAAGTTTCAAAAAAGAATAACTTATAGTTTCTGGTGATGTGTCTGGGGACGTTAAAATCAGTACATGAAACTAACGAGTGCAAATCATTTTTAGTGTAGAAGGCGGTAAGAAAGTTTAAAGCAAAAAAATGTCTACGGAACTTTCTAAAATAAAAATCTTTAATGCTTATTTTTTCGATGATATCAGACTTCGCCATGTTTTTTACTTCTTCCACATTCAATACTTTAATTTATGATTATGAAATAATAGTTTCGGCAATCATTCAATTGTTTCGACCACCAAAAACATTTCGGTGTGGTCCAACCATGTATACGACCTTTAAAAAGTATGACCATAACTTGTGATGTTAAATCCAAACAGAACAAAAAACACTGTTAAACTCATATATTCACCACTGCCCCGTAGTTGAAATCTGTCTACCACATTCCACATGAATCTACTAACAATTCAATTATGGGTTCGTGACTTTTTTCTCCTTCATCCTTTTTGTTGGTAGGTAGATAATGAACGTAGATAATCGACTAAACTACTGGCCTAGTGTGTAGCAGCCTTTAGACTAAAAGCATTATCCAATTTCACACATAAATTCAACATCCAATCACGTATCTGAAATACGTATGTCTTGTTCCGTAATTGGAGCAGTTAGGTCAAATGTGTCTCAAGCACCTTGAAAAATCAGCAAAGCAACAATTGTAAATCTGGTGACTTCAAATCCATCGAATATGTCACGTTCATGGCTACGTGATCACAAATGAGAATCGCCAATTTCCATAACAATGCTTCTTGAACGTGTCAGGAAACAAAAATTGATTGCTAGAGAGACTTTTGCTGTCAAATGAAAAGGTGGTGGTGTTTTTCGGAAGAACGTGCTTCCTGTACGTTTCCCAAACGCGACTTCATTTGCTTTGTTTTTCGAATACAATTTTAGCACGCCGCCGAAAGAATTTCAAACAATGAATTCCCAACTGATATATAATAGTTGATTGATTAACGCCAATTATATTAAATTCCAAACACGCCAACTATAACAGACAATATAAGCAGAGACCATCATGACTTTCCTTTCCACAAACTAAACATCGCAGTCATTAATAATCCACTCCACTGTTGTCAGCGCCGACCAACCGCTCTAGTGGTTAAGGTGTTAGCCTCAAGATCGGAAGGTTCCTGGTTCGAATCCAGGTTAGTGCATGGATGTTTGTAAGCGTATTGTGTAAAGGCGGCTGGACCACCTTAAATCTGTCGTGGCCAAAAGTCCTTACGTTGGGAAATTGGTAATTTTTGTAATTAACGTCGTACTAGAGCAACACAACGGGCTATTGACGACGAACCGGGATCAATAAAACGTAACTTTGATAACTGGTAATTTTTTGTTAACGTCGTACTAGAGCAACACAACGGGCTATTGACGACGGTCCGGGATCAGTCCCTTAAGGGAAAGAACCGAGGACAACACCTCGTAATTTTGAACCACGGTCAGATGACGAAGCAACACCTGAGCTGGCACCCCACTCTCCAAACTTCCACGCCAACCCAACGTGAGGACTTTCGGCCACGACAGATTTAAGGTGCACCAGCCGCCTCTACACCATACGTTTACAAACATCCATGCCCGGACCCGGATTCGAACCAGGAACCTTCCGATCTAGAGGCTAACACCTTAACCACTATACCGGTTGGTCGGCACACGTAACTTTGAACCACGGTCAGATGACGAGGCAATAGCTCAGCTGACACCCCTCTGTCCAAACTTACACACCATGCTTATGAGAGTACATTTGAGGTCAGGACAGATTTAACTCGCACCAGCTCTCTTTGTGCACGACTGAGTTGGGTTGGATTCGAGCACGCAACCTTCCGATTGCTAGTTTGCTACTCTACCATCCTTGCAACTGCGGCCCCTACTACACTGGAAATAGAAAAATCTGCAACTGATGTTTATAAAACTATGTATTTAAACGAAGGTAACATCGTCTAACCGGTATAGTGGTTAAGGTGTTAGCCATTAGATCGGAAGGTTCCTGGTTCGAATCCGGGTCCGGGCATGGATGTTTGTAAACGTATGGTGTAGAGGCGGCTGGTGCACCTTAAATCTGTCGTGGCCGAAAGTCCTCACGTTGGGTTGGCGTGGAAGTTTGGAGAGTGGGGTGCCAGCTCAGGTGTTGCTTCGTCATCTGACCGTGGTTCAAAATTACGAGGTGTTGTCCTCGGATCTTTCCCTTAAGGGACTGATCCCGGACCGTCGTCAATAGCCCGTTGTGTTGCTCTAGTACGACGTTAACTAAAAATTACCAATTACGGACGGTTCCTGGTTCGAAGTTCGAACCCGGGTTTTTTCATGGATATTTGTAACCGCATGGTGTAGAAGCGGCTGATACACCTTAAATCTTTCGTGGCTGAAAGTCCTCACTTTGGGTTGTTGTGTAAGTTTTGAGAGTGGTGTGCCGTCGTCTATAGACCGTTGTGTTGCTCCAGTACGACGTTAATTAAAAATACCTCCCTACATATCTGTTTTCTTCAGCAGCATCTTTAAATTTACATCGATCAACTATATGCAGTCGGTTTCTCATTTTAGTTAAGATACTTGTTACCGTACAAAATCATAAAATTTGCGAGTAATATAATATTCCTTACTCTCACTTCACCCATTGTGAATAGCCGACCAACCGGTATAGTGGTTAAGGTGTTAGCCTCTAGATCGGAAGGTTCCTGGTTCGAATCCGGGTCCGGGCATGGATGTTTGTAAGCGTATGGTGTAGAGGCGGCTGGTGCACCTTAAATCTGTCGTGGCCGAAAGTCCTCACGTTGGGTTGGCGTGGAAGTTTGGAGAGTGGGGTGCCAGCTCAGGTGTTGCTTCGTCATCTGACCGTGGTTCAAAATTACGAGGTGTTGTCCTCGGATCTTTCCCTTAAGGGACTGATCCCGGACCGTCGTCAATAGCCCGTTGTGTTGCTCTAGTACGACGTTAACTAAAAATTACCAATTACGGACGGTTCCTGGTTCGAAGTTCGAACCCGGGTTTTTTCATGGATATTTGTAACCGCATGGTGTAGAAGCGGCTGATACACCTTAAATCTTTCGTGGCTGAAAGTCCTCACTTTGGGTTGTTGTGTAAGTTTTGAGAGTGGTGTGCCGTCGTCTATAGACCGTTGTGTTGCTCCAGTACGACGTTAATTAAAAATACCTCCCTACATATCTGTTTTCTTCAGCAGCATCTTTAAATTTACATCGATCAACTATATGCAGGCGGTTTCTCATTTTAGTTAAGATACTTGTTACCGTACAAAATCATAAAATTTGCGAGTAATATAATATTCCTTACTCTCACTTCACCCATTGTGAATAGCCGACCAACCGGTATAGTGGTTAAGGTGTTAGCCTCTAGATCGGAAGGTTCCTGGTTCGAATCCGGGTCCGGGCATGGATGTTTGTAAGCGTATGGTGTAGAGGCGGCTGGTGCACCTTAAATCTGTCGTGGCCGAAAGTCCTCACGTTGGGTTGGCGTGGAAGTTTGGAGAGTGGAGTGCCAGCTCAGGTGTTGCTTCGTCATCTGACCGTATTTCAAAATTACGAGGTGTTGTCCTCGGATATTTCCCTTAAGGGACTGATCCCGGACCGTCGTCAATAGCCCGTTGTGTTGCTCTAGTATGACGTTAACCAAAATTATCATTACCCATTTTGAATGAATAACCATATTTATTGGTTGAAATGGGCTGTAGTAGCCTAGTTGGTAGAATAGCGGATTGGCAACTGAAGAGTTTCGAGTTGAAAACTCGCTCCTAGCTAAAAGCTATAGCACTCTTTAAACCTACCACGTTAAACCACCAACCTGAAACGCATAGCACTACCAGGAGCACATTAAACCTTTCGTGGCCTCAAATTTTCTCACTTTCATGGTGTGAAAGTTCCGAGAATGTGGTGCCAGGTCAGGTGTCAGACCTCGTCATCTGACCGTGGTTTAGAATTACGAGGTGTTGTCCTCGAATTTTTCCCGTCGGGAATGATTCCCCACTTTCACCAATAGCTCGGTGTATCTCTCGTGGTAGTTGTCTTTTACAGTATCTCGTCAAAAGCACAAACCGGACCGGATCTTATAGTGTGGACAAGATAACTCGTTGAAACCACTTGGTGAGTCAACCAGTCTGTCCTAAAAAACCGTACACGTAAAACAAATCAGTTGCAGCAAATACACTCTTTAACAAAATAATCGACGCACCAAGAAGGAGTTGTCAGATAACGATACAAATTGGTGGATGTGAAGAACATACATCGAAAAATAAACGATTAACGTTTCAGAACAATTGAATGATTTATTTCAGAGTTTGACCGTTGCATAGGGAGGAAGTCAATAAGAAGTTGGTTCACCTCTGGCCTGGATGCAAGCTGTCACCCGGAGTGGCATAAACTGAAAAAGTTCCAGGGTTGTGTCCTGCGGGATTTCTTGCCAAATTGTCTCCAACTGTCGGGCTAAATGATCAACATTCCGGGATAGTTGCAATCACCTTCCCATAACGTCTCAAATGTGCTCTATGGGAGAGAGATCAGGAGATCTAGCTGGCCAAAGAAGTGTTGAGAAAGCTTGAATACAATTCAAAGCAACACGTGCCGTGTGCGGTCAGGCATTATCTTGTTAAAAAGTAAGTCCGGGGTGTCGCAAAAGGTACAGTAACACAGTTGGTCGTAGAATATTCGCTGTGCTGTAAGGGTGTCGGAAATGACTACCAAAAGTGTCCAGATTTCAAAGGAGATGACACCACAGACCAAAACGCCCTGTTGTGGGCATGTGCGGAGTGCAGTAGTAAAGGCAGGATCCCCACGCTGTCCTGGACGTCTCCAGACATGTCTGTGGTTGTCATCAGGACACCGTTGGATACGGCACTCGTAACTAAAGACAATACGTCAACAGTCAGTGCCGTTTCAAGTTGATCTAGCCCGGCACAACTCCTTCTCGGTACGTCGATTTTTTTTGTTATAGAGTATATATTCAGCAATTAGGTCTCAAACCCGAAGGCCATACATAACCATCCAGACAGATTTAACCTGTCTACGACTATCCGAAAAAGTTTTGACGACCCTCAGATAAGATACGGCCGTCTGAAAAGGTTTTCCTAAACCTGCCGACCAGATAGTGCCCCCGGCAAGTACTTACGGCCCGCGGTCCAGATACGGCCCTCTGAATTTGTTTACTGGACATACAGACCAGGGACTAGATTTTATATGCCGGATAATCTCTCCTAGGGGATAATCATTCATAACATTAAGTATTGAAAAAGTTGCAAATCGTTGTCTAGTGTTGCTTCGCACGTAGCTACATTAAATTTTGTGTATTTAACTGCTTTTTGTGTTTTTAATTGCCTTTTTTATATTCTCGCGCTTTCTTCAAGGTATAAAATCTCTTATTGCTACTTATTAATATTTTTAATTTAGTAAAAGAAATAAATGTACTGCTTTTGTTTCCAAACAGTTTTGTTTTCGAAAGGTTAATTATGCGTTCAAATATTCATAAAACTAAATAAATATACTTTGACAAACAAATTGGTTTTAAAATCATGGTAAAACTAGTAGCTATTTTTTCTCATTTCAATTACGTTAAATTCCGATGTTTAAAATTACATAATTAAAGTTCCTTACATGAAATTATGAAATTTAAATTGTAGCTTTGCAAAAAACTTTATTTCAAATTGAACATAACACCAGTGGGACTGGCTAGCTTATTCAAAAGCATGTTTTTATTTCCTCAAAAATGCAGATAATGTCTTTTTAGCTGCTTTGTTCAATCCTGTTGTATATTTACAATGCATCTCATTAGCTATCGCTCAAGTGTTGCTTCGTCATCTGACCGTGGTTCAAAATTACGAGGTGTTGTCCTCGGATCTTTCCCCTAAAGCTTCGGTTTCCTAAGAAAGCGTAGCCGTGATCTAGCGGCCGTGATGTATCGGTGGGTGACGTCACTGAAACATTGTTTATACTAACACATGGTGTTGGTTTCCTAGAGAGCGGTGTTTGTGAGCGTAACGAAAATGATCGGAGCCGCCATTTCCATGACTGTCGTCATAGCGGTCTCAAACAGTTGGAGAACGTTTTTTCTCTTGTAGCGGCCACATTTCATTTCCCGCTCCAAACGATTCGAACGAAGAGGAGCGAAATAAATAAACATTTTTGACTGCCATTGATTAATTCGTTTTTGTAAAATCGGGATCGTTAAACACAGAATAAAGATTTCAACGGATTTGAAATCTGCGGAAAATTTGACACCAGATCGATACCTTAAATGTGATTTTCTTTAAATAAATAATTAATTACTTAATAAATAATTAAATAATCAAATGGTAAATAATTGAATAATAAAACTGTTTTTGATATCGATCTGGCGTAAAAATGTACGCTGATTTGAAATCTGTTGAAATTTTCACTCTACCTTCAACGATTCCGAAGTTAGAAACTTTAAACTAGAGAATAAAAAACCACTTTGTTTTGTTTCTCGAATTAAATAAACCACGACAGCCGTCTGTGTTGCCCATTCTCCAACGTATTCTGTCCGTCCAAGTTGACACATCTGGATTTTTGTTTAGACATCCGTCTAGTTATGCCTGCGGCATCATGACGTATCTCAAGAAAAGAAAGACGAGATTGAAAGATTCTATTGATTAAGATCAGAACTGGTTAGAATTCAAGCAATGATACTGTGTATGCTTTAGAAAAGGTTGATTTATTTTTCATCTCCATCGTACCTAATATTTGAAGTGTAGTTAACCTCAAAGTACTATCTCCCTCTCTTCTCTCTCCCACTCTTACTCTACTCTCTCTCTCTCTCTCTCTCTCTCTGCTCCTTCTCTACTTGCTCTACTCTCTCTTCCAACTCTTTCTTTATCTTATCTCTTTCTACTCGCACTCTTCTTTATCTTCTATCTCCTACTCTCTATATCACGGCTATTAGATAACGGCTCCACTTTCTTAGGAAACCAAAGCTTTAGGGACTGGTCCCGGACCGTCTTCAATAGCCCGTTATGTTGTTCTAGTACGACGTTGATTAATAATTACCAATTACCATTAGCTATCATTCATTTACCTACATTCCTTTGAAAAATTCACGAATCACTATATTGGCTGAAATACGGATGGATACATGAGACATGATGTGTGTACAGAGAATAAGTACACATGCGCACCCACATGTTTTGTATACAGAGATGAAGTACGCATGCACACCGACAGGTTTTGTATACAGAGATGAAGTACGCATGCGCACCGACCTGTTTTGTGTACAGAGATGGAGTACGCTTGCACACTGTCAGGTTTTGCGTACAGAGATGTAATACGCTTGCGCACCGACAGGTTTTGTGTACAGAAACGTATTAGGTATGTGACCGAAGGAGTACCACATGCATGCTTACATCTTGGTATCTGATCGTGATGCATTGGCTGTAACATCACGATGCCTTCAATATTTAAGGCATTTTCTATCAAGCTTAATATAAGTTGCGGTGGAGCTTCTGTTGGCCCCACTTTTTAATTATGTCATAATAGTTACATTCTTATTGTATATTAATGATTTTAACGGCCAATAGATGGCGCCAGGGTATCAAATGATGTTTCAGAGGGTGATCATTATTATGGTATCATTACAAAATGGTTGGACACACGTACGTATTCTCGTGTGATCCGTTTCTTTGTGTTCGTGATGTTCTTAATTAATTAATAAATTGTTACTAGTTAAAAATCGCCTCCTTCTGCCATGCCTCCCCTGATAGTTTCAAGTAGAAGATAATAGTATAATAGCAATACCCATAATATATTTCACGTCTCAGGTGTAAACGCACCCCACTGCTACACATGAAAGGGTAAATTCTTCGCAAAATCTCTTTTCATGTGAAAGAGGTAAGTGTATGGCAGGCCGGAGGGACATGTTTTCAAAGAAAAGAGGGGAATGTGTAATTTTTGATTCTTTATGATGTGAATGAATGTGGAATTGTATGATTCTTTATGAAAATAATTTTCTGTCGAGTTAAATATAGATGGCGGTAGTGTATCTGTGGCTAAACGTGTTTTCTGTTCACGTCCGAATGTGACATCAGATTGGCTCGTTTTCGAATATTATTTCAGAACTTCACCAATAAAAGTTACAAAGAAAAAACAAATTCCACAGTGGTACATGATAATTGAACGGTCAACACTATTAGATTAAACGCTGCCAAACAAACGAGCAGAAGTGAAATCTTCTCAGATCGACAGGTTTGTCAACTCATCCCTTATCTATTTCAACTATGTATCTTAAGCAGCACTTCGAAGGTCTTCCAACTGCTCCACCAAATAGAAACTAACTTTTCAAGATTTCAATCAAATTTTCTCTGTACTGGACTTAACCTTGAGGAGAGAAAAATAAACTTTATTCTAAAAGCGAGGAAGAAAAAATATGTAAATACAAGTATTTATACATATTGAGTTCTTTTCTTATCTACCAGATTATTATGATTCTCAAATACAAAGGCAGACCTATTTATATAGTCAGCTCCTTATTGCAAATACTGTAGATTAAGGCCCCTTCGGTAATAGGTTCTTCGTGACCTCATCAACATCAGGTAAAATCTTTGCAGATTGTGTGTGTCGGGTTTTATTTTTTACACTAAAAAAATCTAAAAAAGAGAAGGAAAAACATGTGAATGCATATATTTAGTTATTTACAGATTATTGCGATTCCCAAATACAAAGGCAGTTTCATTTATCGAATCGACTCCCTATTCTAAATGCTGGAGATTGAGGCTCCTTCGGTGACAGGTTCTTCATGACCTCATCAACATCAAGTAAAATCTTTGCAGACTGTCGGATTTTATTTTTTACACGAAAGAATTCTAAATAAAAAAAGATAAGGAAAAAACATGTGAATACATATATTTACACCACATTTAGTTCTTTTCTTATCTACCAGATTATTGTGATTCCCAATTACAAAGTCAGTCCCATATATCAACTCCCTATTGTAAATACTGGAGTCTGAGACCCCTTCGGAGACAGGTTCTTCATGACCTCATCAACATCAAGTAAAATATTTGCAAACTGTCGGGTTTTATTTCTTACACTGAAAAAAAATCACTCTTTTTCAATGTGAATGTAGCAATTTTTTTCTCGTTACACACAGAAAAGACAACTCTAAAAATGTGTTAGGAACCTCGTATACCGTGTCCTTAATACCAGTTCTTATCTGTTTCAGGTGGTTGGATGAAAACGATCTGATAACAATATCTTCTGGTGCTTTTCGTCATCTTACACAGCTGGAGACTCTGTAAGTATATTTTTACAGCTACCAGTATTTAAAAACTATTAGATACCCCACTTGTTTTATTTATATATTGTCGAAACTGTATTTTGCTCATCCAGATTATTATTAATGTTATTGGCCCTATTCTACCATATAAAAGACCAATCGTGGAGTTACGTAGATCGCTGCAATCCTCTCTCGATCACGGTTGAAGTTAAATAAGGTATTTAAATACCTTCATGTTGAAATTGCTCCCGCACTCTAAATGAGACTTATCGTGAACTCAGATGTTATTTTCGGCATCTGGACCTGAATTCTAAATTACGAGGCACTGTCCTTGAATCTTTCCCTTCTTGATGGATTCCGGACCTTTGCTAACAGCTTCCCTTAATTTGTCCCCGTTGTATTGCTCCAGTGTGACGTTAATTACTACCTATTTATCCGCACTCTAAATAAATATTAATCGTGACATAGGTGTAGGAAATAAGTCTCATAATCAATTGAAAGAGACAGTCTCGTAATCAAATTATAAGAACCCAAACGATAAATTTGTATAGAAACTTAGTGAAAACATATTTGAGATAGTGTAATTAAATTATTAATAAGTGTAATAATTTTTTTGCTTTGCAACTCCATTGCAACTAATGAGCAATGTACAAGAAACTACATAGTCCAGTCACATTAATGTGACCACCTGTCAAAAGCCAGAATAACCACCTTTGGCTGAGCGGACCGCTGCAGGAAGAGAGTCAATTAGGTTTCTGAAGGTGTTCACTAGGATGTTGAGCCATGCCGACTCCAGTGGCGTGACCAGCTGCGCTAGATTACGCGGTTGGGGATCCATGGCAATTGTTGCAGGGTGTTTGCTTTCAGGCGTTTCACGCTGTATACGCCAACGTCCATCTGTCCGATGGAGCATAAAACGTGATTCATCGTAAAGAGCCATTCCAGCCTTCGTCGCCGATGAACAGCAGTCAGAATAGGTGCATTAACCAGGCCTGCTGCGGAGGCCCATGCGCAGCAACGTTCGCTGAACCGTTGTTGAGGATACACTCTTGGTAGCCCCTTGGTTCATCTGGGCGGTCAGTTGCTCAACAGTTGCACGTCTATTCGCTCGAACGCATCTCCGTAGCCTTCGTTCGCCTCTGTCATCTATAGCCCGTGGTGCACCACATATGCCACGCCGCTGATTTTGGATAGTGCCATTTTGCCATGCACGGTATACTTTTACCACGGCGGCACGCAAACAGTTCACAAAATTATCCGTTTCCGAAATGCTTCCACCCTTGGCCCGAAAGCCTATAATTGTGCCTTTTTGGACGTCGGATAAATTGCTACGTTTCTGCATTACGCCAACGATTGAAATGCTTTCCGATGCCCTAGGACATCCTTTATATACACTCCATTGCAATGTGCTGCCACCTGCCTTTTGTGATTGGTTATTTTACGTTGACGTCGAAAGTAGGTGGTGGTCACATTAATGTGACTGGACTGTGTATAAAGGCTTGATCTCATGCAAAACATGCAGATGAAAACGGCATTACATTCTATTCATTGATGTACTGCAAACTTGGTTTGTTGCATGTCTTGATGTGAATTACAAACCCATTTTAAGAACTCAGACATATTTTTCCATATCTAAATCAAATTTATTACAAGTAGAACAAGAGGCTGCGGAAGCCCGGTAGTAAAAGTAACGGATTAGCAAGCGGAAGGTTATGAGTTCTAATCCAAGCAAAGGTCTCGTGTACAAAGAGGGGCTGGTGCAAGTTAAATCTTTATCGTGGCCTCGAAATCTTCCTAATGGCGTAGCGTGCCATCTCAGGTGTGACCTCGTCATCTTACCATGGCACAAAATGATGTGGTGTTGTCCTTGGATTCCATCGGCTTTGATCCCGATCCAATAGCCCGTTGTGTTGCTCCAGTATGACGTTAATTAAAAGACCTACCTAACAAGTAAAACAAAAGTGTGTGAGTGCGTGCACACCGGAAACATCATTTGAGAGAGAGATGGCCTTATACTATTTCTGGCCACAAACCGTAGAAACCGTTTCGGAGGGCCATATATGAACGGCAGGCCGGTTAAACCTGTCCAGAGGGTCCTATCTGCTCAGGGAGATGATTTCTAGAATAGTATATAAATAATAGTATTTAAAACTTATTGCTAAAGCTCACATATTTTCATTTGTCTTTGCGGTACGGTCCTTTTTTTTTACGCGTAAGGGTTTTGTGGACATTACTTGTCTTGAATAAAAACAACAGCTATTTCTCGAACAACTAAAAATCGTGAGTAAATACAATTATTTTGAAAATGTAAAGTTTATTTATATTTACCTTCTCATATTTCCTCTAAGCATTTCCTAGTTTGTTATTCTTCGTTCGTTAAGAACAATATACTTGGTATAGCCAATTTAAATTTATTTTAGATTCGAATTTAAAACTACTCGTTGCATTTTTTCTAGTTAAAAAAATGTTGAAAAGATCGTGGGTTTCTTTTACATTTGCATATTTGATTTATGGTTATTACTTACTTATTACTATAATAATGTGTATTCAATTTTTTAGCAGTTGCAACATTAATAATTATTTTGTTTTCAGATCCTTGTCGAGGAACCATTTAATTAGTGTCGATGCCAAAACACTTCAAGGTCTGTGGAAGCTCACATCTCTGTAAGTATAAGATGCAGTATTTAAGAATTTTAATTTATATATTTTTATTCAGTAGGTTCAAAATGAAAGGTTGGGCTTTTGTCTTTTTACCCGGGATTTGTGAAGAACACAATGCCAAGGTTTAGCCTGTGTTCTGTTTGAAAGAACAAACTCCTTCGATACCACTTGGCACAAAAGAGAACTTGCCAGACACACTAGGATTATCCAAAAGTCCACACAGTATGGACTCCAAATTACAAACTCATTGACTCATTGAAATACGAAATAAACGTATCGTCAATGTGAATACGATGTTATTCAACCAAAATCATTAACCCTCTGATCATCACGAATTTCCAGAATAATGTACTAATGTGATGTGCGTGACGGCTTTTATCACCACAACACATAATGCCTGAATTACCATCTCAAGAAAAGAAAGACTCTAGATTGAAAGATTCTATTGATAAAGATCAGAACTGGTGAGAAGTCATGCAATGGTACTCTATGCTTTAGAAAAGGTTGATTTATTATTCATCTCCATCTTACCTATAATACACTCATTGCCATAAACATTTGCGCACCTAGAAAAAGTCGTCAAAATGAAACGAAATTTTACACATGTAAGTACTACTTTGATATAAGTAAGTGATTAGAAAATCAAAGAAAAAGGATCATTTATTGCAGAAAAAAGTACAAGTGAACGGAAGTTTTAGTACTCTGTTGGACCCCCTATAGCGCGAATGCACGATGCGCTACGAGTGGGCATTGAGGCATACAAGTTCCGTATGATGTCCTGAGACATCTCGTTCCACAGTTGCTGTAAACACGCCTCTAGTTCGACCAAACTCGTAGGGTGTCCAACTTGCCGTCCCAAATGAACCCAGATATGCTGGATTGGTGACAAATCTGTGGATCGAGCAGGCCAGGGAAGGGTGGTAATGTGGCGGAGGCAGTCTTGTGACATCCTTGCTGTGTGTGGCCGAGCATTGTCTTGTTGAAAAATGGCTCCTGGGAGCCCTGCCATGAGTGGCATCATATGTGGCTGAAGGATGTCATGGACGTACCGCTGGGCTGTCATTGTGCCATGGATCAATATTAGGGGTGACTGTGTATCGTACGCAATGGCACCCCATACCATCACACCAGCTGTGGGAGCGGTGTGTCGCTGTAAAGCGAAGGCAGGATTGAGGCGTTCACCACGGGGCCTCCACACACAAACACGATTGTCATCACTGCTCAAATTGAATCTAGATTCGTCGCTGAAGACGACTTGGTTCCATTCCGTTGCAGTCCAATCCCGTCGTGCGCGACACCACTCCAAACGGAGACGTCGGTGGGTGGGTGTCATTGGCAGCACACGTTATGGGCGCTGCGATACCAGATGTCCTTCGCCTTGCGATGGTTCGGGAAGACATAGGGGACCGTACTGAAGGTGCTGCCTGTGTCTGGATAGCGGCCAATGAGGCAGTTGGCTCTACGCGTGCGTTTCGTATGATGTGACGGTCTTCTCGGCGACTGGTCTGTCGAGGACGTCCTGAGCGTGGTCGACGTGTAAATGACGTCTCTTCTGTCCAATGGTCCCAACACCTCCGCACAGTAAAATCAAAACGGCCTACTTGACAAGATAATCGCCGAGCTGACCACCTAGCTTCCATCATCCCGATGATTCTTCCCATCTCGAACTCTGACAGCTGCTCATATTGTCTTCGATGGCGGCGTAACGGCATGTCTACCTTTAGCGTTTCCTTTGCAAAAGATTAAGTACACTCAAACAAGCTCTGCCTGTTTTATACTCCAAGGAGAACAAAGTTCAACGCCCTCTAGTGGCATTACGCAATGCGCAATCACGCTGCATTTCTAATCATTTGTATATCTGGCCAACATGTACCTTCATGCCAAGTTTCGTTACGATCCCACAATTATTTCTTGGTGAGAAAATTTTTATGGCAATCAGTGTATTTGACGTGTAGTTAACCCCAAAGCGCTATATATCTCTCTCTCTTCTTTCTCATTCTTGCTCTACTCTCTCTCTATTCTCACTCTATTCGCTCTCTCTGTTCCCTCTCTACTTGCTCTACTCTCTCTTCCTACTCTCTCTCTCTCTTCTATACTCTCGCTCTTCTCTCTATCTATCTACTCTCGCTCTACTCTCTATCTACTCATGCTTTACTGTCTCTCTTATCTATCTCTTCTCGCTCTTTCTATACTCTCTCTATTTTCTTTCTCTGCTCTCTCTCCCTACGCTCTACATATCTATCTCTTCCTACTCTCCCTCTGTCTCTCTCCTCTCTCTCTTCCTACTCTGTCTTTCTCCTCTCTCTTCCTTTCTCTGTCTCTCTCCTCTCTCTTCCTACTCTCTCTGTCTTTCTCCTCTCTCTTCCTACTCTCTCTCTGTGTGTCTCTCTCATCTCTCTTCCTACTCTCTCTCTGTATCCTCTCTCTCTTCCTATTCTCTCTCTCCTCTCTCTTCCAATTCTATCTTTGTCTCTCTCCCCTCTCTCTCTTCCCTCTTTCTACTCTCTATCTACCTTTGCTCTACTTTCTCCCTCTATGCGGTCTCTACTCTTTATCTACTTGTGCTCTACACTCTCCCTATATGCGCTCTATGCTCCAACTACTTTTGCTCTACTTTTTCCCACTCTGCGCGCTCTACTCTATCTACAGTTGCTCTACTCTCTCTCTCTCTCTCTAATCTCTCTACCATTTCTCTATTATCTATTCTCTCCCTCTCTACTCTCTCTCTCTCTCTCTCTGCATGCTAGAAAATGTTTTAATTATTGTCCTCGAAAAGTATATTAAGCTATAATCCTCTTTTCCGTTACGTAAACTTCTTAAAAGACTTCTCAAAGGGCATGGGTGTTCATTACTTAAAGTTATCTGTCTTCTGCTTGGCCCACCTTGGCCAAACATGGAATTTTCACCATCTAATCCTAAAATCCAACTAACTCTTCCTAGCTGTGTATTGGTTACAAATATATTTTTTTCAAAACGTTTGGAATGTCTGAGGTTTTACTCAAGAAATTATTAGAGACTGATTATTGATTGTAAACAGAGTCGTTCTCTTTTCGGATAGAGAAGATGGAAAGATGGCTCGATGAACCGGTCTCTTTCACGAAGAGGTTTTTAAATAATTGAATATATTAAATACACGTATGTACATTTAAAGTTAATGATACAGATGGTGGAATGGTTTCGACACAGGCAGGTATAAAAGAGATCTCCAGACAGAGTCAAAATGCAAAGCGCGCAAATATCTTACAAAATAAATCACAAAACTGCTAGCTACCATGATAACGTAAGAGCAGTATGCAGGAAATGAGCCTCAAGATACTACTGATTGCTTCAATTGATATACAAGCTCAAATTGAATTTTAAAAAAGCAGGTTAGTGTGACTTAAAATTTCTTATTTGATTAATAACTTGTTATCAGTCACATAAAATAATTCAATTTGATCTAGCGATTTGTTACGTAGCACGTCGCACTGAAACAACACTATTAACGTCGCACTGAAACAACACAACGTGTTATTGTATACAGTTCGGAAACAATTTATAAGGAAAAGATCTGAGAACGCCTCATCATTTTGAACAACAGTCAGCTGATGAGAACAACACTTGATCTGGCAAATCAATGTACCAAACTTCCACAACACATCAACGTGAGGCATATTAAACGCCATATCAGATTTAGCTTGCACCAGGCCCTAAGTACACGACGGTATTTGGTTAGATAGAGTTTCGAACTCTCAATCCTCCAATTGCTAATTTATTAGGGTCAGGCGGGGTAATTGTAAACAAGCTATGGAAGGGAAAGCGCCCACGTGGGATTCCGAGGAACTAAAAAGTTGTGAAATCTGAAAGGTGGTAACTCTGATGACGCAATACAATATGACGATCCCGAATATATTTAAACCAATCAGCTGATAACAATTTGTTTATTGAAAATTTTGTAATTGAAACGTTTCGGTTTTAAAGTTATTGCGTGCTGCATTTTCTGCTGCTCTCCATAATCAATTGAAAGGTATGTTGTTCCTGTTCTTTACTATTGTCAACTATGTTTCTAAGAGAAAAGCATTGGCTTTTTCTTCTGGGAACTTTAGTACACCTACAGTTGAATGTTTACAATAACCCCATATTTAACAAGAGACGGGGTAGGTGTAAACATAACTTTGCCAATAGTTTGGTTCAATTTGGATGGAAAACTAATGTGTTTTTCTGTGTCATTTTGAATTTAATCGTATTCAGTACGTTTGAATAGCGTTTTAGTGCATTTTTCGTGTTCTTGGGGAGCAGGATGACTTATTTACTAACACATCACACATATGGTGAAGTTCGTACAACTGACCAAATTCTGTCACGCTTGAAGGAGTCAGAAAAGAAAATGAACAAAAGGAAGCCGAGAGAGAAGAAAATGAAAGAGCCAGGAGTAAGCAAGAAACCAAGAAAGAAGCAAATGGAAAGGAAAGCAGAACTTGACGACAACGAGGATGAGGAACTGTTGAAAGAATTAACTAACATTGACGATAAAGAGTATGAAGTTCTTCAAACATTCAAGCAAAATATAGAAGACTAGCTTCTAGGAGGAATTAAATATTTTGGAGTCATCCATGGAAGACATTAAAACGACTACGTTTCTGCTTGTAGATGTTGAGGAGGGAAAGAGAAAGAACTCATTTTTCGTATGTATGAATGGAGGATGTCATTTCAGTTGAAGGGTTTGAAGTCATCGAACTCAAAAGCATTGATAATGCATAGACTAAATTCTCTGTGGTTGAAAAAGGCTAATTCTGTCTTACCAAAGACCATGCCAAAGCAATTTTGTCTTCTCCAACCTGTTTCAAAAAAGGCCGTAAAGAAATTTTGCAATTTTAGGGCACTGTTAATGCGTAAGAAATGAATGTTTGTTTGTTTTTTGTACATAAATTTGTATTTTTCAATTTTTTATATTTTTTTAATTTTTAAATTTGTAATTTTTTGCTTTTAACACACACTAATTACATTCTTTGTTCAGAAATGTTTGAATTATTTATTCCTATGCATTCCTGGAAGTCCACCTCACGATCAATGCATGATCAATTCTGTGGTAAGAAGTGGGAGTTTTTGGTAAATGTAAAGATCAAAACGGGGTTATTAAAAACATGGTACAAAGTGTCAAAATAACATTGGAGTTTCTTCTACTTCCATGACTACTGCTTCTGCTGTCACTTGCTCAATATTCAATATCAGGAGGAAAATCGTTGTTTACTATTACCCCTACTTTCAGAGGTAATTGGAAACACGTGGGGTAATTGTAAACAGCCGAGTACGATGTTAAATTTCTTTTCTGGAATCTTCGTAATAATTAAATATCAAATAGAATAGTGACAAGTTAGTTTAGTAAGGTGAACAATGTTTAATTACTTTATCAAGAGTTTGAAAATAGGGATTGAAAGTGAGAACATACAAATTTTCTTAACAATTACCCCGCCTAACCCTACTCTTCCAACCGGAATTTCGTGGCCCAGTTCTCTATTAGAACGAGACAGTCCCCTTCGATCTTTTCAGGTATCAGTCAACTACTCTCATTATTCTAGTTGGTTCAAAATAACGTGGTGTTTATCTCCGATCTTTCCCTTCTGGTTTATCCTAGTCTGTCACCCAATTTGGAGTGTTGGGTGACAGCTCAGTTGTGCTGATCTCGCCATCTGACCGTAATTCAAAATTACGAGGTCTTATCCTACAATCTATCTCTTCGGGATTAATCCCGGACCGCCACCAATATCCGTTCTGTTACTCCAATGCGACGTCAGTTCAACTACCTACCTTCTTTGGGAAATAAAATGAGATGTTTTCGATATGGCCTCCGAACTTTATGCCTTTAAGTAGAAATTTTGTTACAATGTAAGTAAGAAGAAAGAAAATAATGAAGTCAAGCAAGCTGTTATAAAAGCTATTCGTGAATACATCCAGCAAATATCTTATTTTTACTACTCGTGTGCTCGGGGCTGTCAAGAAAAATTGCGCATATTGTGCGAGAAATACCGCTTTATAGCGATGGAAACAAAGTTTCAATTTGCTGCTTGTGTAATTGGTTTTTGCTGTTTTTTTCCTTAAGTTATTTCGACATAAATTCGATGTGGAGCACTTGTATGGTTGTAAAAGAAAAGCTCTGAGTATAACGACATACACGTTTTACTTAAGCCTCAATAGAGAAGGTTGTTTTTTAGAAGATTATGTATTAGTAAATATATCTGTTGTTCCGATAGCTCTATTGTGGACTGTATTTTAACTAACGCAATTCGTTGTAACAAAACAATATTTATTGACAACAAACTTAAAAAAGTTGTGAACTGTCTATTTTTTTTTAATATTTTTTTATACATTTTTTTATTATCTTACTTCTTTTAAACGAAAATTCAAGAATACAATTTTTTTACGTTCTAAACAATGTTATGATGCTTTTTCTAAAGAAAGCATTAAACCGTAAGGCAAGTATTTCTCTTTGGTAGCTCAATATTTAGGAGAATGATAAAGAACTTGTCTTGTTTGTATGAAGCCACGCTCAAATGGCTTCTTTCTAAGCAATCATTTTGCTATTTGCAAAAAAAAAGTCTCACGTTTCTAGCCACTGATTGCCACGTTGTATCTTTCAAAAACAATACTTTATTACCATTGCTGTTGTACGAAAATGATAAGAAATCATTCTTGTAGATTCTGCGTTTTCAACTTATTCTCTATTGTCTCCATTGCAGCTTTAGTTTTTACGCATAACGTAATTTAGTGATATATGCTCTCTATAGGAACAAAATTAATTCAAGGCCTGTAAGCACTTGAAAAGAGACTCGCCAAATTTAATTCAAGGCCTGTAATCACTTGAAAAGAGATTCTCCAAATTTAATTCAAGGCCTAGCAAAGGAAGACTCCGAGGCCCCAGCACCCTTCCCGGTCTGGATTTTCCCGGAAGCCTACTCGATCAAGAAAAACAGGGCTAAATTGAAATGGCTAAACCCTCCAGCAAATGATTCGTACAGGAGAAAGAGCCCTGGAGGTTCTCTTGGCCTCACCTGTGACCGAAGGGATCAGACGGCTTTGTCCAGATTCGCCAGCGGTCATCTGAAGACTCTTACTTTTCATGAAAAACTCAAGATTTTTCCAATTTGCGGAAAATGTGCTACAGAAATGGCCCCTCCAGACCACTTTTTGGACTGCCTTCAACTTTCCTGGGGAAGATCTGGCCAAGGAGCCCTTGAGAGTTTTGGACTTTTTGCGTGTTTTTAAACTCATGGAATTTGTCTAGCTGTCGCTAGCTTGGAGATTTGTAAAAAAAAAACACTTGAAAAAAGACTCGCCAAATTTAATTTAAGGCCTGTAAGCACTTGAAAAGAGACTCGCCAAATTCAATTCAAGGCCTGTAAGCACTTGAAAAGAGACTCGCCAAATTTAATCCAAGGCCTGTAAGCACTTGAAAAGAGACACGCCAAATTTAATTCAAGGCCTGTAATCACTTGAAAAGAGACTCTCCAAATTTAATTCAAGGCCTAGCAAAGGAAGGCTCCGAGGCCCCAGCACCCTTCCCGGTCTGGATTTTCCCGGAAGCCTACTAGATCAAGAAAAACAGGGCTAAATTGAAATGGCTAAACCCTCCAGCAAATGATTCGTACAGGAGAAAGAGCCCTGGAGGTTCTCTTGGCCTCACCTGTGACCGAAGGGATCAGACGGCTTTGTCCAGATTCGCCAGCGGTCATCTGAAGACTCTTACTTTTCATGGAAAACTCAAGATTTTTCCAATTTGCGGAAAATGTGCTACAGAAATGGCCTCTCCAGACCACATTTTGGACTGCCTTCAACTTTCCTGGGGGAAGATCTGGCCAAGGAGCCCTTGAGAGTTTTGGACTTTTTGCGTGTTTTTAACCTCATGGAATTTGTCTAGCTGTCGCTAGCTTGGAGATTTGTAAAAAAAAAAGCACTTGAAAAAAGACTCGCCAAATTTAATTCAAGGCCTGTAAGCATTTGAAAAGATACTCGCCAAATTCAATTCAAGGCCTGTAAGCACTTGAAAAGAGACTCGCCAAATTCAATTCAAGGCCTGTAAGCACTTGAAAAGAGACTCGCCAAATTTAATCCAAGGCCTGTAAGCACTTGAAAAGAGAAACGCCGAATTTAATTCAATGCCTGTAAGCACTTGAAAAGAGACACGCCAAATTTAATTCAATGCCTGTAAGCACTTGAAAAGAGACTCGCCAAATTTGAGTCGTCAAAGTTATCACCATTACAAGTTGAGATCATGTGTGGACACGTATGCTTAGTGTCGCACCAAAATTGATACAGGTCACTGTAAGGAGCATTAGAAAGGAAACTTATGGTGTATTACTTTGAATGGTGATTAGTTTGGCTTCTCCAAATTAGAGTCGAATCAAAATAATTACAATCATAATTGTGAGACCATGTCTGTACTCGCATGATTGGTGTCACACATAAGTGTATTCTAGTCTTATAGAGTATTCACAGATACCTATAAATTTTTAATAAATTAAGAAGGCATTATTCCATGTGTCTTCGCACAAACGCTTTATGTTAGGTCAAAGGGATTTCCTCTAATTACTTGAAATAAATACCAACAAATTAGAGAAAATTAAAAAAACATTCTGGGCTCAAGACTATGAGGACATACGCCCTGTATCGGACAAGAGGATATTTGATTTGGAATAAATCATGCTCATTAACAATAACCTCTCTTTTTTAGGTACATGACTTCAAACTCCTTGACATATCTGAAGGATCAGAACTTTGGAAATTTGACATCCCTTGTAACACTGTACGTTGAATCAGTCTTAATTGTATTTGAAATTATTTGTGTAGTGAAATTATTGTTTTTTATTTATATTTGACAATTAATGCGTTTCTTTTAGGGATTTACAAGACAATGAAATCTACACTGTTGAAATTAAAGCTTTCGAACTACTTGGAAAACTCAATTCTCTGTAAGTGTTAACTAGTAGTCCAGAAAAAATGTTGGTACAGAATGTCGTTAAAGTTATATATCGGTATAGTAAAATAGAGTCCAATAATATTATTATATAGTATTATAATAATATTATTATATAATTATTATTACATTATTATAAATATTATAATATCATTATATATTATTATAAATATTATAATATTATATTATTATAAATATTATATATTAATATATAATATAATATTTATATTATATAACATTAATATTAATGTATTATAGATAATATTATAATAATAATATTATAATAATAATATATATAAAATAATATTATCAATTATATACGGCATATACTGTAATGTAGCTCATGTCACGGTAGTCTACTTTCAGTAAAGTGATCTGAAAAATGCAGATTAGAATTAAAAGTCTAAAGAAACGAAAGGCTAAATTTTTCTTCATTACATCAGTAAACTAAAATACTTTTCTTAACGACGATATACTTATAACTATCCTGAAAGTGACATAATTTTCGAGAAATATTTTTATGGCTTGAACACTACCACATCCTAAATGACTAATGAGTCGTTTATATTTGTTGAAAAAAATCTTAGGAATCATTGCATTGGTTAAGAATTAGTGTGTTGGAGACTACTGCAATGTAACCAACTTTCAGTCATTATTTTCAGGAAAATTCAGTGCCAACAAATTTGTGCATTTTTAGTGCAAATATTCGTTGAATGGTTAAAAATGGACATGTTTTCAACAAATATAACTCAAAGGGTTTTTTTTACACCTAATAGTTCGCAATCACCAAGGGTCGATGTACAATTTTAGGAACAATTTTAGTTATTTCAGCAGTCTTTTACTACTGCTCCCTTAAGCTTCGGTTTCCTAAGAAAGCGTAGCCGTGATCTAGCGGCCGTGATGTATCGGTGGGTGACGTCACTGAAACGTTTTTTATACTAACACATGGTGTTGGTTTCCTAGAGAGCGGTGTTTGTGAGCTTAACGAAAATGATCGGAGCCGCCATTTCCATGACTGTCGTCATAGCGGTCTCAAATAGTTGGAGAACGTTTTTTCTCTTGTAGCGGCCAGATTTCATTTCTTGCTCCAAACTATTCGAGCGAAGAGGAGAAGAATAAATAAACATTTTTGACTGCCATTGATTAATTCGTTTTTGTAAAATCTGGATCGTTAAACACAGAATAAAAATTTCAACGGATTTGAAATCTGCGGAAAATTTGACACCAGATCGATACCTTAAATGTGATTTTCTTTAAATAAATAATTAATTATTTAATAAATAATTAAATAATCAAATGGTAAATAATTGAATAATAAAACTGTTTTTAATATCGATCTGGCGTAGAAATTTACGCTGATTTGAAATCTGTTGAAATTTTCACTCTACCTTCAACGATCCCGAAGCTAGAAACTTTGGACTAGAGAATAAAAAACCACTTTGTTTTGTTTCTCGAATAAAATAAACCACGACAGCCGTCTGTGTTGCCCATTCTCCAACGTATTCTGTCCGTCTAAGTTGACACCTCGGGATTTTTGTTTAGACGGCCGTCTAGTTATGTCCGCGGCATGATGACGTATCACGACTGTTAGATAACGGCTCCACTTTCTTAGGAAACCGAAGCTTTAGACATCTCGAAAATCGTCACTCTGGCGCTGCAAAAGTTTTTCCGCAATCCAGTTAGCCTTGGTTTAAAAACTCAAGTTTACTTATAATCTGATAACAATAGAAGTGACTAGTCTTCTCTTCTGGCAAAAATGCCGACCAACCGGTATAGTGGTTAAGGTGTTAGCCTCTAGATCGGAAGGTTCCTGGTTCGAATCCGGGTCCGGGCATGGATGTTTGTAAACGTATGGTGTAGAGGCGGCTGGTGCACCTTAAATCTGTCGTGGCCGAAAGTCCTCACGTTGGGTTGGCGTGGAAGTTTGGAGAGTGGGGTGCCAGCTCAGGTGTTGCTTCGTCATCTGACCGTGGTTCAAAATTACGAGGTGTTGTCTTCGAATCTTTCTCCTTAAGGGACTGATTCCGGACCGTCGTCAATAGCCCGTTGTGTTGCTCTAGTACGACGTTAACTGAAATTACCATTACCTTACCATTACCTCTTCTGGTAAATAGGTAATTAAATTTGTGTTGCACAGGAGCAATACAACGGGCTATTCTTGATGAAATAGGAACAGGTTCGAAAACCACGCTATCACGACAAAGACTGTGAGAAAGTGCAGACGATTGCGGCTCAACTAAGACCAGGAGCCTCGTATGAGAACAGCATTAATTTACAGAAATGGGCAGGTGTCTTCCTCTTCGCGGACGATTTGTTTGAGTAAACATTCGGGGAAGCAGGTGCCGACTGCACGCAATCGATTCCCTGCCAGAGGGGAGGTGACAGAAAAGTGGCAGATTAGTGGCAGATTGCAAAGTGCAACGCGATAAGCTGCTCATTAACTCGCAGATCTCGTGTACATACATATATCTATAAATCTCAACAACAGTCGAGCCTACTTATTGCTAGCTCGGAAACAGAGAAATATCAGTTATTATTACATTTTTTTGTCCCTTTGGAACTGCAATACTAAATAGTGTTTAAAAGATCGCATCTAGCGAAATATTGGAGCGTGAATATCGGATACTGCGAAGTTTTGGGTTCTGGTTTCAAAAACCCTCTTTTTTCCCCCAATTGTGGACGACAATTGCTAATTTTTAGATGATGCCTGGCGTTTGGTTCAATCGAAATCCATGCAAAACTGATGGAAACATGTAGGATTTTTAGGGGGACTTGAGGTACTCAGATTTCATTTCTGAGCCTGATCCTGAAAAAAGTTCCATGTGGGAAAATTTACAGGAAAAAAGAATTTTGGATGGTGATGTTACTTTTGCTGATAATGATGATAGCGATGACAACGTAGAAATTGAAGCACAACAAACAGATGATGACATCATTGCAGCAATGTTACAAAATACTTCTGTTGATTCCGAAGAGGAAGATAGTGAAATTGAAGTAAATAGACAATTAGTGACATCTAAATCTGCCGTGGACAGTCTTCAAAATTTGCGTGCGTTCTTTGAATCGCATAACATTGTCTGCCGTGATAAGTTTAGTGCACTGGAAAAATAATTATGCAACTACATTGTATATTCAACTGTTCAAAAGAAAGTTATAGACTTTTTCGCACTTATGAAATAAAGTTTTAGCCTTCGTGTGAAAATTCATTTGCTTTAGAACATGTGGAAAAGTCCATTTTAAATTATATCGGATGTAACGAATATCGGATATAACAAATAATTTTCAGTGTTTCGTGCGACTTCGCTGTATGCGGCTCGACTGTATTATTAAAAGAAGTGTTTCTCTGTGCCTTTGTGTTCTGGGAGCAGTATCCTGACGAATCTAGGGCACTTTACAATAATGAAATTTGGCAGACAGGTAGTCCTATTTTTTTGCGATATTTGTGTCCAACCCGAATTTTAAAATTTAATGTAGAACTTTTTTTAACTTATTAGTTTTTCACCTTCCTTTCTTCTCTCTGTGAAGGCTACCTCGATTGAACTACCTCTTGTATCTTGCCAAGTATTGCCTCGTCACTGGACCGTAGTTCAAAATTACGTGGTGTTGTCCTCGAGTCTTTCCCTTGGGGAATTGATCCGGACCATCGTCAATAACCCAATGTTATGCTCTAGTACGACGTTAATTAAAATACCTACCTACCGAAATACCAAATAAAAAAACTGTTCTAAAACCTTAAGTAATAGAAAAGGAATTCAATTAATTTCACAATATAATTGAACAATTTGACAATTAATTGAACATTAAAGTCAAAATTTTAAATACATTTTTAGTACATTAAAAATAAAAATAAATACCAATTCTTTTAAAATTCTCAAGTACAAGTCAGAGCTTGTGCCTGAAATATTTATAAAAATTGTCAAATATACACACGTGATCATTACAAACTAATCACACTCATCTCACTTCTAAATTAAACATTGATTTTAAGCATGCAATGAGTTCACCAATCATTTGTATTGAACCTTTCAGTTTAAAATAATGTTCGAAAGATTTTAACAGAGAGCTACTGTGGTTTCATACCTTATAGACTCCATGAAAAACACCAAAAATCTTATAAACCTCCATATTGAATTTTTCGCAATATTAGCTTTACTCTCATGAGATGCAGGATGATTTCAAGTCGAAAATAGGAATTTGAAGGTGAATACTTTTCAGCTGTTAGGGTGAAACCCGAAATTTTTTCGACTTTCATACGTGAAACCTGCTTGGTATGTGACAAATTTAAAGCTTAATGCTGACATTTGAGTCGTAAATCTTCTATAATTTGCCTCTAGACTAAGATATATTAAAGAGTAAAATATGGAATACGAATCTGTTTACACAAATGTGGCATAAAGCGTATGCATGATTTACGTAAATAAACCTATGAAACTGTTTCTTTGAAATCTAGGATTAAAAATCCCAAACTAATAAATTTTCTCTTAACTTTTTTGAAAGCACTGCAATTTATATTTTGATTCAATGTTCCATTCTGAATCGGTAGGAGTTAGTTTATGAACTTTATTTTATTTCGTGTATGGAAAAAAAATTATTATTTTTCCGGTTATTTAAATATACCCATGTCCAAAATTAACTATCATTCTTAAAACGCGAAGAAATCGGAGTAAATAATGGATACAATTGTTCGAAATCATTTATGGAGAATCGTGGGACGAAAGTAAAACATTGTACACATGCAAAACAGTTCCGTTGACATGCGCAAAGCACCGAAACACGTCGGAACGAGTATAAAATTATCTCGAACCACATGGCCAGTTTAGTCAGAACTATCGCAATTGCTGTGGTACTGAGTGTTATTAACAATCATTAAGGACGAAAGATGTCACATAAATGCCAACTGGACATGTTTGTTAAGGGACTAATTATTGGAATGCTGGAATCCGGTAGATCCCAAACCGAAGAGTCTCGAATTCTGAATGTGCCTCAGTGAGTAATCTCCAGACTGAAAAATATTTCAAACCACTGGAGATGTTACCCAACGACCAGTTCCAAGTTGGCCAAGGGTAACAACTGCTATCTACCGATTAATTTAGACCGATATCTGACGATAACTGCGCTCCGTCAGAGGAACTGTTCTGCTAGACAGCTGGGTTCAGTCCTGACAGCTGCCACATGAGTCAAACTTTTGAAACAAGCTGTTTACAGGAGGCTCAGATACGTTGGTCTCTATACAAGATTACCAGCTGCTTGCATCGCCCTGACGTCTGCACTAAATCGCGCGCGTTTACAGTGGAGTTTGGAATATCAGCAGCGGAGTCGACAACAGTGGGGTAATGTCATGTTCAGTGATGAGTCCAGATTTAGTCTGCAAACTGATTCACAATGTGGAGAGAACGTAAAACGCGTTTTCACCCGGGAAACATAACGGAAAGACATCGTTTTTATTGGGAACGATATAGTGGATCGTAACCCAACAAGCAGCATGTGGTGCAGTAGTGAGTCCGAGCACGTAACCAGTTAGTCTATAAAACTAACTAAAAGAAGGTTGACCTAACAAACTTAAATAAAATAAAGTTTTTATTAAACTTTTAAACTAAAAACATATTTAAATAAAGAACGTTATACGACTAACAGACTGGGATAACGTACAAGCAGTATCAACAAGATCGAATAGATCAGTCTTTCACAACATGAGGCAGCAGATCCACTTGTCTGCGTATATATAGGTTAAGTAATTTACATAACCATACATCTTCAACTTTCAATCCGCCAATCACAAAAATATATCTTGAATTAAAATAAAAGTGAATGAGTGAAAGTTGAGGTGTAGGTTTGATCGTATTGATGTCACGATCAATCGAAGAATATCATGCGACTTTTAAAGTATGATTATCATTAATAAATGCTTAAAAATGTATACAGTTGCCGTGATATAAAAAGTTAAGAAAGGTGGCGAGAAGTTAGCACTTTTTGTTTTTATTGGGAACGATATAGTGGATCGTAACCCAACAAGCAGCATGTGGTGCAGTAGTGAGTCCGAGCACGTAACCAGTTAGTCTATAAAACTAACTAAAAGAAGGTTGACCTGACAAAAACTTAAATAAAATAAAGTTTTTACTAAACTTTAAACTAAAAACATATTTAAATAAAGAACGTTATCCGCCTAACAGACTGGGATAACGTACAAGCAGTATCAACAAGATCGAATAGATCAGTCTTTCACAACATGAGGCAGCAGATCCACTTGTCTGCGTATATATAGGTTAAGTAATTTACATAACCATACATCTTCATTTTCAATCCGCCAATCACAAAAATATATCTTGAATTAAAATAAAAGTGAATGAGTGAAAGTTGAGGTGTAGGTTTGATCGTATTGATGTCACGATCAATCGAAGAATATCATGCGACTTTTAAAGTATGATTATCATTAATAAATGCTTAAAAATGTATACAGTTGCCGTGATATAAAAAGTTAAGAAAGGTGGCGAGAAGTTAGCACTTTGCCATAAATTGGCGCCAACTTCTAACAGTTTTCCTTCACGGAGAGTCATGGTCTGATCAAGTATCCTGAGCAGACCTCCAGATCTTAGACACGGGGTCTGTTACTGTACAAAGATACAGAGATGAAGTCATTGAACCTACCGTTTGTCTGTTCGAGGTGCTGTCGATCCTGGTTTTAAATTCATGAATGACAACGCACCTCCTCACCGTGCAGCCAAGATCGACGCCCTCCTTCAAAGTGAATATATCCAGCGCATGCAGTGGCCTGCCAACTCTCCTGATCTGAATCCTATAGAGCATGTGTGGGATATGCTCGGGGCATATATTGCAACCCTACGTCAACCAACTAGCTCCGTTCCGAAATTGAAAACTGCTTTCCGTGAGGCTTTGAACTCTTTAAGCACACAACTCATCCATACCCTCATCGAAAATGTGGGAAATCGTTTTTCAGCATGCGTGGGTTACCAGCGGTTACCACACACCGTATTAAACTTCAGCATCATTTTATTTTAATCATTCTGATTCACTAAAGTTGAAACTCGTATTGTGAACTTTCTTTCAGCCCTTTTCTTTGGTTAGTAAAAGTCATTATTATCCTTGTTTTGCATTGTTTTCTTCTTCTATAAGCGTATTACAAACGCGTACTTTCATTTTTACGTAGGTGTTCTGAAATATTGCGCATTAAGAGCAATTATGCTTAACTTTTGTTCGTGGATTTACGTAGAAACGTCAACAAATTATATTCTTAGAAACGTCATTAAAGTAGCTTTTAAAATATACGCAAAAGTTTTCAGTCACCAGCTACTTCAATGTGCCAGCTTTTGTGTTTGGATTTTAACATACTATAGGTAGCACGTGTGAATTCTCGTGTGACAGAAAGACATTTTAATACAATGGTTAATGCATTGAAGAGGTTTTCAAGCTTATAATTTAAATAGAAATTCTGTATGTTGACATTGCTGACAAAGAACATTTGATAATGTGAAGTTGATATACAAAAGATAACTGTATTTTGTGATAAATATCTTCTCTTACAAATAAAGTTTTGGAATTTAGATTTCACTTCACCTTTATTTATCAGTCACTAGATGCTACTCTTTTTGTATTACGTTTCTAAGAACAAGAGCATTTAAAATTCCAACCATTGATAAACATTGGAACAAGTTTTGTAACTCTTATGACACTATTATAAAATCTATTTCTAACGACAGAAAATCTCATGTTTTATTCAGCAATATATAAGGAGTATTACAGGTAAAATTGCTTACCGAAGTATATATATATAGCACTCTCTACTAACAAATTATAAGCCACAACAGCTCCACACTTCTACCAATAAACAAAATCAAAAACCCGATCAATAGAGGTGAAAGTCGACAACTTTCGTAGCCATAAACCTCAAAACATCCAACAATCCTGTATCCTGAATGTGTAGAAAATTAAATCAAACTTAACAAAGTGTATTCAAGCCATACAATTTTTTCAAATACACATATTTCGTTCCTTTGAATCAATTGGGATTTAATATCCATACTAACTATTTATACTTCATTCAATTTTTACTTTTTAACTTTATGAATGTAACTTCTTTCAGGAATTTAAAGGACAATCCCTTACGGCACATACAATCGGAGTGCTTCAGTCCACTTTCGTCTCTTCAATACATGTAAGCATTCCATTTTGGTATATACGTTGAAACATTTTAATGTTCTTCACAAAGATATATGAAGAACTACAAGCGCTTGAAATGGTTTATACATTGTATGGTTCAGTTAACTATATATCGCTCACTCCTTTCAACAACGTCATGTCTCAAAAATCGGTGAATTTTAGTTATGCTGGTTTTCAGAATGCCCTGAAAGAGTAGTATATATCCCTGCAAGATCGTCATATCCCTCCGCTCAATATTTAGCCTTATAAGAGAGCAGAAGTAATATTTATTTTCAATACATTTCAATCTACTTTTAAACTTTAAAATCACTCTCCTGAAAAATCACGTATTCTGAGATATAACTTTGTTGAAAGGAGTGAGCGATGAGCTCATTGCGGCAATAAAACCCAGCTAACTCATTAAAAAAACAAATGTATTGTATGAATTTACCTATACATTTGTATGCTTATTATAAATGTATAGGTAAATGAGAAAGTTATGACGTAAGTTGAATAAAATCGACTCCCGTGAATTCAAAAAACAAACTGACTGATGTTGATTTAGATTAGCCACAAGAGGACGCCACGTGATGAACATTCTTTTTGGTGTAACCTCTATGGTCACTCCTGGGGTCATCGCTCGCGTGTGTAGTGGGGAACTGTATCTCTCACGCAACCATTGCAATGTAGTATAACATGAATCTGATATACATTGCTAACTAATGTGGCAAGAAGATTATGCATTTATTTACTAGGATAATATGAGTGAGTGCGAACTCTCCGTGGATTTAATTTTATAACGCGCTCAACTATTACTAGTGTATTTGCAAACATTGTTGCATTTTGATATATTTGTTATGCAGCGCACATGACGATACTGTGAATGTATTTTTTAATCATGAAAACTGTAACCATTATATCATTACAAATAAGAATTCCGTCTACGCACAAAAAAGTCGCCTGCGCATGTTTGTCTTATACTTTATACTTTAAACAAAGAATCGCATTACATCGAAACTAGTGTTCTGTCTTTATTTCGTCCACTGATGATAGCTCTTGGGGAACAAGGTGAGTCAACCTTTAATCTTTGTAGTCACCTAATTCGTATAAATTCAATGCTCTAAATCTCATATCCGTAACTCTGTATACTTAAACTTTCAACTGAAAATCTTTTTTCAAAATTTCATTATTTTATTATCTATATACAGTGAAACCTCGATTTAACGTAATTCAAGAGACCAAAAAGAAATAACATTATATACGAAAAAATGTTAAATCGGGGTCGGCGAAAAACAAATATAGAACCTGAAATAAAGACTAATTTTAGTAACATACTTTTTATTTCTTCCTTTACAATAGTTTATTGTTTACAGAAAGCTGTTATTTTGGTTTTCGTTTTGCTTTTAATATCTAAATTAAACAGATTTCTCCACAGATATGAATTTTTATAAGTTTTTTAGTATATCTAATTTGAAATAGACATATTTGATGAAGATATTCATTACGAACACAAAAAGAACTATTTGAGGTTTTCTATCTTCGTGATCGTTAAAAATAGAGTAAAAATTTCAACCGATTTGAAAACTGCGGAAAATTTTACCTTCTTTTCCTTCCTTCGAATGGAAGCAGACCCCTCCGTACCGAGTTACTGAAAACCCACAGCGGATTAGCCGAAGCTAGGGAAAGCCTCTAATGAGATAATGGAGAAGTGGGCCTGGTGACGCGCCGTCCGAAAAACCCTTATCTGCCCAGGTTGAACACGATAGGGCGTGGACGTGGTCGACCCCGGAATGTGTGCGCTGAAGATATGTGGTCCGGCTCAAAGATATCAGTCAACCTTAGGTCCGTTTCGAGCCGGAAAAGTTTTCTTCATAGATTCGTGCCGAGGGGCGTCAGAGGCGCACACCCAGGCATCTCCTAGGAACCTATCGGCATTCCTGAGTAGCCCAACGGAACAGCAGGCTGCCCCAACTTCCTGTTTATCCGGTACCGTGGGCAACCGATACCATCATCTATGGAGTCTTGCAGACCCTTGCCGTCCGCCGGATAGCCTTCTTTCGTTAGCGTACAGGTATTGGCCTAGGGCAGCCGGGGAGTGGTCCCGACACCGCTAGTTTCCGTGTGGCACCTAAGGAGGTTCCTGTCGCTACTTGATCGCAGGAACAGCGGCATCGCCCTGTGCCAGTTCCTACGACCCAAACCGATAGCCTGCTGGCTAGAGCGGCTTCGCCACTTAGAGACTGACATATTCCTCCTACACGGATAGACCCATGATCTTCGGAGTTATGGAGTCCCCTTGCAACTCCAGAAAGAGCCGCGGTCCGAGTGGTGGGGGCCATCACTCTTCATTCCTTGGAACCAACACGCGTCCACTTAGGGACCCCAAGCATTGTCTACGTAAACTGATAACAAGTTACTAACTGTTTATCAATTACTTGGTTCAGGATGCACACCGCCCCAAATGCTCAGAGCCCTCCCCCGATCCTTTTGCCCGGATCTCGGGTCCTCGGCCCCTATATCTTGCTATCATCCCTACGGACAGTCTTCCCGGACATTAAAAGCCACCACCAGCTTTCCGTCTGGGTTGACCCACGACTACTTCCCCAACGGACAGTAGCGTGTACACCTCGGATGGGTGTATAATGCCTAAGCGGCATTGAAGAGAACCACCGGGCATCTACTAGGAGAGTGCCCCCTCCTCAGTAGCCCAGCAGGACAGCAAACGAACACAAAAAGAACTATTTGAGGTTTTCTATCTTCGTGATCGTTAAAAATAGAGTAAAAATTTCAACCGATTTGAAAACTGCGGAAAATTTTGCACCAGATCGATACCTCAGGGAGTCCGAATTTTATGCGAATTTGTGACATGTCCGTGTCGGGTGGAAGTGGGACTAATTCTTAAAATTATTGGTGTGTGTGTGCTTTTTAATATTTTCAGTATCAGTAAGCACACGAAAAGAATTGTCTTATTTTAAAATCTGACTATTTTAAGAAAATCGCTTTGAGTTCTTCTCCCCGCTGGAAAAACGTTAAATACGGAAAATACTTCGAAGTGGTAACGTTTAATACGGGATTATTTTCAATTTTAAGTATAGAAATTATTTGGGACCAATGAAAAATGACGTTATATGCGGGAATTCGTTAAATTCGGGTTATGTTAAGTCAGGGTTTCACTGTATGTATAAATAACGTTAAAATTTAAAATATAATTTCAAAAAAGCTTTTGAAAATAACATTCAAGACTTTAAAAAAGCATCATATTCTCTATATCAACCATCATATTCTTACCATGATTTGTATTCAAAATTTCTTGCGTACATCCATCGATTAAGAAATTGGCGTGCAGGTCAAATTCATTTTAAAATGCGTAACCTGCTCTTCTCGTGATTTGGATAATTTGTTTCGCGGTGTCAAAATTTTTTCGTTTATTAGTAGTCCTAAACCAGAACACCCTGTATTATTGCGTCATCTTTAGATCAAGGTTGGTGGTAGTTGAAACTCATATCATGAATAAATAAGGACCGCTATAGCCAGGTTGTGTTAGTAACGGATTAGCAACCGGAGGGTTGCGAGTTCGAATTCAACCAAAGACCGCTTCGTGTACAAAGGGGGATCGTGCACGTTAATATGGCGTGTTGTGTAAGATTGGCGAGTGGGGTGCCAGCTCAGGTGTTGCCTCGTCATCTGACCGTGGTGCTGTCCTCGGATCTTTTTCATTTTGAGATTGATCCCGGACCGTCGTCAATAGCCCCTCGTGATGCTCTAGTACGACGTTAATTAAAATATCTATCTTCCATCCCTCATGTTTTAGGCCGACCAACCGGTATAGTGGTTAAGGTGTTAGCCTCTGGATCGGAAGGTTCCTGGTTCGAATCCGGGTCCGGGCATGGATGTTTGTAAACGTATGGTGTAGAGGCGGCTGGTGCACCTTAAATCTGTCGTGGCCGAAAGTCCTCACTTTGGGTTGGCGTGGAAGTTTGGAGAGTGGGGTGCCAGCTCAGGTGTTGCTTCGTCATCTGACCGTGGTTCAAAATTACGAGGTGTTGTCCTCGAATCTTTCCCTTAAGGGACTGATTCCGGACCGTCGTCAATAGCCCGTTGTGTTGCTCTAGTACGACGTTAACTAAAATTACCATTACCATTACCCTCATGTTTTAGAGTGTCAGTGAATTTTTGCACTGTGAAAGCCACCTGGAAGTTGAAAACGGTGTAGGTTCTATTCTTATAACTTAACTTATGTGTATTTTTCTGTTGTGTCAGTAAAACTTTCCTTATGTGTATATCCATTATCTGCTGTTGTCTGTCTTGTGGTTGGTGTAATCTCACCTAATATGTCCCTTGCGCCATAAAACACAATCCATTTCAAATACTGTCTATTTACGTGTTAAATTTATCCCTTATATTTGGGGGATCAGCATGTCTCAATACTTTTGCTCATTGGGCTCCTGCGAAATGTAGTTGGCACAAGATCAATTTCTGTAACGTACCTCGAGAATGTAAGTAGTTAATTGACGTTGCATTGCAGCAACACAGCTCGCTATCTATTGGAGACAGTCCAGGATCAATTCCAAAGACAAAGATTCAATGACAACACCGTGTAATTTTAAACAACGTTCAGATTAAAGGCAATACCTGAACTGGAAAACTACTCTCCGAACTTCCACACCACGCCAACGTGAGGACATTTGATGCCACGACAAATTTAACGTGCACCGGTCCCCATGTATACGACGGTGTTTAGTTGGACCTAGTTTGGAACTCTCAACCCTTCGGTTGCTAATCCGTTACTCTTTCAACTGCTGCAGCTGCACCAACGCACCTTGAGTGTGTATTTCTTTTTAGATGGTAAAACTTTAGTTTTGCGTAGTGGAAAGGAGGGTAAGTGTACGAATTGAGTGTTTCTTTATTTATAAAAAGTAAAGAAATTATGATATAGCCTTCAAAATTTTACACAATGTAATTTATTCAACTGCGAATCAATAAATCCAGGCTAGATGATTTTATCTCTTATCATTTAAGAAAGAAAAATATTTTTAAAAAAATGAAAATTGCGTACGCTTGCCTTACATGGAGGGTAAGAGTACGCAAGTAGGGTGGCCAAGAGTACGCACACAATAGTCTTCATACAAAAGGCCCATTACCTTTGTGTGCACTGCAATCCTCGTGCCACCAATCTTTGTACAATCCACATTGAATTCAGTCTTCGTTATAAGAATTGTCACATCCTGGGCACAAATAACTAAAGTATCATCATCTTCAGCAGAAAACATAGGCTGGGCTGAGCTCGTTGATGGTTGTTGGTCGTCATAAGAAAAATATTTTTTTTTACGTTTTGTTTCTTTTTGTTCGTTTTATATTTACCCCCTCACTTCCCTCTTTTGATTTGTTAAGAATCTTTGCCTTTTGCTTTTTTTCTTTATCTTCCAAAAGGCCTTTAATAGGCGAAGATGTCACGATTACAGACTTAAGCTCAGGTCTCATTTTTCTTCTGGTTCACATTTTCGTTTTTCTTTTGCTTTGGAAGCGTTAAAATTTAATGAATGCTAACATTGATTTTACTGCAGGTAGAATTTTCTGCTGGCCTAGGCGTAGCTGTGACAGCGCTACGCCCGCCTACTTCTGCACTTGGGTTTACAGATCCAGTTGGAATTCCATTCAGGGTTTTTTCATTTATACAATTCTTTTATTTTGCAAGAAAAAGAAACTAAGTAAAAGTTAACGTAAGCTTAGGGAGGCTAAGAGTTCACAGTGGAAATCTGTTGCGAACTCTTGGCCTCCTCGTTTACTCTTGACTAAAACGTTGCTAGATGACAGCATGTCACAGATAGATAAACTCTAGCTACACCAACTTGTAGCTTATGACATATGCTTTAATCTGAAACAAGTTTACAAAATTTATTTCACTTTATATCAGGGCTCGAAATACCCGGGTGCACAGGTGCACTGTGCTCATGAACATAAAATTGTGCACCTAAATTTTTCCCGCTAGGTGTATGCCATGCACCTAACGTTTAAAAAGGGGAGGGAAACGTGTTTTATGTTATTTTGATTGATGTTGGAACACGCTATTAGTATCGACCTCTCTCGCTCTATAGGAACGTAATTAAAATTCCTAAATACACACTATTCGAAAACCAAAACCTCTAGGCCGTAACGGTTTTATACAGGAGGAATGTTGACTTGTGCCTCTGCCACCAGAACTTTACGATGATCGAAACATTTTCCAGAAGGCTCTGTTGAAGCGACTGTAGCGAAAGCAGTGCGCTGGAGAAGGAAGAATTTAGATGTTTAAATATTTTTATTTACTATCTACTACTAACCTATCTAAACATACTCAACTAATAAAGTAGTTTCCATTATATCAATGCTCTTATATTACGTTTTTTTTTTTAATGTGCACCTAATTTAAAAACGACGGTGCACCTTCTGCACCTGCATTAAAAAATCTATTTCGAGGCCTGCTTTATATAATGACAAACACTTGTGTTCTATGATCGAAAAATTACATAGAAAAGTGAGAAAACTGAATTTTGCCTTGTGAATTGAAAACGAAGTGTAGCGAAACGATGTTGATAAGTTGTAATCTAACACTGTAGCAGCAGAACTAAAACGTCACAATGGCGATACTCTGCAGTGTTGCCAACAAGGGGAAATTTCCCTGCGTATTCTTAGCCGCTCGCACACACTTACCCACCGTTCCCCTATATATCCATAACTTGACATTGTCTGCCTTGTGTCTGGCACAGCTTGGCAAATATGGCCCTTGCGTCATAAAAACCAGTCAACCCTCATAGGATGAGTAATCGCACGTATAAAAATATTATGTGACGCCTAGCTGTAGTATTAGTACTTGACACAAATCTTAGTGACGCAATTGATGTTGGATTACTGATTATATTGTGTTTCTTCGTTTATCTATAAATATGATTTAACATTCAAGTAACGCGTAGTGTTCCTTTACTGCGCAGATACTTCTCAAGTTTCTACTCCTGCTCATACGCTCGCCACGTGCGTGTCTGCGAGCCCAACAGCGACGGTATCAGCTCTTTCAGCCACCTGTTGGACAACATCGTGCTTCGAATATGCGTGTGGCTTGTGGCGGGACTGGCGTGTATTGGAAATGCGTGCGTCATGGTCGGCCGTGCGCTGGTCAAAGAAACAAACGGGGTCCACTCTTTTTACATAAAGGTAAGTGTTTCGTTTCTTTTTTGTATGGTTGGTAGGCAAATTAACGTCAAACTGGAGCAGCATACCTTTTTTGTATGGAAAATAATACAGAAATAAAATAAGGAGTTAGAGGATTACATTGTTGCCAATACTTTTCTCACTTGCCAGAAGCAAATCACCACCAAATCGTATATGACCTTAGGTCTCACAAACCTACTCTGTGTGATGATTAAGCTGCATTTAGAGCACAGACAGAAACGCTTTTCTTATAACCCAATTTCTTCTTCATTGACTTCAAGTGCCCACTGTCAAACCGGTTCTCTTTAGAGACTTCCCATGGAAGGACAAAAGAGGTTGTAGCTTCTGTTGTTCCAGAGACGCTAAACATTAAAAGGAAGAATCGACTTTGCCTCTGCCTGAACATAATGGAATGACCTTCACGTTTATGGTGACAGTATCCGGAGAAAACACGTATTCTTGTGACTTTTGTCCTGATGATAGGGAACCTCTTTATCCACTGAAAGGGCCATAAACGAATTTTCCTACTTTTAACCATTATTTAACCCTCTAAGTGTTTCGACGAGATATCTTGTCCAAGCTATGGGAAATTTTGCTAAAGGACGAGATATCTCGTGAGGCATAACTGCCCTATTACTCCAAAGGGGGATTTAAGATTCAAGTAGGGAAAATGTCCCTTGCCAGAAATGGTGGCAGTTTAGAACAGGTTTTTTTACCAGGTACTACAGGGTGATTTATGACACGAAGATAAACCATAAGAAAGACTAATCATTGTTTTTTTAAAGTTTTTCATTTTCTGCCACAATATATTTTTTATTTCTCCTGGATTCAGAAAAGTACTTAAATTTATTACGGTAGTTTGAATTTTTCCTTCAATAGAAAATTTAATATTTCATATTTGTAATATAGCGTGCCATTATATCAAACTCTATATAACTGCGGCTATACTTATATCCATAATAACTTTCAGCTAGTCGGGTCGTAGGGGCTGCTGTCTCATTTTAGAATATTTAGATGGTCATAAACCTTAATTCGAATTACGTTAAAATTCCATTTCTACATTACATAAAATAAAAATTATTTTTCTTCCCATTTGATGCGCCTTAAGACCTAATTCCCTTTCCTTCATTAAAATAACTAGTGCTTGTGTTATAGAATTTATCTATCGCTGATTTCCTGATGTGCTTGTACTTGTTCCTGATTGCTGGACACGATGTTGCTTTCCGAGGCGAATACATTCGACATGACGTCAGTTGGCGACACAGTTGGCAGTGTACTTTGGCGGGAATGCTAAGCACACTTAGCAGCGAAGCTTCTATTTTCATCATGACCATAATAACTGCAGACAGGTAAGAAAATAATACATGCATACAGGTATGTTTTTCTAGTAATAATACAGAAATAATCCCTATTGTTTGACTATGAGACGAAAAACGAAACATATACAGGGGTTGGAAAAAATAATACGCCACCTAGCGGATGAGAAAGTAAACACATCAGTCTGCTACTAGCAGTGATAGAAGTCGGATGAGAAATATATTTCTGTGTTAAAATTGCGTTATGGTTGACCTCTCTGATTTCGAAAGAGGCATGATTGTTGGGGCTCGTCTTGCTGGATCCTCAGTAACGATAGCGGCCGCCCTTCTAGGTGTTCGGAGAAGTACAGTGTCGATTGTAATGTCAGCATATTTGAAACAGGGAAAACATCTTCTAAAAAGTACAACAATGGTCGAAAATCGAAGCTGAACGACAGAAACAGAAGGGTTTTGAAGCGGATTTTGGCAAAAAAAACACAAGACAACAGCATCTGAGATGAACACACATCTACAGGAAGCAGTTTCATCAAAAACAATCCGGTGTGAACTGCATATGGCAAATATTGATGGTAGAGCGGCTATTTAAAAACATTGATTGCACCATCCAATGCCTTGAAGCGACGATGGTGTCGCGAGCATAAAAATTACACACAACAACAATGGGAGAATGTAATATGGTCAGACAAATCGTCGTTCATATTATTCCCGACAAATGGACGTGTTTACGTTTGGAGAACGCCACCAGAAGTCTATCAAGTTGACTGTCTTCGGCCTACGGTTAAGTATGGTGGCGGTTCAGTGATGATGTGGGGTGCGATATCACATCGTGATCTTGGCCCACTTGTTGTTCTGAATGGCCGTGTTACAGGAGAGGATTATGCCAGTCTTCTGGCCGGCCATCTTCACCCAATGGTGCAAACTGTGTTTCCTGATAAACGACCAGTCTTCCAAGATGACAATGCCCTCATTCACACATGTGGAATTGCCCGAGACTAGTTTTATGAACACGACGATGAAATAGAGCACCTCATCTGGCCCCCTCAGTCCCCTAATCTCAATATAATTGAACCTTTGTGGGGCATTTTGCAAAACAAGCTGTTCAGTCGATTTCCCCCTCCAAAGACACTTTCTGAATAAGGGAACGTATCCTTCTGAATGTTGTACATGCTGGACGAAAGAAATAGCGGTGTGGATTAGTCAAACGGTGTAGATTTTTGTATCATATATTTTGAACATATTTGTTGACACCGCTATTTCTTTCCTGTCTTCAGACCAATCAGTAGCCATGAAAACTGGCGCACAGGTAGTACTAAAAGTGCCTCTCAAAGCCTCAATTTTAAGATCTAAAGTTGGTTTTTCTGCTATAAATGGACATGAACAAGGAAAGGGAAACACAGGGAACTGTCGCGGTCTTATTTGGAACCCAAACAACGCTGGATTAAGCAACTTGTTGATAGTAAAATTTACAAAGTTGACATAGAAATCAGGTAATGGAAAATGTAAGCATAATAATGAAACATTTATACACATTCATAAACATATCTATATCCATAAATCCACACTCATTACTCACCTCCGGCTTCCAGATACCTATCTATCGTGTATCCCCTGATGCTGCGTCGCCGGACGATGCTGTTTGCCGGCAGCTGCGTGACCGCCAGCTGGACGGCCGCAGCTGTCATCGCCGTCCTACCTGCTTTCAATCTCGGCTACTTCGGAGACGAGTACTACGGTAACAATGGCGTCTGCCTGCCCTTGCAAATCCACGACCCTTTCTCCAGGGGCTGGGAGTACTCGATGGTCATCTTCTGCGGTCTCAACCTGATCGCCTTTGCGTTCATCACGTACGCCTACGCCACCATGTTCGTTACCATCAGCAGGTCCAAACTGGGGTTGAGGTCTTCGCAGCAGCAGCAGGACAGGACCATCGCCAAGAGGTTCGCCTTCATCGTGGCCACGGATCTTCTGTGCTGGGTGCCCATTATCATTATCAAGATATTGGCCATTTCAGGTGAGATTGCTCTTTGTATTCCCCAATGCAGAAGTTGAAATATTTTTGCTGCTCATGGCAGTGGAGCACTCAAGATGTGGTTGGTGGGCTTCAGCTACTCGCTTTCTTCCCCACCTGCCATGATCAAACTAAAACCTGTTGGTAGTGTGACATTCGACCACCCACATTCCATTCGTAGAGATTGGACGCCGAAGTGGCTGAGAATAGCTCTTCAGAACGATTGAAACATTCATCAATCAACGGGTTGGATTGTAAATCTGAGTGCCGACATACCCCAATGTCTAGGCTTGCCCGCCCTTGATTACATCCAAAGGAGAAGGTGCCAGCGTGTCATCGGACATGGCGGTAATCAAAGATTTGCGATGCCGTCACACGAAGCCAGGCCTTAAAGGAAAATTGACCACCATCGATCGGGGACTTGCAACTAAAAACTTCGACTGTGTGGACCTGATCCTAACGCCCTGTTTGGAAGCGCAAGCCCGGAAGCCTCAAGCGGAGGAAGACTTCGCCTTTAGCGGCAGTGAGGCGCAGATCCTTTGCGGCCTGTACTTTTCGGTAGACACAGAGTCCTATGCTACCAGACGACCATCCCGATCAGATTTAGGACGTCCGTCCTACGTGTAGCCCCTATTGGTTGATAGCCTATACTTTTCGGTAGACACAGAGTCCTATGCTACCAGACGACCATCCCGATCAGATTTAGGACGTCCGTCCTACGTGTAGCCCCTATTGGTTGATAGCCTATACTTTTCGGTAGACACAGTCCTATGCTACCAGACGACCATCCCGATCAGATTTAGGACGTCCGTCCTACGTGTAGCCCCTATTGGTTGATAGCCTATACTTTTCGGTAGACACAGAGTCCTATGCTACCAGACGACCATCCCGATCAGATTTAGGACGTCCGTCCTACGTGTAGTCCCTATTGGTTGATAGCCTATACTTTTCGGTAGACACAGAGTCCTATGCTACCAGACGACCATCCCGATCAGATTTAGGACGTCCGTCCTACGTGTAGCCCCTATTGGTTGATAGCCTATACTTTTCGGTAGACACAGAGTCCTATGCTACCAGACGACCATCCCGATCAGATTTAGGACGTCCGTCCTACGTGTAGCCCCTATTGGTTGATAGTGGCAGATCCTTTGCGTCAAAGAATCGCATATAACGATACAGTAATAATATTTACTATCTCTCCTTAATGGCGAGAGCTAAAAGGAATTAACTCTACTACTATTAATGTTCAAAAATCAGATCTATGGTGGTTCGAAACAAATACGTTTATTTGTTATTCTGGATTAATTACAATGATAAGAATATATACATTTTAATAACAATGAAAATAAAAAAGTAATAACGATACCAGGGATGCATGCGTTAAATCTAAAGAAATAGTAGGAAAGAAAATGTTAGTAACAAGAGTTTAAATGGTTAGTTAAAATCAGAGCTCGATGCCATGGCGGCAAAATCGGGGCCCTGTAGAAACGCTAGCTTTCTCGAGAGAGAGAAAACCTAGCAAGGTCGTTCTTAAGAACGAGAATCCAAAGAATGCCCTCTTTCGGACTGGGGGTTATCACTAGCGCGTCTTTTTAGTAATGGCTCTTCGTTACGTGGACGATTCTATTTAGGACCGTAGGGAGGTCGGTAGATATTAAACTCGTGATAAGTGAATCGATTCTTCAGTTTGATTCTTTCGTAACTTGTTTTGATCATTTGATCTACAGTGAGCTATGATTATTTACTTGTCTGGTAGTCTTTTTTTGTGTGTCTTCTATGATTTTTTGAAGCAGATTGATGGAATGTATGATTGATGGAAGGGTACTTATACTTTAAAGAGCTTCTTTTCATGAAGCAACGATGGCCTAATGGCTAAAGTCACCCACCTTCAGATTAGCGTCGGCAGCGGTGGTTGACTTCCCGAGTTCGAACCCAGCTGGAGCAAAAAATTTTAGATCCTCCAAATTATTTTTAAAAAATTCCAATTTAATTCCTTTTCATTCTAATTTACTTTTCCTAATTTTTAATACACTTTTCATATTTTTCCAAGCTTCCGTTGATTTTACATAAATAATCTAAGAACCACTCCTGAACTCACTACCAGCTGATATTTTTCCGCCCCTCTGCCGTCCCCTTTGCTTTAGGATGATGGTGTCGTATCCACCGCTGGCTTAGGACCATTCTGATGTAACAAAAAGCATACATAAAACACTAACTTATATAATTATTAACTTATATAATAAAAGGATACAATTTTCGGCTCCCACCTCTACCCACCCATAGCCATGGATCTGAAAAGAAAAGAAGAAAGCAGAAAGGAAGAGATAAATCGCCAACAACTATAAACCTTGATGACATACTTATCTAGGTCATGTGATCCGATTAGCCGATCAAGTTGGACTTGCGTAAAGTACTATCATGGGATTGAGGCGCCTGTCCTCCCCACGGTCCTAAATAGAATCGTCCACGTAACGAAGAGCCATTACTAGAAAGACGCGCTAGTGGGGGTTATCCCCTCCCAAACAGGTTGCTATTCCGCGCACTTAAACGCCAAGCGCATTACCAGGGCAAGTATTTATCGCCCTCTTTGGGGTTGAGCCTTACAGATACCAATGAATCTTGTCTGATATCAAGTTCGATTAGAGTTATTTCTGTACGTACACGTCACGAGGACATCAGACGCTACAGCAGTCTGGATTGCCTTGGTCATGCAAGAAGAAAGACGACCCCATACCAATATGCCACCCATTTTCTTCTCGGCCAGTTATGATCAGCCTCAAGCCATTTGTAGGTAGGCAGTAACCTGTGCGGCTTTCAGCTGTATTGTCCGCCTTACGGAGGAGATTCAGGAATAAGGAAGAGCCGAGCAATTCACAATACACATAAAACATTTAAGAACACAGAAAAAGGAAATGCAAGTGATGTGAAAAACATGTAAGAACAAAAATAAGAAATGACGAAAGAAAAGATATTGTAGCCGTTTGTGGTCTCGGTAATGCAAGATAAAAGACATGGGAGATAAAAGACAAGATAAAAGATAGGGGAGACCTTGCGTGGACATTATGCTCGATCAATAGCTCTTCTTTAAATTGATAAATTATGTTTAAATTATCCAGCTATTTTAAAACTTTTCTCTGTATAAATTTATAATAAACCTGTAAATAAACCTTAATTTTAAGTTAATTAATCAGTTTCTGTTTTCCTGCAACTCCCCTCGCGATATTTTAGAAAGCACATCAGTTCTGATATTTACGAAATCAAAAGTAAGATAGTACTTTTGATGAGCTCATCAGAGCAGGTTTTTTGTTGTTGTTGAATAGCACACCAGTACAATAATTGCAAGTACACCAGTACTGTGGAAATTTTATGAGGAATGTTATACAAGGGCTTGGATCATTACTGATGTGTTTTCAAATAGACTGAGAATATATAAGAGAAATTGTTCATTCTGATAGTAGATTGTTATGAAATGAAATGTAAGTGCTGATGCTTATGGTTGATAATATTTTAAAAATTGATTTGAAAAGGTATTTAAATGCAATTTAAGATAATCTTTTCTTAATAGAAATTAGAAGTGCTGTCATGTTTATTAATAGATTATTGTTCATATGATATGAAATTGAAATATTAAGGAATCATACCCATTATTATTAGAGGTATATTTTGAAAGTGTTAAGAGTGTAGTGAAGTGATCGGGTAAGTTTTCTTTTCCAATTATTTGAAGTGTTCATGCATATATGAGCGAAATTTAATTTCTGATTGTTTTTGACATTCTAAAAGCTTAGTTAAGAGTGTAGTAGATTTGAGCTGATATTGTTTATTACAAATTTTAACTTGAGAACTGTGCATGGTGTATGAACTGATAACATTAATTACCATTCGTAAATATAATGATACCGTACAGGTTTTTTTAAACTGTGCAGGGAGAGGGTACTATGTAATTCATTTTACTAAGCCGAATAGGAGGGGATAATAATTGTTGTTAAATTTCCATTGAGTGAGTTACGGTAAAATCAAAACCTAGGGCACATATAAGCATTTTTGATTTTGTCTTTCGGAGTTTTGAGAATTATATAAATCAATATGGCATTACTGTCAAAAGGGGAAAGAAGGATTTAACTCTCTTAGCAGAATAATTGGAAGTTACTGTGTTATCCGAGCATTCGATTATCGATATAAAATATTCGATCCTTAATTGTCGAGGGTATGAAGAAAAATTCGTGCGAAAACGTTTACACATAATTATAGCCAATAGAAGGGATAGAACTGATAGGAAATTCGAACTTGAGAAAATCAAAGTAGAAGCCGCGTCTTAAAATGGACCGGAACACCATCCTGGTGAAAATAGGTATCAAGTGTCTGTGAGGGACTTAGAGAAAATGATTAGGTAATTTGATCCCAAAGAAAGGGATATAAGCTTGTGCTTAGTTTTATTCAAAAGACAAGCAAAACGGGTGCAAATCAAGGAAGAAAACTGGGTGCCATGCCTGTTAGGCTTACTTCCTTATGAAATTACGCAAATGATTGCTAGGGAAACTAAGGAATACGCCGATGACTATAGATACGTGTATTTTAAGGGTCGGGTGGCCTGGTCGGTAAGGCATCGAGCTCCTGACACTGACTGATCATGAGTTCGAGCCCAGCTGACCGAAAACTCCCTTGTACGCTAAAGGTGACTGGTGCACGAAAAATCTGTCGTGGTCACAAAGTCCTCCATGTTCCCATAATAAATCAATACCTCTGGGGGTACCAAACCAGGGATTAGTTGATTTCGGGTTTGGATCAAAATTACAACCGTGTGCCTGAATATCATTGAATGTTGTGAAAATGTGACCTCTCCGTAAAAACGAGACGTGTCGATGTGCTGCCATCTGTTGGCTAAAAATTCGAGCTACGTCGGACTTCTTCCTAATGGGGCTCATTCGCATTGAAGCCGCACCCCCCTCGCATCTTGCAGTCTTCGACTTGCCTGGCACTCCTTTGGTCTGCCAGTGTAGGCATAAGAAACAACACCAACACGTTTATTTTTGTGTTCTTGTATGTGAATTTTATACATTCGTAACAAAGTGATGAGCAAGCATGTTATATTAACCAATATTTTATAAACATTTTGTTGCACCTCATGCTAACATGTATTTAAATGCAGATCCCTATTCATCTTTATAAGTTTAGTTTATAGTACTGTATGAAAATATTATGCATTTATATCTTTTGGGAGTTGCATATCTACCCAGAGCTCTCACTTTTATGCTTTTAAAGTTTTCAGCTTAGCAGTATCGTATCTAAGGATTCGGATGTGCTTCTTCGGTGAGGACGTGAACAGTCCGGTCCCAAGCGCCCTTAAAACATTGATGGCAATTTGTATACAACCCCTTGGAAGGGTGTCACGAAGAACCAACGGGGTGTTTTTTAGTAGGGATGCGACATCGATGTCGATGTTTTCAAAACATCGATGTTTTTTAAAAAACATCGATGTATTGAAGTCGATGTTTTTGTTACATCGATGTTTTCTTGTCGATGTTTTATTTTTGAATGAAAAAAATACCGTTTTAAAAATTAAAAAACTAACCAAGTAGCATAATTTTTAAATTCAGCAAATCGAACATACTTTTAGATCAAAGTGGCCAAGTGTGAATGGTCTGAAAAGTAGGGATGCGACATCGATGTCGATGCTTTCACAACATTGATGTTTTAGAAAAAAACATTGATGTGTTGGATCCGATGTCCCATCACTAGTTGCTAAACCAGTTTTAAGAAATGGGGAAACAAGTTTAAATACACTGAATTTGAAAAACATCGATGGTTTGTTGACGATATGTATTATCAACATCGATGTTATAATTTTCAACATCGATGTTTTACTGTCGATGTCGCATCAATAGTTGGAAAACCAGTTTTAAGAAATGGGGAAACAAGTTTAAATACACTGAATTTTAAAAACATCGATGGTTTGTTGACGATATGTATTATCAACATCGATGTTATAATTTTCAACATCGATATTTTGCTGTCGATGTCGCATCAATAGTTGGAAAACCAGTTTTAAGAAATGGGGAAACAAGTTTAAATACACTGAATTTGAAAACATCGATGGTTTGTTGACGATATGTATTATCAACATCGATGTTATAATTTTCAACATCGGTGTTTTGCTGTCGATGTCGCATCAATAGTTGGAAAACCAGTTTTAAGAAATGGGGAAACAAGTTTAAATACACTGAATTTTAAAAACAATGATGATTAAAAACCTCGATGTTTTTGGCTCGATGTATTATCAACATCGATGTTTTAATTTTTAACATCGATGTTTTGCTATCGATGTCGCATCCTTATTTTTTAGTAGAAGAAGGAGTGAGTGATACCAGATAGGGGAGGCCTTTCGTGGGCGTTTTTAGCTCGGATAATAGTTCTTCTGTAAATTAATAATTTAAGTTTAAATTAACCAGTTATTTAAAACTTTTCTGTAAATTTATAACCAACTTGTAAATAAACCTTAATTAATTCGTTACTGTTTTAATTGAGCTTGTAATCAATGACTCCTTCAAAACACTCCACAATGGCCCCAGCGTGCTCATCCGAGCACAATTGAAGGAGAATTCTATTCTATGAACCAAAAAAATTCGAATGGTGGTAAACAAAAAACATCAGTTAATCCAAATTGTATCCTTTTTTAGGAGTAAGAATCTATTCAGAGCTGTATGCATGGGTCGCCGTATTCCTGCTCCCCATTAATTCTGCCCTGAATCCTGTGCTGTACACCTTGACTACTAAGTTATTCAAGCAACAATTGGCAAGAATAGTTTACACCTGGAGAGCTGGTGGAGTTCAAATCGAAGGTCCCGCTGAGTCTTCTGGAATTTCGATGACATCTGGCCCATTCAATGGAAAATGGTCGAAAAACAACTCATCCCTTATCACTTCCGATGTAAGAGTGTGTTTCTTTCGAACATTTACATCTTGTCTTTATATTACTAAGCTACTAACAGAACTTTTGCTAAGCCACAATTAAAAATCTAACTAAATTCTAAAGTTCCATTAATATCTAAATCCAGCGTTTCTCTTGTAATTCAGAATAAAATTTCTACTGTACTTACAAATTTTGCATAGTAAGCAAACCATCAATTTGTCCCCCAGTGTTCGATCAACTAAAGGCATCGTCCTTAATGTTCCAGGTAGTTTTGACGAGATATCTAGTCCAAGACCATCAGTTTTGCTTACCAAGAGATCTATCGTCCTTAAAGATCTGGTCTTACTAATGATAAGGTACTCGTAAAACTGACCTGTTACTCCAAGGTGAAATGAAGATCCAAGTAGCAAAACAAATTGTCCCTTGTCTCTAACTAATGACATTATGGGACAGGTTGTGGCATCAAATTCTGGCTACTACGGAGTGGTTTTTGACGCGAAGGTAAACCACCAGTAGGGTTATTAAATTGATGGACTGAATCGCTCGGTTACGAGTTTGAATATCATGTGTGCCGAATTCGGTTCGTCTGCTTGAATTTTTCTGGTTTCATCTTGGTGACATTACCAAGTACGAGTCAGATGTCCTAAAGTCCTCCATAAAGGTTTGCTCTCCAGTTCGAAGTGATGAAAGCATCTCACATGGTTCCTCGGGTTTCTGCTGAGACTTCCATGATCTCGCCAACGAATGAATGAAGAATTATGTATCCACAAGCTGGCATCGGGAAAATAAAAAATCACTGCAGCCATAAAATTATATTAATCTTCCTGATGGCTGTCTTGACGAGGTATCTCATCAAAAAGCAATCATTTGCAAGACGACTTACCAGATCTTGATGGACGAGATATCTCGTCATTAGAAAAGACTAATTAGATCCTTATCTAATAATCATAAAAAAATATATCGGCTTGATGATGAGATATCTCGTCATTTTCAAAATGTCGTAATTGGTCAGATATTGATGGACGAGATATCTCTTCAAAACCACTTAGAGCGTTAAAATTAACTCAACTGCAAACTTTATACGGATTTCAATAGAATAACAAGCTTTACTTTCAGATTACGCTTTATAATAATCCGTTATCAGCAGTTGAATTGTGTGTTCTTGAAAAACCTTTCATTGCATGTATCCCTTTCTTGGAACCATTTTTATGTAGAAATGTAGTCATTTTGTATCACAAAAAGGAGACACTTGTATTGCAAAAATACGCATACACTAGCTTCTTTTCCTCGTAAAAGAAAGATGGCGATTCTTTGTCAATAATTTTCCCACCTTGCCTCAAGTGAACGACCGCTTTGGTTTCGCCTGTGTTGGAATCGCTAGAAAGGATTTCCTAAGAAGGTTTTCAATAAACTAAGCATTAGAGTTCTTTGATCTGGCACCTTCTTTCCTATATTGGAGTCGAAAGGAGGATATCGTACAAAGTCTAGTGCGGACTCTCAATGACCTCAGGGCTAACCAGTTTCTGTGATCCAACATCTCCTGCCATCTTTCTTGTATTGGAGTCTTTGGGGCGGATTGCAAAGTCCGGTGTTGACTTTCAGTGAACTCGGGGTTAACGATCTTTGATCCGGCTACTCCTGGGCTCATTCTTTTTCTCCATTGGAGTCGAAAGAAGAATTTCTTAAAAGGTCCAGGGACAGCTCTCAATAAGCTCAGAACTAGCTGTCCTTTGAGCCTTATGTAGCTCAGACAGTGCCAAAATTAAGAAGAGATAATGCTACTGTCATGCTAGACGAAAAATCAGTTTGGTCTCAGTTGAAGTTTGTTTCATGCTGGTATATGAATATGTAATACAGATGTTTCACAAATTTCTTAAAATTTCAATAATTCATTAAAATTACTAAACTTGGTACATTGAAGAGTGGTTTCCACGAAAATAAATCTCAAGGGGGGTCTTTTGGGAGAAGAAACTTTCTTTCAAATTCTCACTGTGCTACATGCCTTGTGTGTAAGAGATATGCCAATGAGAGCGCGATAAAAAGAAAGGCGTACCTCTGGCAGCTCATAATGAGTGCGCACATTCCCAGTCATTGCTGAGAAGAGAGAGTTGTTAAATTTGTTGCTGTCAGGTTGATATTGATTGATAAAGTAATGCTAATGAGGCCTTATATCTTCTGTCGGACCTCGGTGCACGACGTTTTGGGAGAAACTGTATTTTTGTCAGACCACACTCGCAACGGCAGATAGTGTTGTTAGACACGCCAACGATGTGGCATTGCCACTTATCTCTGGACATGAATGGCAGCCAAGTTTGCAATGCTACTATTTTTAGTCACTGCTGTCGCCCTCTATCGATAAAACGTTTAACTAAATCTTATCAACATGCCAAAAAAAATCTCTCTTCTTGAGATTCCTTTACGTACAAATCTAACCAGTTTTTTTTTTTTGTTTTGTTAATTTTATGAATTATCAAAGTTTTAAGAAATTTATGGGACACTGGGCCTTATAATTCTAGGTAATGGAATAATCACTTAACAAATTGTTAATTGAATGCGTTACAACAATATGTGACGTTATGAGGAATCTGATATTGTCATGCGCAGCATTTTAGGAACCATTAAAACTAATAATCAATTTTTGAGAACCTATCCATTTAATTCTAAGATTATCGCGATATTTCTCAGTAGTGTAGTCTTACTGTTACCCCTAAACATTCTTAATGACTAAATCGTCACATCTTTCTAAGAAATTCATGGATTCTTTCAAAGTTTAAAAAAATTCGATTGGTCCTTTCCTAACAATATTGTCTTACTATGGAACCATTCTATTGGTTCGTACGTTGTAATAGAATACTTTGGAGAGTTTCTAATGGTCTTTTTCTTAGAATATAATCCTTTTTGGAAATATTCAATTACTCCGTTCATTAGAATACAATCATTTTAAAATATTCAATCGCTCCTTTCCTTAGAATGGAATCCTTTGAAATCATTCTACTGCTCTCGTTTCGTTACAGGAAATATAGTCCATTGTGTTGCTCCAGTGCGTCGTAATTAAAACTAACAACTATACTACCTACCTTGCAATAAAATCTGTTTGAACGGTTCAATTGCTCCTTTCCTTAAAATAGAATCCTTAAAAAGATTGCATTTGTCAAGAAGGACAAAACTAGTTAGAAGTCATTCAGGGAAAACTTTAGATTGCAAGATGTAGACCCCTCATTGGGTTAACTAAAACGGCAAGGATATAGTTGATGCGTGTCTTGGCGTGTATATTACTTTCTTAGGCCCGGTGCACACATCCAGTTTTTCAACGTGCGGCGCCACTGCCGCAACGCAAGTGCGGTATGAGATCCAATGGATATGAGATACAATGACGCACAATAGATCCAATGGAGTAGTGCACACATGCCTCCGGCGCCGCTGCGGCGACGCACATCCAACTTGCGTATAATTTGTACCGTAGTTCCCCACGGCGCCGCAGCTCGCCGAACACGCGTCTCCTTTCTGAAATACCTTGTTTTCGTAAATAAATTAAATTTAAGTAATAATTAATAAAGGGTTGTATCCAGGAACGTCTATTTTGTTTCAAAATATACTTTTTTGTACACCAAGTAAGCGAAATAAACACGTTTTCTTTTGAATATTTATCACAAATGGCGCGAAATGAGTACAAAGTTGTGTGCATAGTTGGGCTTCGGTGCCGCAGCGGCGCCGCACGTTGAAAAACCGGATGTGTGCACCGGGCCTAATACCGTCAGTTATTGGAGTGGGGTGCCAGCTCAGGTGTTGCCTCTTCATCTGACCGTGGATCAAAATTACGTGGTGGTATCCTGGAATCTTTATCTTCAGGATTGATCCCGGACGCATACAACCTACCTTTACTCGAGTAGAAGCTGTGGAAAATTTTTAACCCCTCTTCGTTGGTTAGATACGGCAGTTTTTTTTAAAAAATAACAAAAATGTCCCGATTTTTCCCGAATTTCAAAAATATATTATCAAGAACCAAATTGAAATTTCAAAAAAAAACTCGACGAGCTGCAAAAATTTACGTTGAGAGGTACTCTTTAAAAAAAAAACTCACGGCTGAAGACTGAAAATTTTTATGTGTTTTGCTCACTCTCGAAACAAATTTCGCTTTTTCAATTTTGACACCTAATAAACCCTAAACTAATAGCCGCATTGGAAAAAAATCTTAATAATTGTCCAGAGAATACAATGAAGAACAAACCATGTTAATTTAGATTTTTTCTGATCAGTACTTTCTCGGGAAACCGTCTAAGAATCGAGCTAAACAACACAGTTTTCAATCCTGCGGCGGCGGTAACTTTTTTTTAATAGAGAGAGATTGAGAGAAACCCTTCATGGCGTAGGTATTCTATGATGGAGTATGTTCCGTTCTAAAATACATCCCTTGTGAGACGGCACACTTCCCCATTAATTCCACTTCTGTAAATTATATAAAAAGGACAGATCAATTTAGAGAGCTCTGGGCATCACCTTAAGTTTGAAAACTTGCATGAAACGATAAAGTATTCATCCCCGAGAAATGTTTTCTCGCAGCCATCGACGGAAAACAACAATGCATTGAAGCGTCGTATTACGATGCAATGTGGAGACAAGGCGACTTATTTTCTCCGAGAAGATACGGAGTGCATTCTCGAATGATACCCACGAGGGAGCTCCAAATTGGTGGGAAGTAAATTTTCAAACCCTATTGATGCACGCTCTTGGTTAAAAATGTGAACACAAAAACTGCACTTATCTCTTATAAAAAAACCGTTCAGCGTCTTTGTGGTGATCTCCCAGGGTATGTTTCCTAAATTGGTTTTGCAACAAAGACGATTTATATGTATAGGATGGCTTGGGGGAGAGGCAGTTGACTTTAATGGAATCTATTTCTGGAAAAGTAAGCAAACTCGCAAGGGAAGGAGGTTCCGATCACCATAGGGGATCGCATCTTTCAATCTCCTGCTATTACTAATGCCTATATGGACATTTCTTGATGTCTTCTGAAGGAGTGGTATTCTAATAAACGTTAACTTGTGTTTGCAGTACTCAAAAGACACATATCTATGGATCAATTAAGTACTGAAAATGCACATAATTTATTAAACATTGTTGACAGTGCTAAGGAAGTAGTTCGCTCATTAGAGAGCATTGGTTTCAAAATAGAAAAATTTGCAGATTCAATTATGATGTTTGTTATAGTTCAAAAATTAGACCCAGCAACAAGAGCATGGTGGGAAAGAAATCTAAAAGATCACACTATTCCATCCTTACATGATCTGCTACATTTTTTAACCCTTCACTCCCGAACACTGCAACAAACCAAAATTCAGATTTCAGGGAAAACAGTTCAAAAGGTTTCATCAGTTGCTTCCCAAGAAAAGGAACAGTGTGTTTACTGCAATGGCAACCATTATGTGTATGGTTGCATTGATTTTAAAACTTTAACGGTACTAAAAAGACATAATTTTGTGAAGAGTCAAGGACTCTGTTTTAATTTGTCTTCAAGGTCACATGGTTAATGCTTGCAAAAGCAAATATAAGTGCAAGGAATGTGATAAGAAACATAATACGCTTCTTCATTTTGAGAAAAACCAAGCTACAAGTTCTGCTACAACCTTGTCAGCAGATGCAAATGTGTTCACTCCAAGGGCTACCGACTCTGAAAAGCACCCAACAGCTAATGTGATCTAAGCAGTTTGGTCAAAAGTCTCTTCTTGTAATTCACATCTTGGTGTTACAAAATATGTACTCCTGTGCACGGCCAAGATTAAGGTATTAGATTCTTCAAATCAATATACAAATGTTTTCGAGCTCTTCTAGACACAGGATCTCAAGCATCGTTTGTCTCGGAAGCATGCTTCAACCGTCTGTCTCTACCTAGGAAGAAAGCAAGGGTCCAGATCTCTTTCCTTGGTTCTTCTGATACACATACAAATGGTATCACCAACATAACATTTGTAACTCGCTTCAAGTCTAATCCTCTGTTTACGACTTCTGTGTTTCTGATAAATAAGATCATAGGAGAATTGCCACATGTTCCCTTAGATCCTATTTGTGCTGAACAATTCAATGACTTAACTTTAGCAGATCCCACAATTTTCAAGACAGGTCCTATTGTCATTTTGTTGGGCAATGACATTTCTCTACTCAAACTGAAGGGTGATATAGTCAAATATGGAGCTGAAAAGCTTTTTGCTGTCTGTTCTGAATTAGGATGGATAGTTTCTGGCAATGTTGAAATTTCTTCTAAAAAAACCATCTCTAATTCAAGTTAATAACATTCAAGTGGATACTCATAGTTTGTTGTCGAATTTTTGGAAATTAGATTCAATGCACATTGCAAGTTAATTAATTAAAGGCAGAGCAAGCCTGTGAAGACGACTTTGTTAACAATCACTCTAGAGATATAAGTGGAAAATATATTGTAAAAATACCCTTTCATTCATCTCCTTGTCAATTGGGAGATTTAAAGCAGTCAGCTATGCATCGGTTCCTGTCTTTAGAAAAAAATGCTGTTATCAAAATCTGATTTATACAACGGGTATAGAGACTTTATGAAGGAATACCATGAACTTGGACCTATGGAAAAAATTCAAGAGTCAGTATTTAAAGATAGACCAACCGTTTATTTACCACATCATAAAGTGTTGTAGGAAAAACAAGTACTACAATCAAACTTCGAGTTGTCTTCGATGCTTCTGCAAAGTCTTCATCAGGTGGATCATTAAATCATCTTCTAATGATTAGACCCAGAGTTCAACAAGAATTATTTTCAATTCTTCTTTTTTTCCGAACCTATAACGTTGCTGTCTGAGTAGATGTGTAAAAAATGTTTCGCAAAATTAAAGTGCACCCTGATGATGTTGATTTACAAAGAATCATTTGGAGAAACCCTCCAAGGGAGCCAATCAGTATTTTAAAACTTTTGCAATTATGTCCCTTCTTAGACAGTTATGGAGTTATACGTGTAGGTGGGAGGCTTCAAAATGCCAATGTCTCACAAGACGTAAAACACCCTATCATCATTCCTAAGAGCCATCACATCACAAACCTAATAATTCATCATTTTCATATACTACATCTTCATGATGCACTTACTCTTGCTATCTATTCGAGAAAAATACTGGATTCCTTGTGGCAGGGATGTTGTTCGTAGATTAGTCAAAAACTGTATCACTCGTTTTCGTCTGTATGCTTTATTCGTGAGGTGAGTCAGCTTATGGCTGACCTTCCAGCTTCTCGAATGACACCATCTAGAGCATTTTCGAGATCAGGAGTTGACTTTGCTGGTCCATTCCTTGCTAAAAAGAGAAGTGGAAAGGGGAAAAGGACTTTCACGATCTATATCGCCTTATTTGTTTGTTTTACAACTCGAGCGATCCATTTAGAGGTAATGAGTGACCTCACTACACAAGCTTTCACTGCAACTTTGAAACGCTTCATTTCAAGGAGAGGAAAACCTGTAGAATTTAACTACTGTTACTTATAGAACTGCATGTGCCCCATTTTTATCTATTAGAGCGATGATACAGCTTGCCTTAGATGGAAAAGAAACCTTTCCTTTGGCTTCAAAGGTGTGTCTTAGAGATTTCTAGGTTGATAATCTACTGTCTGGAGCAAGCTCTGAAGAAGAGGCCTTAAAACTCACAAAGCAGATGTCAGAAATTATGGAACGAGGAGGATTTCCACTACGTAAATGGATTTCCAATTGTCCATCTGTGCTACAGTGTGTGCCATATTAGTCCAAGACAATCAATCCCTCATTGAAAATTGCATGCCTTCTGTGATGCTTCGGAGAAAGCATACAGTGCTGTAGTCTATATTCGCACAGTTGATCCTGATCATTCGATTAATGTGTCACTTAACATCAAAAACCAGAGTTGCTCCAGTTAAACCTGAATCTCTCCCAAGACTTGAATTATTCTCAGCACTATTGTTGTCATCTTTATTAGAAACAGTTCTCTCAACTTTAGATATGCCAGTAAATAAATCATTTGCCTGGTCTGATTCAAAGATTGTACTTGCATGGATTGCTTCTGAGCCTTTGTCGTTGGCTTCCATTTGTTTCCAACATATTTGTAAAAATCCAGGAGGCTCTCCCCGGTGTCAAGTGGAGTCATGTGCATGGGATTGAAAACCCAGCTGATTGTGCCACTAGAGGTCTTCTCCCATCTGAATTTATAAATTGTGAATTATGGACTCGTGATCCTAACTTTTTATGGCAATCATTTGAACAACAATCTGATGATCAAGCACCTTTGAACTTTCCTTTTGATGAGTTACATTTAAAAGAGCTAAAGAAAATATACATTTCAGCTGCTGTTAAGGTTCAGATTGATCAAATCATTTTCATCTTTCTCAAATTTGTGTCGTGTTTTGGCGTGGTGTCAACGGTTTCTGAGGAATTGCTCTAAACCGCTTGAAGAAAGATGCTTGGGTCATCTGACAGGTGATGAACTGTCAACAGCAACGCTATCTATTGTAAAAATTGTACTGCAATTTGAATTTAGCAAAGAATTGCATTGTTTAAGTTCAAGGAAATCTTTAAAATCAACAAGCAAGATTTGCAATTATGTCCCTTCTTAGACAGTTATGGAGTTATACGTGTAGGTGGGAGGCTTCGAAATTCCAATGTCTCACAAGACGTAAAACACCCTATCATCATTCCTAAGAGCCATCACATCACAACCCTAATAATTCATCATTTTCATATACTACATCTTCATGATGCACCTCAACTCTTGCTATCTATTTAAGAAAAATACTGGATTCCTTGTGGCAGGCATGTTGTTCGTAGATTAGTCAAAAACTGTATCACTCGTTTTCGTCTGTCTGCTTTATTCGTGAGTCAGCTTATGGCTGACCTTCCAGCTTCTCGAATGACACCATCTAGAGCATTTTCGAGATCAGGAGTTGACTTTGCTGGTCCATTCCTTGCTAAAGAGAGAAGTGGAAAGGGAAAAAGGTCTTTCACGATCTATATCGCCTTATTTGTTTGTTTTACAACTCGAGCAATCCATTTAGAGGTAATGAGTGACCTCACTACACAAGCTTTCACTGCAGCTTTGAAACGCTTCATTTCAAGAAGAGGAAAACCTGTAGAATTAATTAGTGACCGTGCAACTAATTTTATTGAAGCTGACAAAGAGCTCAGATCTATCTTGAAATCACAAATTACCTCCAAAACTGATAATGATATGCTCAGTTCTTCTTCTTCTGAGGGAATCAGAGAGATTTAATCCTCCTGTGGCCCCTCACTTTGGAGGACTATGGGAGGCGGGAGTTAAGTCAATGAAGTACCATCTGTAAAGACCCATGGGAATTACTCTGCTCACTTCACAAGAGTTATTCACCCTCACTACATAAATCGAAGCATATCTTAATTCAAGACCACTCTGCCCATTATCGTCTGATCCAAATGACCTCGTACCTTTAATACCCGGTCATTTTCTTATAGGCTCAGCTTTAACAGCATTTCCTGAACCCGATTTATCACATTTATCATTACCTCATTTTGGTCGTGGGCAGCTGGTCCAACGTTTAATTCAACAATTTTGGAAAAGATGGAGCAGTGAATTTCTTACAAGATTACAACAACATCCAAAATGGTGCATGCCAGAAGCTAACATCGCAGTTGGAGAATCGGTTCTCTTGAAAACTGAATTATTACCTCCATTAAAATGGAAACTTGCCAGTGTGCTCGAAGTGCACCCAGTAAATGATCAAAGGGTCAGAGAAGTGACATTAAAAACTGACACTGGTATATTAAAACGTCCAATAACTAAAATTTGTAGATTACCATTGGACTAATTGCCAATTTGTGAACATTTATTCTAAATTTGTACTGTGTTTATTTTTTTTTTTTAATTTTTTTTTTTTATATTTTCTTATTAGTGTGAAATTTATTTACTTTTCATATTATTGCGCTGCCTCTTCACACATTCTGTCAATTTTAGATTCTTTGAAATGCCCAGGAGACTTCCAAGGGTGTGAGAATGTTTAATCGCAGTAATTTGAAAAGTAATACGAAAGCCTCCATCCCATCCTCTTCACCTTTTGTAGCCTGTTTATTTTTCACATGATTCAATTTTTCTTTAAATGTTCTGATAGGAATATTCTGAATGGAATGTTCTGAAAGGAATATTCTGGATGGAATATTCTGCAAGGAATATTCTGGATGGAATGTTCTACATGGAATGTTCTAAATGGATCACACAGAAATATGTATAAGCGAATAACAGTAACAGAACTATGTTCTTTTTTTCATTTAGAACAAGGTCAGGTAATATCTTAGTTTTTCAGGCGCCAACTTCGTTCTTTTTGAATTCGTATTCTGAGTGTGTGGGGAGACAGCAACGTGCTCCGCAATCCATGAGGGATTTTGCATTGGGTTATCATACCCTTTTGTGTTATATTCTTCACAGGGAAGAATTGTCCATGTGGTGATTTAATTCATGATTCAACAATAAAATTCATACAGTCAACTTACACTGGTCGTGTGTGTGAATTAACTTTCTACCAAATGAGCTTCGACGAGAATTCTACAAAATACTTCAAAGTTCTCAAGTAAATTCCTCTTTTAGATGGTGGCATCATAGAGGGCTAAACATTTTAGGTACACATATGTGTAAATCGAGTCTCAATTATACTGCAAGCGTAATAATTTTCAAGTGATAAGATATTGCTTGAGAACTCATACTTAAGACCTCAGAAATTAACAACTAAATCACATTAACTAAAGGATTTATAAATCATTAAAGACAAATTAAATTTACTTGCTTTTATGAGCATGTTGAGTCGAAGTCATTTCTTTCGAATCGCTTTTGAATAATAAACATTCCACAGGAACTACCGATTTATACTGCCATCCATTGGTGTCAATCGGAAGCTCAGACGTCTACGCACGTGTAACCGAATTCTTAACTATTAATTTTATCAGATAGATTATTTTTAAGGCAAAAGAGTCGATGTCCACGTATGTGGACCTAGGTAGCGAAGATGATACATATAACATTTTGATGTTCCGGATATTAAGAATGTATGTTATTAGTATAACTATGATATGTTTATTAACCAAATGTTTATTTTTGTTTATTCAACACTTTTTACCTAAATGTCTTGTTTGTTACATGGTATATCGAATATGTCCCTCTTATAAATCAATATGGAGTATGTTTTAAGATTAAACTATGGAACATGCGTTTTAAAAAAATTCAAAATGTCTCTGTACAAACATAAACAGTGTAAAAAAGAGACGTGGAAGATAGCACCGTGGTATCCTCGTAAATGGTAATTGGTTAATTTTTTAATCAACATCATGCTAGAGCGACACAATGGGCTATTGATGATGGTCCAGGATCAATCCCCTAAGTGAAAGATCCAACGTAATTTCGAACCACGGTCAGATGACGAGGCAACACCTGGGGTGGCACACCACTCTAAAACCAGCCGTCTCTTCGCCATACGCTTACAAGCATTCATGCACTGACCCGGATTAAACAGGAACCTTCCTATCTAGAGGCTAACACTTTAACACCAGATTGGTTGATCGGCCCGAGGTATCCTGATTGGAAAAGTAACGGATTACCAACCGGAGGGTTACGAGTTTGAATGCAACCAAAGACCATAGTGTCCATGACGCTGGTGACCGTTAAGTCTGTCGTGGCCTAAATGTCCTCACGTTGACGTGATGTTTGGAGAGTAGAGTGGCAGCTCAAATGTGACTTCGTCATATGACCGTTTAAAATTACGTGATGTCCTGCTCGGATCAACCCGAACCGTCGCCAATAGCAGGTTGTGTTACTCCAGTTCGACGTTAATTAAAATATCTAGCCATTTTTGTACATCTATTGCAGCTTAATAATATTAACACACTCGCGTCCGCTGCCAAAGCTGAAATGGTGCATTGATAGTTAATGCACTGCCTTAGAAATGGGTTTTTCCCAGAAGCCAATACCAGAATAGATTGCCAAAAGCTCAGACAACAAATTTGCAGTTTCATCATGAGTTAGAGGCTTATTAGATTGTATTTTTCTTTTTTGGGGGGCGTAAAGGCCCGCAAAACTATCATCTCTACAACTCATAAATGTTAAGGCGCATGTCTTCCCGCGCCAACGCGTGACTGGCTTCTAAGACATCACTCCATAACACGCGCTGGTGCGTGATTAACTCTTAAGCGTTGACGCCACATCACGCTTTGGCAGCGAAAGTGTTAAATTCCAAATGTATGCTTGGGGCCGTCGTGGCTCAGTGGGTATGCCCACTACGCTAGCAATCTTCGAGCTGTAGATGGCGCTGGTTGGAATCCTGTCAGGTTCATTCCTCTCTGAGTGTATTTCTTCCTTTAGTGTCAGTTAAACTTTCATTCTTTGTGTCTATTACTTGAAATTTTGTGTCTTGTGTCTGTTTTTTGTAAGGCTAAATATAGCCATTGTGTAATAAAAATCCTAAACGAGCCAACCAAATACATGCTTCGCCACACTATAATATAGATATTTCATATCAAACCTCACAAAAGGGTATTTTCAACCCTACCGTCTTCTATCTTTTAAAACTTGGTGAATTTTTTGTAGTCACACGTACGAAGTTATAGATATTTTTAACTTACTGCTTGCCAATAGTGTTTTAATAATACCAATTTAACATGTGGAAACTTGGGCAAATTTTCAAAATTCAAGAATGCTGACTTGCCAGTATCTCTGGATCTAATGGTATGATCAGACTCTAAATTATGGCTTATTTCGTAGACCTTTCAAATGTTGCATAACATGTTTTTCTGAAGGACACTCTAGTTGCAAAGTCATTCAATTTGATCTTGAATTACAAATAAAATGTATTCCTTACTTTCTAAGTAAAAAATATAGGGTGATTGAAAACGCAACGAACAAACTTTTAGGGGAGGTGGAAAACACAAAAACAAAACAGGATCACATGGGAATGTGCGACCGGAAACCCCAAACTGATCAGCTGGAGGCTAAACGAAGATGCAGAAATGACAAGCCAATAATCGGTGGAAAAACTCTTTATTTAGCGATTCTTTGCGCTATGACAGAAAGTGTACTCGTTAAGTTTCACAGCAAGAGTGCTCAAAATTCTTACCATCCACAGGTATGCACACTTGAGGGCGCTGTTCGCCAGCGCTGTAGTTGGAATGCAGCGCTAGTCATTTAAAGTTCCGATTGCGTACGGAAAACATGCAACAATTTACGAACGCTGAAATGGCGGACATGAACTTTGTGGCATGGATGCATGTCCAACGGTACCCAAACAGACGTGTACCGCAATACAGCGCCCTCGAGCGTGCATAACTGTGGATGGTAAGAACTTTGGGCATTTGAGAAACTTAACATGTACACGTTCTGTTCTAGTGTAAATTATCGCTAAATTAAGAGTTTTTCCACCCATTATTGGCTTGTCATTTCTGCATCTTCGTTTAGCCTCCAGCTGATCAGGTTGGAGTTCCCGGGCATACATTCCTCTGCGATTCTGTTTCCCCTAAAAGTATGTACGTTGAGTTTTTAATCATCATGCATATGTTAAGGGTACTGTGTCTATATTTGGTTTCTAAAAGTTTCAAGTTTGAACGCGCATGCATTAATTCATTTTTTGAGGCAAATGGAAAAACATGTAAACAAAAGCAACAAAGTCTCTTTTGACCTGATTGTCCAATCGAGATGGAATAGGGCTTACTTTTTAGATATATGCATAATCTTTTTAGATATATATTACATTTTTCTGTAACAGACCTTTTAAATTTAAGGTCAATCTGTTTGATCGTTTGCGTTGTATTTCGAAGCAAAGCTATTATTATAGCAATTGTATTTTTAATATTTTATTTATTGCTTAAGAAACAAATATAAATGCGTTGTGTTAATATATCATTAGAAAGGTTATGCATTGCTCGGGTATTTATGATTTCCCAATAAAAAGTCTCATTCTTTATTTTCTCAGAACGATTGGCTTAAAAAATGTTTCAAGGACAGAAGCTTCTTAATCTTTCGCACAGTTTTCATGCTGCGCCAATAAAGGTATTTGTTTTTATGTTAGTTCAGTCAAACTTCTATTTACGTCTGTTTTACGAATACATGTTTACTATGTAATGTTTAGGAAGCTGAACTGCTTACGAATTTTCTCGTGAAAACATCCCCTAACAGCGAAGTTTGTTTAGGATTAAAATAATTTTAGCTCTTACCTTCGTACATCCGATCAAAAATATTCGAAAACCTCTTGTATTTAAAGTTCCTGGATTCTTACAATCCAAAAGAGTAATCTGGCTTGAAATAATGTCTTCTATAAGCAAATGGGAATTTTATTTGCCTAAGGGGCCGTCTTCAAGTTAAATTTTGTATCAACTCGTGTCCCTGGAGTCGTACAAGTCGCACAAAAGTGTTATTTGACTAGGAATATTGTGTCCTCTAAAGAAAATATGAATTTTATTTGCCTAAGAACTTGTCTTCAAACTAAATTTTGAACCACCTCAATTTTTTTTAATTAACCCGATTTTTTTTTATTACGGATTTTGCTTTTCTAGATAAAAATAGTCAAATTTTCTAAAACAATGTATTTTTTTTGGTCAAATCTCTTGGTTATGAGTGTTTTAAATTCATAACTCATAATGTGAACCCTACAAGTGGTTTTGACGAGATATCTCGCCCATCAAGATCAGACCAATGTTGCTAATAACGAGATATATCGTCTTCACGATACTGCCGATTTTTTTTTTATGATGACGAGATCAAATTCTGCTCAGTTTTCTTTCTAATGACGAATTATCTCGTTCATCAAGATCGGACAGTGGTTTTGCTAATGAGACAACTTTTAAGGGCCAACACGCCTTCTTACACCTTCCAAAATAATCAGTTGATCAAAGCAGTTAGTTTGTATGTTAGTATGTTTTATTAAGTAGTTGAATAACCAAAAAATGTATGCTATATATTGGATTCAAATCAATATATTTCATAGTTATTATTAATTAATTAACAATTGAAAAAATAGTGAATTGGAAGATGTATAAGTTTTAAGAGTAATCTAATCAGAAATGTGAACTTTTTTTTTCGAGGACAAAATTAAAGTTCAGCAAATCTCAGGTCGAATGGCACCACAGCAAAACCCTAAGTTAACAGACCAAGAAGTTTGTGAAAGACTCTTGTCAAAAATACGTAAATTGGACTGTATCCAGCTGAATTCGGTATTTATCACCGACAAAACGTCCCTAAATAATCAATCCTATAAAGTGTTTCGAAGCAAAATGGCAAAATTCCTCTATCTGTTTGGTAAGTAGTTAATTAACGTCACACCGGTGCAGCACGCTGAGCTATTGACGACTATGCGGGATCAATCCCTATAAGGCAAAGGTCTAATGATAACGTCTCGTAAGTTTGAACTACGGCCAGATGACGAGGTTAACACCTTCTGGCACTCAACCCATTTTCCATGCTTTCACACCACGCCAACGTGAAGATATTTGAGGCCACTAAAGAATTTATGTGTTCTAGTCCCCGTGTACACGTCTCTCTCTCTGGTTGGACCAAGTTTCGAATTCGCAACCCTTGGAGTGACTTATCCGTTGCTCTTGTTACTAGTATATCGTGTCCCTCTATCCGTTTAGAGCGCTAGTAGCCTTTGAGTTGTAGTCGATTCAGGTTCAATCCTGTCAACTGCATTCCTCTATCAGAGGCAGATTAAGCGGTACGCGGACTAAGCAGCCGCGTAGGGCCCCGGAATACGAAGGGGCCCCGAAGTCTTAAAATGTTTTCATTGTGTTCGAGGAAAGATGTGACAGCGTCTTTACAATGTGCGTCTTAAGGTGCAGTGAAAAGAGTTTCTAATACAAGATGATCAGCATGAGAGATGCTGTATTAGCTATAAAACTTGCTTTCACCCATAGAGGCTTTAATTGGAAGTTGGATAGAAAATTATAAAACTATATTATTTACAAAAATGACATTGATGTTTGTACTTTTGAAGATGAATTTGACAATTTTTTAATATTTCTAAAAGGGGGGGGGGATACGAGGACTCCATAAAAACCACACCAGACATCTATCGAGCCTTCAAAGAAATGTTTTGCATATTTAGGAATGTTGAAACAATTAAAGTTTTAACAATTCCCTTATCTGATGCGTCAGGAGAAAGAACGTTTTTTGTTTTAAAGAGTGTAAATAGTGTAAATAATTAATAAATGAGTACTGAGGGGAAAAAAGATTAATTAATATGACCATTCTGTATATAAAGCAAAAGATTTAAAACATAATTTATAATGCCAAAATAATTGACGAATTCGCAAAAAATAAAGCAAAACAGAAATTCATGTAAAAAAAAAGTTTTTTAATAAATATGGTATGGAATTTCTTCATTTCTTTTTGCTAATAACTTTTTGAGAGTTTTCTTGAAACTTTTTTCTATCTTGAGTTTGAGGCCAAAGAAAATTTTACCGCTTGGGGCCCCCACTTGACTTGATCCGCCACTGTCCTCCATGGGTGTATTTCTCTTTTCAGTGTCAGTAAAACTTTCATTATGTGTGAGTCTATTATTTGTATGTCTTGTGTCTTTGGAGGATCAAAGAAGTTTAAATAAGTCACTATACCTCTTAATGAGTTGTTGCCGATTAAATAAACTGTATTAACCAAAATAAACTATCTTTAGCTTTACTGGGTACTTGATGATTGAAATTAATTTTAACTAGATTGAATAATATCTCGTCTACATTTTATACAGTATTTCTTAAAGTTTCATTGAAAGAGGCACTTGTTTTAATTAAAATAAAACTTGAATTTCCAAGAAACTGAAGTGTCGAGTTCAAATTGGGGAAATTACCAAAACAATCTTTGCGTGACCAGCATTTTAAAATTCCAGAATATTGAGATGAAAACCCTAAAAGGTGTTCTATATTTCCGGCAATTATGAAATAATTTGCACAAAAATTATGTTTTGCGTCGTTTCGACGTGGGAAATACACTTGTGTCCATAAATTAAGGACAATTCAGAATCACATGGAAATCGAACTCTAAAGTAAAAATTTCACCTGTAGAATTATCGCACACATATCTTCAAGAATAATATCCAAATTACAGGAAGCCATAAGATGACGCCGATAGTACGTCCCAATGACGAGAGTGTAAGAGAAGGTGTATATAAGGAATGGTAGCAAAGAAGTAAAATTGTTCACAAGCTTTCTGTGAGCCGCTAAGTGCCACAACCGAATAGTTATGGCACAGAGGACGCATGTCGATGATTTTTTTACGTGGTAGAATTATCGGCCTCCTGGAATGTGGACTTACTCAGACGGAAGTTTCAGTGGAACTTGGAATCGCCCAAAATGTCATATCTAAGCTCTGGCAACGATTCTAAAATGATGGAAATGTCAGTAGACGTTACAGTACATGTCTCTTGCGAGTTTCAACGCCTTATAACGACCGGTATTTGGCAGTAACTGCAAAAAGAAACAGACAGAGCACATCATCCGACTTTTCTCGTAAGCTATCTTCAGCCACAAGTACGACAGTTTCAAGACAAACCGTTTACAGACGTTTGAGACATATTAGTCTATATGCTCGCAGGCCTCTCAGATGTGTTCCGCTCACTGCAACTCACTGTCGCCAGCGGTTAGCCTGGAGTAGAGAACATGCAATGTGGACATCGTCACAGTGGGCTTGTGTGATGTTTTCCTACGAGTCCAGGTTTAGCTTGCAGTCTGATTCACGACGGACGTTCATATGGAGAACGACAGGTACCCGCTACTACCAAGACAACATCATTAAACGACACCGTTATGGTGGTGCAGGATTGCTCGTTTAAACTGAAGTAACAGAAATTCCTTCTCCTGCTAGAATAAAGGAATTTTTTGTTTCCCACTCAACCATCTTGTTTGAATTCTATATCGTCTGAATCAAAATACTCCGGCCAATATTTTCTTCAAAGAAACCATCTGCTAATTCATCTGAAGTAATGCCAAATCCTATTACTTCACCCCATAACTAAAGTTGGGAAGTGGCCGTCGTTTCCACTGTCCCCATTGCTTTACCGACTAGTCGCGAAAGTTCAACACTCACCTGACTCCAGATTCGAGTGGAACTACGTGGAAACGACGGCCACTTCCCAACTTTAGTTATGGGGTGAAGTAATAGGATTTGGCATTACTTCATACAATTTATAAAATTCAAGGAATAAGATTTTAGTTTTTTAAGACTCGATAACTAAATTTAGAAGCCATTCAAAATTGTCAAAGAACCTGAACAATCTTTATGGTAGACTGCTGTAGGTCTTCATAAATTCTAAAATGTGTGTTTTTTAAATAGGACCATAATAACATGTCGTTTTGTTCCAATAAAATTCAATGCACAATTCATACAAGCGTTCTAAACAGCACTTGCGTCGTCATTATACCGGAGAATATACCACCTGCTTCAAATTCTGTCGCAACTTAAGCTTGCGTCGTTCTTTATAAAGGATAGAGATAAACAGTTGAAATTATAACAATGCCACTATGCTCTCTAGAGGAGCTGAGTTAATGTAGTTATGTTCTTGTCACTTTGAGAAGATGAATCAGGTCAAAGATAAATTATATATTTCACTCAAACTACATATATTTTGCACTTCCGAAACAGTGAAACGACGGCACTTATGTTATTAAGAGAAGTCTTGAGCAATTATAATGTACATGTAATAAATTATGAAATAATTTAAAAACAAAGAAAGATCAACTGTCCGAAAAGAACCTTTTAAGCATGGCTGTCTAAGCAAAGTCTACCAGAAATATGACGTATTTTCCACAGTCATATTTTTTCCACTTTGTCCATTATTGAGGACTTTTTTACTTAAAAGTTCAACTGCAATCGCAAATGTGTAATGAATTTCGGGATTCACCAAATTACTTTGTGAAGGGCACAGCACTGTTTCAGAGATGAACATTGCACAAACTAAATCCACTTTAAACCTCCAAGCAGTCTCAACGAGATACATCTTCAAACACGATCAAACTAATTTTACTAATGACGAGATATCTCGTCTACCCTGATCTGACTAAATTCGCAAGATATCTTGTTAACAAGTTATTGCCGGTTTTAATTATGCCGACAAGATCAAGATCTGGTTTGTTTTGCTAATTGCAAAATACCTTATTGAGTCTACTACCAGGAATAAAAACCAAACAATCTCATTTTTTTATGTTTCAGTTGGATCGAAGCATAAGCCGATCGTCACTGTTGTCCGCCAACAGCCGGACATCTGGACGCTGTAACTGGCCGTCGCCTCTTGCATACATCGTGTACCAGAACCATTGATTCTTCTGTCAACTGATCGTGTATTGCCAGTCCTGGTACAGCTGCAGTCTACGTTTATAGCGGTGGCAACGACGATTTTTTTTTTGGCGCACTTCTAGTAGCGAGTTATGGTATGTTAAGGCAACCCATCTGTATTTAAGGTTATTGCGATTTTCATGGCAAACATGGCAAAAACGAAAATTTAAACTTTTTCATTATGATTATTCTAGAAAGTTCTTTCAAAATCCGTTAAAATCGTGTGATTTCGTTGGTTTGTTTGAAATTTTTTCTTTGATTCAAATGGTTATTTTAATTTTAAAATATCCTTTGATTGCATTGGCCCTTTAAAATTTTTTTCTTTGATTTCATTGGTTCATTTAATGGTTTTTTACCAGTTGTTGATTTTTTTTTTATAATTTTTTACGGTACACTTCTGACCTATCAGGTTGTATTATTTCTTTATTCCTTTAAAACTAATTACTTTTGAAAAAATAATTTCAGTTTAAACTTATTACTTTTTGTGACAGTTTTTAAAAATATATATTTTTTAAAACGTTGTCAAATGTGTTTTGAAGCTTTTATTTTCCGTTGTAAAATGAAAAATATTTGAGAAATAAAAATATTTGTAAAATAATTCTTTCCTTGGCGACTTTAGACGTGTGCCAAAAAATATCGCCAATGCCGTTGCCAACGCTATAAACGTACACTGCAGCTGTACCGCAGTCCTTGCTTACTAAAAGTATGTGTCTGATAATGATATCTATTGTTTTATGTTAAATTTGTCTCACGCAACCAAATAAATGGAAATGTCATGACTTGATATTATAAATGATATGACATTCATAAAAAGTCATAAATAAATAGCATGCGAGAGCATATTTAACCCCCTACGAGGTTTCGGCGATGTATCTCGTCCTTCAATACCTGACAAATTTTGCTAATGACGAGATAGTTGGTAATCATGTCATTGATGGTTTTTTTATGACAAAATCAAGATCTAGTGTTTTCTGCTATTGTCGAGGTATCTCGGGTATCTCGTTCATGAAGATACGGTCAGTTTTGCTAAAGACAAGATACCTCGCTGAAATTATCACCAGAAGGATTAACTATAATATGAGCATAATATGTGGTACACAATTTTGTGTTACGAAAATTCATTTCTACTTTACTGGATTATTCGTGTTTCTTGAAAAAAATCCAGGTTGAATATTTTTTGTTTTCTGTCATCTATGTATACGATCAGGAAAATCTCCTTAGAAATCCTAAGCATCAGTTTCTTTTGCGCATAAAACAGAACAACAAATACGATCTGTATGTTGTGTACATTATGAATGCTTTGTGTACACCAACTCGCTCTTATATGTATAACTGCGCAAATAGTTTGATTGCAAATATTTTGAGTGTGATGTATTCAATTCTCTATGTATATTAATTTTATTATTAATAATTTATAATTAACTTTATTAATTTTAATTATGTTATTATTATATTATTAATTATGCATTTGTAGTCGATTTTCATCCACCTTTAAGCAAATTTGCTTTACATTTTAATTTATCTTTAAAATTTTTAACTATTCTAAACGAAATGTACATGTTTTATAGTATTAAAATGGCACAGCGAACTTTCAAAACAAACTTTTGGTTATTATTAGAGCAACTTTTTCCAACAAATGCAACTTTTTTTCACGCGTTCTACGCTGCATGTAAAGTTCTAAAACCAAAATTCCTCCTACATGGGGTGTATAGTGAGTTATAACTGCAACATAATTGCAACTTTCTGCATAAATGCAACCGCTTGCAACTTTTTAAAATATAGCTTAAAAGTCATTAATATCAAATTACCATACCATTATTTGCTCTCTGAATCAATCCTTCGATCACGTGTGTCTGATCTTGCGAATGCTGAAGTATTGCGGATCAAACAAGTTCATGGTAAGAAGATGGTTCGTCCTAAGACGAAAGTGAAATAAATGTCAAGGACTTGTAACACATTGGTTGGCACTCTTGATAATCCAAAGGAAACTTGCGTAATCGACTGCCGAGTTTGCGAGGTGAGTGTCGATCATCAATATGTTGTTCGCCTTGTAGATGACGTTTTAAAATCTCTGAATGTTGAGCGAAAGGATTTTACGCTTCTATTATCCGATACAGTACATTATATGACTGTTGCTGGCGCAGGTTTTCAATGTTAAAGAAATTACTAGTCAAGGATCGGCCATTCAACGTTCTTCTGTATTTCAGTATGTATTATAATACTGTTGTACACGACTAAAATTGTCAATATATTTTGAATTATTTTCATTTTTTACGAATAATTTATTTTAAAATTTAGTGTACCAAAAATAAATGCAACTTTATTTCCATAACTTCAACTTTAGGGAATGATAAATGCAACTTTTCCCATATTTACTGCAACAAAAAAGTTGCCCTAGTTATTATCCAATGTACATTTGTAAAGATAGTTTGTTTACTACTAAACAGTCTATCCATATCGTTTGGTCAAAACATATCACGTTGTGCAAAAGTTACTACAAAATACGCTCAAAAATTTTAATAAGTTAGCGAAACGTGGTAGGTTCCATGCGTATTAATTTTCCATGTATTGCCAATATTTTAGTCCACATAATAATTTTAACACGTACAAATCAAATTAACTCCCATGTAAGTGTATCACTCAAACCAAAAAAAAAAAAAAAAATCTTGTGCTAAAACATCTAAATTTGTGCAGAAAAAGACATAGATTAAACAACATTTTAATCCAAAATTTTGGGGGAAATGAATTTCTCATACAACAGATAACAAGTATTGTCAATTAAAAGTATTAAGTAAATCATTAAACTAAATCGCAGGGAACAATTCTAAATCAGAAGAATATCAAAAAATCTCTATAATAGAAAATTGAGTTTTTGTAGGACTTATAATATTTATCTACGATGTTTCACGTTCTTGTATATGTGACTCCATGAAAAGGAATTGCAATTGCAAACTCTCTTTTGCTATCCACAGAAATTTATATCAATTTTTAAAGCTAAAAATTAATGAATTGATTTATCAATCGATTTTGAAAGTCAACTATCCGCTTAAGCTGTAGTTAAATCCTTGATTTAGGAGCAATTATTTCGAAGTTTTTTTATAGTTTACTAACATAAATGTTATATATAATTCCACATTTTCCGAAGTATATAGCACACATGTGCTCCCTGATACTTCTCAATCAACATAAAAATTTATGAGCTTGAAATATAATAGACTGAGATGTTTTTCATATGAAAAGAATTGCGACCTATTCCAGTGGCACAATAGAACATTATGACGTATCTACTCTAATCTTCGAGTGAAATAGAAAATATGTTTAGCTGTCGATTAGCATTTGTAAATATACCTATTTAAGCAAAAATTAATTATTTTTCACACTATATATATATATATATATATATATATATATATATATATATATTATTATTATTATTATTATTATTATTATTATTATTATTATTATTATTATTATTATATTATTATTATTTTATCTCCAAAATATTAAACTATGTGTTTTCTACGTGTACTACTGTGATGGGGACATCTTTAGTATTATATTTAAAAATAGCTCTAAATTTATGAATAAATCATACATTTCTAGAATATAATGGTTATGAACCCATCACTGGATTACTATAGAAAGTATATTGATTTTTGCCTTGGGTATACCTAGTATGTCTTACGTTACAAAACGTGACTTGTTTAATTTTATAAGCAGAACTGGAAAAGAAATTTCAAACATTCTGCTTTGCTATTTTAAGAAATACCTTTATATTTAACATATATTACCACTTGAGAAAATATGATCTTTGAAGTAATAATTTCTTTTTCTATCCTGTGACAACAGAAAATTCTTTGTTACACTTGTTTTACATTTAGCTCAGTAAAAAAGCTACAAAAAGTTGAAAGAACGTTTATCATTATTTTAAAATATTAAAGTTGCCATTCGGGTTTTTTTTTGTATAGATCAAATCGGTTTAAAGTAATTAGGAATTTCGAAAATCAATGTAGGCATTATTTTAGAAAAAAAAAGCTTTGGAAAACATATCCCTAATATTGTCCGTCCACAAACAATGACCATTATCATCAGAAGCTTAAAGCATTTTCTAATCACAAAATCATGGCTGTTTCTTTAATCGATGCTTTGTTCCAAAAGCAGAAGACGAAGTATCCAAATAACGAGCTTAAGAAAATACCGATTTGACATAAATCACGTTGTTCTGTTCAATATTAACTTATTGTCTATCAACTTATTAGAAACGCATGCAAGCTATAAACGTAATTCATAATGCTCAAACATAATGGGACATGCATATTTGATAATCCGAAAGCTTCTTGACAATGGCTTCCAAAGTGTGGTATGTAAAGTAAATTTGCAATATTCCTCTAGCCAAAACACAAAGCACTTCCAAGAAAAAAATGAAGCATTCCATCATTTACTCTCATTTCTATGCGTTCTAGGATCTAAATTCTAGGATCAAACAATTTGTAGGAGATTCCGGCACTTATTGATTTGAAATAGACTTGAAGTTCGAATGAAGTTGAGCTGGTGAACTAATTGATGATAAGGAGCTTCATTATTCAATTAAGTTTAAAGCCTTTAATGTTCCTTTTACTTCAGAACTCTGTTTTTTTTGTGTGTTTCATAACTTTAAATTGTCATTACTAATCCTTAACATGAAGTGGTTTAGTTTTATAATCTATTTAATATAGATTAAATACATAACTCCTAATATTAAGATGGTAGATAGCTGAAATTACATCACATTGATGCTGCGCCACTGACTTTTAACGAGTCCAATATTAAGGTAAAAATTAGGAAACCTAAATTAGAAAAACTTAGTGGTCTAATGGACTATTTAGGTCTCAAGAACTATGTACGTCTCATGACCCCACACTTAATTTTCTAATTTCAAGATATCCCTGAATTTTTTTAATTTTCAAGGGAGTCCTTGGACTAAAAAGTTCGAAAACCATTACTTTCTGTAAATACACATTAATAATAATGAAGCTCAACCAATTCTCAGTTTACAAATTATTCAAGATTGTTTTCTGGATATCCATTGTAAAGTGGCTATCAATGTTTTGAGTGACATTTCTTAAATCTACATTTCAGGAGAGATTGTAATGAATTGGATCATTGATACGTGTATTTTCTTTAAAAGAAAAACAGTGCCAATATCTTTGCATTTGCGAAATCTTTCTTTCACAAACAGCGGTGCTATAAGCATTTATTACACTAAAATATCAACATTGGGTGATTGGATTATCACATTTTATGGATTATAAAGTTCCAAGCATGTATTTAATGTTGTGTCATCATGTCTACAAGTGTTCGGTTAAATCCCGTTTAGTGCTTAAGTAGTCGTTACCGCATTTATAGCTGATATTTCATCCTCGTGATACGTCATTTGGTTGAGACTCAATTCTATTAATCTATCGAAATGCCATTGGCGGTATAGACGTTCGATCGTTCTCTCTGTGCCAAAGCGTGCAAAGGACTCCTCCAAGCAAGGGTTTGAAAATTACCGAATTTATTGAGAATTGATCGTTTTTTAATCTTTAACTACTGTCATGTGTCTCACAGGCCCCGAGTCATTTTTGACAGGTCGTTTCCACCCCTTAAGGGAACTGAGACGTTCTCGACAACGCAAAACATGAAAATTTGTGGTGTACAAGACCTCCTTATTTTTCAATAAAAAAGAAATCCCTCAACTAAAAGACTATATTTATAAAAACTACATGCTTCATTCATTATATTACAGTAAAAGTATATTCATTCTTTGCATTATTTTTTAAAATATGAGGAATCGAATAAGTACTTACAATAAACAGCCTTCTAATACATGGTGATGAATAGGTACGCTTAAAAAATTTTCTACTGCTTGGAAAATCCTAATGCATGCTTTAATATTGACACAAATGTATATGGATTGAAGTAAACTAATTTTTATTGCTGTATGTTGAATGTAAAAATTATTTTTAAAAAATGAATCGAAAAAATTTGAAATTCTGAAAAAAAGGCTGATTTTTCTCATAAAATTGGTGAATAAAAAAATACTATCAATAAGAAATGAAATTAATTATGTTCATTGGACGAGTTATTACCATAGAAAGGTTCATAAAAAATTGCACCTCTTTAATATGAATAGAATTTTTTACGAGCGTACCTATTCATCACCATGTATTAGAAGGCTGTTTATTGTAAGCACTTATTCGATTCCTCATATTTTAAAAAATAATGCAAAGAATGAATATACTTTTACTGTAATATAATGAATGAAGCATGCAGTTTTTATAAATATAGTCTTTTAGTTGAGGGATTTCTTTTTTATTGAAAAATAAGGAGGTCTTGTACACCACAAATTTTCATGTTTTGCGTTGTCGAGAACGTCTCAGTTCCCTTAAAGTGAATATTGATCCCTGTCCTATTCAGTACCTTCCTACTACGTCCAGCAGAAGCCACATTCCAAGACTGGTTTGGACTGCCCCAACAATTTCATATTTCACACTATTTGCATTTCCCGACGGTCTCTTAGATCCTTTCACGGCATTTGCGTTACCGTTCTTGTTGAATGAAATCGTCTAAGTTTGAGTAGGGAATTTTGGCAGAGAGCCTGAAATGGCAACAACCTTTACTAAGAAACGACCTGTGTATCCTACACAAAAATATATTCAGGATATTGTTGATAATTGGTCGGAAATTGAGTACTGGGACAGTGAAATTTCGGATAATATTATTGAAAGCGTACACGAAACGGATTCGGAAATTTATGCATATGAAGATGAAGACATTTGAAGTGCGTCTTCATAAGAAGAATATTTCTACGGAAAAAATAACTTCAAATGGGATGCCTGGGGGGAACCTAATCGTGTCTTTAGAACACCAAAACACAACATAGTTTTACAGTTTCCAGGGTTGAAACGTCCTGCAAAATTAGGTCCGAAAGCTGAGCCTGAAGAGACATGGAATCTACTTAATTTATATAATAATATAAAATATATTTCATGTTCAGAATTGAATTATCTAAATTTAAAATGTATAAATAATAATTATCTAAAGAATCTTTCATTTATATATTCTATTAATAAACTTTATACGCACTTTAGTGAGCGAGGTCTGAGAGACCCCTTCACACTAGTTACGAGACGGTTTGTGACACAGCAGTTAAGGGTTAATGATGATACATAAAACAATAGTAAAGCTAGACGGGGTTATTTAACTCTGGCACAATTCAATGTTGCCAGAATTAAAGAAGGAAATTTTGTTTTTAAAAACGACCGAATGCGCTCCGAATCATAGTTGATTGGCGAACATCTATTAGATTGACCCCGAATATTTTGAGAAGATTCGTGATAAGCAAAACTTTAAGTTAACCCTTTTTGTAAAATGCTAGATTTGGATAGCAGATTAGATGGTTGGATTTAGTTTTCATGGCGCAAGGGCCATAATTGGCCAAGCTGCGCCAAACATAAGGCAACGTCAAGCAAGAACAGTGAAAGGGTAAAAGAGGAATTGGGAAACATAGAATTGCGATGAAAAAGCAGAAAAAGATCGGTAAATATGTAGTATACGGGGCATGTTTATCGACAAAGCAAAATAGCCGCCGAAGTCAGTATTGCAGCCATCTTGGCGATTGGATTAGTTTCATATGGAAGTGAAAAAGTTGCCATAATTCTTTATGTAGTATAAAGATAACCATGTTTGGCCAAAAATCGCCTTTGCACCGTATCCCACATACCACCCAAAATATCGCTTAGGTATTCCGGTTGCGTGACTCCCGTGTTTACTAAAGAATGATGGGGTTTACTAAAGAATGATGGGGCTTACCCCCATGGGAAAAAAAGTACTTTGTGTTTGTGATGTTCGTACGCACCTAAAGCAGCTGTGTTCCTGAAGGCATTTGGATAGCATAATAAAATTTTCGCATACCGTCTGATCATTTTGTTTTCTACGAGTACATTGAAAATCTATCTCACGAATCAGAAAATTCCTTTATTCAAACCTTTATTCGGAAGGAATTTATTTTTTGGTTGAAACTAGTTTGACAATAAACTGTCCTTGTGTCCGGTCACATTTAATCTTTTAATTAAAAGATTTGAGCCAATTTTCCCTTAAAATTAATACTATGTTTACCTGGAAAAAAAATTCGAATTTATTTTTACGAATACATATAAATTGTGGCTTATAAAAAATAAGCCACGATTTATACGCTTGGAGTATAACCATAAATTTATTCGAGAATATTACTCCTCTAAAAAAAGGAACATAAACACATATAAAGGCGATCGATAATTTTATCTTGATGTGAATTTTCCATTTACTGTTCGTCTTTGTGCTGCAATTTTATAATTTACAGCCCTCTAAAAAAACCAATTTGTTCTAGTCACTATAATTCCTCTTAAATTTTAATTCAAGCAGTGCAAATAACCTTTTAACTATTACAATTTAAAACTTGTAAAATTTTATTTGCTGTCAAATTAAATATAAAGCTTAATAGAATTAAAAATAAAAAATTAAATAAAGTTGATTCTGGGAATTTAATTTTTATATTACTTTTATTATCAATTTGTTACATTGTAATTTATCTTAAATTTTAATTTCAGCAATGAAAATTGCTTTTTAATTATAACAATTCTAAAATTGTGAGGTTGTATTTGCTATAAAATTAAATATAAAATTCTAAAATTAATTTTTAATATTTAAATTTTAGAATGCTTTAAGCAAAGATAATTTAATTTTAAAAATTCAGAAAAAGGAGAAATATGTTACAGATAATGATATCTGTTTGTAACGTGTCTGGTTTGAAATAAATTATCTCTCTCTCTCTCAACCAGACACATCAAATTACACTGTTTTCTTGAGTTTAAATATTTTTCAAGAACGAAATAAATTTTAAGTAAATGGGAATACTTTATCGAGAATTACTCTTTTTTATAAAGCCTCATACTATAAATACAATCTACATATTATATGTTCAATGTTAGTGCATTGTTAATGCTGAATTGAATTTCCCCATGAAATGATTGCTCATTTATTAGTTCTATCATTATCTGTGCAATAAACATTTAGTTTTTATCAGCCTAATTACCGTGCTTATTATCTTTTTATAAGTTCATATTTCAAGATGCATAATAAATATATGTTAGATTATATCGGCTGCTTTTCTCAGATATATATAAACATTTTGTGAATAAAAAAATGTTGTGATTTTGCTCTGGACTCGTATTTCTACAAATTACACTTAAACATTTTCAGTACATTTTCGACGTTTCTATTATGTACGATTTTCTGCCATATCCATTAAATCAATTTGTATTATCAAGTTGCATTAGTGTTCATTTTGGTAAATTAGCTCGATATTTATGACAAATTAATTGAACATCGTTTTTTGCTCACTTAGATAATGTAAATATCAAAGTATGGTTTTTAAGTTTTCTTGGAATCTTAAATTGCTTCTTAAATACAATTATTACAAGAAATCTCATTAATTTGTTTCTGTTGTATCAGATAAAGGTATCCTAAATATAGATCTTTGTACAAGAATAAAATTTGATGCAATTCAACTCGTTTGTTACGAGCCTGGTAGGTTCGAAAAACATTAAATGTATACAACTATTTATTACTACGAGCAAATGTAACACGGAATCATCAAGTAAGATTTTCTTGCACTCGGTTATATATCTAAATATAATTGTAATTGTAACAGCTCTACTATAACTGTATTCGCGCACTATGTTAGGTAATCCCTACAAGGAAACATTAAGAACCTATGCAACCTAATGATAATGAAGTGAAATTAAAATTACTAAAAAATGAGTGAAATAATAATGAGTGATAATGAATGAAATAATGAGTGATAATGAGTGAAATTATTAAAAAGACTGTAACTTCAAGGGATAAGAATATAATCTTGCCGTTATATAAGGGTTTAGTAAGACCACATCTAGAATATGCTGTACAATTCTGGGCTCCATATATGAGAAATGGATATAGAATTATTTGAAAGGGTTCAGCACAGAGCTACAAAAATAATAAAGGGGCTAGCAAATCTCGACTACAATGAACGTTTAAGTAAGCTAAACATGTATACACTGGAAAGAAGAAGGAGGGGGGATTTGATTCAGCTTTTCAAGTTGGTAAAACAAGGGGACACAGAGGGCTTAAATTTCAATACGGATAACAGAACAAGGGGCCATGGGTATAAATTGAATAAGACACATTTTAATTGGGATTTAAGGAAAAACTACTACTTTAATAGGGTAATAGACAGTTGGAACGCGTTGCCAGAGAATATAGTTAATTCAAAGGGAGTGTACGAATTTAAGATACAATTGAATAGTCAGTGGGAATTGGAGAATTCATAAACAAATTACCATCCTTGTTGGGCTTGAGCCTGTAGCTGGTCGTCAATATTTGTATTTGTAAACATGGCGCAGTCAAGTATTGTTTTTTTATTTCCAATACAGCAGGCACAACTTTTACCCCAGAACACAATAGCAGGCACAACAGAAAGTACAGAACATACTACAAAATAACATTACACAGAAAATATTAAAATATCAGCATAAAACTGTATAGATAAGGCTTTCTTTTTAAATAAACCCAGAACAAAAAAGTCTTTAGCCTCCCGAGAACGAGAGCAAAACCGCTACACAGAAACTAAAAATTTCACCTTTGTGCCATTCTTCTACTTTGGCGATGGGCGACCTTTAATGCAAAACTGTCTCAAAAGCTATAAATTCAAAATTTTGGCGACTTATCAAAAATTGTGATTTATTTATTTATTTTTTTAATTTACCAACTGTCAACGATATTAGATCTATTTTTTTAACTCACAGAGGACGGGTAGAATATTTTTTGGACGCCAATTTTGAAGTTTTGTGGCCAAGCCCATGAAACCAGGTAAGATAAACATCGGAATCTGTGGTTGCTGGATTGACATAAAACCTTATTAAGAAAAGGAATTTTTTTAATTTTAAAATTTAAATTTCTTAGCTAGATTTTCAGCATTTGTTTCGTGCTTAACAGCGTATTTTGTGTTTAAGCCTATTCATTTAGTATCTGAGGAACTAAAATTGCTACTAAAACGGCTTCAAGATGGGACTTTTGCTACCATTTCGCTGAGTGCCTTGACTGTGGAAGCCCTTCTAGAGTAAATAGTTCTTTCAGTCAAAGCTCAACAGGCGAGAAAGTGGTCAGTGATTTTCAATTCACCCCTGGTTCAGACTGTGCGAAGCGATACTGATCAAAATTCCAAATCTGTTTAGATGGACATGGACGGCAAGACAATCATGTCCCGCCACTAGTCTAAAAGCAGCCACAGCCCTTTCACTTAGACGATCAAAAACAGGTGAAGAACACTCTTTCCCTCCATAATTTCCTCTGAACACTATCCTCGTGTCCAATTTTATGGATTCCTTAAACCTTCTTCCTGGCTTATTTTCAAGTCAAAGTCCTGTATTCGCCAATCTCTGAGGCAAAAACCTGGTCGAAACTGTTACTTCTAGGCAAGAAACAGTTTGTTTTGCCTTCTTGAATCTTCATTCTACTTGGGTAATAAGGCAGTTTTGTCTCGTCAATAGAAAAATAGACTTTAGCAAAGCTGACCAGATCTTGTATAAGATATCTCGTAAGTTGAAAGAACATTGAGGGTTAACCTTAAGGTTAATAATGCAGTGTTTTGTAAGAAACTGTAGTACTGAGAAAAGCCTGGAATACATTTGTGGTTCTCTCAGCCAGTCCATCAGCAGCTTCATTTCCTGGCATGCCGACATGATTCAATGTATGGAATCCAATGAATTACTATTTGTTTGGAACATTTGGACAATTCGTGTTGGTCTACATTCTACGACATCTCTGAAAGTGGGGCTCTTTCCAATAGTCACTAGAAAAGGAGCGAATTACTGCTCGAGTATAAATAACAGGGCGGCTTCTCTTCTTTAGTGTGGCAAAGATACGCTAATAGCATCTACCTCACCATCAAAAACTGTATAGAATGTAATCCTATAGAAATATAACGAGTAAACAATTCACCAAAATAAATAATAGCTTCTGTTGTCATCGTCATTGCAAGAAGGGATAACCATTTTTATAGGTAAATAGGTAAGGTATGGTAATTTCAATTAACGTCGTACTAGAGCAACACATTAACGACGGTCCAGGATCAATCCCCTAAGGGAAAGATATCGGGGACAACTCCACGTAGTTTTGAATCACGGTCAGATGGTGACATAAGTAAATAGGAACTGGTAAATAGGTAGTTAATTAACGTCATACGAGCATCACAATGGAATATTGGCAGTGGTCCAGTATCATCCCCAGAGTGAATGATCCGAGGACAACATCACGAAATTTTGAACCACGGTAAAAAGATGAGGTGAAAACCCATCTGAGCTGGCACCGTCTTCAAATTTCCACACCACGACTGCGTGGAACATTTGAGACCATGAGGTATTTAACCAACACCACCTCCTGCGTACACGATGGCCTTTTGTTGGATCTAGTTTCGAACTCACAACCCACCGGTTGCTAATCGGTTACTCTACCGACTAGGTTACCATGGCCCATTATTTAAAGGAATTAAATAACTGCATTTCAGTTAATGTTTCCCATTAAGCACAAAATTTACTATCACTACTACTAATTTACTATTATATATATATATATATATATATATATACACACACACACTGCAGTTTGTAAAAAATGCAACACCATGAAGGAATCATCCGAATGAAAGGAAACTTGCAGCAAATGTCAATTATAGGATGTTATGCAAAGTAGTAAAGTTTCAGAGCCACCCCGCATACATGGTGTGAGCAGCGCCCTCTGAACTGATGCTAAAAGCGTATAAATAGAAGGCCGTAGCGGGACGTTGAAAATAGTGCATGGTTTTTTTTAGTGGCGAACGTTTAGTGAGACCTAAGTATGCCTCCACGACGAAATAGGGTGAAATTTCAACAACTTACGGAGTTTAAAAGGAGGGGAATCATCGACCTTCGTATAGGAGGATTTTCCTATCGCGCAATAGCAGCTCGTGTGCAGCGGAATAGTTCCACAGTGATGCGAGTTTGGAAGCAGTGGACCGACGAGCACCGGACAACTCGAAAAACTGGGAGTGAACGACGAAAGGTGACTTCAGCGTGCGATGAGAGACACCTGGTCCACATGGCGGTGAATGACCGTACAGCTTCCTCCAGGCAGTTGGCAGCACTTTGGTCTACTGCTACAGGTGTACTAATGTCGGCTTCGTCAATTCGCCGACGTCTGCTGTACCGTGGACAGCGTGCAAGAATTCCTTTATACATTATCCCCCCTCACGCCAAACCATCGACGGCTGCGTCTACAATGGGCTCATGAGCACAGAGCCTGGCGGGCTGATTGGTAACAAGTTGTCTTTTCTGACGAAACCCGCTTTAATTTGTGGAACCATGATGACTGCATTCGTGTTAGACGCTATGCCGGTAAACGCTGCCTTCCAGAGTGCGTTATCGAACGTCATAGTGGCCGAACACCCGGAGTAATGGTCTGGGGTGCGATCTCAGCTGCTACAAATTGATGGTAATCTGAATTGCAACAGGTACGTCCGTGAAGTGCTAGAGCCCGAAGTCGTTCCCTTCCTTCAAGGCATCCCTGAAGCTATCTTTCAATAGGATAATGTACGCCCACATGTTGCAAGAATGCTCGAGACTTCTTTTCAGCTCAACACATGCAACTTCCTCCTTGGCCTGCTTATTCGCTGGATATGTCGCTTATTGAGCACGTGTGGGATTTGGTTGGTCGGCGTCTCGCTCGTGATCCGCGTCCTACAGCTTCAAAAGACGAACTTTGGGTGCGCATATAAACAATATGTAATTCTCTTCCACAAGCAGACATTCAACATCTGTTTCACTCCATGCCACGTCTTATACCATCACTTATTGCAGCGCGTGGTGGCTACACCAAATACTGCTTTCGGAAACTTAATATTGTTTTGTTTGCTTTGAAAATTTATTCATTTATTTATACTAATACAAGACGTTTGTGTATTAAATTTCATTTAATTATGATGACTCCTTCATTGTGTTGCATTTTTTACAAACAGCAGTATGCATATATATATATATATATATATATATATATATATATATATACAGTCATTTCCATAGTTAAAGTTAAAATTAGTGTTATTGTCTTATACGTGATATTGAGATTCCCTGAAGAGTTCCACTTTTTGATTTCTAACCGATTATTACAAAATTACACTTTGCTAAACCATCCCATTCAAATCGTCTATATTGAATGCTTCCACGCTTACACCTATGGATGATTTTGTCGAAATAGTTTATTCTCTCTTGTATAAAGAATGGTTAGTTTTAAATTCAGTTAAAAAAGTAATGGAAATAGATTATTAAGGCAAATGTTATACTTTAGTTTTTACTGTGTTACTATAACTTTTTTAATTGCAAATTTTTAGGTTCAAGGAATTCTAAATCATGGAACAAGTTATTGGAATTTGGAAACAAGGTATTGACGATATGTAATTGAATTCGGAGTTGCAAATCTTGTTAGAAAAAACGCACCATACCATAGGTACATTAAGAGCATTAGAGAGGAAAAAACGTAAGTCAATACACGTTAAAAAATGTATTAAAACTCATATTCTAATCAACAAACCATTTATAATAGACTCATGGATGTCTTTATTTTGAATTTCGTATTTGTGAATTAAAATTATGAATCAATTCCTTATATTGTCGCATAAAAATACTTTGAAATTCAAAAAGAAAATACAGTGGCTTCCAAAAGTAATCGTACACTTACGAATTTTAATAAAAGACTGCTCTATCCATTAATAAAAATTAATATTTCAGAATAGGAATTTTTTTTAATATTTACAACTTGTTCTTAAGTAAAATACATAAAATATTTCAAAACCAGAGTAAAACTTTTTTTTTGAAAAATCAATTATAAAAATGTAACAAAAAAGTTACCTTACGAAAGTCTTCGTACATTTTAAAGAAATATTTACATATTAGTAATTATTGTAATAGTTCGTTAAATTACTACTTAGTAGGATATCCTACAGCATATGTCCACAACAGCTTGTAAACGTCTGGGAATAGAGTTCACTAGTTTTTTTTTTTTTTTTGTAATTTCTGCATCAATAATCCTCTATTCTTCAATCATTACTGTTGTTAATTCGCTTTTCGTTTCAGTGTCGTGTCTTCTAGGTCCGCCCTGGACCCCCTCGTTGTTAGGTTTTGAGAGCCATTAAGGCCCAAGGGGATAAAGGGGGGTACTTCCACCGCAGCACGAAAGGAGGGCCAGGGGGCCCAACACCAATCAGTCGAGATTTATTAAGAACTAGCAAAATACCCGACCTTACTCGGTTTGAATTGGTTTACACTAGATTGAAGAGATAATCAAAATATATAATGACACGTTTTTTGTGGAATAAAAATTTATTTTAGCATCTTTCGCCATCTTTATATTTTCTACAACTTACTTTGGACACAAATCCTACACATGCATATCCATTCATGTAATACATTTCACATACATCGCACAATTGCTGTATGACAAAGCTACAAAATGACGAAAGGTGATACTAAGGTTACTACTATAAAAGACGATTTTGAGGGAGATTTGGAATTCCCTTTCTTAAGTTCTTTTCATGTTCAACTCAATTAATTAAAATTACGATTTACGGCGAGTGCTCTCGCACTCATAGTCAACAAAACAATATTTTTTTACTTGTGGCACTCTTGCCTCCGGTATGCGACATTGTGAAATTTTGCAATCTTCTCCCATCATTATTACAACGAATTTTTTAATGTTGGAAAAAGTTCCAGTTTGGATTAATAAACATTATTATTCTTTCGATAACGGCATTATTCTTCAAATAACGGCATTATTCTTTAAATAACGGCATTATTCTTTAAATAACGGCATTATTCTTTAAATAACGGCATTATTCTTTCAATAATGGCATAACTACACTTCAAATTTACTGAAAATTTATACTGACTTACCTAAAATTTTTAAGTCTAATACTTTGTGGTGCTCTTGTGTGTGATGAGAAGGAAAACACATTTATTAAAATAATAAATATTTAAAACAGAAAACAGCGAAGTAAAACAAAATAAAAGATGTCGCAAAAAATTGTTCTAAAGACATTAATTTGTGATTCAATTTTATCTCTTGATCTCGCACAGTTGCCACAACTTACAACTAAAAGTGTACAAAATTTAGAAACGTGAAATTAATTCAGAGCGAAGAACCAGAAAAAATATCACTGCTCGCGCGATCTTGTTCATTCTCGTTTCATTGAAAAATATCGTCTGTCCCAAATATTCGGAAATCGTTTTCATTGCGCAAAGAATAAAAATAGGACTCGATATAAATGAAGTATCAGAGATGAAATTCCATAAAAAAAATAGTTTTTTGAAGAATAATTACTTTTTTAGCAGTACTGGTAAAGCAATCGAAGTAATCGTTATATTCAATAGGCATTCCAATTTTTCCAAAACTACCAAATTATGGTTGATTTAAGTATACTTACTCAGGTGTTTTAGCATGAAACTCAACTAAATATAACAAAAAAGAAATGTTTAATATTGCTTTCACTAAACTAATAGATAATGTATAAAATAAAATACATTGCAATCAAATATCTGGAATACAATTCATGTAATGTGTACACAAACACACAAACACAAAATCGAGCATAGAACAGAAAGACGGACAGACATACTTTCGCAACCAATGCCACTCACTAAATGAAGATAAGTACTCACTGTATGCAAATTTTCATGAAAATATCTTAAACCGCGTGAACGTGTATAGGGCACAACATACAGACAGACAGACGGACAGACAGACACCAAACGAGAAAAAGGCGGATTCGGCATCAGAAGGGTCCAAAACGGATAGAAAACTTGAAATGGGTCGAAAATATTGAATGTACAAACAAACACTCCATTCTTATTTATATAGACTAGCAAAATACCCGACCTTACTCGGTTTGAATTGGTTTACTCTAGATTGAAGAGATAGTCAAAATATATAATGCCTTACGATTTTTGTAGAATAAAAATTTATTTTAACATCTTTCGCCATCTCTATATTTTCTACAACTTACTTTGGACACAAATCCTACACATGCATATCCATTCATGTAATACATTTAATATACATCGCACAATTGCTGTATGACAAAGCTACAAAATGACGAAAGGTGATACTAAGGTTACTACTATAAAAGACGATTTATAGGAAGATTTGGAATTCCATTTCTTAAGTTCTTTTCATGTTCAACTCAATTAATTAAAATTACGATTTACGGCGAGTGCTCTCGCACTCATAGTCAACAAAACAATATTTTCTTACTTGTGGCACTCTTGCCTCCGGTATGCGACATTGTGAAATTTTGCAATCTTCTCCTGTCATTATTACAACGAATTTTTTAATGTTGGAAAAAGTTCCAGTTTGGATTAACAAACATTTTTATTCTTTAAATAACGGCATTATTCTTTAAATAACGGCATTATTCTTTAAATAACGGCATTATTCTTTCAATAACGGCATTATTCTTTCAATAATGGCATAACTACACTTAAAATTTACTGAACATTTATACTGACTTACCTAACATTTTTAAGTCTATCCATGGATCTGAAAAGAAAAGAAGAAAGCAGAAAGGAAGAGATAAATCGCCAACAACTATAAACCTTGATGACATACGTATCTAGGTCATGTGATCCGATTAGCCAATCAAGTTGGACTTGCGTAAAGTACTATCATGGGATTGAGGCGCCTGTCAAAATACGAGGCAAAGAATTTACAAAACACAAGGTTAAATCAGAACCCAATAAACAAATACAAAACATAGTAACAAAAAATATCAATGCACAAGACATGACAGAAGGACAGTAGTAACATATAATTGATAGTGATCCTGTAGGAATGAATTATGGCAATAAATAATGGTGAAAATGCAATAAATATTAGATGATGAATGAAATAGTGAATATGGATGAAAAGACAATTTAAGAATAAAGCGAAACGAAACACGGTTAAAAATAAAGTTTTTTTAACAGGTTAAAATAGAGGAGGACCTAGTCCTACCTGTTTACCTAAAAGGGGGAGCAATAATGGGGATCCCAATCGAACGTCAAGTAAAATAAGGGGGTAGGGCTCCGGCAACCATCTCCATGGCCGCCATCACACAGGACGATCTTTGCTAATGAATATTGGTTGACCAATATGCTTTCGACCAAATTGGTTTGTTACGATCGCTTGGCCTTCTAATATGGATGCCTGTGGGAATGGATAGTCAAAGACGAAGTAGTCCGCATACCCCCCCCCCCCCACCACCACCACCACCACCCCACCCAGACCCTCTCCGCAGTTGCATAAATTAGAATTCTGATATTGAACCTGTAATGGTAAGCATGGAACGGACCATGACCCGTGAGATAGCAAATCAATTGCCGGCCAGTGATGAACCTGCTGCGCTTGATCTTGATAATAAAGCCCCTAAGCCTAATTCCCTTGTCTGAGCTTGAATAGTGGCTCTGCCAAAGCATATCTGCATGCTCAACAATTTTCCTTTTAAAGGCGTCCGGGACACAAAAATAGTCACATTTTTTAATTTTCTCTGTGTTTTTCTGCTTAAAATGACGTCTAAATCATGTTTCTATCTTAATTAGAACTAGAGATATAATAATTTTTGTGGTGCGTTGTTTTGAAAATCTAACACTCTTGACAGTTGTTGTCATGGCAACAACATCTGTCTTTAAAACTTTAAATGCATTTTTCTCCATGATACATTTTTTAAGATTTCCTGTATTCAAATTGCTATAGGTCAAAAACCGATAAAGTTTAAGGGTTGAAATTTGGAATATATCTTTTTCAAACATTATACTTTAATTTTGATTCAGCAAATTTGAAACAAATATTTACTTTTAAAAATATGACTTTTTTTTTTTTTAAAGTACCTTAAAATTTTCATTCAAATACATTTTATTTTTTATTAAATTAATATTTTTTAAATCGCTGAATCGAAATTAAAGTTTTTAAATTTGTGAATAATTTACTGCAAGAATTTTGAAAATGGATCAAGGATATTTTGAGTTTTAGCAATTTAAAATGACCTCTCTTTATTTCAAGAAATTTTAATTTAAAATTTTTAAAAAACTTTTGGAAAAATTTTGAGTTGTGATTTTGCTTATAGGTAGATGGGTAATCAGTACAAAAAAAATTCAAACTTCTAAATTAATTAATAAAAATAAAATTTCAGTGTGTCCCGGACGCATACTCGGAAACCCTCACGCTTTCAGCACCTCTTGGCGAGTTGGCGATAGATGCCTGTATCGCCAACTACGATAATCCTAATGTTAAAACTTAGAGGAATTGCCGCTAGAAGGCGTATTAGTTCTGTCGGCGGTTTGAAAAATCGCGCGCTGTTCTGATGTTGAATGCATTCTGTTTTGTTTATGCTTATGAGAATGTGTGAGGAGCTCATGTTTTTCAACGGTCTTTGTATTGAAAGCGGAATAATTTGATTAGGAAAAGTTAATTTGTCTTTAGGCGTATTCTTTTGAAAGATTGTATTTACTTTTCAGTTATACATCCAATCTCCTTCAATTTTCAAATGTGTTTATTTGATGCTTTAGAGATGCAAGAAAAATTTGCTTCAGCTTTGATTTTGAATTGTTTTATGCTATTGCGTTTAATTATATTTGTGAAGTGTAATTTTAGTAGAGGCAGTGAGATTGTTCTTTCTGCGATCAGTAGTTTTAATTTTTGATTTATAATTAGATGTAATCTAGTTTTTGAGATTACATTATATGAAAGTCCACAAATTGAATACATCTGATTCTATTAAAACGGACCATTTCTTTCGATTTTTAGATTGTTACAGGGAATGCAAATTTAAAATTAAGTGATTATTTTTAAAAATCAGTGATTTAAATATTAATTTTATTTTCCTTTCTGTTTTATGTGTAATAATATTGAAAATGAAATAACTATGAAGAAGAGACATGCTGTTTTATTCAAGTTAGTTGAATATTAAATCAGCCTTCCTTTGAAGCACTACATAACCTTTTTTGATAGGGATCATAATTACAAGACAACTCTTTCCCTTTTGGGCCATTGAACATATGTCACTCACAAGCCTGTTCATCAGCATAGGTTTTGTTTAAAATATTCCATGTGACTATAAATCCAATGGGCAATTTTGAATCATTCTTCTTCATATGATGGGTGAAGATTCGCTTAATATATTTACTCAAGCATTATACCTAAAAAAGTTCCAGGGCCAGTGCGACCCCATTAATTCAAATTAGAAATACATGCTTTTTCCTAATCTCTGCAGCTATTTTTTTATGTGCTTTCATTTGCAAAATCTTATATTAAGTATTATTTTTTGACCCCTCATATGCCTGTACCAAAACTTTTGCATTATTAATTTTATAAAACTTCCATACACCGAACACTGATGTGCTAAAAGTCATGGGATAGCAGTATGCAAATTTACTAGTGCTCACATTGCATTAAAAGAGTATAAAGAGTCAGATAGTTATCAGTGCTCTCTGTTAAACTCTTGAATGTCGACCCGCCAAGAATTAACAGAGTTTGAACGTGGAAGGATAGTTAAAGCTAAACGCATAAGCTTAACATTTTGGACATAGTTGAGACCTTGCTCCACATTGTCAAGGGTGTATCGAGAGTACCTCATAGAAGGAAGGCATTACCCATCACAAGTGCATTTGTGCTAACAGACTTAAGTTCTCATATAGGTATGTTGAAATAAACAATGTAATATGTCGATTTGGTTTTCCAAAACCTCTGTTGAACAAAATTTGGGTAGTACTAATGATTTTGTGCTATTCTATTGATACACAAGCGGAAAGGGAATACTATCATTCCTGAGTACAAGGAGTGGGAAAGCAACTTGCTGGTGGTTCAGTGGGTTTCTCATTGTTAATAGCTTGCAAACTGTAGATGACATAGGTTCAATTCATGTGACTCTACCCTGAGCGTATTTATTTTTTTGCGTCGAACATTTCCTGTTTGTATACGCACACCTAATTCTGTTTTTGCACAAACTTTTTTTGTTACTCAGATTCAAAATAAATATCTCATTCTCTATTTACTCCAGTCAGTTTGAATTTATTTGCCCAAATTTTACGAAATTTGTTTTTCTTCTATTTGTGGCATAGTAGTATCATCTGTTAAACTACATGGGTATTCGTAGCAATTACTGGGGGTTAGCAAGCAGTGGTCACACCTGACCCCATGAAAAGAACTATCACGGGCAATGCAGTGGTTAGTCAGTTATATTGCACCCACAAATAGATTGCATAACATGTAGTGTATGCGTTTTGGAATACATGTTTTCATTTACCAATGTATGTATCTACAATTTTCTAATTGTATTTGGTAACTAACACGACTGTATTCCCAACATCATTACAATGACACGCAACTGGAGGATTCAGTGATCTATCATTTGAAGATATTCATGAATCATTCGAGAAAGCCGTAAGCAAAGATGAATTATTAGAAGAGGTTGGCTTTGAGACTCCTAATCCCACAGAATGTAGTGATAATGAACAATAGGATCTTGTTCTAAATGCAGGTTTAGTAAAAGAATGTCTGGAACTGACCTGAAAATTGGGTAATCATTTTGTCAAACATGACCCTAATGAAAAACGCGCTAGGAAATTTCAACGTGAACTGAAGTTCTTGGTAGCCTCTTACAGATAATTATATAATGGCCTAACCAAAACACAACAATTAATAACTGAATTTGTTCGTAAAACTGTTGAAACATTTGCACAAGATGATACTCATGCTCGTCCAAACAGAATTAGGTGTACATTAGTGTTGACTCGAAAAGGTGAGTTTGTGATCTCATTTGTATTGTACTGATGTGCACACTTTATATTTTCAGGTTCCTCATCCTTCAGATTTTTAACTATCCCTTACTTGTATTTATGTTTTTGTAATTTCTATTATCAAAATGTGTTTCTATGTGGTTTTGTTTTTATTTCTTGAAGCAGGTGTTTTTGTGATAGCAGTTATTGCCAAAATGTTAAGTAATTTTTTAAATTACCCAATTTTTTACAAAAATAAACATTTTCTCTATAAAAAAAAAGTTTCAAGATAAAAAAAAAATTTTAAGATTGGAAATACTTAAATTTGAATAATTCTACACTTAATGGTCATAAGTTAAATTTTCATGCAAAAAGTTTCTTTTTGAGTCTTGTATGGTTAATTATATTTACAGAAAATTCGGATACGCAGCGAAAACTTGAATCTCTTCAAAATTCTACTCTACGTATTATCAGTGGTTACCCCTGATACTACCGAAACGCTAAAATTTGCAAAGATCTTGAAATTACCGAACTTAAAACTTACTTCAGTAAACTTGCTACTAATTTTTATGCTAATCTTGAATTAATTGATAACCCTGCCATCCAGTGTATCCCAGATATGACCCTCGTCAACCCGAATATAATAAAAGACCCAGAGTCATTCTTAATGTTCTTACTATTTAAATCTCCTGCTTTTATTTTTTCTTTAATTTAATAATTCTTAAGCCTTCCTTGTCATCTTGCATCTTATGTACTGTTCCAATTGGACTCGTCCTTGATCTGCCCAATTTCTAAGCCACCTGTTTTCATTGGACAACCAACTGCACTCACTATACCTTACATATTTCAGTGAACTTCAAAACCTGCTCAGTTCCCAACTACTTTCTGAGGGAGATAGAAGGCCTTCGGCCTAAGTTCTCCGGCTCACCCATTATTTCATTTTCATTTACAGAAAAATGAATTTTTGTAATGTATGACTAAATTACTTGATATTTAAAGTTTATTGTGTATTGAAATGAAAATAAAAGTTTTTATGTACCATTTGTTTCTTTGTTTTTCTTGTAAGACATTAATTAAAAAATACCTTCTATAATGAATTGAAGTACATATATTCACTGTAACTGAAACACTTCTTTTTGTTTACCTTCATGTGTTTGTTTACAAAAATATCTTGCAATGTCAGAATCAGTCTCAATAAATCATTCTGAATACATTAAATGTTGCTTACAATTTGTACTAAAAGATTTATATTTTGTTCTGATTTTCATAATTATTCAAGATTGCCAATGTTGTCTGGTACACGCAAGTATTGTTAACCTAGTAATTTTTTTCTGGATTGAACTGTTTTGGAATGTAATTTAAATTGAACTTTAGAACTGAAATAATTATACTTATATGTGGAATATAATATGGACCAAGAGAATTGCATGCATAATAACATTTAGAGCTTCGATGAAAATCCAAATTTTTCCCATATTGTGTTTGGAGAAAGCCTACTTGTGTGTAATGTCAACAGAGGTCCCTTGTTTTTCAATAACACTATATATCATACAGTATCAATGTTTTCTTGGGAACTTTCTGTAAGAAGTCTGTCAGACTTTTTCGTATCTTGCAGAGAACAGTGTTGAAATTTTTTTTACACATATTTGTTTTGAAGGCACACGATGTAATCCAAAGTAATTTTACAATTTTCTAGAAGTCTCCATCATAGAGAATTCATTTTGATTAAATATTTTGCTAAAATGTGTGCTGAGATTCACACTCACTAACCTAGATCAGCTTCATAAATAAATGACAATCAAAAGCTGTAGAGCAAAATGGTCTTAAGAAATCATGTGGATGGAAGACTAAATATGCAGTGCTGGCAGTCATTTGACTGATATTAAATTCAATGAATAATGTCAATCATTGAGTGCACAATGAAATTAGAAATGTTTTATTTAAAAGTTATTCCAAAACAAAATGATGTCCTATGTAAACATCCTGCATAACAACTGAAGAAATTGTAAACCAATATTTTGGTTGGTAAATATTTTCAAGTCGTAAAATTTTCTGTAGCTATACATTCTGATTCTTGCAACTTTAGCAATATTGGCTTTAGTCCGATTTGCATTCAAAGCTTATCTAGAACCATGAGTCAGCTAAACTTGTTCAAAGTAGGCTTCTGTGAAACTTATAAAAATGTGCTCATGCTATCTCCATATATTTAACTCACTCAACATCTGTCCTGATCAGGACATGAAAATTTTAGATAAAATAATTTTTGAATAGACCTTTTGAAAAATTAATTAAATCAGCATCATGCTAATATAACAGGTGCCGTGGTGGGAAGAGCAACCAGAGGGTTGGAAGTTCGAATCCAGCCAAAGACCGTCATGTAGAAGGGGGCTGGTGCATGTTAAATCTGTTGTGTTGCCTCGCTATATGACCATGATTCAAAATTATGTTGTCTTAATCTTTCCCTTTGGGGTTGATCCAGGATCGTCACAAATAGCCCATTGTGTTGCTCCAGTGGGGAGAGAGACGTTAAATAAAAATACCATTAGATGTACCACATTTCATCAAAATGTTGGTTTTAGACTAATCAGTAGCATGTTATAACTCCTAAAAGGTCTTGTGAATAAATTATTGCACACTTAGTAATTAAACGAATAATATTGCTCAGATTAATATTGTAATTTTATTATAAAACAAATATTACTTTTCTTCTGTTCATAATAAGAAAAATTATATATATCTTGCCTCATAGCAGTGAAAAATTATATATTTAATCATAGGTTATGTATTTTTTGGCATACGAAACTGACATCTGATGAACTAAAAAACTACAACTATAACAGGTGCCATGGTTGGAAGAGTAATGGACTAGCAACCGGAGGGTTGGGAGTTCGAATCCTGCCAAAGACCGTCGTGTAGAAAGGGGGCTGGTGCATGTTAAATATATTGTGTTCTTACATTAGCGTGGTGTGTAAGTTTGGAGTGCCAGCTTGGGTGTTGCCTCGTTATTTAAAAATGATTCAAAATTATATTGTGTCTTAATTTTTCCCTTTGGGGTTATAAAAATAACCAAGTAGCATAATTTTCATAATCGCCAAATTGAACTTACTTTTAGACCAAAGTGGGGCCAAGGGTCTGAAAAGTAGGGATGCGACATCAATGTCGATATTTTCAAAACATTAATGTATTGAAGCCGATGTAGCATCACTAGTTGCTAAACCAGTGTTATGAAATCGGGTAAAAAAGTTTAAATACACTGAATTTTAAGAACATCGATGTATTATCAACATTGATGTTTAGCTGTCGTTGTTGCATCCGAAACCGCACAGTATACATCGCGTTACTTTGCGGGCCTCTAGCAAAGACTTTCTCAAGCCAACAGCAGGGTTCCCACGGTCCTTGAATTTTGTTTTCCTAACTAGGGGCCCTTGAAAATTACGAAACTTGGTAAAAAGTCCTTGCTTTTTTTTTTGGACTAGTACATAATTGCGTTGGAATTTGTGTCCAAACTAGTTTCCTTCACGGCAGGTGCGCAATTTGAGCGTCATTCTGAAGTGTTACGTGTTTTGACACCACGTTTTATATATATGAACAACCATAATGGGTGATGTATACATGAACACACAAGGCCATACACCATGTTTCATTGACGCGTCATCCCATCGCTTTTTTGCATTCAAACATGAAAGAGTTCCGCCTCTTTGAACATTTCTTAAAATTGTCTCGGGGATTGATGAAGAAATACAAAGAAAATATTAAGGTTTTTGAAGGGGGTAACTGTCAAGTCGTACGTTCAAGAATGAAAACTTAACAGTTTAGGACACTGCATTATCCGTTTTCGTAAAACGCCAAATTCATATTGAGAAAATATAAAAGTTGCAATTGAAAAATTATTTATTTACAGAAAAGCACATTTAAGGTATTCTTGTAAAATTTTCTACAGATTTCAAATCCGTTGAAATTTTTACTATCTTTAACTATTGTGACCAGAGAACAAAAAAGCCGTAACACTGCAGTCAAAACTTTGGATTTGTTTTGTTTCTCAAACAAAATAAACCACGACAGCCATCTGCTGTAGTGGCCGTGAGCAAAATGAAAACGGAGATTGTGTCGATCGAACCCATGTGCAAGCTCCCATACTCTTCTTCGTGCCACCAAAGAATTTATCGTACGATATTTTACCTCACGACCGAAATTGATATGTGTGCAAATAGCCTGATAGTTAGCATTGAGACGTGAAGCCCACTTTGCAAAAAAGTTCACAGGTTCTGTGATAAAAGAAAATCCAAACTATAACCAAAATTGATGACAACCTTTCCTCTTTTCTTTGACTGTCAGTAGTTTAAAAAAGAATTAAAAAATGTTTTTTTTTTAATAAATATTTTTCACATTTTTTTTAATTGACAATTTTTGCACATGCTTTGTTTTAGGTCGCTATAAAAAACTTTAGGTCCTTGAAAAAAGTATTTTTGGTTCTGAAAAGTCCTTGAATTTTTTTTGGACAAAGGCGTGAAAACCATGAACAGTAAACGGTTCATCACACTACTACTCAAAATACCTACCAACTTACCTATGCTGTGAAGAATGGGAGGTTTGAAGAGTTAGGGTAAACGAGGCATAAGTTTGGCAGTCACAAATCTGTCCAAGGCCAGGAGGGCCTGGTGACACTGAGGGTGTTGCGAGTAAGTTTTGGTAGCCTCTTTTAGGAAAAGGAGATCACCCCTAAGGTGTTCCATGAGTTTACAGTGGAAGATGTAATGGTGAGTCGCCAATCTCTCCACACTGACACAGATCAGAAACTTGGTTTCTGAAGAAAAAAAAGTTTTTAAAAAGGTATTCCGGAAAGCAATTATGGCCTGCGAGCAGCTGGGATTTTATGGGGTGGTACACGTATTGAGTAACATCTGGTGTGGGAAAAAACTTGTGCTTTCTTCTACATATTGTATCTCTACTCCATCGTAGTTCCCACAACTTCATAAGGATCTTGAGAATTTTAATTGACAAGGCAATTGTGCCCACATTTCACAGACAGCGAATTTTGACAGGATCAGTCTTATCACCACCCATGTGACATATTGACTGCAGCGACAAAGTAATGTTGTTAGGTGAGACACGACTTCAGAGACAAAGCACTGTTGTCGTCACGTGAGAGGTGACTTACGACCACAGAGACATAGTACTGTTGTTATGTGAGAGGTGACTAATGACCGTTAAGGCTTAAAATGGTAATGCGTGTAAAAAAATTCTGCCTCCATAGCAGCCCAAATGCAAGTGCTATAATTATAGGATATGAGATAGAAAAAACTTTGTTTAAAGAAAGCTATTGAAAACAGTCAAAATGGAATATTTTTTCAATTTAAATTTTGTTGTTATCTTGAGCTCAAATGAGTGAAACAAATCGAGAAGTGTATTTGTTTACAAAAAATTACTTTGCTTAAATCTTAATACTTATTATTGATAACTGCTTTTACTAAGTTTATATTTACTACTAGTTGTCTCAACAAACAGTGGTGAGATTATATCAGGTAGACGATCAAACAAGAGATTTGATTCATAAGAAACTATATTATGAAAATACAAACACTGTGTAGGTTATAAGGACGAATAAGTTCCACAAAAAACAAATACATTCTCATCAATTCTTTCTATTTGACGAGTTTTAGTCAGTGATCATTTTATATTGTAAAAATCATAACAAAAGGCAATTGTTGACTAAATTTCAAATAATTGTAAACATATATAATTTGTTTACATGGGGGTACGTTTTTGCCGCCTGCTTCTTGCATCAACCAATTCTTCAAAGTAGTTACAATACAGACAGTTAACGAATTACAAAAAAAAAAATCTATACATTACAATATTGAATGTCAACATATATTTAGAATATCCACAAAAAAAATCATACGGAAAATCATAGCACTCAGCGATAAAAAAAATGGCGATCTTTTTTACAACGTAGTAGGGTTGCTTGAGAAATTGAGAAGGATTGCCAATTTCCCCAGTCTTCGGTTCTCAAAGCTCTTTCTATCGCCAACTCGCCAAGAGGTGCTGAAAGCGTGAGGGTTTCCGAGTATGCGTCCCGGACCCCCTTAAGGAAGCTTAGGGGCAAAAGGTCGCTTAGGACCGTGTCTTCGTATTCTAACCTCCAGTTCTCTCCAAATGTGTTCTATTAAGTTTAAATCCGGTGACTGAGGTGGTGTTTTCAGAACATGTTGACAATTATAGAGACACCAGAGGCGAACTTTGAGAGCCATGAATCGTTTTCTTGATTTTTTTTTTTAAGTTGTTTCCAATACCCAAATTTTGGGTTGAAATTTTTAAATTGTCTTTTAAAATATTTAAATAAAAAGCATGATTGATTATACCATCAATAAATACCTAGTCCTGATGCTGACATGCACCCCTACACATGGACACCTTCACCACCATGCTTTACTGTTCCAACTAAGTTCTTGGGATTAAGTTCCTCATTTTTTCTTCTCATGCAATTATACGCCCATCGGAATCAAAAATGTTAAATTTGCTTTCATCTGCAAATCAGACATGATTCCAATACGTTTCGGGCTTATTTATCATTGATTTTGCGAAGGAAAGCCAAAGTTTTCTCTTTTTCGTACTTACAAAAAAATTTTCATTGGGCAGAACCCCTATTTAATCCAGCTTATATGAGCACTCTTCGAACAGTTTCAGATGAAATTGAAATAGAAAATATTTCAGTAAATTCTGTAGTAAGTTTTACAACACTCAAAAGTGGATTTTTCACAAATTTTCTAATTATAAATCTCTGATTACGTTGAGATACCTTTTCCGGACGACCTTTTCTTACCTTGTTTTCAATCCGATTTTCTCCTTTAAAACGTTTTATCACATACTGCACCATAGAAGGGGATAAATTTACTGATTTAGCGATATTTCGAACTGATTTACCTCTATTAAGATACAACATAATCGAATTTTCGAATGCTGTTTGTTGATTCCTTACGACTACGGGTCATTTTTAAAAAATAAATAGAATATTACGAAGTAAGCAAGCAAATAATTAAAGCCAAGCGATATTTAAAATGTCACTACAATTCAAAAATAATAAAAAGCGATAGACGATAAATTTATTTATGAATTTATCTGAAAATGTTTTGTTGTACGATCACTTTTGTGAGGAGTTCTTTCTATTCCTCCTTGCCATTTCATTTATTTTTTTCTATTATAAAAGATAATCTTTCGGTCTTTTTAGGTTTCTTCACGTTGTGATTGGTAGATAGCTAGTCACGTGATAGCGAGTCTTGTGGTTCGACCGGCTAATGAATTTGGATCACGCGCAGACGATAAATAGTTATATTTATTAATCAACTAGCAAAATACCCTACCTTACTCGGTTTGAATTGGTTTACTCTAGATTGAAAAGATGACGAAAATATATAATGTAGAATGAAATAATATTTTAAAACCTTTCACCATCTTTATAATTTCTACAACTTTGGACACAAATCCCACACATCAATATATATTCATGTAATACATTTCACATACATCGCACTCTTGCTGTATGACAAGGCTACAAAATGACGAAAGGTGACACTACAAGGGTTTCTACTACAAAAGACGATTTTGAGGGAGATTTGGAATTCCATTTCTTAAGTTATTTTCATGTTCAACTCAATTAATAAACACAACGATTTACGGCGAGTGCTCTCGCACTCATAGTCAACAAAACAATATTTTTTTTACTTGTGGCACTCTTGTATGCGGCATGGGACAACATGGCATTGTGGAATTTCGTAATTTTCTCCTGTCCTTATACAAAGAATTTTTTAATGTTTGAAAAGTTCTAGTTCGGATTTTTTAAACAATATTATTCTTTCAATAACGGCATTATTTTTTTCAAAAACAAAATTATTATTTCAATAACGGCATTATTCTTTCAATAAAGGCATTATTTTTTCAATAACGGCATTATTCTTTCAATAATGGCATATTTACACTTACAATATCCTTTATACTGACTTACCTGCTAATTTTAGTCGAATACTTTATGGTGGTGTTGCGTGTGATGAAAAAGAAACACAATTTATTAAAATAATAAATGTTTGCAAAGAAAACTGCGAAATAAAACAAAATAAAAGACGTCGGGAAAAAGTTGTTCTAACGATATTAATTTGTGATTTCTTTTCATCTCTTGATCTTGCAATTGCCACAAATTACAACTAAAAAGTGTATAAAATTTAGAAATGCGAAATTAATTCAGAGCGAAAAAAACACGAGTTTCCGTTTTATTCCCGTTCGTTGAAAAATATCGTCTGTCCCAAGTGTTCTGAAATCGTTTACATTGCACAAAAAACAAAAATAAGACTCGAAATAAATAAAATAACAGAGCTGAAATTTAATCATTAAAAAATAAATTTTAATAATTTATTTTTTAGCAGTACTGGTAAAGCAAATCAAAGTAAACGTTGTGGTGTTCGTTGGTGTACAATTAATACAACATGAATTAGAACACAATAATTTATTCCACAAAACGAAGAGAGACACAAGACGAACAACAACCGAAAGGGAAAAGTTAAGAAGTAAGGATATTGATACGTGCTCCGTTCGCAATGCTTCGCGCATGCGCATTACAAACTTGCGCCGAGAGAGAAAGAGAGCGTTAGTACGCGAATCGTCTGCTTCTGACAAGAACAACGAATTTCAATTCGTACTCTCCACAGAATATCCCCCCAGTGAAAGAGGGATGCCGAGGAACGATATACAATCATAATAGAGGATTATATACATTGAAAATATAAAAACACAAATTTAAGAAAAATACGCACATTTTCGTAACAATAGAATGTGTTAAAAAAATTGAAAATTAATGAGTAAACACAAATATACAATGATAATCGTTAATATGTACAAATATAACATTAAATATATTCAATAAGCCTTTTGGGGAAATGTACAGTTCTTCCACTTCTTGTTGTGAGAGGTTGAACAGATTCCCTGGACTCTGTAGATTTAGAAGGCAAAGATAAGTTAATGTTGCTATCGTCACGCAGAATATGAGCAGGTTTTACTCTGTCTAACGTGACAGAAATTGTTTTGCCATTCACAATAATCCGACAGTTCTTTTCCGAACGATCAAGAACAGGATGTGGTCCAGTATAAGGCTGAGACAATGGAGGTTTGTGACAGTCCACACGTAAAAACACATGAGAACATGTTTCCAATGAGGGATGAATATAGATTGAATCCTTGCAATGTTTTGATGTTGCAATTGGATTTAAAGTTTGCATCAAGGTGCGAAGTTGATCTACGTATGATGGAAAGGCTGTTGCAGAAACTTGTTCACTTAAGAAAATGTCAGATGGTAAACGAAGTGTTGTTCCATACACAAGTTCTGCACACGTAGCGTTAATATCGTTCTTTATTGCAGATCGCAATCCTAGCAAAACAATTGGTAGTACCTCGGTCCATTTTGTATGCTCATGGCATTTAAGAGCACTTTTGAGGTGACGACGAAAACGTTCTATTAACCCATTAGATTGGGGTCTATACGCTGCGGAATGGATGTGGTTGGTTCCAAGCACTTTAGTTAGCTGTCTAAAGAGATTTGATTCGAAACTTCTGCTCTGATCTGTTGTTATTGTTGTAGGACAGCCGAATCTGGAAATCCAACCACTTAATAGTGCTCGACAAACTGTTTCGGCAGTCATGTCAGTAGTCGGGATTACTTCAGGCCAGCGAGTGAAACGATCCGTTATCGTGAGGCAATAACGTTGGCCGTCAGATGATGGCAGTGGTCCAATAAAATCCAGATGTATATGGGAAAATCGAGCATCTGGTAGATTGAATATACCAAGTGGAGTCTTGGTGTGGCGATGGACTTTAGAACGTTGGCAAGGAATACAACATTGTACTTGCTCTTTAATCCATTTGTTCATTGCTATCCAAACATATCGAGACGTTATCAACTTATTTGTAGCGAAGATTCCTGGATGGGAAAGTCCATGAAGTTGGTTAAATATGATTTTTCGATATGATTGTGGGACAAATGGTCGAGGTTGTCCGGTGGACATGTCGCACAACAGTTCCAAATTAGCGATTGGAAAATAAGTCTTTTCCAAAATTAGTGAAGTATCGTTTTTGGTTAGAATCGCCTTTAACTCTGAATCATTCGCTTGGGCTAAAGCAAATTCTTGAAAATTTAATGGGGAAGAGATAGTGTCAATTTCTATGCGAGATAATGCATCAGCGACGACGTTGTTAGTGCCTTTTGTATGGCGGACATCTGTTGAAAATTGAGAGATATAGTCCAAATGACGGAGTTGTCTTGGCGAACACTTGTCTGGCTTCTGCTTGAAGGCGTAAATCAAAGGCTTTTGATCGGTGAAAATGATGAAATCACGACCTTCGAGCATATGTCTGAAGCGTTTGACGGATGTGTATATTGCTAATAGTTCTCTGTCATACGTGGACCAGTTCCGTTGGCTTTTGGAAAGCTTGGCAGATAGAAATGAAATAGGCTCCCAGGCATCTTTATTCAGTTGCATAAGAGTACCACCAACAGCTAAATCGCTTGCATCGACCCAGACACTCAGCTTCGCTCCAGGTATCGGATGTTGCAGAAGAGTTGCAATTGCTAAGGCATTTTTAGCATCCGTAAATGATTGCTCTGCCACATCAGTCCATTGAAGTAACTCATTAGGTTTGGTTACTGTAATTCGTTTAGATTTCTTTTTATTTTTGACGCCTTCGAAGAATTTAATTAAAGGGGCTAATATATGAGCTGCTTTGGGCACAAAACGTCTGTAGAAATTAAATAATCCAAGGAAACGCCTTAATTGTGTGATAGTGGTTGGCTTTGGAAAATTTTTGATGCATTCTACACGTTCTGGCAGAGGCTCAATACCCGATTCGGAAACTTTAAAACCTAAGAAATCAATGGAGGAGACTCCAAAAACGCATTTTGATGGTTTTAAAGTAAGGCCATAATGTTGTATTCGTTCAAATAAAATCTGTAGATGTTCGATATGCTCTTCTGATGATCGAGAAGCCACTAATATGTCATCAACAAAAGCATAAACGAACGGGAGGTTTTGAGTTACTTCATTGATAAATCGTTGAAAAGTAGATGCGGCGTTACATAGACCAAATTGCATACGTAAGCTTTCGTACAAACCGAAGGGTGTAATAATGGCAGTTTTATGAACATCCTCTGGATTTATAGGGATTTGATGATACACTTTAATGAGATCTATGTGCGAAAAAATTTTGGTTCCATGGAGTTGAGAAGTAAAGTCTAATATCTTAGGTACTCCATAATTATCCTTAATAGTGTTGGCGTTGAGTGCTCTATAGTCCCCTACTGGTCTCCACTCAATGCTGTCTTTCTTGGGAACCAAGTGTAAGGGGCTCGCGTAGTTGCTTTTAGAAGGATGCATGTGACCTAGATCAATCATGCTTTGAAATTCCTCCCTAGCTATACGCAAACGATCAGGTGCCAAACGGCGTGGTTTGGCAATTACAGGAGGACCAGTAGTTTCGATATAATGAACTACAGAGTGCTTTATTTCTTGATCAGGACGTGGTGGTTTAGTAATTTCTGGATATTTCTTTAAAAGTTTGTGATAAATACTATCTCCAGATACAGATTTAATGGAATGACAAACGCTGGTGCATAATTTACAAGGTGAACTAATGTTGGTTTGAGAATCTATGAGTTTTCTTTTAAAAAAGTCAGGTACTAAATTAAAGTTATATAGTAAATCAGCACCGATGATAGGGTTGGAAACATTACCAACTAAAAATGTCCATTTGTAAACACGCCGGAGACCAAGATCTAAAGATAGGGTTTGAGTGGTATGAACGTGAATAGAAGAAGTATTGGCCGCATAAAGAGTCATTTGAGGATTGTTTTTTTTTGCAATTTAGATGCAGGAATAATTGAAACGTCGGATCCGGTATCGATCAAAAAATTGACGTTGGTGCGTCTGTCACGCACGAAAAGGCGACGCGAATGCTTCGGCAAGGCGCAGGTCGCTTCTACGCCCGGCCGTTCACGTTTTTTATAAAATTACATGGGGAAACACATTTTTTTGCTTTTGGGCCAAATTTATGATGGTACCAACACATCTCCAACGATTTAATTTTAGATGTGTTACGTTCCCGTTTACTGGAATTTCGATTTCGACTAAGACTTCGACCTCTCGAAAGTGCATCTATTCGCTCATGCAATTTTCCTATATCACTAAGAAGTTTACTTTCAATGGAAGTGACTGAAGTAACAGAGCAAGAACTTACTTGGAAGGGTGTGACTTCAATGACACGGTCAGCAATTTCAGCAGCTTTGTCCAATGTAACATCAGTGACGGCAGCGAGAATGCTTTGAACCGAAGTTGGTAGTTGTTGAAGAAGCAACTCCAACATCAGTTCGTCAGGAACATTGTGAGCCTCGGCGCGACGTCGCATGGCACGCAACAGCTCCGTCGGCTTGCGATCGCCAAGCTGTTCTCCGACAAGCAGTTTCCTTATTTCTTGTTGTGACGATTCCCCACTGCGCTTAATAATCTCCGTTTTCAAGTGGAGGTATGGATCGTCTTTGCTTGGATTTGTTATTACGTCTCTGATTATCGAGGCCACTTCTGCTGGTAAATGCGAAACAATATAATTGTACATTGTTCTGCTTTCGGTGATCGGTTTCGGTGTGCCCAACTCAAAGGTACTCTCGCACATTAGGAACCACAAAGCGGGATCTCCGAAATTGTGCGAAGGTATTTTGATCGCACATGTCTCCGTCATGATGGAATTTAAAAGTAGATCAAAATCGCATAAGTCCCAGTTGCGAACACGGCGAGTTGTTGATGAACGTACGCGTGAGTTCAGAGAGACGCGCAGTCCGAAACAAAGGAGTAGGCGAATTCCAAAATCATGTTTCCAAGTAGATTAGAGTCGTATCCACTGGATGCTTTTGAAGAAAACCATTTCTTGTTCAAACGGTCCGGTAGTCACCATTTTGTGGTGTTCTAATTCATGTTGTATTAATTGCACACCAACGAACACCACAACTCAAATATACATTCCAATTTTTCCAAAACTACCAAATTGTGACTGATTTAAGTATACTTACTCAGGTGTTTTAGCAGGAAACTCATCTAAATATAAGAATAAATAAATGTTTAACATTGCATTCACTAAACTCATAAATAATGTATAAAATAAAATACATTGCAATCAAATATCTGGAATAAAATTCATGTGATGCCTACACAAACACAAAATCAAACATAAAACAGAAAGACGGACAGACAGACATTCGCAACCAAAAGCACTCACTAAATGAAGATAAGTACTTGCTGTATAAAAATTTCCATGAAAATACATTAAACCGTGTGGACGTGTATAGGGCACAGACAGACAGACAGATGGACAGACAGATAGACACCAAACGCGAAAGAGGCAGATTTGGCATCAGAAGGGTCCAAAAACGGATAGAAAACTTCAAATGGGTCGAAAATATTGAATGTACAAACAAACACTCCATTCTTGTTTATATAGATTCAATCATAAAATTTGAGAGCATGCGCTAGAAAGTTTGCAATGTTTTCAGAAGAACCGGCAAATTCGGTCGCCGTTTCCATAGCAATAGTCGAATATGAAAATCTAAAAAGTACTATTACAACACGGATCAGCTAAAACATTCTTTCCTTTTTATGTGGAAATGAGATGTTTTATTCTTGACATTTTTTTAAACATTTTGTTTTTATTTACCGTATATTTCCGTGTATATTAATTTTTGGAGCATTTTCTAAAGCTAAAGTTCGGGGGTAAGCTTATATACGGATCCACTAATCTCGCAAAAAAAGTAGGCAATTTTCCGTTACTCAGGCGCATGCGATAAATATCGCAATGGGAAGGGAAAGGAACCTTCAATTAACGTCGTTCTAGAGGTCCGGGATCAATAAAGCAGCGATCCAAATGGGAATAGATTGTGAAGCTATCCCCTCCCCCTCATTGTTGAAAAGTATAGTTCACGAAGCGAACTTAATATAATGCTGTTTGTAAAAAATGCTACACCATGAAGGAGTCATCACAATTAAATTAAATTTAATATACAAACAGCTTGTATTAGTACAAATAAATGAATAAATTTTCAAATAAAAAAAAACAATATTATTGTCCGAAATTAGTATTTGGTGTAGCCACCACGCGCTGCAATAAGTGCTGCATACGACGTGGCATGGAGTGAAGCAGATGTTGAATGTCTACTTGCGGAAGAGAATTCCATACAGTTTGTATGCGCACCCAAAGTTTGTCTTTTGAAGCTGTAGGACGCAGATTACGAGCGAGACGCCGACGAATCAAATCTCACACGTGTTCAATAGGCGACATATCCGGCAAATAAGCAGGCCAAGGAAGAAGTTGCATGTGTTGGGCTGAAAAGAAGTCTCGAACATTCCTTACAAAACGTGGGCGTGCATTATCCTGTTGAAAGATAGCTCCAGGGATGCCTTGAAGGAAGGGAAAGACTTCGGGCTCTAGCATTTCACCGACGTACCTGTTGCTATTCAGATTACCCTCAATTCGTAGCAGCTGAGATCGTCCATGTTACGAAATCGCACCCCAGACCATAACTCCGGGTGTTCGGCCACTATGACGTTCGATAACGCACTCTGGAAGGCAGAGTTCACCGGCATAGCGTCTAACACGAATGCGGCCATCATGGTTTCACAAATTAAAGCGGGATTCGTCAGAAAAGACAACTTGTTGCCAATCAACCCGCCAGGCTCTTGGCGTGAGGGGGATCCTGTATAAAGGAATAATTGCACGCAGAACACGGTGCAGCAGACGTCGGCGAATTGACGAAGCCGGCATTAGTACACCTGTAGCAGTAGACCAAAGTTCTGCCAACTGCCTGGAGTAAGTTGTACGGTCATTCACCGCCATGTGGACCAGGTGTATATCATCGCTCGCTGACGTCCCCTTCCGTCGTCCTCTCCCAGTTTTTCGAGTCGTCCGGTGCTCGTCGGTTCACTGCTTCCAAACTCGCATGACTGTGGAACTGTTCCGCTGCACACGAGCTGCTATTGCGGTATAGGAAAATCCTCCTTCACGAAAGCCGATGATTCTCCCCCGTAAAATCTCCGTAAGTTGTTGAAAATTCACCCTATTTCGTCGTGGAGGCATACTTAGGTCTCACTAAACGTTCGCCACTAAAAAAAACCATGCACTATTTTCAACGTCCCGCTACAGCCCTCTATTTATACGCTTTTAGCATCAGTTCAGAGGTCGCTGCTCACACCACGCCTGCGTGGTGGATCTGAAACTTTACTACTTTGCAAAACATTTTATAATTGACATTTGCTTCAAATTTCCTTTCATTCGGATGATTCCTTCATGGTGTTGCATTTTTTGCAGTGTATGATTGCGTAGCAATCATCGGGGGTTGGTGAGCAATAGCGAGGAAGGGGCGAAGCCCCCCTAGTTTTTTAAAAGAAAGTGAGTCAATATTTTTTTAATGTTAGGTTTATTCCGTACTAGCAAAATATCTGAACAGAGAATAGGGAATATGCACTATGTCAGAAAACGTCCTCAAGTGCTACTTTTTTTACAAATTCGATCATGAACAATCCGAAAATCAACTTTAAAAATCATAAAAAGTTTTAATTTAAGCGTTATAAGCGACTAAAAAACACATCAAAAACACGTGACTGAAAACGGGGTGGAGCTTGGTGTGACGTCATAGTAATTGAAATCTCTCGCTACATCCGCCGTCTGCATGGTATTTCAGGTTGCTTTCATTGATTTTACGCTAATTTTATTTTTTAAATAATTGTGTTGAATTATAGTCTTTACATTATTATTATTATTATTACACAGATTTCTTCTTTAAAAATGACGACTGTAGAACAAGGCTTTGTAAAAGGCCAGTCGGATAATCTACCTAAATTGGATGGTATATCCATGTTTTCTTTTCTGGGAAACCATCCAAATTTTATGGGAGTAGAAATGAAAGGCGTAAAAGCGAAGAGTAAGATAATATTTTCTACAACATATTTATTTTAAAAAAATGTACTTTTATATTGCTTTTAAAAAGTAGTGCTATTATCCAAAACGTTGTACTTAAAAAAATAGAATATTAATAGTTGTTCTCTTTTCCTTAATAAGTAACACAATTCATTCTGAAATAGATTTTTTTTATATAGATAATTAGAATAGTATATCAAATAAGAGCTTTATATAAGGAAAATAATTTCAAAGTGGATTGAAATTGTAGGGGTATCAAAGTAGTGAATTTTGAAAGCTAACTTAAAACTAATTTTCTACGTTAATTTTTTAGCAAAATTATTTTTGTTAGTTAATGAACAATAATTTTTTTATTATATTTAAGCGGTAAAACGTAATGTACTAAAGGAGGATCCAAAAATAACATGTGTAGAGAAATTTGTTGCGAGAATTGCAACTACATTAAATATTGAACACAACATTTGGTAGTCCAACCTTTTAAACCATGAAGAAGGTAGTGTGATAATTTGATTGAAATTGCAAGAATTTAAAGCCTTGGTTTTATAAAATTATGCAAATTTAAAACAAAATTCGTAATTGTTTAAAAATATTAGTTCTAATGTTAAACAAATGAGGTGAAAGCTATGTTGCTTCGTACTGCAAGAGAGACGATACTCCCAGTAGTTTTCCATGTCAATCTCCAACTATAAAATAAAGTAATATATAAATTAAAAATTTTCACTTGTAGCACTTTTTATCAAAATTTGTTAACACTAGTTTTTAACTTTAATTTCTTATTTTTAATAGAAATATTTGTACAATGCTTTTTTTTTTATATATTAATTTTACGTTTATTCTTACTTTTCACTTTTCGAATAATTATATTTATATATACATTTATGTAATGTAAAAAAATATTAAAGTTTTAAATTTCAAATTTAGAATAATTATTTTTTAATTATAAATCTTAATTCTAATGACACTTATTCCATAATACTTATCATTCAGTTTAAAGAAGAAAATGACACAGTTTTACCAAGTGTATGAATCACTGCAAATTAATTATCTTAAGTGTAATAATTCAATGTTTATTGATGTTAGCTCTCTCTATATTTTTTTAACCAGTTTTGATTCATAAATATATTGCCTTCCTATATTGATTTATTAATTATTTTTCATGAAGCACGAAATTCTGCATTATGAGTGACTTGATACAGAAATAATGTTTTCGTTTTTGCAAAAACATTAGTAGTCATCCACAAGATTAAATCACACAATTCTTATTTAAAAACAATTAAAAATACAAATAATTTTTAGTATTTTAAACTTACCGAAAAATTATCTTCACATCAATGTAAGCAAGAAGTAGAAGACAGCTTTTTGTTTATCTTTTCATCTCTTTTCATAACGCTGCACCATCTTCTACGAACTTGTTCATATTTTGGTACAACAAAAAATACTTTTTTGGTCTTTTAATCGTTGAATTATGACACAAACGAAACAATACAATGTTTGTAATTCTTCTTTTTAACTATTTTCGAATCTTCAATTGCTGAATTAATCAGAAATCTGTAAAAATACGACGACTAAAAAGATACCCATAGAGACAACACAGTTCAAGAAACGCTCGATGGGAAAATCGTGTACGATGACGTCACAGGCAAGAATCGTCAGAGACTGCAGTTTATCGTTGCAAGGCCAACTAGAAAGACAGGCCCCGAAACCAAAATAATCACGTGATCAACTTAGTCGAAGTCTTGGACTACGAGACGAGTAAACATAAGGCATGTATACTCTGTTTCACCTTAACTTGTCAGTAGAGTAAAGGCTACGTTGACCGCATCACAGCCGTTGTCGTAGAAACTAGGGTTACAATGTCAGAAGAAGTCAGCTATAAGCGAGGAAATTCGCCCTTTTTGGCAAGGAGAGATAAAATGCACGTGGAAATTCTATACGTTTCACAGATCTTTAATTTCTAATGGCTCTTGCATTACATTTGTTAATTAAACAAAAAGCTACTCTATGTTAATATAAATGCGTTTTGATTTTTCTAAATGAGTATTATTTTTAGTTATTTAAAAATATATATATTTAAAATTTTTTTACAATAAATGTTGTTTAAAAAAACAGTCTATTTAAAGATGTGATGAACCATAAAATTCATTTTTTGAATTTACTTACCTGAAAGCTAAACACCTTGATTAATACTTCTTTTTTCAATTTTAATAATTTTATTAAAGGAAATTAATCCAATTTAATTACTCCTTTGGTCTTACATTTGGTTGGACAAGGTAGGGGAGAGTGCGTCGTCTGCTAAAATATGTGTTTTTCTTAACAGCAAAATATAGTCTCCAAATTAAATCAAATTTATTCTGATATTAAAGAAAGTAAATAACAAATAAAAATACATATAACATAGAGGATATAAAATACATTCACAATAAATAAATAGAATATAAAAAATACAAATATAGTGAATACACATACAATAATAAAAAAAATGAAACCATTTTAAAAATTAGAGTTAAAAAAAATAAACCTTATATGTGTGAAACATATTCTGAAACTCGCGGAACGGTGTCGGGTTGATTAGTAGTAAATTATTAATTTTATGAATAATTTAAAATAGTTTACAAGAAAGTGTACAGAAGAAACCAATCTCTTTCATGAATAGTAGTTACAATGAGAAAACTATATTTACGTTTTACTTATTCATCACATGCATTTATACATCATCAATATATGTAAAACATAGCAAACATCATAACAAATCTATTTACATTATAATATACTTATTCATCACATGAATTTACACATCATCATCACTTAACATTTCCGAATCGCTATCAGACTCACTATTAAAAGAAATTACCAAGTTCTTACTTTCCCAAATATCATCCACAAGTCCATCTACTTCCCACATGTATTTCTCTTTTTCAGTAACATGGTTTATGCAGTTTTTCCAATTTTGTACAGAGACCTTTTCAATCCCTTGGATGACTAAATCCTTCACATCGTTCAGTTTAAAAGTCTTGTTTTCCCTGGCAACGTGTCCTTTTACTTGACTCCATATCATTTCAATGGGATTAAGCTCACAGTGATACGGGGGAAGTCTCAAAACCTTATGTCCAAATTTTTCGGCAATTTCTTCAACTCTGTATTTATCAAACATATGTTTGATTTCGCTAACTTTTTTCAACAGTTCAATCTTGATCATGTCCTGGTTCCACGTAATGTTTTTCAACGATAGCCATTCTTGAATTGCACTTTTTTTCCAAGATGTCGTCGGAATTTTTTCTTTCTTCACCGAGTGATAGGGGGCATTGTCCATCACTACAAAGCTGTTTCGTTTCAATTTAGGCATGATATCTTCAAACCACTTCTCAAAATGGTTACCATCCATTTCTTCGTGGTAGTCACCGGATTTTTTTCCTACAAAAATGTGTCAGCCGCATCAGGTACAAATCCTTCATCACTTCCGATATGGGTAATGATGAGTCTTCTTCCTTTTCCTTTTGGTGCAGCCAAGCCTGTTGTCAAACTTGAAGAGGAAGCTTCATTGGTGCTTTTGATGTTTTTGTCTTGCCATACTCGACTTTGTGAGTGTCCTTCATTCACCCATGTTTCATCTAAATAATAGATTGAAGCATTTTCATTCTTCAGTTCTCTAATTTTTCGTAAATAATTTCTTCGCCATAAAATTATGTCGTCTTTCTAAAAGCATAGCCTGCCTTTTTCGCTTTTCAAAGGAAAATCCCAAATCTTTCAGTATCCTGTACAGTGTACTTCGGCTAATGTTTGTCGAAAAAATATCCTTATCATTGTTAATTTCATTTAGAACTTTGTCCAATGTAGGAATTTCATTTCGACGAAAACAATCATGAATTTTTCGTCGGATGCACGATAAAGTAAAGTTGTCATATTTCATCATTCTTGTTCTTTTTCCAACGGCATAAGGTCGTTTTTTTCCTGGAGTACTCAAAGGACTTGTCGTCTTCTTTTCTTTTTTCAAACGAAAAACAGTTCTTTTGGAAACACCAGTTAGTTGAGACACCTTTCCGACGATTTGGTTAATGGAATCACTATGGTTTTCTTCTCGAAGTCTAGAATAAACATTCAATATGTTCCTGCGAGCTCCACTACCAATTGATTTTCCTTGCTTTGATGGCGTATACAGCTTGGATGGTGACGTTCCTTTTTCAGCCATGTTCAGAGTATCAAACACACTCCAATAAAATAGCACAAGAGAGATATGAACGTAAATACACACGCTAGCAAAGACGCAGAGCGAAATGGCGCAGACTTGGCCGGAAAGCGTATTTAGCTCGCCAGAAATGTTACCATGGAAACCGGTTTAGAATTCCGTTTCGGATATATTCATTCGCTTCGGTCAAAAAAAAATGCTTTTTACAAATAAATAACCGATTATAAAGGTTCAAAAATCACTCCTTCATTGTAGGACAATTTTTACACGTTTATATGCATTTTCTTTATTTTAAATTCCAAATCAAGTTGGAATTATTTTTCATGCGGATGAACATCATTTCTGCCTTTCCCAATACTGACAAGTTAAGGTGAAACAGAGTATAATATATGCAAAGTTACAACTTTTGGACGATTTATTGCCAAATGTGTTTTTGTTGTTTTAGTCAATTTTGCTCATTTTCTGGCAACCCTAAAGTTTTTCCTGACGATATTACGCCTGCTTCGTATAACGAACAGATTAATTTTATTTGGAATTGTTGATATTTGAATGAATGAATATATGAATGTTGATATGAATTTCTTGATATTTATTCCTTGTGTTGGAAATTTTGGACTGTGGAATTTTTCTCACTGGATTGTTTTTTATTTGAAATTGGAGATTGTAAGTTACAATATTTTTGTTTTTCTTATTGATTTAAATTTGGTTTTTCTTTGAATCTTGGAATGTGCAGTTCATGTGGAACGTTATTTTTCTTCATGGATGAAACTTGATTTTTAAAATTGCACATTGTAAGTTACGATTTTTTCCCCCTTTTGTTGCTCACTTCCCTGTAATTGATTTGTTATGGCAGTGGATTCAGTTTTATAGCTTTTCATGCAGTTTTAAGGCTTTACCCTACTCAGAAAAAATTCTACAATGGATTGCGTTGCAAGTAGCGTTTAAAAAAGTAAAGTAAAATATTAGGATATATAAGTAGGAATATATCAATAGGAAGAATTTTAAAAAAGGAAAAAACCTTTTTAATACAATAGAACAAATTTCACTTGAAAATCTTCTAATTTTTTGTGTGATATTCACGTTAAACATGTCCGTTGTTGCGCGGTTTCATCAATTAGGTCCAGGTTTAACTCCTTGATTTTTAAAAATTGTCGGAAAGATGTAAAAAAGTGAGAAAAAAAACGCCGTTTAGAAAATTTTTCCGGATTTCCGACGTCCAGCTTAGATTTCTTTAAATTGGCTGCCATCTTGATTTGGCGCAAAAATTTAATTTGGCGATTACCACAGCGGTTACTAGATCTCCACCAGTTGCACTTACAGTTCTAGCTATAGCAAGGAATGTAATACTTTAATTCATTGATACGGTTTCCTTTTCAAATAGCGTTAATGGTCATTAAAGATATTAGTATTAAAGTCATCTCTATTCACATACAGCAATTAGTGCACATTAGTCATGACAAAATACTCCAAATTAATTTACAATTCTCCTTTAAGGGGGTCCGGGACACATCAGAAAATTTTTTTTATTAATTAATTTAGAATTTTGAATTTTTTTGTACTGATTACCCATCTAACTAATAAACAAAATCACAATACAAAATTTTTCCAAAAGTTTTTTTAAAATTTTAAATTAAAATTTTTTGAAAAAAAGAGGGGTCATTTTGAATTACTAAGGCTTAAAATATTCTTGATCCATTTTCAAAATTCTTGCAGTAAATTATTCACAAATTTATAAACTTTAATTTTGATTCAACAATTAAAAAAATATTAATTTAACAAAAATTAAAATATATTTGAATGAAAAATTTTGAAAATTTTAAGGTACTTTTTTTTTAAAAAGTCATATTTTTAAAAGCAAATATTTGTTTCAAATTTGCTGAATCAAAATTAAAGTATAATGTTTGAAAAATATGTATTCCAAATTTCAACCCTTAAACTTTATTGGTTTTCGACTTATAGCAATTTGAATACAGGAAATCTTGAAAAAAGTATCATGGAGAAAAACGCATTTAAAGTTTTAAAGACAGATGTCGTTGCCATGACAACAACTGTCAAGAGTGTTAGATTTTCAAAACAACGCTCTACAAAAATTATTATATCTCTAGTTCTAATTAAGATAGAAACATGATTTAGACGTCATTTTAAGCAAAAAAACATAGAGAATTTCTTAAAATCATTAAAAAAAATTTCGAAAATTTGACGATTTTTGTGTCCCGGACCCCCTTAAAGATGTTTTGAAGAAATTTTTTTAAGGAAGGTGATTGTAATTACCTGTTGTACAATTTATCATCTTGTATTAACATCTGACTTTTGTTTTAATTTGATCTATGGAAAGATAGATTACTGAACATTAGTTTCCATTTGTTTTAGTTGATTCATTGTTAGAATTCTATTTTAATTTGTGTTTATACTTAGACTAGCTGTGAGAAATGATGTAATGACTGACTGCTTACTCTATGCTTTTATATTGCTATTTTAGTTGAACAAAAATATTTGACAGTGAGAGATAAATATTGTTTTCTTTTGTATTATAAATATACATTTTATTATGTTATGTTTTTTCACTAGATGTGTTACATTGTATGAATAAAATTTTACTAAAATAAAGAAAAATCTGAACATGTTTTGGTCTCCAGTTGTAATTTTCTTTAATATACTTTAGAGTAAATTATAACTATAAATAGTAGTTTTCCTTCCCTACTAACTAAATGTATTTAAAACAGTACATTTCAGTGGAGTGTTTGTCAAATTGGGTCCGTGCTTGGTACCAGAACGTCAGAAAATATTAGAAAAAAACTAGTAAAAAATATGGAATATGTAAATATATCTTTATGATTATATTTAGCTATTTTTCTTACGTTTCCTTTTATAACGTGCACTTTTTTTTGTCAGGCATATTTTTTATATAAGGATTGCAAAAAAAATATTACAAAAAACACCAGTGCGATGTCTGAAAAGTTTGGGAAATGCTGGTATGATTTCGTGTATTTTTTCTGGATCATCAACTGAAATAGACATTTCGTGTGAATATTATGAATACTCTTTTGAGAAAGGCGCAAATAACCTGAGTTTTGAAAAACAAAAATGCCACATATCGGGTATTATCCGCGCAACGACGATATGTAATTGATTCAATGAGCGGAGATCGTCAGAAGTTCGACTAAGATGGTCACGTAACTTTCTTTTTCGCTGTTAGTTTCGGGGCCTGTCTTTTTAGTCGGCCTTGTTATCGTTGAAAGCGAAGTCAGAGCAATTTAAAAAGCGTTTAAAATATAATTAATGTCGTCAGATTACAGTTTAATTGGCATTTTTCTTCGTAGTTTTTCTTGCTCTTTCATTTTAAAATGAATTTGAAAAACATGCATATTGTCCATTGGTTAACTCCAGATGGAACTGATTCCTTCCTTTGATCAACTCAATTAATAAAAATGACGATTTATGGCGCGTGCTCTCGCACTCATAGTAAAAATAAATAAAATAAAATATAAAAAAATTTTTACTTGCGGCACTTTTGCGACCTTTTCGAATTTCGCCATCTTCCTTCTGTGATTACGACAAAGAATTTTTTAATATTTGAATTGTTGTTGTTTGGATTTTTTTAAATATTATTATTCTTTCAATAACGGCATAATTACGCTTAAGATTTGCTTTAGTTTGACTTACCTGACACTTTAAGTCGAATACTTTGCGGTGGTGTTACGTGTGATGAAAATAAAATGCAATTTATAAAGAATATTCAAACTAGGAAACAGCGAAATAAAACAAAATAAAAGTTCTCGGGTAAAACATTGTTCTTGAAGGCGCATTCTCACGAATAAAGTTTAATTGACCGGTTATAGTTGATCAATAAAAGTTGAATACGACTTGAATCAGTTTTTGTTCACACATTTAAATAGAAATTGATCAAGACTCATTTTTAAAATGGCGTTGAAATCAGCTGTGCGTGAAGTTGTACAGATAGTAAGTTTTGTTAAAAGATAACTAAATACAAGTTTATTTAACACGAGAAGAAATCGTTAAAAACGTCTCTCGTTTTAGCAAGTTTAGCTCTAGAAAATTTAACTTTAACAAGTATATCAGATCCGCGAATCAACTCCGTATTGTTCTCTGTTGCATGATTCATTGGAAACTAAAGACGACCATTGAGTTGTATAATGAGAAGGTGAAAAAGCAGGTGATGTTTAAGAGTTCCAAATAGCTTTTGTCTTATTACAGTTTAAATTTGTTCCTGGTAGATGATTGCATTGTAAAGAGGCATCTGTTTTAGCAGGACAGCGATAGATTTAGCAAATCTGTCGAATTCATAATCAGTCAAATTTTTATTACTTCGCACTACTTTATCAAGTTTATCAATTGCAACTCTTGCAGTTTTTTTTTTCATCTAAACGGTGGTTATGGATACGGTTCTAAAAATATTAGCTTACATACACTTTTAGACCATCTTGAGGCCCATTTTTTAAACTCTTGTTTCTAAAAACAAAACACAGACACGCGTGGCAGCTGAAAGCGAACTTGACAGTCAACTGAAGTTCACACGTTTCGAGACAACTTTCATAGTTTAAAGCAGATGATGGATGACTCATCACTAGAACAATAAAGTTTGAATGGGACAAACTTTTCTTGATCCACTAAAAAGTTGATCTACTCTATTGAAACAAAGGTCCTCACTATAGTTTCCATTTAACTTAGGTTTATCAACTATAATCGGTCAATAAAACTTGATTCGTGGAAACGCGCCTCAAGATATTAATTCGTGATTCCTTTTATCTCTTGATGTCGCACAGTTGCCACAATTTACATCTAAAAGTGCACATAACTTAGAAATGCAAAATTAATTCAGTATCTGGTAATTTTTAATTAACGTCGTACTGGTGCAACACGACGGGCTAATGACGACAGTCCGGGATCAATCCCCCAAGGGAAGGATCCGAGCACGTCATAATTTTTAACCATGGTCAGATGACGAGGCAACACGTAAGCTGCCACCCCACTCTCCAAACTTTCACATTAACCCAACGCGAAGACTTTCGGCCACGACAGATTTAAGGTGCACCAGCCGCCTCTACACCATACGTTTACAAACATCCATGCCCTGATCCGGATTCGAACCAATAACCTTCCGATCTAGAAGCTAACACCTTGACTACCAGACCGGTTAATCGGCGAAATTAATTCAGAACGAAAGAAACAGAAAATACCACTGCACGCGATCAATCAACACGAATTTCCGTTTCTAACTGTTCGTTGAAAAATATCGTCTGTCCCAAATATTCTGAAATCGTTTATATTGAGCAAAGAACAAAAATAAGACTCGAAATAACTGAAGTATCAAAGCTAATATTCCATTTTTAAAAAAATAATAATTTTGCTAAGAATTATTGCTTTTTTAGCAATACTGGTTAAGCAATCAAAGTAATCGTTATTCTCTATATGCATACCAATTTTTCCAAAGCTACCAAATTATTGTTGATTTAAGAACACTTACTCAGGTTTTTTTTTTTTTAGCTTGAAACTTGTCTAAATATAACAATAAAGAAATGTTTAATATTGCATTCTCTAAACTAATAGATAATGTATAAAATAACACACATTGCAATCACATGTCTGGAATAAAATTCATGTGTGATACCTGCATAAACATACAAACACAAAATCGAACATAGTACAACAGAAAGACGGACAGACAGACTTTCGTAACCAATTTCACTCACTAAATGAAGATAAGTACTCACTTCATACAAATTTCCATGAAAATATATTAAACCGCGTGGAGGTGTATAGTACACATACAATACATACATACAGACAGACACCAAACGCGCAAGAGGCGGATTTGGCATCAGAAGAGTCCAAAATGGAGAAAAAACTTGATATGCTACTTGCGTCGAACTGAGCGGTGGACGTACTTGGCGCACTCGTATCAGGCAGATTTGTTCACCTTGAAAGTGCAAAGCCTATACTTTCAAGAACTGCCTCCGAGCCCGTTGACACTCAGGATTGGATGTTCGGTCTTCTTGGATTCTCTTTCACACTGTTGACGTTGACAATAATTCATCTGGTGTTTATTATGCATATACAGGAAGCGGCAGAAAGAATGTTCTGATTGCTCGATCGCGAAGGTCATAAGGGAAAAAATATAAAAATTACAGTTTAAAAATTATTTATTTAAAGGAAATCATATTTTTAGGTATCAATCTAATGTGAAATTTTCCTCAGCTTTTACATCCGTTGATATGTTTACTCTGTCTTTAACGATCTAGGAGAACGTGCTTTCTGCCGCTCCCTGTATTTGGACCTTTTCAAATTTTTGGGATTTTCTGAAGTTTGATATCTAAACAAGTATTAAATATTTATGTTTAATTAGTACCATTATTTATAAAATGTAAATAGACTAAGCAGATGAGATCTCAAACGTCATACTCGCACAATGGAAATCGGAGCAAGACTAAATTGTGCGAGCGGCAAGACGCCTCAACTTTGGGGCGCCTCGCCGAGCCCGTTGACATTCAGCATCGGATATCCAGATCTTCTTGAATTTATCATCTCTCGATCTTTCTTCCTGTTAACGTTCCTATACGTTTTGTGTTTATTATGCATATAATTGAACATTTTAAATTTTTGCGAAATTTCCACAATATCTAAACAAGTATTAAGTTTTATTTGTATTATCTCTACTATTATAAAAGGAAGTGTTTGTTTGTCTGTTTGTCTGTTTCGCGGCCACAAAATCCTGACGATCTATGGCACTTACAGCAATGAGATTTGGTACACAGACAGTCCGAAAATTTTTTTTAATTTATGGGTCGCGGCGAAATTTTAAAATTCAATCTAGAAGATTTTTAAATGAATTTAAATTTTTATTGTCTACGTGGTTCTTTGTCCGGAGGAAAGAAGAATAGCCCCAATCTTGTCTTTTCTCCTCGCGTGACCATGGAACCATGCCAATTCTTTTCATGCTTCGGAGAAGCTCAGAAAATTATTTTTTTCGCTTCCGCTTTTATTTTGCACGTGTAGAAAATTATTTGTTTCGTTTCCACTTTAATTTTGCCCGGAAAAATGTTTATCCAGCCAGATGATAAATCTTTTAACTATAGTCACACTTCTTTTTTCTATCTCCTAGACCGTTAAATATAGAGTAAAAATTTTAACGGATTTGAAATCTGCGGAAAATTTCAGTTTAGATTGATACCTAAAAATATGATTTTCTTTAAATAAATAATTTTTAAATTGAATATATTTTCAACGGATTTGAAATCTGCGGAAAATTTTACACCAGATTAATTCCTTACATCACGGGCACGGGCAACGCCAGGCTAGCCAAGCAGTGGCTAGTTATTTATAAGGCTCAAAGAGATGAAACAGAGGACACCTAAACGTCGGGCTCGCACAAAGGAAGCCGGAGACTTCGTCACTCAGACATTTTCGTGACTCAACTTTGCGTTGCGATTGCATCAGCCGATGACGTCAGCGCAAGATCAATGAGCATTTATAACATTCTTTGTTTAATGCTCTTTTTTAAAGCGATATCGTTTGTATCATTTTTATTTCTCAAGTAATTAAATTTTTCGCACTGACGCTTTTATGAGACACTTAAAACTTAAGCGTGGCACCCCGGTTTCGAAAGGTAAGACGTATTCTACATCAAAAGGTGTTAAATATTGTTCTCGTAAGACAAAAGGGATTTTATATTCTGATACTTTCTTCAATCTACAGTCAACTAATTCAAACCGAGCAGAATCGGGTAATTTTGCTTGTAAGTAAAAAAATATCAAGAGAAACAAAAAAAAGTTAATTTTCGCAAAACAACTCATTGATATTAGTTTACCGGATGTACACGCGCTTTCTTTGCATCTCTTTTGAAAAATGTTTTTTAATAGCTAAAAAGGTATAGCAACGAAATTTTAAGAAAATATTCATATTTGCGGAATTTAAAAACCTCGGAAACATAAAACAAATTTTCACTTAGGAATGTTTACTATGTCGTTTCCTTTACATTTACATAAAAAAAATGAAAATGAAGTTGCATGGACTCAATATTTTTCATCTCATACAAAAACCGCAGTTTTTATTGCTTTCTTTGTTCCATTTTCAATGCCACTCAGCATTGAAAATATGATTGTGAAAAGCTAGAAAAACAATTTAAAAGGTAATGGACAGCCTCTTAAATATTCAGAAATCATTTCCTTTTCATACAATAAAAGGCAAGAGCATTTTTAGCATTCAAATTTAGTTTTGATTGTCCTCACATTGTTGAAAATCTGCCGAATGGACTAGAATTATAACTTCTTTTAATCTGATAATAATATTCTATTCATATTTAGAAAACCGGGAAAAAATATATATAAATGAGTTAATGCTCACAATTCCTAATTAAAGGGAACAAATGGCATTTGGAAATAAAAGTGCACAGTAAAATAAAAATATATCATGAAACAAATATTATTTATATACATCATTGAAATAAATTTCTTAATACAATAAGTAGAATTGATATCAAATAGACAACTAAAAATAAAGATTTAATGAGAAATTTATTGGATTCGGTAGGTCATAACTCCTTAAACATTTTTTGCTTCCTGAATACGTCCTATTCGTTTCTACATTTTTGGATATACAGTTTTTAATACTTATCTAGAATTAAACACATTTAAATTAATACTAACCAAAATTAATTGCATTTAAATATCAGCCTCATAAATTGCATACGGGAGTCATGAATTAATTTCACAAAACCTATTAAATATGCATTAATTTTGTAATTTTTTAATTTTTTTTATTAAGTATATTTTATCAAATACTAAATGTCTTATTATTGTGTTTAAAATCTAAATAAATGTTAGATTTTGCATGCGGTTTTTTTTTTTTTTTTTTTTTTTTTGTGGTAGTCGACTTCTATGTAACTACCTTTATACAGAGTGTCCTAAAAGTTCGCGTACTCCAACTTTAAAAAATTATTGCCCGTGGTTTTTTTAATTATTGAATTTTATCGTCTGCTTATAGTTTTATCGAGTCTTTAATATTTATCGTTTGGTTTTCTTCGCGCTCAAGTTGTGCGATAATAATGTTCTACGTAGTGATGGGCAGAATCGAGTACTTTTGAGTATCGAGTACTAAGTATTCGAGTACTTTCAAGTATCGAGTACTATTCGAATACACGAAAAAAACGATTAATCGATATAAGAATCTGAGAATTACGATACATGGCTTTTATTTGTAGAAAAATTTGATATGTCACGTGCTACTTGGTATAGTGGTTAGAAGCACGGATTTGGAGTAATATGGAACCTGGTTCGAATCCGGATCGAGGATTGTGCTTCCTTAAGCAAAAATTTATGAAAATCAAATTAGTTTGATTTTTTTTTTGCTTAATAAAAGGATTGGGTTTTTTTTCTCTCACAAAACTCTGAATGTTTTCTAAATTATATGTTTAAACATTTTTTTTCTTCCGAATTATTAATAAAAATTTTTAAAAAGTTTGTAAAAATGAAAATTACTATTAGTTCTCTTTTTGAACTTGTTAAAAAACAACTGTATTTTAAAAAACAAAAATACAATTTACAAATTGCCGAATTTTTTAATTTTTATCTCGATTTTACAAATTATTTTTTAATTTAAGTTTTTGCATTTTATGGATTTGGTTTTCTACCATAATTTGAGGAAATAATCACTCAACAGGAAACAAGACAAAATTTTATTTTGAAGGGAGCCCCAAACATACGAACAAAAATTCTTTAAAATATGTAAGAGTGTTATTTTTAATACCAGGATCTGAAACTTTTAAAATATTTCTGTAAACTTATCCCTTATTCCAGTTCTTCATTTTTTTAATATGGTATATTCACATTTAATAAGATTAAAATCTTCTTGTTGAAGTTCAGATAATTAAATTAATACATATTACACTTGCAGTGAACTAGTATAAATTTGTAATTCCAATATTTAGGTAGTAATATTAATAACGATATACATATTAAATTTTTAACATGTCAGGATTTTTGCTTCACATACTGAGCAATATAGGGCTCTTACAATGGCAAAATAGGAGGGCATTTATCATCGTTTCATAAACTTATTTCATAGTTCAGAAACCTGTTCGGTGAGACGTTGAAAATTCAACTAAAATAGGACTTTATTTCTAGTCCTCTTGTACAAGTTCTCATAATGGCTTTATTTTCCTTCCGTGCTTTCTTTGAATATTATTTCAAATCAGTCACAGTAATACTCCCAAGTGCTGCATTCGCATTAAACGTCAGGGTGGTCATGTTCGATGAGATTTTTTTCATTAGCAAAATTGACCGTATCTTGATGTACGATATATCTCATAACTAGAGGCAAACTGACCCAATCTTCATCTTGTAATCAGAAAATGGACTATACCTTGATATTTTTCGTTGCAACCACTAGGGTGCTTAAACTGAATTCTTATTAAATTTGAAATTTTTAGAAACTTTAAAGCCTATTATTGTGAATTTAACGTTTCTTAACTAAATTAATTTCAAATTTTTAAAATACCATTTGGTGTTAAATTTTGAATAAATATTTTTATTCCAATCAATTGAATAAAAACACCCAAGCTTGTAAAATTTATATATTTTAATTGGATTTGCTTAAGGGGACCGGGAAGACTCTATCTCCTCCATGTTAAATTCACGAAATTCAAGACCCTTTTTCTCAATAACTATAATAGTAATCAACACAAAATTTTTATGGTGGTTAGACTGATATGTTATACAAACTTTAACAGCTCACTTTTTTTTTATTTAAAATTTTTAATTTTATAGAAATTTTTAACTGAATATCACTTTTTAGATAGCATTTTTCAACACATTTAAATTTATAAAAAATTAAATTTTCAAAAAATCAAAAAATGCCCGTGTTAAAATCTTTAGAGATATAACACAAATATGTCATAAAAATATTAAGTCATTATGTTCAGTAGACTCTGAGAAAATGGGGCATGAAACTTAAAAATCTAAGTTTTGAGAAAAATGGATTTAAACATTTCAAATGAATTTTTATAAATAATTTTACGTCTAACCTTAATGAAATCCTGATTTATATAAAGGGTGATCTCTTTCATTTTTAATACATGTATCTTCAATTTTTTTTTATGCTTTTCTTTCTATGGCGGGCCTTTTTACTGTATTCGGAGAGTTTTCGCTCTCCATCGATAACACGGTCTTAGTCCAGTTTTCTCAAAAATTTGTATAAAATGGCAGCCTGGATTGATTTTAACTCTAGATAATGTATAGCACTTTATAATATTTCCACTGTTGCAGCAGGAAACAGCATCAAACACTCCCAGTTTTAAAGTTTGGATGGTTACAAACACATTTTTTGGAACGCGAGTCCAAATCACATTGTTCACCGATTCATTTGGGTTTTGAGTCTTTCCGTGAACACATTTTTTCAACAATTCTGGATTCGCCAAGTCTCTGAAATTTGATTTAACTGGCTTCAAAATGTAGGCAGTATAAGGCAAGGCAATATGTGTGTGTTTATCATGGTAATATACATCACTTTTAGCTACAGCACGTTGAAATTTGCACCAGCTTTCATTCCCAACTGGACAAAGACCGTGATTTGGATTTAAGTTACTTGACAGTAAATAAAAATATTCTGCCCAGACAGATTGTTGCATATTGTGCAGAAAACCAACATTTATCCTTATTGCTAGTCCATAATAGATCAAATGTCATGTCTCAGAAAGTGCTAACTTATATCGCATGGTAAAATTAATAAAAATAGTTAGAAAAAAACTAAATGATTACAGTTAACTCTACTGTTACCAGATTATCGAAAATAATTTGAGTAAAGTAAAGTAAAAAATATAATATACATTGTTGAGCAACAAAGATTAGAAATGTCCACAAACGGTTTGTTTACATTTGAAAGGCCGTGTCAGATGTGAAGTGCTTGTTGAAAACGTGCATAATTTTCAAACTTCCTCTTATTCTATTACCTAGTGTGATATATCATTGGAAAGAGGAGATTTTGAACTATATAAAGGAGCAATAAAATAGAAATTGATTTTTTAGTCGAATTTTGCTTTCCCGGTCCCCTTAAGTGTAAAGAACCATAAATTAGTAATTTTTTGTTAAACCCACTGATCTTAAGAACATGTCATCAACGACCCAACACGACTGAGTATCAGTACAATAACCAACAAATTAATTTAAATGCCGAGAATGGAACAAGTATTGTTCAGTGGCTGTTTCTTCTGGTGTCTAATTTCTCTCTCTTCCAAGGAAGGCACTTTGGACACAATCGTCTTGTTCGAGAATTTTTCTGCTATTAACGATACGCACTAATATTACATAACAGCGCACCATTTATAGGCAACGCCATCTACATTTATAATAAGTATATTTCATACTGAATACACCAATTTGATGTTTTGAAAGCTGTTACAATTATATTCTGTAGCTTAAAACATGTCCTAAAATGAACGACTCCATTTCCACATCACCCATGGGGTAGGAATCATGATGTACTTTTTTATAGAGGTATCGCCAAGAGCTCTAATCCTCTTTAGCAGAGGTTCTCACCTCTAAATTTAATAACCAGTGTAACAATGGTTACAATGGAGATTTTCAGATTAAGGATCGTATAGTGGGAGTTTAAAAATATTCACTAAGGAAGAATGATTAGAGCTTATTGTGCGTTGGTTTTCCGTGATTGTAGGAAAAGACAGAGTTCTGGTGACCAATGAATCCCTGTTTATTCACTCGAGAGTAAATACATATACATGTTATACTGGTAGTAATGATAATTGTCAGTACAACGTTATTCAAGGGCTGGTGGTGTTCCAGCGGGAATTGGAATGTATACTTATAATGCTCTAGTCTTTTTAACAAGCCACAGAAAATCTAAAAGTAGAATCGTTACTTCCGTGGGAGGTGACAAGTCTCACTAGAGATATGAAATTGTCAAAAATTTGAGGAGGGAGGGTGTAATTCAAAGCATTTAAATACCTGAGTTGTTGTGCCACTCCAGTCCAGACGGGGCGAAGGGAAGACTGGTGAATCGAAAACTCTCGTTTTCGCGCTTGAGCATTTCTCTCGCCAAGCAGTGCTTGGAGCGAAAGATTGGCGACAGCGCTCGTGCTATGGTTGGGTGGAATATCGTTATACGCCAAGCACTGTGCGATTCCACTCCAATTCTGTCGGCCCCAACGGACATGGTAACTTCACACATCTGGTTTTATCATTAGGGGAAAGTTTCGTTAAGCGATTTTGCAGATGTGAGAACGGAAGCGTCTTTCAAAAGGCCAAATCGTTTCTCTCGTATGGTGTTAAACTGGGAAATTGGGTTCTGTTCTTCGGGATTGGTACTGAATTTTGGAAAGGACGGATGTCGTATGACATCTTCTTCCCTCCTCTTAACTTTTGAGGAGTTTCACTACCTTGCTGGGAACTGAGCACTTCCGCCTGGAACACCACCCATGTCAGAGGATAATTGACATCACTAAAATCAACATAATTGTTAGATAAAAGTACAACAAATTTATACACATTGTAGTCACGTGATTTGAATAATAGCAAGAATTTCACAGTACATAACAACTAAATTGCAATAAACCATACAGACAAAATATACATAAACAATATAAAATTAAAGAGTCATATAGGATGACTTTTTGTGCCTGTTATTTTATTGCACTTATGCCGAAAGGAATCCCAATTGAAGCATATTGCACTATGTGAGAGAATATGTCAGAGGGGTTGACCTTAATTTACATTACACTTACCATGGAGCATCCCTACAGTGGCCAGCCACAGAAATGCCTCATGGTTTAGTGTATGGGATGAATGAAGCTGAGGAGGACCTTGAGGTATGTTGGCCAAACATCCCCAAGGACCCTAACTCCATTGTGTATAGGAGGCGAAATCGGTAGGCTGACCTACTTGTGGTCTAACCCTATTGTTGAGTTGGTCTTCCTTCTGAAAGATATACAAGATAGTTATTGATTGTTATCATGAATAATTTTCCCTGTTGCGTAACGACATACTCACCACTGGATCGCTGGAGTGGCCCATTGTGGTCAGATTAATACACTCATAATATTGACACAGGGAGGGAGGGGAGGGGGGCTTATACACAAACAGGTCTAAATACTCTACGTTTGACAAGATACAATGATTTGAACGATATGTTAATTGATACAGGCAATACAGAAATAAAATGGATAAAATAATAAATATATGATACTGTGTTTTATAAAAGAGTCCCATCTTGACGTTGCTGGATACTCAATGTTTGGTTTCGTCTTGGGCGGAGTCTAGGGCCAGAGTTCTCATTTGAATAAAGTGCACTAGTTCCATTCGAAGTTGTGGCATCTGACAGGTGCGGAAGACGACGAGTAGAGATTTTTAATCGGTGTGTGTTGATCGTAAGCTCTGGAGCCTTTGTATTGTCCAGTTCTTGAATAATGGCTGTGTGAGCATTTGGCTTCCTTAGGACTTCATAGGGTCCAGCAAACTTGACTTTAAACTGATCTCTATTGCGAACATACACAATATCCTTTTCCCTCACTGTACGCTGAGCACTGTTTGTGTTGAGTCTCTGTTGTTGTTTGTCTTGATGACACTTCAGATTCTCTTCAGTTGTTTTCCGAAGGACTTGCAATGAGTGTAGCAGGTCGTTAGAATGTCCAGTGGTTGTGATGAGTGGGGTGTCATCTGTTTCCTCGATTATGTCGAAGATGAGGCTCAGGTTTCTTCCAAAATGGAGAAGGTCAGGGGTGAATCCATGGCTGCTATGCTTTGTAGCATTGTACATTTGTTTATGTACTGCTACTGCAGTTGCAAAATCCACTTTTTTGTCAGTTAGAGCAAGGATTGTGTTTTTCAATGATGAGTTGATCCTTTCTGACTGTCCATTTGCCTTTGGGTTCATACTTGTTGTATGATGAAGAGAAATTCCCAAAGTCTTTGTCATTTGTTGAAAAATGTCCGAAGTAAATTGTGTTCCTAAGTCAGTGAGGATCATTGTTGGTCGACCAAATGTGGTGATGTATTGTACAAGGCACTTTGCAACAGTTGGGGCTTGTATATTACTCATGGGGTATAGTTCAACGTGCTTGCTGAAGTGGTCGATTACTGTTAACACGTACTGATTTAGGCGAATGGGTCCAAGAATGTCCATGGATACAAATTCATTTTGTCTACGAGGAATAGGAGTAACTCCAAATGGTGGTTTCTTGCTGTAAAGTCTTTTGTTCTGACAGCACGATGTGCATGATGAGACATAGTTGGCTGTGTCAGCATACATCCCATTCCAGAAGTACCTTTGTTTGAGTAGCAAATATGTTTTGTCAGTCCCGAAGTGGGAAAGGTGGGCTTGTTGCAAAGCATATTTCTTGAGGCTGTGTGGCATTACTATTGTTTTGTTACATTCTTTCTGTTTCAAGTGGTTTTGTCTTATTGTGATATGCATGAGTAGGTTACTATTTGGATTAATGAAGAAGTTGTTTTTATCTCTGTGTGATGTTTTGGCAAGGTTGTCCTTGATTTCGATAAGTTCATTGTCTGCCGCTTGTTCTCTTAGGATGTTGGACGTGTTTAATTCATCTGTTATTAGAGTAGCAATTATGTTAAGTTCTTGTGCTGGAAGAATTGTATCAAACTCTGGCTCTGGTTGGCCATCTGGTTCTCTCGAGACATAATCAGCAAGGTGGTTTGTTTCTCCTTTAATGTGTTGGAAAGTAAAGGAATATTCAGCAAGCTCCATTAGCCATCGTGCGACGATGTTGGCTGGATTCTCTAGTTGGGAATGGTATTTAAAGTTCATGTGGTCTGATAGGATGGTGAAGTGTCTTCCATATAGGAATTCCCTGAAGTGTTTCACTGAGTTGTGGATGGCCATCAACTCTATCTTGCCGGCAGGGTATCTTGCTTCTGTTGATGTAAGGGTTCTGGAATAATATGCAACTGGTTGGAGATGTTTTTCACCCATTTGCATAAGAATTCCAGAAATGGCAATATGTGATCCATCCGTATTCAGAAAGAACTCCTTCTGCCAGTCTGGTTGAAGGATGAATGGTTGCTTGAAGAATGTCTTTTGTAGAGATTCAAATGAGTCTTGATGTTCTTGTGTCCATAGGAATGTTTTGGTGTTTGCTAGGTCATTGAGAAGTTTGATCCTTTCAGCGTATTGTGGTACTATGTGTCTGTAGTATCCACACAGTCCGATGAATCTTTTTAGATGCCTTTGGTTCTTTGGTATGGAGAATTTAGTGATTTTTTCTGTGTTTGCGTTGCCAGGAGTAAGTCCTTGAGCTGATATTGTGAATCCAAGGTATTGGATTGATGGAGTGGCAAACTTGCATTTTTCAGGGGCTAATGTGAGGTTTTCTGCTTGGAGTACCATGAGAACATCTCTTAGTTTGGTGTTGAGTTCGTTAACTGAGTTGGCAGCAATGATGATGTCATCTTGGTAGCAGTGAATGCCATGATGGTTGATTGAGGACAGAACTTTGTCCATCAATCTCTGGAAGTGTGCTGCTGCGTGTTTAATTCCAAATGGAAGGCGTTTAAATTGGTAGGTTTTCCATGGTGTTGTGAATGTCAAGAACTTTCTGTACTCTTCTGGTAGATGGATCTGCCAGTATGCTGAGTTGAGGTCAAGGACAGAGAATAGTTGGTACCCTGCCAAGCTCCTAGTGATATCGGAAATCTTGGGCAATGGATAAGAACAACCATCAATGACCTTGTTCAGTAAGCGTAGGTCAAGAGCAAGTCTGAGAGATGGATTTTCAGGTGAGTGTCCTTTCTTTTTCACCAGCACCATAGGTGATGCCCATTCTGCGGAATGTTCTTCTATGATGTCTGCTTCCTCCAATTCTTCAAGATATTCTCTTGCGTGATTTTGAAGTGACTGTGGGATGGGGTAGGGCGTGGAAGAGATAGGATGAGGGTGTATTGTGTTGACTCTAGGTTGAACTAAGTCAGAGTGCCCAAGGGTATGGATATTTTTGGAGAAGGCTGGAGCAAACTCCATCAACGTTTGAAGGAGGGTTGATTTGTCTTTTGCATTAAGGTGGTCTAATGCAAAGTCTGTCTGTTTGAGCTCATGGCAGCGTCGCTGGATGATGGCATCTGTTGCTTGGATCGAATTGACAGGAAATTCTTGGGTTTCCTCCTCTTGAACTGTGATGTTGATAGACGCTATGCCAAGTCTGCTGCCTTTATTTAGGTGAATCTTCTTGCATCCAATGTTTCTGATGAGGGTTGTGAAGGTGTTATTGGCTCTTAACTCGTTAATACTGTCATGGAGTTCTACTGTGTGGTCAGTCAGAGTTGATTGGAAGAGGATGATGTTGTGTTTAGATTTGTTGTCGTTAACTTTGAGGGTGATGTATGTTGTTTCTTGTGGTTGTAAGATGACTTTGGCTGTTGTAGTTACTGTTGCTGTCGTCAATGTGTTATCCTTTTCGTCAGTTTTAGTGTGTTCTGCTATGGCTTGGTGTTCAGTTGTGATTGTACAGCTTGTTGGAGGTGTATTCTCCTCACTGGAACATGCTGTTGGCATTTTGTATCCTCTGTTGATGATTGGTACAGTTATATCAAGGAATTGGAGCGTATTTTGTTGGAAGTTTAGGGTGACTCTGTTTTGAAGTAGGAAGTCATACCCTAGGAGGCCCTGGAAGGTGTTGGACTTGACGTCTCTTGTGACAAAGAAGGTGTGTCGAATTCTTTTGTTGTTTATGTGGATGGGTATGTCGACACAGTATAGGAATTTGACTTCTGTGTCGTTGACACTTTTGATAGTGCACTGTCTGGATAGGAACTTGTGATTGATTTTGTCTTTTATTTCATGGAAGATGTGAGCTGGTAGTAGGGAGATGCTGCTTCCACTGTCGACAAGGAACGTGAGCTTTTCTTCAGCAACACTAACATGGATCATGGGGAGTGATGCATGGTGGTTAACATTCATTATAAGTTGATATGGTAACTCCACTGTTTGGGTAGTTGAGTGACGGCAAGGGGAGTTGTTCTGGTCGTCAGCTTCTAGTTTAAATGTGCAATTGTGGTTGGATTGATTTCTTTGGGTACTGTATGGTCATTCAGTGCAGCTGTTGCCACATGGTGAGAACTTGGCTGCATTGGCTGATAACTTTGTGTGTTGGGGTACCCATGTTGTTGTGGTGGGAACATCTGTTGGGTCTGGAATGCCTGGTATGGTTGCCTCACTGGTACTTGGGGTACTTCGAAGTGAGCATAGTGTTGGCCAGGTTGTTGTCGTTCAGGTGGCTGGTATCGCTGAGCTCTGTTGTTGAATTGCTGACGTTGTTGTCGCTGTGGCCTGAAGGTGTCTTGTTGTTGATCATTACGGTTCATCACACGCTGGAATTGACGGCAGTCTTGCATGATGTGGCCATTTCGTCCACAGAATACACAGGAGATTGTTGACCTAGTGGGTTCTGTTGGCATCCTTGCCGGTCGTTGTTGTGGCATTTCATTGGCTTTAGTGATCTGTAGAGTGGCAATTTGGTGTGAGATTGCATCGAGTCTCCCATTGATTCTGTTGTCCTCGTGATCGCTGGTGTGTACTGGTGGTAACAGTGTAGTGGAACACACATGGTGTTGTTGTTGCTGCGTTTGAATCTTTTCAGCTATGTTGATGGCTTCGTTAAGTGTGGTAGGGTTTTTGCTGATCAATTTATTTCTGAAGACATCAGGGAGTGATGCAATGAATTTCGTGAGTATTAGATTGTCAGCTATGGCTTTGGCTTCTGGTGTGGTTGTTTTATTGTAGATGGTTTCTGCAGATATCTGCAGGCGATGTGCAAAATTTTTAATATTTTCTCCGGTGGAGTACTTGATAAAGTGGATCTCTTGTTGTTTCTCAGCATCAGATTTTTTATTTTTGAAGAAACTCGATATTATATTTTCAACTTCTTCAATATTGGTTGCCATCTTGCACTGGGGGTTTGTTGAGAAATACTCTAGAGCTGGACCCGTAAGTCGAGCTCCAAGTATGGCTTGCACGGTGGGAAAATCCCATTTGTTGATATTGATGACTCGTTTTAACTGTAGGAAGAAGTTGTCTGTGTTTTCTGGTGACCCATTGTAGTATGGAATCAATTCCAATGTGAGGCTGGGGTTGGCCATTATGGTTATCTCTTGTTTTGAAGTTTGCTTTTTTGTTTTAACACGTTTTGATGATCTTTGGGGCATATGTTAAGGTGTGCCCCGTTGGTTGTTATTTCACACAGTAAGAAGTACAAATTAAAATATGGAATGCAAGGTAAAATATGAAAGGTGTGGATTAAAAGTAAGGATAAATTATGAAATGCACAGATAAAATATGTGATTTGGTTTGTGTGGTGTTTCAGAACTACAATGTCTGAGTTATTGTGTGTAACACTTTGTAAACAACAGTAAAGATGAATAAATATCAGGAGGATTGGCGTAATAAACTTAAGTAAGAATATGTAAATAGAACAAAATATTTTATGCAAAATATCAGAAATGAAGGCACAAGTAAATAAATATAGCACTATTATATAGTTGAGACAGGTTGAAATTAAAATTGGAAATATGACATGATATAATAACAAGTGTAAATCAATAATGAATAGTCAATTTCCAATTATTAAATTTAAATAAAAAATCAAATTGCTTTGTTCCCAATAAATTGTCTAAGTATTGAATTGTATATTACAGTATGAACAACCAGATAAAGTTCCGATGTAAATAAACAAGAATTCAAATCACGCGGGCTCTATCTTTACGTTCATTCGTTGAGGGGGGGGGCAGTTAGTGTGTGACGTCACGAAAACGGTCGGTTTTGCCGTATACTATTGAGCGTCACACCCTAAAGTTGAAGAAAAAAGAATGACTGAAGTTCGTTATTTTCACGAAAATAACTATCAGATTTTTATACTGACTGGTCGTATGGCACCACTTATTGTAACAATGGTTACAATGGAGATTTTCAGATTAAGGATCGTATAGTGGGAGTTTAAAAATATTCACTAAGGAAGAATGATTAGAGCTTATTGTGCGTTGGTTTTCCGTGATTGTAGGAAAAGACAGAGTTCTGGTGACCAATGAATCCCTGTTTATTCACTCGAGAGTAAATACATATACATGTTATACTGGTAGTAATGATAATTGTCAGTACAACGTTATTCAAGGGCTGGTGGTGTTCCAGCGGGAATTGGAATGTATACTTATAATGCTCTAGTCTTTTTAACAAGCCACAGAAAATCTAAAAGTAGAATCGTTACTTCCGTGGGAGGTGACAAGTCTCACTAGAGATATGAAATTGTCAAAAATTTGAGGAGGGAGGGTGTAATTCAAAGCATTTAAATACCTGAGTTGTTGTGCCACTCCAGTCCAGACGGGGCGAAGGGAAGACTGGTGAATCGAAAACTCTCGTTTTCGCGCTTGAGCATTTCTCTCGCCAAGCAGTGCTTGGAGCGAAAGATTGGCGACAGCGCTCGTGCTATGGTTGGGTGGAATATCGTTATACGCCAAGCACTGTGCGATTCCACTCCAATTCTGTCGGCCCCAACGGACATGGTAACTTCACACATCTGGTTTTATCATTAGGGGAAAGTTTCGTTAAGCGATTTTGCAGATGTGAGAACGGAAGCGTCTTTCAAAAGGCCAAATCGTTTCTCTCGTATGGTGTTAAACTGGGAAATTGGGTTCTGTTCTTCGGGATTGGTACTGAATTTTGGAAAGGACGGATGTCGTATGACATCTTCTTCCCTCCTCTTAACTTTTGAGGAGTTTCACTACCTTGCTGGGAACTGAGCACTTCCGCCTGGAACACCACCCATGTCAGAGGATAATTGACATCACTAAAATCAACATAATTGTTAGATAAAAGTACAACAAATTTATACACATTGTAGTCACGTGATTTGAATAATAGCAAGAATTTCACAGTACATAACAACTAAATTGCAATAAACCATACAGACAAAATATACATAAACAATATAAAATTAAAGAGTCATATAGGATGACTTTTTGTGCCTGTTATTTTATTGCACTTATGCCGAAAGGAATCCCAATTGAAGCATATTGCACTATGTGAGAGAATATGTCAGAGGGGTTGACCTTAATTTACATTACACTTACCATGGAGCATCCCTACAGTGGCCAGCCACAGAAATGCCTCATGGTTTAGTGTATGGGATGAATGAAGCTGAGGAGGACCTTGAGGTATGTTGGCCAAACATCCCCAAGGACCCTAACTCCATTGTGTATAGGAGGCGAAATCGGTAGGCTGACCTACTTGTGGTCTAACCCTATTGTTGAGTTGGTCTTCCTTCTGAAAGATATACAAGATAGTTATTGATTGTTATCATGAATAATTTTCCCTGTTGCGTAACGACATACTCACCACTGGATCGCTGGAGTGGCCCATTGTGGTCAGATTAATACACTCATAATATTGACACAGGGAGGGAGGGGAGGGGGGCTTATACACAAACAGGTCTAAATACTCTACGTTTGACAAGATACAATGATTTGAACGATATGTTAATTGATACAGGCAATACAGAAATAAAATGGATAAAATAATAAATATATGATACTGTGTTTTATAAAAGAGTCCCATCTTGACGTTGCTGGATACTCAATGTTTGGTTTCGTCTTGGGCGGAGTCTAGGGCCAGAGTTCTCATTTGAATAAAGTGCACTAGTTCCATTCGAAGTTGTGGCATCTGACAGGTGCGGAAGACGACGAGTAGAGATTTTTAATCGGTGTGTGTTGATCGTAAGCTCTGGAGCCTTTGTATTGTCCAGTTCTTGAATAATGGCTGTGTGAGCATTTGGCTTCCTTAGGACTTCATAGGGTCCAGCAAACTTGACTTTAAACTGATCTCTATTGCGAACATACACAATATCCTTTTCCCTCACTGTACGCTGAGCACTGTTTGTGTTGAGTCTCTGTTGTTGTTTGTCTTGATGACACTTCAGATTCTCTTCAGTTGTTTTCCGAAGGACTTGCAATGAGTGTAGCAGGTCGTTAGAATGTCCAGTGGTTGTGATGAGTGGGGTGTCATCTGTTTCCTCGATTATGTCGAAGATGAGGCTCAGGTTTCTTCCAAAATGGAGAAGGTCAGGGGTGAATCCATGGCTGCTATGCTTTGTAGCATTGTACATTTGTTTATGTACTGCTACTGCAGTTGCAAAATCCACTTTTTTGTCAGTTAGAGCAAGGATTGTGTTTTTCAATGATGAGTTGATCCTTTCTGACTGTCCATTTGCCTTTGGGTTCATACTTGTTGTATGATGAAGAGAAATTCCCAAAGTCTTTGTCATTTGTTGAAAAATGTCCGAAGTAAATTGTGTTCCTAAGTCAGTGAGGATCATTGTTGGTCGACCAAATGTGGTGATGTATTGTACAAGGCACTTTGCAACAGTTGGGGCTTGTATATTACTCATGGGGTATAGTTCAACGTGCTTGCTGAAGTGGTCGATTACTGTTAACACGTACTGATTTAGGCGAATGGGTCCAAGAATGTCCATGGATACAAATTCATTTTGTCTACGAGGAATAGGAGTAACTCCAAATGGTGGTTTCTTGCTGTAAAGTCTTTTGTTCTGACAGCACGATGTGCATGATGAGACATAGTTGGCTGTGTCAGCATACATCCCATTCCAGAAGTACCTTTGTTTGAGTAGCAAATATGTTTTGTCAGTCCCGAAGTGGGAAAGGTGGGCTTGTTGCAAAGCATATTTCTTGAGGCTGTGTGGCATTACTATTGTTTTGTTACATTCTTTCTGTTTCAAGTGGTTTTGTCTTATTGTGATATGCATGAGTAGGTTACTATTTGGATTAATGAAGAAGTTGTTTTTATCTCTGTGTGATGTTTTGGCAAGGTTGTCCTTGATTTCGATAAGTTCATTGTCTGCCGCTTGTTCTCTTAGGATGTTGGACGTGTTTAATTCATCTGTTATTAGAGTAGCAATTATGTTAAGTTCTTGTGCTGGAAGAATTGTATCAAACTCTGGCTCTGGTTGGCCATCTGGTTCTCTCGAGACATAATCAGCAAGGTGGTTTGTTTCTCCTTTAATGTGTTGGAAAGTAAAGGAATATTCAGCAAGCTCCATTAGCCATCGTGCGACGATGTTGGCTGGATTCTCTAGTTGGGAATGGTATTTAAAGTTCATGTGGTCTGATAGGATGGTGAAGTGTCTTCCATATAGGAATTCCCTGAAGTGTTTCACTGAGTTGTGGATGGCCATCAACTCTATCTTGCCGGCAGGGTATCTTGCTTCTGTTGATGTAAGGGTTCTGGAATAATATGCAACTGGTTGGAGATGTTTTTCACCCATTTGCATAAGAATTCCAGAAATGGCAATATGTGATCCATCCGTATTCAGAAAGAACTCCTTCTGCCAGTCTGGTTGAAGGATGAATGGTTGCTTGAAGAATGTCTTTTGTAGAGATTCAAATGAGTCTTGATGTTCTTGTGTCCATAGGAATGTTTTGGTGTTTGCTAGGTCATTGAGAAGTTTGATCCTTTCAGCGTATTGTGGTACTATGTGTCTGTAGTATCCACACAGTCCGATGAATCTTTTTAGATGCCTTTGGTTCTTTGGTATGGAGAATTTAGTGATTTTTTCTGTGTTTGCGTTGCCAGGAGTAAGTCCTTGAGCTGATATTGTGAATCCAAGGTATTGGATTGATGGAGTGGCAAACTTGCATTTTTCAGGGGCTAATGTGAGGTTTTCTGCTTGGAGTACCATGAGAACATCTCTTAGTTTGGTGTTGAGTTCGTTAACTGAGTTGGCAGCAATGATGATGTCATCTTGGTAGCAGTGAATGCCATGATGGTTGATTGAGGACAGAACTTTGTCCATCAATCTCTGGAAGTGTGCTGCTGCGTGTTTAATTCCAAATGGAAGGCGTTTAAATTGGTAGGTTTTCCATGGTGTTGTGAATGTCAAGAACTTTCTGTACTCTTCTGGTAGATGGATCTGCCAGTATGCTGAGTTGAGGTCAAGGACAGAGAATAGTTGGTACCCTGCCAAGCTCCTAGTGATATCGGAAATCTTGGGCAATGGATAAGAACAACCATCAATGACCTTGTTCAGTAAGCGTAGGTCAAGAGCAAGTCTGAGAGATGGATTTTCAGGTGAGTGTCCTTTCTTTTTCACCAGCACCATAGGTGATGCCCATTCTGCGGAATGTTCTTCTATGATGTCTGCTTCCTCCAATTCTTCAAGATATTCTCTTGCGTGATTTTGAAGTGACTGTGGGATGGGGTAGGGCGTGGAAGAGATAGGATGAGGGTGTATTGTGTTGACTCTAGGTTGAACTAAGTCAGAGTGCCCAAGGGTATGGATATTTTTGGAGAAGGCTGGAGCAAACTCCATCAACGTTTGAAGGAGGGTTGATTTGTCTTTTGCATTAAGGTGGTCTAATGCAAAGTCTGTCTGTTTGAGCTCATGGCAGCGTCGCTGGATGATGGCATCTGTTGCTTGGATCGAATTGACAGGAAATTCTTGGGTTTCCTCCTCTTGAACTGTGATGTTGATAGACGCTATGCCAAGTCTGCTGCCTTTATTTAGGTGAATCTTCTTGCATCCAATGTTTCTGATGAGGGTTGTGAAGGTGTTATTGGCTCTTAACTCGTTAATACTGTCATGGAGTTCTACTGTGTGGTCAGTCAGAGTTGATTGGAAGAGGATGATGTTGTGTTTAGATTTGTTGTCGTTAACTTTGAGGGTGATGTATGTTGTTTCTTGTGGTTGTAAGATGACTTTGGCTGTTGTAGTTACTGTTGCTGTCGTCAATGTGTTATCCTTTTCGTCAGTTTTAGTGTGTTCTGCTATGGCTTGGTGTTCAGTTGTGATTGTACAGCTTGTTGGAGGTGTATTCTCCTCACTGGAACATGCTGTTGGCATTTTGTATCCTCTGTTGATGATTGGTACAGTTATATCAAGGAATTGGAGCGTATTTTGTTGGAAGTTTAGGGTGACTCTGTTTTGAAGTAGGAAGTCATACCCTAGGAGGCCCTGGAAGGTGTTGGACTTGACGTCTCTTGTGACAAAGAAGGTGTGTCGAATTCTTTTGTTGTTTATGTGGATGGGTATGTCGACACAGTATAGGAATTTGACTTCTGTGTCGTTGACACTTTTGATAGTGCACTGTCTGGATAGGAACTTGTGATTGATTTTGTCTTTTATTTCATGGAAGATGTGAGCTGGTAGTAGGGAGATGCTGCTTCCACTGTCGACAAGGAACGTGAGCTTTTCTTCAGCAACACTAACATGGATCATGGGGAGTGATGCATGGTGGTTAACATTCATTATAAGTTGATATGGTAACTCCACTGTTTGGGTAGTTGAGTGACGGCAAGGGGAGTTGTTCTGGTCGTCAGCTTCTAGTTTAAATGTGCAATTGTGGTTGGATTGATTTCTTTGGGTACTGTATGGTCATTCAGTGCAGCTGTTGCCACATGGTGAGAACTTGGCTGCATTGGCTGATAACTTTGTGTGTTGGGGTACCCATGTTGTTGTGGTGGGAACATCTGTTGGGTCTGGAATGCCTGGTATGGTTGCCTCACTGGTACTTGGGGTACTTCGAAGTGAGCATAGTGTTGGCCAGGTTGTTGTCGTTCAGGTGGCTGGTATCGCTGAGCTCTGTTGTTGAATTGCTGACGTTGTTGTCGCTGTGGCCTGAAGGTGTCTTGTTGTTGATCATTACGGTTCATCACACGCTGGAATTGACGGCAGTCTTGCATGATGTGGCCATTTCGTCCACAGAATACACAGGAGATTGTTGACCTAGTGGGTTCTGTTGGCATCCTTGCCGGTCGTTGTTGTGGCATTTCATTGGCTTTAGTGATCTGTAGAGTGGCAATTTGGTGTGAGATTGCATCGAGTCTCCCATTGATTCTGTTGTCCTCGTGATCGCTGGTGTGTACTGGTGGTAACAGTGTAGTGGAACACACATGGTGTTGTTGTTGCTGCGTTTGAATCTTTTCAGCTATGTTGATGGCTTCGTTAAGTGTGGTAGGGTTTTTGCTGATCAATTTATTTCTGAAGACATCAGGGAGTGATGCAATGAATTTCGTGAGTATTAGATTGTCAGCTATGGCTTTGGCTTCTGGTGTGGTTGTTTTATTGTAGATGGTTTCTGCAGATATCTGCAGGCGATGTGCAAAATTTTTAATATTTTCTCCGGTGGAGTACTTGATAAAGTGGATCTCTTGTTGTTTCTCAGCATCAGATTTTTTATTTTTGAAGAAACTCGATATTATATTTTCAACTTCTTCAATATTGGTTGCCATCTTGCACTGGGGGTTTGTTGAGAAATACTCTAGAGCTGGACCCGTAAGTCGAGCTCCAAGTATGGCTTGCACGGTGGGAAAATCCCATTTGTTGATATTGATGACTCGTTTTAACTGTAGGAAGAAGTTGTCTGTGTTTTCTGGTGACCCATTGTAGTATGGAATCAATTCCAATGTGAGGCTGGGGTTGGCCATTATGGTTATCTCTTGTTTTGAAGTTTGCTTTTTTGTTTTAACACGTTTTGATGATCTTTGGGGCATATGTTAAGGTGTGCCCCGTTGGTTGTTATTTCACACAGTAAGAAGTACAAATTAAAATATGGAATGCAAGGTAAAATATGAAAGGTGTGGATTAAAAGTAAGGATAAATTATGAAATGCACAGATAAAATATGTGATTTGGTTTGTGTGGTGTTTCAGAACTACAATGTCTGAGTTATTGTGTGTAACACTTTGTAAACAACAGTAAAGATGAATAAATATCAGGAGGATTGGCGTAATAAACTTAAGTAAGAATATGTAAATAGAACAAAATATTTTATGCAAAATATCAGAAATGAAGGCACAAGTAAATAAATATAGCACTATTATATAGTTGAGACAGGTTGAAATTAAAATTGGAAATATGACATGATATAATAACAAGTGTAAATCAATAATGAATAGTCAATTTCCAATTATTAAATTTAAATAAAAAATCAAATTGCTTTGTTCCCAATAAATTGTCTAAGTATTGAATTGTATATTACAGTATGAACAACCAGATAAAGTTCCGATGTAAATAAACAAGAATTCAAATCACGCGGGCTCTATCTTTACGTTCATTCGTTGAGGGGGGGGGCAGTTAGTGTGTGACGTCACGAAAACGGTCGGTTTTGCCGTATACTATTGAGCGTCACACCCTAAAGTTGAAGAAAAAAGAATGACTGAAGTTCGTTATTTTCACGAAAATAACTATCAGATTTTTATACTGACTGGTCGTATGGCACCACTTATTGTAACAATGGTTACAATGGAGATTTTCAGATTAAGGATCGTATAGTGGGAGTTTAAAAATATTCACTAAGGAAGAATGATTAGAGCTTATTGTGCGTTGGTTTTCCGTGATTGTAGGAAAAGACAGAGTTCTGGTGACCAATGAATCCCTGTTTATTCACTCGAGAGTAAATACATATACATGTTATACTGGTAGTAATGATAATTGTCAGTACAACGTTATTCAAGGGCTGGTGGTGTTCCAGCGGGAATTGGAATGTATACTTATAATGCTCTAGTCTTTTTAACAAGCCACAGAAAATCTAAAAGTAGAATCGTTACTTCCGTGGGAGGTGACAAGTCTCACTAGAGATATGAAATTGTCAAAAATTTGAGGAGGGAGGGTGTAATTCAAAGCATTTAAATACCTGAGTTGTTGTGCCACTCCAGTCCAGACGGGGCGAAGGGAAGACTGGTGAATCGAAAACTCTCGTTTTCGCGCTTGAGCATTTCTCTCGCCAAGCAGTGCTTGGAGCGAAAGATTGGCGACAGCGCTCGTGCTATGGTTGGGTGGAATATCGTTATACGCCAAGCACTGTGCGATTCCACTCCAATTCTGTCGGCCCCAACGGACATGGTAACTTCACACATCTGGTTTTATCATTAGGGGAAAGTTTCGTTAAGCGATTTTGCAGATGTGAGAACGGAAGCGTCTTTCAAAAGGCCAAATCGTTTCTCTCGTATGGTGTTAAACTGGGAAATTGGGTTCTGTTCTTCGGGATTGGTACTGAATTTTGGAAAGGACGGATGTCGTATGACAACCAGTTTACGATGTAAACTTATTTTTCCCGAAGGAACCCTATATGTAGAATGCATGAAAAACTAAATTTAAAATTAGGAAAACTGCAAACATTTAAATTACTTTACAAACTTTAAAGAGGGAAAACACAAGAAAGATCAAGCTAGAGAGGAAAACCACTGCTCTTCTTCAGATTCCAAATGTCTAAAAGAAAAGAGAAAGCAAACATAAAAACATGTATGCCGAACTTAGCCACCACTACAAAAATTAACTTAAGTTTACTAGTATATATAACTAGCAGTGTAACCCTTCTTTACTTTTAATACTTTTGGTAGATACAAGCTGCTAAACATATAATGTTTGAGTACAGTTCACTATCGGGAATCTTCAAGCAATTGAATGACTGATTGTCAGGACGTAAATGAAACCATGTATCTTCTTGGCCTCGATGGTGGACACATCTAATCTCACTTCTAATTTAAGAGCCTGAGTTGTCTCTAAGATTCAAGTGAGACGAGAATTAACCATCTTTTCAAAAAGTTAGCAGATGCAGCTGGTGAGTGTGATTGGCCTATTGTTATATGGATTTGTTGGATCCTTACAGGTTTTTGAAAAGGTATAAGAAAGGAGTGTATCCAAGCCAAAGGGAAGACATGTTCCTCCAATATGTGATGATACAGATGTAATATGTTATAAAGTGAGTGACAGGAAAGATGTATCATTAGATATACAATGCCATCAAGACAGGCACAGTTTTTCTGGTCCTTTTTAAGCCATCACATCAATCCTTTTTCTCTGAATTGAGTTATACGAGAGTTCAGATCAAGAATGGAAATTAATGCCATGGGATTTTGCATGTTGTTTTGTACGTTAAAATGTCTCTGGATAGGTGTTAGAACAGGAAGCTGCAGAAAAAGCATGTGCAATGGCATTTGCTATCAACAGGCTCTGAGATATGTTGCATATTTGCTTCAACAAAGGAGATCGAATATAATCTCATTGCCTTCCGAAATCTGTCCCATAACTGTTTAGGAGCAGCAGATGTTATGCTAAAAGCATATTTTTGCCAAGATTCCCTTAGGCCTTTGTGTCACACTCTTTGAGCATTGGCTTTCACTCGTTACTGCATAAATACGAGCACTTTAGGCGCTGAATATCACTTCTTGCTTCAGCGATCTAATGTATATCATGCTTATCTTGTCTCATATAGAAATCTTTGTCATAATATGAACACTTATGTTTTTATTCTTTTAAACCTGATCTGGATGACTCAGTTTCAAATATATCTTGGTAATGGTAATTTTAGTTAACGTCGTATTAGAGCAACACAATGGGCTATTGACGACGGTCCGGGATCAGTCCTTTAAGGGAAAGATCCATGGACAACACTTCGTGATTTTGAACCACGGTCAGATGACGAAGCAACACCTGAGCTGGCACCCCACTCTCCAAACTTCTACACCAACCCAATGTGAAGACTTTCGGCCACGACAGATTAAGGTGCACCAGCCGCCTCTACACCATACGCTTACAAACATCCACGCCAAGACCCGGATTCCAACAAGAAACGTTCCGATCTAAAAATTAACACCTTAACCACTATACTGGTTGATCGGCTCAAATATATCTTGAGATATTTAAGATTCATACACACGATGACATGCAAAACAGGGAAACATATCGAAAACAATGTACAAATGATAAAGCAGTTGAAACTAATTCAAGAGTTTTACAGAATTATACTAGATATTAGAATCAATTAAATTTTAGAAACATTAATTTAAAACATAAATGAAAACAAACAAGAACTGAAAGCAGCACAACATTTACTCAAATGCAAGAAAGAACCCAACATACAAATGATAAAGCACTTGTAACTAATTTAAAAGTTTTACAGAATTTTCTAGATTTTAGAATTAGTTAAATTTTTAAGCAATAATTTTTAACATTTATGAAAAAGTAAACAAGAAATGAAAGAAACATTTAAACTTAATAATGACCCCAAGCAACTTTGTTAAGACTAATACTATCACTTAAGAGAAGAAGTAATCTAGAAATTAAAGAAACGTAATAGTACTGATAATACTTAAGTGATTTTCCTAACCGACAGCAAATTGTTCTTGTAGAAAATAAAGGGCATAGCATGTGTACTTTACGGATAATCCAGCCTGTCTATTCGGGAAATTGCTTCCAGAAAATTTCAAATCCAATTTCTTAATCGATGGAACTTTTCAGCGTTTCATGCAGCACATATATTTTCAAGATAGCATGTAAAAATTGGGAATTTGTAGCCATTTACTCTGGTCAGATACTTTGAAGAAAGTAACAGCCATCTCAAGAATGAAATAATAACGTTATTTTACTTGAAGAAACAGAAAAACATTTTGAGGAATAAAGTATCTTATTTGTATAGATATTTTTAATACCAGAAATAAAGCTTAAAAATTAAAATTTAAAAAAATTGATAAATTTAAATACAATTTTCAACAATAAAAGGCAAACTCAATGTCTTTTGCAAAGAAATCGAATCTCTTAATCGATGGAAGTTTTCAACGCTTCATTCATCACGTGCATTTTCAAGATTTATAAAAGTGGGAAAAGCAAAATCGAGACAAGAAAAATAAAACTAACGAGAACCATGGATATCCATACATTTACAATATGACACTTCTGCTACTTAAGAATACGATGAATTCTCAGGTGTTCGAATTACTTTTGGTATTTGAACAGCCAGCATGAGTATTCTTGTATTCGAATACCTTGGATGAGTTCTTTCTACTTTGGAAGAGTAACTACTTTGTATGAGTACAGGAACTACTACTAGAGTACTTCCGGTATTCAAATGAATACTCTTGTAACCGATACACCTAGGATGAATACAACTACTTTAGTACTTCCTGTATTCATGAATACTTCCTGTATTCATGAATACTTCCTGTACTCATGAATACTTCCTGTATTCATGAATACTTCCTGTATTCATGAATACTTCCTGTATTCATGAATACTTCCTGTATTCATATGAATACTTTTGTAACCGATACCTAGGATGAATACAACAACAACTACTTGAGTACTTCCGGTACTCATATGAATACTTCCGGTACTCACATAAAAGTATCGAGTACAGCGGTTGCTTTTAAGTATCGAATACATGAGTACTTTTGTACTCGAATACTCCCATCACTAGTTCTACATCATTTTGTTCTTCATTGCAAGATGAGTTTTTAATGCATTTAGAGAATTGGGCTGTTTGAGGCTTATCTCTAACTAGCAAAATACCCGACCTTACTCGGTTTGAATTGGTTTACTCTAGATTGAAGAGATAATCAAAATATATAATGACTTACGTTTTTTGTAGAATAAAAATTTATTTTAACATCTTTCGCCATCTTTATGTTGTTGTTTCTTATGCCTACACTGGCAGACCAGAGGAGTGCCAGGCCCGTCGAAGACGGCAAGAGGCGAGGGGGATGCGCCTTCCATGTAAGTGAGCCCCATTGGGAGGAAGTCCGACTTTGCTCGACATACATGACACATCCGTTTTACAGGAAGGTCCCTTTCATACATCCATTCACTCACACATATCGTAATTTAGATTCCAATCAGAGGCCGATAACCCCCTGATCAGGTACCCCCAGAGGTATTGATTTGGTATGGGAACATGGGGGACATTGTGACCACGACCTATTTAACGTGCCCCAGTCACCATTAGTGAACACGACGGTCTTTAGCCAGGTCGAAGCGCCGATCTCGAAATCATCAGAATTGTAGGCTCCGCCGAGGACAGAACCCACAATCGCCATCTTTATATTTTCTTCAACTTACTTTGGACACGAATCCTACACATGCATATCCATTCATGTAATACATTTCACATACATCGCACAATTGCTGTATGACAAAGCTACAAAATGACGAAAGGAGATACTAAGGTTACTACTATAAAAGACGATTTATAGGAAGATTTTGAATTCCCTTTCTTAAGTTCTTTTCATGTTCAACTCAATTAATTAAATTTACGATTTACGGCGAGTGCTCTCGCACTCATAGTCAACAAAACAATATTTTTTTACTTGTGGCACTCTTGCCTCCGGTATGCGACATTGTGAAATTTTGCAATCTTCTCCTGTCATTATTATAACGAATTTTTTAATGTTGGAAAAAGTTCCATTTTGGATTAAAAAACATTATTATTCTTTCAATAACGGCATTATTCTTTAAATAACGGCATAACTACACTTAAAATTTACTGGAAATTTATACTCTTACCTAACATTATTAAGTCTAATACTTTGTGGTGCTGTTGCGTGTGATGAGAAGGAAAACACATTTATTAAAATAATAAATATTTAAAACAGGAAACAGCGAAGTAAAACAAAATAAAAGATGTCGCAAAAAATTGTTCTAAAGATATTAATTTGTGATTCAATTTTATCCCTTGATCTCGCACAGTTGCCACAACTTACAACTAAAAGTGTACAAAATTTAGAAATGTGAAATTAATTCAGAGCGAAAGAACCAGAAAAAATATCACTGCTCGAGCGATCTTGTTCATTCTCGTTTCAATGAAAAATATCGTCTGTCCCAAATATTCGGAAATCGTTTTCATTGCGCAAAGAATAAAAATAAGACTCGGAAATAAATGAAGTATCAGAGATGAAATTCCATAAAAAAAAAAAAAAAAAAAAAATTTGAAGAATAATTACTTTTTCAGCAATACTGGTAAAGCAATCGAAGTAATCGTCATATTTAATAGACATTCCAATTTTTCCAAAACTACCAAATTATGGTTGATTTAAGTATACTTACTCAGGTGTTTTAGCATGAAACTCAACTAAATATAACTATAAAGAAATGTTTAATATTGCATTCACTAAACTAATAGATAATGTATAAAATAAAATACAATGCAATCAAATATCTGGAATACAATTCATGTGATGTCTACACAAACACAGAAACACAAAATCGAGCATAGAACAGAAAGACGGACAGACAGACTTTCGCAACCAATGCCACTCACTAAATGAAGATAAGTACTCACTGTATGCAAATTTTCATGAAAATATCTTAAACCGCGTGGACGTGTATAGGGCACAACATACAGACAGACAGACAGACAGACAAACGGACAGACAGACAGACACCAAACGAGAAAAAGGCGGATTCGGCATCAGAAGGGTCCAAAACGGATAGAAAACTTGAAATGGGTCGAAAATATTGAATGTACAAACAAACACTCCATTCTTATTTATATAGATATTATAAAAGGAAGTGTTTGTTTGTTTGGGGCCGCAAAATCCTGATGATTCTATGGCACTTACAGCAATGAGATTTGGCACGCAGGTAGTCCGAATTATTTGCAATTTTTGGGTCGCGGCGAATTTTAAAATTCAATCTAGAAGATTTTTAAATGAATTTAATAGTTTTATTTTCCATCGCTTTTTCAAACGCGAAGAACTTTTTCTACCCGTGTGACCTTGCAGTCAGGGTATGGAAACATGCCAAGTTTTTTTCATCCGCAGAACGCGTAGAAAAATTTTTTTTTTAATTTTCGCTTTGATTTTGCGCGGACGAATAAATTTTCAGCCAGACGATAAATCTTTTAAATGAAGTCAGTTCTTTTTTCTATCTCCTAGACCGTTAAAGATAGAGTAAAAATTTCAACGGATTTGAAATCTGCGGGAAATTTCAGTTTGGATTGATACCTAAAAATGTGATTTTCTTTAAAGAAATAATTTTTTAATTGAATATATCTTCAACGGATTAGAAATCTGCGGAAAATTTTACACCAGATTAATACCTTACATCACGGCGTTGGCTGTGATGTTGGTTTGCGGAGCACTCAGTGGCTAGTTTTGAATATAAATCATATGAAAGATGTAAAGAATTTTGGCGACAAAAATATCCAAATGATGTACCGAGTAATTATACGCTATATCAACTCGTTCGGTGATTTCGTGAGACATGTTCGGAGGAACACAAAACACTGGAGTGGAACACAAAACATAGGAGAGGAAGACAGAAAGTCGTTACACCTGACTTCGTGCATGTTATTCAACGGATGATATTACAATCCCCTCATTAATACGTGAGGCGTTTGTCGCAACAAATGGGCACATCGCAGGGATCGATACCTAAGGCTTTAAGAGCTTTGAATTTTCGTGCTTATCGGATAAAAATGTTACAGGAGCTAAAGCCTTCGAACAATGAGAAGCGGCTTTATTATTGTCGATGGTATTGCTATCGACTCATCTCAAGAAACCGTTGGCCACCTCGTTCCCTTGATCTGAGCATCCCTAACTTTTTTCCCTGGGGATATTTAAAGAACAAAGTTAATCAAGATAATTACCAAGCAATAGATTATCTGAAAATTCCATTACTCAAAGGATACAAGAAGTCACTCCCAGCATCTTGAAACCCGTTTCTAAAAATATGAGCAAACGACTTCAGCTTTGACTCCAAGAAAAGGGCTGAAATTTTTTAACGTTTATAATATAAATTCAATTTTTTTTTTCAACGTTAGGTAAAAATTCCTTTTTACCATTGGCATTCAAATAATTGTTTTTTAAGTTGTTTTTGTATAATAAATTCACAAATCGTCAGTACGGGAACTTTTAGGACACACTGTACCATCCACTTTCTAGTGAAATAGACGGAGTTTGTCCACGAAGCTTATTATTTCTTTATTTAGGAAGTAGATGTTTTGTACTCTATCTAGCACTATAGCACCAAGAACTCGAAAGGTTAGACAGTCATAATTTATGTATACGGGTGTAACATTATGTGACTAAATTGCTGTACTCTTACCCATACTTGAATCATAGACGTGAAATATAAGTAGACAAAGCATTATTATTATTATGAGATTCTAAAAGCGATACTAACAAGTATAGTAGTAGTCACATGACTACTCTTTGAAAACAAAAGACTTGCTTGGCCTATTTGACATTTTATCGCCTCGTTTGGCAATGTAACATCTTTTCAAAGGGTACATGTCCCCATTTCACAAAAATGATGAAATCGCCAATTGCGCAGACCAACCAGATGATGAATCACGGTATCCCAGTTGGAAGAGCAACAGATTTAGCAACTGGAGGATTTCGAGTTCAAAACTCAGTCCAACCAAACAGTGTCTTCTATACGGGGGCTAATGTATCTATCGGGATCTCAAATGTCCTCATCTTGGAGTGGTGTGGAAGTTTGGAAAGTGTTGGTCTCGTCATCTGACCGCCGTTCAAAATTAAGAGGCGTTGTCCTTGGATCTTTCTCCTTGGGATTGATTCCGGACCGTTTCCAATAGCCCGTTGTGTTGCTGCAGTGACGTTAATCAACTACATACCTACTAGATGACGAATCAGTGGATGGGCGTCTACTCTCCGTCCCGTGAACCAATCAGATTCTGAATGTTCGTTTCCACTCAGCATACAGAAATAGTATAAGGGGCACGCTGCTAATTTTGGTCACGCAATTTTGGGCATATAATAAGGTTGTCTTAGCTCATTCTACTTTATATTTCCTCTATGACTTGAATGGTTTTCAAATGATACGAATAACGATAATGATACGCCTAACGATTCAAATTATACGCATGCAAATGATAGAACTTGTACACTCTTTATTTGTGAAATTTCTTTTTTTTTTTAAACCTCATGATTTCTGCGTCTACACGTGCTCAACATTCAGTGTTATTCCGTGAATTTACAAAACGTCTTATGTGTTCATATCCACATACAATATTTCGTATTTAAAAAAAAATTCATATTACTTTATTACCCAACATTAATGACGCACGTAAAATATTTACTCAACACATTTACACTGTCTCATTTCTCGGCATTGCATCATTATCGTGAATTATTGTTACGGATTTCGATTTGAACAGATTTACGGTGCGAATTTTTTCATTCTTCGGGAGTTTCATAAGTTATGCTTTAGGGGAGAATTACATAATTTTCGAAAGCTTCGAGTCCTCAAATTACTTTTCGTCTCTTTAAATATGCTATTGAAATGCTTACATTAGGCGAAGATGTGAAATTTAAGAAAACGGAAAGAGTTATATAATGTTTCTCAAATACATTTCGAGAATTATTTACTTTTGTAGAATTCAATTCTTTTTGTCCGGTGTATGTGAAATGCATTACATAGATGGATATGTGATTTTGTTTCCAAAGTTGCTAGAAATCATAAAAATGTCAAAAAGAGAGAGAGAGAGATGTTAAAAATTAGTTTCCTTGGACTTCAATAATATTGCCTTTTCGTAAGAAAGAGAAAGGCGGTAAACTACCGTAAGTCGACTGATCAACTCCTGGCTACAGGTTTTTATGCTTACATAAAAAAATACATTTAAATTATCTAGTGCCAGCCTTACACTACAACATCAATCTAATAACGGAGTAGAAAAACATGGTACTTAAAATGTTGTTGTGATAGCAAAAAGCAAAATTTTCATAGTACACCAAATAACATCTAACTGAAACATTCATGGAACTAGTAGAGCCACCTAGCGTAAAATGTCAACATTACATCATGTGGAACATATTTACCGGTGGGGTTTCTCACCCGAAATTACCTTATTATAAGCCATTTGACACTTTCGTTTAGATGGAACTAGCAGATTTTCCAGACCTTACACTGGTTGAAATGGTTAAATTATAGATAGAAAAAGTGAGCTGAATAATCAATTTTTTCTTTCGTAGAAAACTGCCAACATGATTTTAGTGTCTGGAAAATTATTTCTAATCAGCTTTTCAGCATATGCGTGATTTCAACATCTAACTTTGGACCCAAATCGAATACATGTATATTCCTCCATGTAACATGCATTTCACCACTATTCTATGACACGACAACGAAAGGTGGTTACTACAAAAGTTTATTTTGAGTTTTTCTTTGGAGAATTGGAATCCACTTCTTAATTTCGTTTCCTGTAAAATTGTCGTAACTCAATTCGTAAAAAGTACTAATCTACGACGCATACTGCAGCTACTCGTAGTTTTCTTTCTAATATTTTTTGACCTGTGGCCCTTTTTGCATCAGGCATACGACATTTTCGAATTTCGCTATTCTAAAGGGAAGGATGGGAAATAAGAGTATAATATTCATGACAAATCAAATACATTGTTTCTAAAAAATTTCATTTATTGATAAATACAACATAATAACTTGTTTTCAAATTGAATATCTTCTCAGTACATACAAAGCAAAGGTAACGTATTACTTTACCATATTTTCAAAAAATGGTAGATCGATTTGAAAGTATTAAGAAATTAATGTTTATTCATCAAACGAATATAATACGTTGTTTAAATCTAGCTTCCACTCGTTAATTAGGTAATACTGACCTCACTACAACAAAGAATATTGAATATTTAAAAAGTCTTGCTTCTAAGTCTTTTCTAACATTAATATTCTTTCAATATCGGCTAACTTCCATTTAAAATTTTCTTTTCTCTAACCTGTATGCAGCTTTAAGTCAATTCCTATGTTGGGTTGCTTTTGTGTGGGATGTATAAAAATTACAATTTAATAAAAAAATTAGATATTTGTTAAATTTCTAACATTAGAAAACAGATAGCAATAACACTAAGTCGTTGGGAAGAAAGTTAGTTGTTCTTAAAATATTAATTCGTGATTATTTTTATCTCGAGATCTCGCATAGTCGCTACAATTTACAACAAAGAATGAAATACAGTTAAAGAATGCGAAGTTTATTCAGAAAGAAGCATTAGAAAACATTAATACACCTGTTCACCGAACACGAGTTTTCATTTCGTTACGACTTGAAGCACTTTTTTAATTCAGGTATTCAGTTTTGAATGGAAACCACATAATAAGTAGTGTTAAAATTTCAATTCCGTAAAATAACTTTTGGAAATATAATTGTTTTATATATATATACTAGGGGGCCCACCCCCTGCTTGCTGATGCTCGCCAACCCCCGGAGGATTGCTTTGCAATCCTGATTGGTTCGCTGCGCGATCCTTGCTCTCTTCGCTCGCATCAATGAAGACATTGTTTACAAAATATGATATTCCAAAAAAAAAATATTTTTCAAATATAAATTTGTTGTACTACAGAAAAATTATACAGTACCTCTGGAATCGGAACTGAAACAATTTGGAATTCAAATGAAAGCTTTGAGTAAATTTTGACTCTAAATGTGAGCGCTGCTTTGGAAATCGAATACCCAATATGTCATTTGTAAGCTGCAACAGATTCGACAAATATTCTTTTTTTTTCCAATAAAATTTCATCCGATAACGCTATAAATTGAATTGCGGCTTAAGACTTCGTGGTAAACAAACAATCGTACAGTGTTGCCAAAATGCGATAACAAATAACGTCTTTTTTGCGTGTCACGTGAGAGAATTATATATATATAATATTCGTGCGTTTCCAGGTTGAAATACTTCTGCGTGACAGATGTGCTCGAGGTTTCAGAGATCGTTTGGTGTTCCCATGGCAACCACTGTTAGCTTTGTCTAATGCACTTTACTCTGACTTGAATAGTTCTTCCATTGATATCCATTGTAAGGCTACCAAGATTTTCCAGCTTTTATTTATCCGATTAAACATCAAAAGGTACGCAAAATGATGCTTTCAAGTCAAAGCAAGCCGCTTCTGGAAAAGTTTAACTTAACTCTCGATCAACTTGACTACAAATACATAGAGAACTGCACTAATGTGAAACAACTTGAAGAAATTCTGAAAGTTTTGAGGTAAGTTTTGAAAAGCTTACTCAGAAAACTTCAGAACAAATTTAATGAATTTATGTATTTGTATGTAATTTTAAGAACACCTCTAAATTATTGATATCGAATGAAACAATTCGAATTACTAAAGTGATTACAAAACGACATTTATTGCATTATTTTTCAATTTTAACAAAAAGGAACTTTTTTTTAAAAAAAATGGTGTTTATATATGAAACTAATCAATGTAGCTAACTATAAATTCGATTATTTTTCAATTTTAACAAAAAGGAACTTTTTTTTTAAAAATGGTGTTTATATATGAAACTAATCAATGTAGCTAAATATAAATTCGATCATGACACAATAATCAGTTCATTTATTACTATTTTTATTCATTCATACTAATATAAGCGACAAATGAAATTCAAAAAATTAATAAATAATTTTTTTTTATAAAAGTTTAATTTGTTAATAATTTTAAGATAAGAATTCGGCTTCGAAATTACATATTTCATTTAAAATATCAAACAGTTTTGTATTAACGTTCTTGCTATTCTATTTGTTTAGTACTTTTCAAACATGAATTAAATGCACAAGGAAATTATACGGAAATGGAAAATACTATCTGGAGAGTACAAAAATTTGACGAAAGCCATGGGAGTCTAACTGGGCAAAACAATTTTCTCGTTTCGAATTTAAAAATAATTGTTTGAGAATTTCACCAGTTAATTTTAATATTTAATGTATTAAGCCTTGTTGTCAATTTATTGTCTCAATGACAATAGAGTTAAAAATTCATTCAAATATAATAAGTTCCTAGGAAAACCCAATGGTTTTATCCACAGCTAACTGGATTAACTAAAAACTGCTTCGTTGTTAGGATTTGAAAATTGCAAATAGTCTCACTTCTCTTCCATAAAAATCTGCTTTACTTCAACTCGATTTTATGATTGCCAATCGAGAAAAGTTGAAAGTCAAAACATTTTTATTATTATAAATACTTGTGTGATTATTTTTGCAATCTCCAAATTTTCTGGGCAAAATTATCCTGGAAAACGCAAAAATTCTTCTTATTTCAGTACCTTTCTGTTTATAGCACTACTCTACTTGTTCTATATGTAAAAATATTACAAGAAAAGTTTATTTTACGTTTTTTATAGTCTCTGTACAAAACATTTTCTGGATACATATTCAATTTTGTGACACAGAATTCTGTAAGTATTTGGTATTTTAAACCTATCTTTAAAAATATTACATGGAATACAGAATTGGTTTTTAAACTCATGTGTTTTGAAATGTATATACAACCATTCCTATTAAATTCAAGTTCAAAATTTTATTTATTGCACTTAAGGGCTTTATAAAAATCTCTTTCTGGTTTATTATCTTTCAACTTTGGAGGTCAGTGCATATTTCGGTTTTGTGTTCCAGTCAGAATTCAGTAAAATGTTAATTACGCGGGTTCAAACCTTCTTATTAAACATTTTTCTTGATTGCTTGTAATGTTCTGTTTTAGGCAAAATATCAGTTCTAGTCACACTATCTGGATTATTGGCACGATATGTATTTCGCTTTAACATACTTAAAACAAGGGATGCTTTCAGGAGTGGCGAAGAAGGTATCTATCCTCATCTGATCAAGTTTTGCGAGACTAAACTGCTAGACCTTGACCCAACTAACCAGCTGCTACATCCCGGGGAAAGAATAATGCACTACAAAGATCTATCTAAAGAAGAGAGGAAAGAAATCACTACTAGTATCGAAGTAAAAAAATAATAATATTTATATGAAATTTTACATAATACAAAAAATATTCCATTCTTTGACCTCCAGTTCCATCTGCCAAAGTGAAACCAAACAAGACAAAACCCATTTGTTTGGAATATGTATAAAGTTCTGACAGAGTGATGGACCAACTTGTTTCTTATGTTTTATTTCAAACACGCGTATGAACAAGTGTTATTTACATAAATATATGCTAAAATGGGGAATATGTCCCGCTAGAGACCCAATCCATGTTGTTTAAAAGCTACCAAGTTCCGTTGCGACGCACTTCTCGGCTGGGTCACATGACCGCAGGGCCGGCTCTAGACATTTTGGCGCTCCGGGCAAAACCTTAATTTTGCCCCCCCCCCCCCCCTCCCCGTTTTTTTTAAGTAAATCTCATGCGACCATATTAGAAAGTCAAGAAAACATTGAAAAAAAAAAAAAAAAAAACGTTTTTTTAAAACTCAATCATCAGATAACAAGATAAGCAATTTAGCACTTAAGGCAAAATAACAAAAATTAAAATGTTGTTGTTCTGTTGTTTCTTATGCCTACACTGGCAGACCAGAGGAGTGCCAGGCCCATCGAAGACGGCAAGAGGCGAGGGGGGTGCGCCTTCCATGTTATTGAGCCCCATTGGGAGGAAGTCCGACTTTGTTCGACATACATGACACATCCGTTTTACAGGAAGGTCCCTTTCATACATCCATTCACTCACACATATCGTAATTTAGATCCCAATCAGAGGCCGATAACCCCCTGATCAGGTACCCCCAGAGGTATTGATTTGGTATGGGAACATGGGGGACATTGTGACCACGACCTATTTAACGTGCCCCAGTCACCATTAGTGAACACGACGGTCTTTAGCCAGGTCGAAGCGCCGATCTCACAATCATCAGAATTGGAGGCTCCGCCGAGGACAGAACCAACAACCCTTCTGATGCGAGCCCGACGCTCTACTGACTGAGTAATGCTAAGTGAACTAATATCCCATATTATAAATAAATTCTAACTAACCAAAGTAATTAAAATGCCCTTTTTCTAACTTTTCTTTCGGCAAACTCACGAACCAGTGATTTCAAGTCTAATTTGTCACTAATTTGGTGTTCTATAGCTATCATTGCCAATCCATTGAGACGATTTTGCGTCTGCATCGTTCTGAGATAATTTTTTATTATTTTTAGTTTTGAAAATCTTTTTTCCCCTGAAGCCACAGTGACTGGCAATGTAAGTAGGATTCTTAATGCTATGCTGAGGTTTGGTGCGAATTTAAGTGTAGTGATAAACTTGAGAACTTCGACAGGGGTTTCCTTTTTTGTTAATAATGACGAAACAATGCTTATTTCATCGGCTAGTTCCAGGGTGTTAAGATCGCTTGGATTTCCATCAGTTAAAACTACTTCCAAATCTTTGCAATGAGCCAGTAGCTCATTTCTGGGCATGTCTTTTAGACCAAAAATATTATACAAAAAGCTGAAATAATTACTGTGAGTATTTAGCAAATTATATCTGGTTTCCAAGGCATTTATTGCTTGATCTATAGTGTGAGAAAAAAATCTATTTTATATTTTTGTTTGAGGTCTTGAACGGGTTCATCCGGGCCTTCATACAAAAACGTTCTTGTTTTGCTTCTGACACGATGACGTGGTGTGGTGGTTTCGAAATTAGCTTCCACGTCAATCTCTGAAGCAAGCTCGGTTGCTTCTAAAATGATGCTTTCAAAAGCTTCATCTGATCTCAGGTTTTCAAAGAAGAGTTTGCAGTTGCTAAGCATATCAATAGCTTGTGACATATTAAAATTTACAGTTTGCAAAAGTTTGCTGATGGGGTTAATATGACTCAAAATTTTGTACCAGATCACAACAGAGCATATAAATTTGAACTGCTTCAAATTATTTAATAATCCGCTAGCCTCGTCTCTGATCATATTATCGATTTCTGAATCTTCGTATATGCTGTACAAAGCATCGTGAATTGGACCAATTTGAAACCGCAGAGCTTTTAATGAGTCGACTCGAATTTCCCATCGCGTATAACTCAATGGTTTTAGGGTGTAAGTATCAATATATTTCAGTAATATTGCCCAACGAAAAGAAGAGGAAGAAAAAAATGTATATAACTTTTGAACAATATTGAAGAAGTTGGCTGCCTCAAACGAGGATTTTGCCATATCGTTTACAACCAAATTTAGCGAATGGCTGCTGCATGGAACATAAAATGCTCTGGGGTTTATATTTCTGATTCTTGTTTGTACTCCCGATTTTTCTCCTCTCATATTGGAACCATTGTCATACCCTTGACTGCGCATGTTTTCTACTTTAAGCCTATTTTTCTCTAGCTCTTCTAGTAAAACCTCCGACAATTCCTTAGCTGTTGATCTCTCAATGGGTAGAAAACCCAAAAAATGTTCGTTGATATTAACTTGAACTTCAGACTCTGATTCCTGTATGGAGACAAATCTTACCACAAATGTCATCTGTTCTACTTTACTTGCATCGGGAGTACAGTCAAGAATCACGGAATAATACTTGGCCTTTTGAACTTGCTCAATGATGTGGAGCTTTATGTTGTCATGCAATAATTCAATTATTTCATTTTGTATAGTTTTCCCTAAATATGTAGCTTTGATTTCTTCTTTATTGAGGACTATGCGAACGTGTTCCTCCATTTTTGGATCAAACTCAGCCAATAACTGAATTAACTTCAAAAAGTTTCCATTACTGTGTTCATACAGTTTATCACTTGTTCCTCGAAAAGCTAGAGAGCTCTCACCTAGCATTTTAACGACTGATATAATGCGTAAAAGAACTTCAGACCAGTGATTTATCTCAGAATCAATATGAGTCTCTGAGAAACTGCATCTATTGTTTCACCTATTTGCAATCTTTGCTTCAATTCAAGCCATGATTTCAAACAATCTATATGAGTTTTAGCATTTTCATGATGTGCTAAAGAGTCCCCTAAATGCTTCCAGTCTTTAAATCCCCAATTGCCAAGAGCGCTCAAGCTAGATGGTGCAGCAAAAGGTCGACATGGAAAACAGTACAAAGCGTTTTGAAATACGGAATATACTATCCATTCTCTTAAAACCTCTTCTCCATTTCTAAGCCTTTTCTTGTAATGTTTTGGTGAGAATAGCATCGGACATTTGGTTTCTGGAACAAATTAATTAAAATAAAAGATAATACTGATATAAAAAAAAGCCATGATTTAATTTAAATTATAATTTCTGAAATCCCCCACTTGTGCGCCACTGGCTTAAAAAAAACGTATTATATTCAACTTCAGACTCAATTACCTTTCATTCGATACCACACAAGCCATGATTTGATTTAAACTCTAATTTTCAAAATCCCCCCCCCCCTTATGCGTCACTGACTTAAAAAAATGTATTTCATTCAACTCTCGACTCAATTACCTTTCATTTGATACCACACAAGCCATGTTTTGATCTAAACTCTAATTTTTGAAATCTACCCCCCACCCTTTTTTTGGCTTATGTCTGATGGATTTTATTAGTTTTTAAAAATGAAAACAAAAATTAAAACACAAACCTTCACAGAAGCCAAACGCACTGGACAATTTGCACAAGCATTTTTTTAAAGCTTTTTTGCACTAACAATTTAAACAAACTATTTTATTTCGCACCAGCCGAAGTCTAGTGGCAAATAATGCATTGTTTTAAGTCTACTTTCTTTTTATATGCTGTTAAAAGGGGCTGTTAGATCTTGTTTCGCTTGGTTTCAAAATTGTTGTTTCCTGTACAGTCGTGTTGCCACGGGCCGAAAAACTTGTCAATTCTTGAAAGGCGGTAGCTGAGTGGTTTTGTCATGTTGAATTGAATTCAACTAGATTTTGCCTTAATGTTTAAATCTATATATATAATTCTCTTACGTGGCACGCAAAAAAGACGTTATTAGTTATCGCGTTTTGGCAACATTGTACGATTGTTTGTTTATCACGAAGCCTCGCGCTTCAATTGAATTTATAGCGTTATCGGATGAAATTTTATTGGAAAAAAAATGAATTTTAGTCGAGCTGTGCAGTTAATAATAGAAATAAAATAATGCGGAGGATCTTTTCAGGGACATTTAAAAAAAGGTCCTTTTCAGGGTCAACAATTATAGTTCAACAAGACGCTTGCACTACAACCTTCGACTACAAACTCAATGAAAAAGCGTGGGTGGATCAAGTTCAGGGGTAAATGTACATACAAACAACATGCTGGGTATTCAATTTCCAAATCAGCGCTCACATTTCGAGTCAAAATTTGCTCAAAGTTTTCATTTGAATTCTGATTTTAGAGGTACTGTATATATCTTTTCTGAAAAACAGCAAAAAATTTAGATTTGAAAAGTATTTTTTGGAATATCATATTTTGTAAACAATTCCTTCTGCTAGGACACATGTCTTCATTGATGCGAGCGAAGCGAGCTTTGGTTCGCGCAGCGATCCAATGCTCCTTAGTAGCAATCCTCCGGGGGTTGGCGAGCGTTAGCGAGCAGGGGGCGGGCCCCCTAGTATATTATATTATTTGAATTATGTGCTTAGAAATAAAAATGATAAATTCCGCCTCTTAATCTTGTCAACTATCAGTCAAATCTTGCAACGCGTTTTTGAGAAAATTCCCGTGAACCGATTTCAATGAAATTTGGTATACTTCCAAGGGTCCGATGACAATGCAATATTATGAAAAATAATTTATTGATATATCAGAATGACAAAAAAATATTCTTTACTTTTTAGTTTTAGTGCATTTTATAAAAGCCTGTAACTTAATTTTTTTTATCAGTTCATTTTCATTTTCCATGATTTTGGCGCCCCTAGATCATTGCGCTCCGGGCGGCCGCCCTGATCGCCCTACCCTGGAACCGGCCCTGATGACCGACTGCAACCAATCAGCTCGTGCTCCGACACCATTACCAACGGCCGCTTCGGGTCGTTCAATCTGTGCACAAAGGATTTCTATTGTAGGTAGTTTATTTCATATGGTCGGTTCTGTTAGGTTTTAGCCAGAATTCCTTCCCTTGGTAAATAATTAATGGTGATGTTTCAATGCTTTTGAAAAAATTTCCGCTTCAATTACATATCCAGAGATGCCAACAACCACGGATTCTCCGTAGTTTCCTAGGAAGTGAATAGGGTACTACGGTTTACAGAATGGATTATTTTTTTCTACGAAAAAATTCAACTATATTTATTTTTCACAACACATCAATTTTTATTTATATATATACATTAAAGAGTCTCAAATCTGAAATGTTCCGAATCTCTAGGATTGTAAATTTTGGATCAAAACGCAGTCGAAAAATCTGCAACACCTGTTAACTCTGTAATCATAAGAAAGAGAATAAACAATGAACTTGACCTTGTATACATCAATGACCCAATCCCAGTACTTTAACTGATGTTTAACACCCCAGTGTTTATTGGTTCCATTCCCTTGTTTCTATTTTTAGAAACCAGTTAGGAGAACTTTCTTTTATTTAAACTAGGGGGCTCCGCCCCCTGCTCGCTTGCGCTCGCCAACTTTTGTATATCCATATTTTGTATTTTGCGTATCCAACTTTTGATCGCATCCAATTTAATTATAAACCGATTTCAAAAATAATAGTACCGTAAGAAAGAGTACATTCTGAGGTATACTGCGATATTTTAAAAATTAAAAACTAATAGTAATAATATATAAATACGGCAGTTTTTAAAAAAATAACAAAAATGTCCCGATTTTTCCCGAATTTCAAAAAAATATTATCAAGAACCAAATTGAAATTTAAAAATAAACTCGACGAGCTGCAAAAATTTACGTTGAGAGGTACTTTTAAAAAAAAAACTCACGGCTGAAAACTGAAAATTTGTATGTGTTTTGCTCACTCGCGGAAGAAATTACGCTTCTTCAATTTTGACACTTAATAAACCCTAAACTAATAGCCGCATCGGAAGAAAAAAAATATTAATAATTTTCCAGGGAATACGATGAAGAACAAACCATGTTAATTTTGTTTTTTTCCGATGAGTATTTTCTCGGGAAACCGTCTAAGAATCGAGCTAAACAACACAGTTTTCAATCCTGCGACGGCGGCGGTAACTTTTTTTTAATATAGAGAGATTTGATTCCCAAGGTTTTAACTACCCTTAAATATAAATTGGTCTTCAAGAAAACAAATTAAGCTTACTCATTAATATATATTTTAAAATGTTAACATGTCTTTAATTGGCAGATATTCTAAGTAATAATGCTTGCTAAGAGCTGAAATATTAGGTTGAAACTTACTGATTATCATCAGTCCCTTCATAGAATTACATTTTAATTATAAAAATTAAATTTTTTTGCAGTTTACTTATTTCTGTATTTTATTATTGTTGCTATATTTGTTGGTAAATAGGAGAGTGCTTAAATTTAATTAATGTTTTTTACGAACAAAATTTTTAATTTTTAGTAATGTTCTGTAAAACTTTTATACACAATTATTGCTTCTACATATGTGTTTTCATATATGATATGCCTGCTGTAATTATGAATAATGTAATATGTTGCATTTATGTCTCAAACTTGTTGTCGCTAAAGACAGCGAACTATAATAACACTCATTTCTTATAAATAAAATGAGACGGCTCTCATGAATTAACAGTCAAGAAGTTTCTTTAATAAGGTGTTTACATTTTATGTACATATCTTAACTATTTACAATCACCACTCAATCGAATAACTCACAAACCAAAAAAATACGAACAATTCTGTTTTTTCCTTTTTTTTTTCGAGCTTCCTGTTGCCATTCTTCTCACAACAAAGTATAAAAAACAGAATGAGTGGCTTATCGTTTCCATGGATATGCAACGCTTGTAATTAAATTTTTAAATTAAGGATATATGGGTGTTATGGAAACCGAATTGTTAAATTCTTACTTGACTACTGAAAATTTCTTAAAACTAGTGATTTTTTCCTTTGGTACTACTGAAAACTTCCATCGCAGGTTGGAATCTCTGCATATCTTAAATTTGCTTGGTTGGGTTTTAACGCACAAGGGCCATTTTTGGCCAAGCTGCTATAAGCAAACCCCAAAAAATGGACCTACGAACGCACAAAGATTTTCTTACAGAGAAGAGAGAAATACATCCAGCGTGGATCAAACCCTCATCCCCCCTACAACTTGTATATTGCTAGAGTAGTAGTCAACCCCACTCAGCCATGACGACCCCATCTTAAGTTTGTACCGCATGATTTGGTTTACATGCATATTTCATCGATGCTTTGTATACTGCAAATTTCTCTTGCATACTTTGTGCATAACCTGAGGTACGAGCTATTGTCAATAAATTTAATGAAAATAGTAATATATTATAATAAGTAATATTTGAATAAAAAAAAGTTTAGTGTGAAAGAATTTGGTTTTAGAGAAAAATTCTGTTCTTCAAAGGGCGTTCCATAAAAACTGAGAGTAAAATCATAAAAAATCAAGAAATGTATTTAAAGAAAAAAATGAATCATTCTTTTTCAAAATACCTTCTCTCAGATGATATGCAACGGTCCCATCGTTCAAACCACTTTTCAAATCAAGTAGAGAAGCCTTTTTCTGGAAGCTGCTTCAAAAAACCCTGTACTTCTGATATAACTTCATAATCTGTATTAAATTTTTTACCACGGAGCTTCTCCTTCAACGTCGGAAACAGACAGAAATCGCATGGTGCGAGATCTGGACTGTAAGGGGATGTGGCATAATTTTACTATTGCATATACTAAGATATTGCTGAATCCAGAAGTAGTGACATGTGGTCGAGCATTATCGTGATGTAATGTATAATTCCCTACCGTCATGTCGCTTTCTCGATATGTGTTGTCGCAAAATTTTCAAAACTTAAATATAAAATTCACCATTCACAGTAGTTTTTGGAGGCACAGCATGCTGATAGATTACACCTTTATGATCAAAGAAAATAATCATCATGACCTTTCCAGGAGATTTGGTTTGTCAAATTTTTTTCGGAAACGGAGAATCAGTGTGTTTTCATACACTTGTTGCGAACTTGTTAAGGAAATCAAAACGATGCACCCAAGTTTCACCAACTGTTATTACAATCTTTAGGAAATTCGGATAATTTTGAAGCATATGTTTCCACTCACAACATTGGTGAATTCTTGTTTGCATTTGTTCTTTATGGAACAAACATGGACCCATATGGAACAAACATGGCGAAGCTGTAAATTGTTACGTAGAATGTGAAATATCGACGTTTTCTAATTGTCAGTTGATACCGCTATCTCCTCACATGTCATACACAGACACATTGTTAACGTTTCAATCATTCTTAACACTTTCTGGTTGGTCAGGCTTAGGATCCAGTTCAGCGGACAAACGTCCTTTTTAGAAATCACCATGCCATCTAAAAATCGTAGACTCACCAAAACATTTGTCTTTGTAAGCTTCTTTCAATAACTTAACTGTTTCTGGAGCTGTTTTGCCCAAACGATAGCAAAATTTTATGGCAGAACGCATTTCGTTTTTTAACTTTGAATCACTCAACTCCATTTATGTAGGGCAAATAAAAACAGTTCTTTAAACACGCACGAAACTAGGAAAATAAAATCGTCTGCTTCGTTTAGAATATTTATAATTGTACAGTTAACAGTTTGAAAAAAATCGCCTGCACTTTAATTTTTTAGTTCCACTACGTAAAATATTCACTCTCAGTTTTTATGGTATGCCCTTTGTATATTCATAAATTTTGTAAAGAATCTGAAATACTTTATATTTCATTTAGAAAATTAATAGCTTATTTACAGTATATTTATATTTTATTTAGAAAATTAGTAACTTATTTACACAGAAAATTTCATATTTCTTTTGGAAAACTACTAACTTATTTACAGCAAGTTTTATATACTTAATTTAGGAAACTAATAACTTATTAACAGTAAATTTTAAATTTTAAGAAAATGCATGCCTGATGTTATCTGCTCAAAATAAAAAAACTTGCAAACTCAAAAAATATTAATTTTTTTATTCGTTTAGGATTGGTCTAAAAATTGTAATGAAAATAATACACAGAAAATTTTCCAGAAAGGTAAATTTGAAACAGAAAGTTATCTGCCTCCTGTGAGAACTCAAAAGGTCTCTGCTCTGCAGGAAAATTATTCTGTAAGTATGATTGATTGGTTATCTATTTTTCATTGAATTGAGTTTTACTTGGGGGATGGACACAAATCTCATAGACATCCCCTACATTCCACGGTTTAAACTCTCCTCCTAATAACACGTATAATTCCTACAGACATTAAATCTTCCGTGCCAGAACAAAATGGGTTAAGCCAGTGATTCTCAACCTGTGGGGCGCGCCCCCTGGGGGGGGCGGGAATATCCAAGAGATAATATTATTTAAAAAACTTGATTAACTGACTTAAAGGAAAGCACAAATACACATAGAAAACAAAATACATTTCGACATGTTTAATAATTAACTTACTAAAGTAAAACAACTTCTAAATCAAAACATACCAAATTAAAAACAAATTTAATTATTATTAGTGATTTACTTGGGCCTGTCTTGCCGAGCAAAGTTTTTCGAAGGAAGGCTTAATATTAGAAATAGCCACTCTCAGTCCTATTTCTATATTTAGCCGAGATCAATATTTTGTCTTCAAAGAAGCCACAGCAGAAAATCCAGTTTCACAAAGATAGGATGTTGAAAATGGTAATAGAATGCGAAATGCCCTTCTTTTTAGTGCAAAAAAATATATTCCTCTACTCCTGACCAAAATTCAAATAGTGATTTATTACTAAATTGTCTTTTGGTTTCGCCACTATGAATTTTATGAATTTTCTATGAATTTTTCTTCCTCATGAATTGAGAGTCCTTCGGGAGTCTTATGAAATGGATCCCTAATCCACTCGTAACTTGCTATCAGTTTGTCGTCAGCAAGAAAATAATTTTTAAAATTCTTTGCCAGCATGGCTAATTGATTTTCAATGGTTACAAAAACAATTTTTCCATGTTCTTCTTCAGCCTTGTAAATTTTGGTACAATCACTCACATTTGCAAACATTGTTAGGTTTTTTTGCTTTAAATTTCTGCTCCACAATTCCAATTTTCTACAAAAAGCATTAACTTTATCACTCGTATCCAACATATGTATATTTGCTCCTTGGAGTTGAAGATTCAAGTTATTTAATTTCTCGAATATGTCAACCAAGTAGCTCAATTTCATCACAAATAAACCATCGCGAAAATTCTTGGTTTTCGGTCTGTTTTCTTCTTCCAGAAAAATGGCGATTTCTTCTCTTAATTCATAAACACGTTGCAAGAATTTCCCACGTTATAACCATCTTGCCTCGCAATAAAATAGTAAATCTGAATGCATTGCACCCATGTCTTTACAAAGTGCTGAAAAGATTCTTGATTTCAGGGGTCTCATTTTGATATAATTTACTACGGTTACAACGGTAGTTAACACAATATTCAGACCAGAACTCATTTCTTTGGAAGCCAAAGCTTCTCTGTGGATCATGCAATGTGTCCAGACGCACTGAGGCTATTTTTGTTTTACAAGTGCTTGCATACTTTGGAATCTTCCGGACATTGAATGAGCACCATCGGTGCATATCCCGACGCAATTTTTCCATTCTATGTTTGCCTCGTTCATAAAATCATTTAAAATAGCAAATAATGCGAGATCTGTTGCTTTGAGTTCTATCGGTTTGCAGAAAAGTAGTTCTACTATTCTGCAAATTACTACTGACACAATTCTACTACTGACATATTATCACAAAATCGAACATGGCAATGAAATAAGCATCTTTATTATTATCTGTTGCTTCATCAAGCTGTATTGAAAACAATTTGTCACGCAACTTCGAGAAAAGCAATCACTGTACATCTTCAGCTATATCACCAATTCGACAAGCAACAGTATCATTTGAAAGAGGTATGGACTGCAATTGTTTTGAAAAATTATCTCCAAACATAGTTTCTACAGTCTCCATTGCTGCTGGCAAAATAAGCTCTTCACCAACGGTGTGAGGTTTTTTACATCTGGCTATTTTATATGAAACTTTGTAGGATGCAATTAAAGCTTTTTTTATTCACAAAGTTTCTTTAAAAAATGATTTTTACTTTTTATTTTATTTTAATTTAAATTCGAAGAATTCTCTGGGTTTGTTGACGTACTCACTATGAAGCGTTTCCAAATGTCGTTTAAGTTTATTAGGTTTTATGCTATCTGCGGCCAACATTTTTGAGCAAATGATACACAGGGGCCTTCCTCTTCATTTACTTCAGAACTGGTAAACGCCGAATTTTTTTATTTCTATCTTACGTATTTTTCTTTGTTTACTGTTGTCATACTGTTGAAGAATTTTATCAAAGAGGCAAATACTTCTATGCAATTTTAGTAATATTATGAAACACCATAGCTCAAATCAAGTACATTTAAACTATTCATAAAAATTGGTGAATGAATTCCGTAACAGTCAATTTAATATTCTTTACATTCATTTTCTCCTTTCTCCGATAAACAAATAAAGTCTATTTTTGTGTCCCGTTCATTTTAAAGGTAGGTAGGTAGGCATTTTAATCAACGTCCGTCATACGGGAGTAACACAGCAGTGTAGCAATGATGTATGCTGACACGGCTAGCTAACACTTAAATTGAATTTATTTACATACACATACACTACAGAAATTACAAGACTTTCACGCACATAAAATATTCGGGACAGGGACATTTTTACTATCACATACTACAGCTTAGCTGCTGCTTGCTCCAGGGTTGGAGTTACACTGTGTAAGTTTTTGTCAGTCCGCTAGGGGGCGTTGTTGGTTCCGTTACAGACTCCCCCTCTGGCTCTGATGACGTCCCGACGATGAGCCAGGATTATTTTTTTCTAGGGCGACCCCTTCTTCTTATGGGAGCTACATGCCCAGTGTCTCTCTTTACTTGGGGTTCATAGTAAGTTTTTAATGCTGACGCATGATAAGTTCCAAGAGTTTGGTCTGGACTGGCCGGGTCGGCAATATCATATGTTGTCGGCGATTGATTTGTGAGAACTACATTAGCTCTTCCTGGCGTATAATTGATTTTCAGATTAAACGATTGGATCTTCAGAGCCCATCTTTCTAAACGTCCTGAGGGTGACTTAATGCTCAGAAGCCATTTAAGAGGTTGATGGTCTGAAGCAATGATAATTTCTTGATTCTCGATGTAACCTCGGAACTTTTCTAAGGCCCAAACTACTGCCAAGACTTCCCGCTCAGTAGTCGAATAATTGCGTTCTGCTGGGATCAACAGACGACTAGCGTATTCAATCACATGTTCTTCTGGACCATTTCCTTGGAGAAGGACTGCGCCAAGGGCGTAGTTACTCGCATCTGTGCGAATTATGAAAGGCTTACATCCATCAGGTTGCTTTAACACAGGGGCTGTTGTCAAGCGTTCTTTTAGGGTTTCGAAAGCTTCTTGCTGTTCAAGACCCCACGACCAATCGACTCTTTTCTTAGTTAAATTGCTAAGAGGTCGTGCTATGTCTGCAAAGTTCGGAACATATCTTCTGAACCATGAGCAGGTCTGTAAGAAAGACAGAAGTTCTTTCACATTAGTTGGAACTGGAATTCTTTGGATAGAAGCGATTTTCTCTTGATCGGCTTCAATTCCATCTCTTGTTATCCAGAAACCCAAGTACTTAACACGATCACAGGAAAAATGGCATTTCTCTCTATTTGTGTGTGTGTGTGTGTGTGTGTGTGTGCATGAAGTTTAAAAAGAGAAAGTCTCTCAAAAACAGTCTTTAGATCTTTTAAATGTTTGTCAAAAGTCTCTGATAAGATGACTATATCATCCAAATATGAGAGTGCAAAAACATCTTTCAGGCCACTTCGGAATTTATCTATCAGGCGTTGAAAAGTGGCAGGTGCGTTACGCAGACCAAAAGGCATGCGTAGATAACGGTAAGTTCCGAAAGGACAAATAAAGGCAGTTTTGTCCAAATCGTTTTCATCCACTTGCACCTGATGATATCCTGATTGTAGATCTATAGTTGACATGTATGATGTCGGTGTAGCTTCGTTTAAAAGATCGTCCATCCTAGGTAATGGATAAGTGTCCGGTTTCGTAACGGCGTTGAGGCCTCTGTAGTCAACACATAATCTTACTTTCCCGTTTGGTTTAGCGACGAGCACTACCGGAGCAGCATATGGGGATTCACATTCTTCTATTATGTTCTTTGCCAAAAGTTCATCAATTTGTTCTTTCAGTATTTCTTTCTTGGCCGGTGACATACGATACGGTGGAACAGATATAGGATGATGATTCATAGTAACTATTCTGTGCTTTATGAAAGGAGTAGGTTCTCCCCCTGGTTCAAAGCAGCGTTTGTACTCTTGAAGTAAGCAGTTTAATTCTACACTTTGCATCTGGGTCAGATGTCTTCCTTCATCACTTCTCAAGTGGACAATAGTAGTAGTCTCAGGCACAATCGTTGATTTAAAAGTTTTCGGCGCATCCTTTAATTCAGTAGGCTTTACATAGAAGAAATATTGTCTATGGGGATCTTCACTAAAATGCCAGGTTCCATTTTGAACGTTGAGAACAATACCGGCTGCATGGATAAAGTCTTTCCCTAACAGCGTGCTATTCCCTTTTGCTTCAGGGAGAACAAGAAGTTCTGTTGACACAATTTTACCTTCTATACACAAGTTGATAACCGTTTTAAGAGCAACCATGGATTGGAGTTTTCCATCAGCAAGAGTCAGTGAAATCTTTTTGTCCTCGAAAGCAATTCCATTCTTTCGTAGAAAGTTATACAGCTTTTCTCCTGCAATAGAGTGTGAGGCACCAGTATCGGCACACACAGCAATTCTCTCACCAAAAAGTTCAAAGATAATCAAGCTTGAAAGATCTTTAGTTGTATTACTTGTGAACAAGTTCATACAGTTGACAGTAGTTTCTTCAACTTTAGATTTTGTACAAGTAAGACATTTAGATATTACAACTCCTGGTGTTCCGCATCCAAAACATCGAATTGGGGGTCTTCCTTCTGATCTAGGAGTAGAATTTCGAGGTATCGAAACTCTTGAAAATTGACTTTGCGTATGTTCGTGTCTATTAACCACAGGACGGAATCTTCTATCTGTAGAGGCTGTTTTATTTTCGTCTCTACAATATGTTTTCTTTTGAGTCTGCGACACGTGTTTCTTCACTCCTTGACGGATATTCTCATAAGTATCCAGTTTTTCAGCTAACTCTAGAGGGTTGGCCCAATCTGTCCACAAATCAATGAAGCGATCTTTGATGTCTGGTGGAGTCCTTTTCTTAATTTGATCAGTAATTAATAAACTTTTGAGTTGATCAAAGGTGGTGACATTCATTTCCTTTGTCCAACCTTCAAAATAAGAAGCCAGTTCGAAAAAGTAGTCCCTCCATGTCGTATCAGGATTCTTCCTATGTTGGGAAAATAACTGTCGAAACTTATCAGCAGTGACCCTAAATCTCTTGAGAAGCATTTCTTTCACCTTTTGGTAATTTTGAGCATCCTGTTCATCTTCTCTAGCAAGTAACTGCGCTATTTCAGCTGGTAAGGAACCAATGAGATATGGTATCCATGATGACTCTGGAAGATTCATAAACTTCAATTGACGTTCGAAAATAATTAAAAACAGTCCTATTTCATCTTCTTTTGGATTAAACTTAGGGATAATCCGACTGAGTTCATATTTCGGGTACTCTGAGCCATGAGTAGAAACAACTGAATTGGAAACCTTTTGAGCTTCAAGCTGGAGTTTTAGCTTTTCGAGTTCATACTTGCGCTCGTTCTCAATTCGGACCTGTTCTTCTGCTTGTGCTTTAAGTAATTTTTCCTCCTCGTCCTTCTTTTCAGCCTTCAACTTGTCTTCCTCGACAGCATTCTCCGCTTTTAGTCGATCTTCAATTATAACTTCGAGCATATTCTTTACGAGCTCTTCTTCGTAATTTTCACTTTTAATTATAAGTTCTCGAAGTTTGATAACTTTTAAGCTGTCCGACACAGCCAGACCAAGCTCCGATGCAAGAGTTCGGAGGTCTTCTTTCCTTCCTTTCCCTAGGAACGCCATATTGTCCAAAACCCCTAACTATTGTTTAGGTTGGAATTTTTTTTCTTTAAGAAGAGAGTCCTAAATCTAGAGTCCTAAGTTTAAAGTTCAATAGTCCTAAACTTAATACCTTTAAATGCAAAACGTTTAGATTATATTATGTTCATTCCGTTATGGACACTTAACTAAAGTTACATGCAAATATTCTTGAATTCTCAGAACCATTATCAAAATACAAATAAAACATTTCCCAAACACTTTAAAAAATTCACTTAGCTAAAGTATGAAATATATTCAGAAACACTTGTATACAGATACTTGCATTAACACTAATTATAAATCATGAATTCCTCAACACTTTAATAACTTGATCTAAACTACCATTCATTACAAAAATAATAATTCAATAAAGGCAATACTTTAAATATCAACTTCTTTTGAAATAAAATATCTCCCCAAATTCAGAAAGTGATATTTCTTTTGTGTGTTATCTTTATTGAAACACACTAAATTTTTTTTTGTTTTCACTCGTTGAAGAATGACAATGCAGTAAATATAAAATACAGATCATGAAAAAAAAAAAAACATACGTACAAAATCTTTTCTTTTTCAATGCAACGCGCCTAATAAGAAAAGTAAAAACAACTGGCGCCGTGTTAGACGTCGACTAAGATTTTCTTTAGGCGGGAAAATTTTAGAGTTCAAGGTCGTTCAACTACTAGTTATCGATACATTATTTCAGGACATCACACACATTCTACAGCATTAATATTCATAATTAATCATTAATTATCCAACTATTTAAATACAGACATACAGTTAAATAGTTTTAAGCTTTCTGAAACACTTAAATCAGGATTGATTTGCAAGTTTAAGTAGTCAGACGAACAACTGAACATTAAAACGAAATCAATTTCTCATTACAATACATACAAAATAAAGAGATTTCTTCTGAGTTAAAATTACTATTTCTACAATACAACTTTGAAAAAAACCTTCTTTATAAATCACTATTTGTCTAGGTTTAGACTACATAAAGTATAAAAATACTTATCTATCCGATGGATATCGGGATCGGGCCCACAGTTGGGTAGCCACTTTTCTGTAGCAATGATGTATGCTGACACGGCTAGCTAACACTTAAATTGAATTTATTTACATACACATACACTACAGAAATTACAAGACTTTCACGCACATAAAATATTCGGGACAGGGACATTTTTACTATCACATACTACAGCTTAGCTGCTGCTTGCTCCAGGGTTGGAGTTACACTGTGTAAGTTTTTGTCAGTCCGCTAGGGGGCGTTGTTGGTTCCGTTACAGCAGGCTATTTCATTTTAAAGGAGTTTCCGTACTGTTTCACTTCTTCGCATTCGCTTATATTTACTATTTTTGCTCTGATATCTCTCTTACAGTTTCCTTATCGCATTCTGTAATCAAACTGCTGAAGAATTTTAACAGAGCGACGCGATTTTTCTTAAACCAAATGGGACTGCATAGGAATCCCCGGGGGTTCGCGAGCAAGGGGCGGAGCCCCCTTATATATATATATATATATATATATATATATATATATATATATATATATATATATATATATATATATATATATATATATATATATATATATATATATATATATATATATATATATATATATATATATATATATATATATATATATATATATATATATATATATATATATATATATATATATATATATATATATATATATATATATATATATATATATATATATGCCATTTACAGTAATGGGATTTGGCACACAGGTAATCCAAATTTTTTACAATTTTAGGGACGAGTTTTAAGATTCAATATGGGACATTTTTAAATGAATTTTATGAAATTTAATTATTATTGTTTTCTTTGGTATGGTAACACCCTAAAGAGATGACAGATTCTAAATTTATTTTTTCCGTTTTCATTTTGAGCTGAGGAATGATTTTCCAACAGACGATAAAAAACAAAGTTTTAACTTTAGTTATGTAGTTATCTCCTATAAAAAATAGACCGTTATAGATCGAGTAAAAATTTCCACGGATGTGAAATCTGCGGAAAATTTCACATTAGATCGATACTTAAAAGTATGATTTTCTTTAAATAAATCATTTTTAAATTGAATATATCTTTTATATTTTCGCAAGAGATTATGATGTCACGTCAACTTTCGCTTTCCAAAAATAAACAGATTGTTTTTTTTAACGCGAAGGACAGGAAATGAAGATTACATTTCCTGCCCTCTTCCATTTCAGTGAAGGAGAGCAAAAAAAAAAATTTTTACTGGCATTGTTTAGTTTTTTTTTTTTTCGTAAAATCGGAATCTTTACAGACATTGAAAATTTTACACCATATTAATACTTTACACCAAGGGCATGGCTAGTACATCCACGCAGTGGCTAGTACCTGCTAAATGTTTTATTTCAAAGCATCGGAAGGATACACCTCATCTGTATGTATATGCTGTAAGCAAATAAGAAACTGCTGTTTTTATGAGCATGAAAAGTGTTTCTATGCGTATGAGTATGAGTGTCTTATCTGAGCACGGTTGATAATCTCTCTATATTAAAAAAAAGTTACCGCCGCCGCAGGATTGAAAACTGTGCTGTTTAGCTCGATTCTTAGACGGTTTTCCTAGAAAGATCGGATCAGAAAAATATGAAATCAACATCGTTTGTTCTTCATCGTATTCACTGGAGAAAACACTCAAAAACACGATATCGTTCCATCGCCCACTTGGCAACTAAAAATTTAACTACCATACGGCTATTTGGATAAGTCGACGACGGGTTACCATATCCCAAAATAATCGCGAATTGGCTATGGAAAATTACTGTCAATTGGAGATGGTACTGTATTCTTGGGTCTAGTCATGATCCGCATGTAAACTTCACAAACATACGGTGTACTGTAATCGTCAAAAATGTATTGGCAAATGGTAACAAATGGATGTAATTCAAAACCAACGGCAACGAGAATCATATCGTAAATATTGCAATTTAACATTTAAATATGCTTGATTCGGTGGAACTATATAAAATTGCAAAAATTACACGAAAGAGCTCTCAACTTAAAAGTTCTTCATCTGTCTGCACACAGAAGTCAATGAAACATGAGCGGAGAAACGAAAATGTAAACAAAATTTTCTAATTAGTTAAAACGTTAAAAAAATCCAAACCGCCTTTAACGTGTAAACGGGAGGCAACTGAATGGACGTTCATAAGCTAATTGAGGTAATATGACTTAGTTGTGCACTTTTTGACGAGCATTTTATTAGAAAGAATACCATACTCGAAATGCTGCTTATGTTTCGTCACATTTCGTTTTATTTTTAAATGCACATTTCGGTACTTAAATCGGTTATAAAGGGCTTTGTTATAGAATATTAAATGTTAGTAACAACTCTACCGACAATAGATATAAGCTAAGTAAACTGTTAGCGTATATGGTATGCCGCTGGTTTCTTAATTTATTAATAAAATGGTACTTTAAAACAAAAACTAATTTTCTGCTGATGTAAATAAAATATTCAAAAATACGCTAATAGTTTTTTAATTGACTTTTAAAATTTGAATTTGTCCTTTTCTTAGTAGGTCATGTTATTTTGATGATTTGAAATGTGTAAATTTTAGTTTAGATTACTACTTTAATGAATGGAGGTTGTTGATAAGAAGGGAAAGGAATAATATTTAAAAAGTCCGAAAATAATCTATTTAATCTACATTTCCCTAATATTTTCTGTATTTTTAAGTGGTTCAAGAGATTATTTGAAATAGTTTGTTCAGAGAGTAGATGTTTTGTGAAGTCACGATGTAAATTTATACTCCACTATCATAAATCCAAATCCCGAAATTATATGGATTTACAAAACGAAACACATCAAATATAAATATGGCAATTATGTGAGGACGTACGTGGTGGTACAATGTATGAGTTTAGACTATTGTTCATTAATTACTTAAAGTCAGTTATGTATATAAGAAATCCACGCACATAAACAGAAAAATATGTAATTTATTATCTTTCCAAATTTTGTTAATTAAGACAATAACAACCAAAAGGCTAATCAATATATAAGGAGTCCAGAAAAAAAATAAATTATACCTGCAAGTATCTTATACATAGTCAGAAAAAAATTCCAAAGTTCTATTTAAAGATTTAAAAAATAAAATGGCGAGTTCTACGCTAAGTGGAATATTTTCAAAAGGGTTAAGGACAATCAAAAAATTTTTTTGTATTCTTGTTCTACAAGATATGCTCTATCACATGGAAATATAAAATGAATGGTTTTTTCACTCCCTTATTATTTTTTCTCACTTTAAGATAAAAATCACTTAACTCACTAATTTTCTTAAAAACGTTAAATTAAAGTTACAATTTTAGTAACATTTTAACTACAAATGTCACATATCAACCAATTGCAAATAAAATTAGACAAAGCTAACACAAATTTAAAATTATTAAAGTAATATAGTGTAATTAATATTGTTAATCAGGCCTGTGTGTTTGTGTACAAAAAAATGTTTTAAAATAGGTTATCCACAATTATATCTTGAGATTATTTAGAAATAAGATAATTAATTTCTTTATTTTCAACAATTAGGTCTAATTAAAGTAAATAAAATTACATGACAATTTAAATTTAGTTTTAAAAACTAGTTCTAAACTAGTCAACTCACTAACACAGTAACTTATTTCAAGAGAGAAATATTATAAGCAATAAATACACTCAAGCTGTGACAAAAAAGATGTGTCTTCAATTTTGATTAGTACCTGATATGGTGTGTTTTGGCTGGTGCCACTAGCACACACTTAGTGTATGTTTGCACAGTATATCAAAATGTGATTTTATTGATTCACTGAGCAGGTATTAAAGAGGATTACAAAGACCTTTTTCGTATATTGTTTGTGAAGGAACAGTAAGAGAATGTATACTAAGGCATTGCGACAAGTGTCCATCAAAATATAGCCTTGTCCAGTTTTTACAGTCAAAATTTGAGAACTATGAAGATGAAGACCCTGTTGAGTACAATCAGTGGGTTTTGACTGATCGAACTGATATGATAGGGTGCTCGAGCTCAGTTGATGAGGTTAGTGATAACTTAGTAGAAAAACTGAACAGGTGAATACCTCATTCATACATTGCTAAATCACAAGATTCATTTATTAAAAGTTTAAAGGAAACAGTTTCCTTAAATACAGCTGTTATCTATGGATTTTAGTGAAAATTGTGCTTTCATAATACAAAAAGAGGCGCAAGGTTACCACTGGACATCAGATTCATGCACTATTCATTCACTGCAATGATGCAAGCAATAAAAAACTGAATTTACCTCTTTGTATCAAATCTGATGACCTTAAACATGACGCGAGTATGGTGTATGAGATCCAAAAAACTGTAACTACCTTTCTGAAAGAACTACCCATATAGCAAACATTCACTACTTCAGTGACTGATGTTCTCTGGGCAATATAAAAATAAATACAACTTCATTAATCTGTGTCTGCATGAAAAGGACTTTCAACTAAAAGCCCAGTGGTCATTTTTTGCAACCAGTCACGGTAAAACAGAATGTGAAGGTATATGGGTTTAACGTAAAACACTTAGCCGCCCCCCCCCCCCCAGGAAGGAGAGTCTTCAATGACACCTGGAAAGACAAATTAAAACAACAAATGAACTTCGAGCTTTGCAAATCCAACATTACAAATATTAACTTCCAACTTATTTCTAAGATATATCCAGGATGTTTTATTGCTTGTGTTTATGACAGCTTATGGTATTTTGGTATGGTGAGTGAGGTGAATGCAGAAGAAGATTCCACTGTAAAGTTTTACATCCTCACATGGACTAACACCATCATTTTTCTGATCCAAAAGGAAAGATGAATGTGTTGTACCGATCCCTCACGTTATTTCAATTGTGGAACCCCTAAAACAATGACTGGAAGAACTTACAAATTCTCTCAAGTATGCATGATGCATGTTCAATCAACCTTATGAAAGCACTGTAGAAAATTAAAGAATTATTACCTAGAAATTGAAATATTTCAATGGTAAGTTTTATAATACATTTTCCATTCCAGAAGCATTATAAATATTCAAATTTTATTATAATTTCACTAAATTTGTTATTCTAATTTAACGATTTCAAGAAAATGAGTGTCAAGTGATTTCTATCTTTAAAGTGAGAAAAAATAATAAAGGAGTAAAAAAACCATTCATTTTATTTTTTTTATGTGGTAGAGCATATCTTTTAGAACAAGAATACAAAAAAAAAATTTTGATTGTCCTTAACCCTTTTAAAGATATTTCACTTAGCGTAAAAGTCGCTATTTTATTTTTTAAATATATAAATAGAACTTTGGAATTTTTTCTAACCATGTATAAGATACTTGCAGGTATAATTTTTTTTCTGGGCTCTTTACATATTGGTGTATACTCTTAAAAAGTTTCATCAACATTGGTCAATAAATAAGGGAGATATAATTTATTTTCTAAAATAAAGAAATTCTGTTTCCTCCGTTTGATTGATAAAAACCGCAAAATTCCAAAAACTTTAACAGGCTATAAAACATAAGCCGCTTGAGATAGAGCAAAGAAAAATTATATGTGTTCTTAAATTCATAAAAGGAACAAACATGCCAAGTTTCATCAAAATCTGTGATCATGGGTGTCAAATCCTTTTTTTTTCTGGATTATTTGACATGGATTGACCCTTTATTATATTTCATGTCTATACAGCTTTAAAGAAGGAATTAATTGTAGTATGCTTTGATGTTAATAATTTTTGTTTCTAAACAATTTTTGATCTCTTTGAACTAATTAGTATTTATTTTAGTATCATCTCTAACAAGTATCGAACTTTCTATCAATATGTTGATTTGTTGATTTCAACTAGTGTTTGTTGTTGTTGTTATCGTGTCTATGCATACAGTACTAGTGCAAAAGTTTAGAGTCCTCCCAAAGCTTTGGTGACAAGATCTGCAAGTTCTGGTGCTCGATGGCTATGGAGGATTTCGATTGGGGGTGCTCCAAGTTGAAAGAGGGAACCGATAATGGCCTGGCAGTCAAAAACATGATCTGGAGTTAGTGCGATTGGGGACAGTACCTGCAGATGGGATAGGATTTTATATTAGTTCGTGAAATCTTCATGCCTTTGAAATGTCCCGTACGTAGCCTAGCTATTGTAGAGGAGAACTAGTGTTTCTTGATATGAAAAAGAAGTTTCAGCTGGAGGAAGCTCGTCGTCTGAATCAGCTCCTAAAATAGATTTTTTTTAAATGTCGAGTGTAGTATCATTCATTCTTATAAATGGATGTAGAATTTCATTTTTTAATAAAAATGTTAGTCTTTATCGAAATTTTCCATAGTGCGATCCTCCTAGTCTTCAGATAGATCATCTTAACACTCAAGTGCTAGAGCTCATTGTAGTAAGAGCTTAGAACGTAATGTGTATGCATAAGCATGGCTGTTCAGTTTGAAAGTCAACTAAAACGTTGAAAAGTCGTCGTTTAGGGAGGGAGATGGCAAACAATGGGTCTTTTAATGGAGGGAAAATTAACATTGAATCTATAGCCAAAAATTATAGACCGGAAATAAACGGTCTTTATGTGAAGTGGTCTCTTCACAGAGGTGGTCTTTTAGAGAGGTTTCACTGTAATTACTGTATTTGGTGTACCATATATTTCTTTTTGGAATGATTACTGGTGTGCAATGAAACAGTGCTCATGAGTAGTGAAACTAAAAAGGGAATTCCCTAAAATTTAAAAAAAAGGTCACAAATCCAAAATGAATTGTGAATTTATGGTACACTCACATTTCAGCTTCAAGGAGTGACACACGCTGTCGTCTTCAGAAAAAAAAGATAGGAAACTTTCACCGGTCACCAATCTTCACTCTTAACGGCACAAGTATTCGAATTGTTGACATCATGAAATACCTGGGTGTACTAAATAATCGACTGTTATCATGAATCCCTCATGGTAAATACTTGAGGGAGAAATGCTATAAAGAACAAACGGCCATAATTGGATTTTCTTCAAAGTCGTGGGTTATCAGGGGAGAAATCTTAAAGCTCTGGTATAAAATGGTAGTATAAGGAAATCTGTTTCACGCTGCAGCCTGCTGGGGTACAAACCCAGATGCTTACATACCTGGCCACTGTTCAGAGATCTTTCGTTCTTGGTATTACCAGAGGCTACAGAACCACCTCCACAGACGCCGTACTTTTGCAGTCCGGTCTAGAACCAATAAACCTCCTCAGGTGTGGATATCCTTTTGTCTACACGACACTGCATTTATCATCTGGATGTTTTGTCTACAGTATCTATTTCGGATGAATATCCATTGTAGTGACCTCTGCATCTGTGACATGGAAGCAGACCCAGACCACTATGTTACCACCTGCCCTATCACATCTCATCTACACATCAAGGAACCAGCAACTCAGTACTACGACGCCTGGCTTAAACACCTGGCTTTTCATTCCTTGCTACAAAGAAAAATCATACAAATCGTTCGATTTGTGGCCGCCGTGGAGTTTGAACTCAAGCAAGCGGCTTAAATTTACTTTTTGATTGCAACACTTTAATGTGCACGCATAGAAATATTTTTTGAGCAGCACCTGGCGTGTGCATTTCATAGCTCAAAATTTCTGCTTTTCATCACAAATTTCTTTTTTTTACTCATTTGGTCATCTTTTACGTTATCGGAAATTTTGTTTACCGTAAACCCAATTGTAGGGTCGGTATCCCATCATGGAGTTAAGTTAAGTTAGTTGGCCAATCAATAAAGTTCGCCGACTGAATGGTAATTTCTTAGTGATTGAATAGTAACGAACCATGCATAAATAAAGGAGCGGAGACAAGTACTAAAACACCTGCAATATGCAGCTGTACAAACGCATTTATCAAAATATCTTGAGATGACACATTGTCTATCTTAGGCTGGAAATTAATGTGTTGAGTAGTTTCAGCATAGCATAAAATACTGATACTTTACAGAATTTATAAACAAACAAAAAAAACGAGTTACAAGCATTTTTAATAGAAATAATATAATTCTATCACTTTATGCAAACACCTTTCTGTTCTTCCAGAAATTAGAAGCAAACCAAACAGCGACGAGTAACAAACTTTTTTAAATCGAAATGATTGAATTATATCACTTAATACAAACACCTTTCCTATCCTTCCAGAAATTAGAAGAAAGCAAATCAGCGACGAGGAATAAACATTTTTAAGAAAGGTTATTGAATTATATCACACTTCCAAATCACGAGTGCTCTCATTACTACGTATGATAGACTGAAACATATTTCGAAACCTTAACTGAAAGCTTAAGTTATTTTCCACAGAAATTTAATCATAAAAACATTTGTCAAAATACGCGTGTTTGAAGAAAACGATAAATTTCTCAACAAATTGTGGTCATTATGCGCTTAAAAGCTTAGATGAAAAGCGCTGAAATTCTAATTCTAAAACATTTTGTTTTTGAAATTAAGTATGTTTGTGTCATTTGCTTTTAAAGCGATGTCTATGGAAAAAAATAGCATAATAAGTTCTATGAAATCTATTAAGTCTTCAAATGTAAATTCAAAGCTGAAGTAATTTTTTGATTGGGATAGTCAAGTTCATGATGTGTGAGATCCTAAATGATCGAAGTAATTATGCTTCAAAGCCTTCTTCGAAAATTTGAAAGGGCCAGGCATGTCAATTACGTATTACAAAAGATAAAAAAAGTTTATAAAGATCAAGGATGAAACGAAAGTGAAGTAAACATTTTAACTATAATAAACAACTTACCAAAAAAGCATGGTACATAAATCCTGCTCTGTCCTACTCTAGCGATTAGGCATTTCAGTTAAGGTATCTGCACACGTTCGGAGCACTTTTTTTTTAATGCAATGCAGAAGCAAATTAATATTATTTTTATAATTATTTGTGTTCAAAATTAATTTTCCACTAACAATAATTGAAATGTAAAAAATATATTTAACAAAAAATGAAATTTTGTTTGTAAATTTAAAGGTTTTTTTTTTTTGAAATTTTGAAAAATGATACAGGGCATACAATTTAAATTAGCAGCAAAATAACATGATCAAAGTAAACTTCATGATGTTATCAAGAGCTTCTACTAGAAGTAGAAAGATATTTTAAAAAATAAAGGTTTTATGACTCATTGAAAAATTGTTAAAGGATTTTTGACTATTTTTCAACATTGATATTCAAATGTAAGCCCATATATAAGAAAAAATAAAGATATCAATTTGATTCTAGGGAATGCACTAGCAAACACTATTTCGAATGTGCACACAAAATTGTATGAATATACATCAATAACTTTTTAGTTATCATTTCTGGAATACAATGTTTATGCCTAAAATGTAATTCTGTGAAAAATGCTTGTAAACAAAATCCAAGAGAGTAAAGATAATGCGAAATTCTTCTCACAAATAAGTGAATTTAATTAATAAATTGTAGTGGGCAATTTATCGAAACATGATTATTATGTTTTAACTTACTGTAACAGATAAAAGGTAGAAATTATGGTAAAAATAGAATATTCTTATTATTAGTTCCGGTTTCATTATGCTACTTTCGGTATAATTAACGATTTCGATCAAATTTTAAATCGACCAACTTTTTTTCTATTAGTCGCACATTGAAAGTTTGAACTATTTTAGAAGCACAGACGTACAGGAAATTTGTTAGTAAAATCAAAAAAATTGCAAATTTTCGTCAAAATTGGCTTTTTTAACGTAACCTTAAGTGGTTATGAATCTATTTTTTAAGTTAAGGAGATAGGTTGAAACCATTGGCATCTGAAGAGCGAATTCGAGTTCTGAGTTTGTCGTTAAGTATCGAGAGAGATAAATGATAAGATTGGGAACCATAGACAGCGATCGCTATACGTCCTTTCGTGCCATACATGGATACCTTTTTCCCTTAAGAGCTTAATGGCTTTGTACAATGAACTCTTTCAAGGTCATCTGTATTCTCATCAGAGCCACACTAGACAGTTCCGTTTGATGGAAAAGAGCGACATTTTGCTTATTTATGCTTTGGTACCTTGAAATAGAGAAAAAAAGTTAATATCCCTTCGTGGAAGTTAACGTTATTAAGATATTTAAAATTTATCTAAATTATAACAATCCATTTTTGAAAACGTAGAGAGAAAGTACTCAGCTAAAAAACCTATGTGTAAATTAAAGCTAGCGAAATACAAATATTTCTAAATTTTAAGATTATGCGACATACACAAGCATAGGAAGTAGTTAATGGCACATGAAGAACACGTGAGAATCTCGAGTGAGTTAAGTCCAAATCAAAACGGCAGGTTTAGAAAAGGAGCCGATGTAAAGCCTTAGTAACAGTAATTCAAGATTTTTAAGTCTTCAGTAAAATTTTGTATTTAAGGGAAGGTTGGGACGGTTTGTGTTTTATGGCTCAAGGTCCAAAAACGAACAAGCTGCGCAAGACATAAAACAAACCAATAAAATACATATAAAAAATTAAAATGACTTAACCAGCAATGAAAAGTTTTAAAAACATGCATTAATTGAACAGGGTATATGATGTGGTTTAAATGACATAAAAAGTGTGTTAAAAGATGAATTACGTAAAACTAAGTAAGTCACCCATTGAAAAACAACGTTTGGAGGCTAAAAATCGTGGTTTCTCGAAACTAAGATTAGAAAAAAGTTAAGACAAAGATGGGGTATCCCCATTTTAGTTGACAAGAAAAATGTAATCATAGATGATGCATTATAAACGTGATAAAAATCCACAGTATGATGGTAAAACAATAAAAAGTGGTAAATGTGAAGGGTGACCTAAGTCGAATAAAGCTGTTGGTGAGGTATTACAAAAGCGTCGGCTCAAATTCCTAAGCGAGAAGTAAAAATATGATTCAAGGAGAGCTGAATCCAAAAGGTTTTCTTTTGTTTCTATCCTATCAAAGTAGAAAGAAGTTTATATAGTTCGGATATATCACCAAACAAATACAATCTAAAGATTATTTTACTGAAAAAATAAGAAAGCACAGGTTATCACTGAATGAACTATTTTAACTTGCCCTATTGATAGGAGTGATTTCCTGTTGAGTCCTCACAACAAGAGCGTCACTGAATCAGGAGTTCCCAAGACACAAGCAGTCATTCGATTGCTGCATTGCATTTAGGGTGCCACGACATTACTCATGGAATGTGGTCACATTTCATGTTGAATCGGCAATTCCTGTAGAGTCCTCGCAACAACAGCATCACTGAATCATGAGTTCCCAAGACGCAAGCAGTTATTCGATTGCTGCAATTGTATTTTGGGTGCCACGACATTACTCATGGAATGTGGTCACATTTCATGTTCACATGGCATTTCCGGTTGAGTCCTCACAACAAGAGCATCACTGAATAAAGAGTTCCCAAGAAGCAAGCAGTCATTCGATTGCTGCATTGTATTTTGGGTGCCACGACATTACTTATGGAATGTGGTCACATATCATGTGCAATTGGCATAGCTTTCAAATAAAACGTTTTTTTGTTTGCTAATTGTGTAATTCATTAATTGCAATTTATGGGAAATGACATCGGTCAAATAACTTCCTCAGTCAGCTCTCCACAGGTTCTTTAAACTACATTTTTCATAGCTTTTAAGCACATTTCCGGGGGGATTTTTTCAATTTCTTACCGAATGTGTTTCTTAAGCTGTTGAATCATCCTCTGCTTGTAAGCGCACAGTCTTAGTGCCATAGAAAAAATCCGACGTGGGCAAATCAGGGGAACGAAGGAGTCAATAGACATTACCGGATTTGAACATTGTTTGGCCACGAAATACGTCGTATAAAATTCGCATGTTTTCACGAGCTGCATGACATGTTGCCTCAGCGTGTGGTGTAAACCTTGTTGGTCAATTTCAGGAAAAAAAAATTTCGAACTGCACTTTTCCCAATTAACCATTTTTATTAGGATCATCAAAACAATTGTGCAATAATGCCCCTACTCCAAATTGCTTGTTATCATTAATCGAGTAAACAGTGTGTAAAAATATAAAATAAAAATTTTTTTTACTTAATTTACTTAAATTACTTTTTTACTTTTATTAATCTAAAACACAAAAATCGTAAAATTTTCGAAAAAAAATTTTGTGGATTAAAAAAAGTGTATGTGTCTTTCTGCTTAAAATGCCGTCTGAATCATGTTTCTATCTTAATTAGAACGATAGATAGAATTAATTTTGTGGTTCGTTGTTTTGAAAATCCAACACTCAGACAGCTGTTGTCATGGCAACACCATCTGTGAAAGACGTTATTTAAGTCTACGGATACTTTTAAACTATGCAGAGAAATGGTAGAACTTGAAAAAATTAAACAAAACCAAAGATTTAAGAGGAAAGAAGGAGTTATATACTCATCTGGATGCTTTTAAAGGGTATTTAAACATTTTATTAATTGTAAATCTGTTTTTAAAACTTTAAATGCGTTTTTCTCCATTATGCATTTTTTCAAGATTTCCTGTATTCAAATTGCTATAAGTCAAGAACCGATTAAGTTTAAGGGTTGAAATTCGGAATACATATTTTTCAGACATTATACTTTGATTTCGATTCAGCAAATTTGAAACAAATATTTACTTTTAAAAATATAACTTTTAAAAAAAATAGCTTAAAATTTTTAGAAGTTTTCATTCAAATATTTTTTATTTTTTATTGAATTAATATTTTTAAATTTGCTGAATCAGAATTAAAGTTTATAAATTTGTAAATAATTTACTGCAAGAATTTTGAAAATTGACCAAGAATATTTTGAGTTTTAGCAATTTGAAATGACTCCTTTTTTTTACATTTAATTTAAATTTTTAAAAAAATTGGGGAAAACTTTTGTGTTGTGATTTTGCTTATTAGTTAGATGAGTAATCAATACAAAAAAAAAATTCTAAATTCAAAATAATTAATATAAAAAAAATTTCTGATATGTCCCGGACCCCCTTAAAATATATTCCATAAAAAAAATTGTGTCCTTGCATAAAAAAAACAACCTTTATTTTACACATCAGCCAGTGTTATCTTTAAAAACATTAAAATCCATTATAAATTATTAGGTGATTATAATATGAGTTACAGTTACATGTGTATAAATGTTAAATATTTCCTTTTGATGCTTATTTCACCTACTATTTTGACTTAGTGTTGTCATTTCTCATAACATTTCAAGCCTCCCAATTGTATTTTGTCACTTTAACGTCGATATTTTGTCTTCAAATTAGGAAAAATTGTCTCATCTATATATATATAATTCTCTTACGTGGCACGCAAAAAAGACGTTATTTGTTATCGCGTTTTTGGCAACATTGTACGATTGTTTGTTTATCACAAAGCCTCGCGCTTCAATTGAATTTATAGCGTCATTGGATGAAATTTTATTCAAAGAAAATGAATTTTAGTCGAGCTGTTGCAGTTAATAATAGAGTCCTTTAAGTAGAAAAAGAAATTAATAGAAAAAAGGTCCTTTACAGGGCCAACAATTATAGTTCAACAAGACGCTTGCACTACAGCTTTTGACGACAAACTCATTGAAAATGCGTGGGTGGCTCGAGTGCAGGAGTAAATGTATATACAAACAACATGTTGTGTATTCAATTTCCATATCAACAGTCACATTTCGAGTCAAAATTTGCTCAAAGTTTTCATTTGAATTCGGATTCCAGAGGTACTGTAAATATCTTTTCTGAAAAACATAAAAAAATTTAGATTTGAAAAATATTTTTTTGGAATATCATATTTTGTAAACAATTCCTTCTGCTAGGACACATGTCTTCATTGATGCGAGCGAAGCGAGCATATGTTCGCGCAGCGAACCAATGAGGATTGCGGAGTAATCCTCCGAGGGTTGGCGAGCGTTAGCGATCAGGGGGCAGGCCCCCTAGTAACTTAAAAACCATTAATCTTCGTGAAAAAAAAAAAAATTTTAGCAACATAATAAAACTAAATGTTGAATATAACATAAAAACATAAAACAATAGTCATAATATTTGATTTACTTTACTCTTTTAATTAAATCCAAAACTAACTTATACATTGACATTCAAAACTAAAGAACGCCGCTATTTTTAAAGGTTACAAATTCAAAAGTAAACGAAACTTCTTTTGGCAACGAACTTTAACAAAAGAGATTCAGTACAATATGGTGCTTATTCAAACTTTGACAACCGTATAGCCTACTAAGGACGATCTCCTCACTTTGTTTAATTGTACACAATTACCCTTCTGATTCGTGACATCCATGCAGTGTCACAACTTCAGCTCAAAGACTTTTTTGCATTGTTCACTTCTGCTTTTTTTATCGTCTTGGTTTTACTCTTCATCTTAGTAACGTATCAGTTTATCTTTTGCACCATTTCCCACATCCAGGTCACTTCAATATAGGCAGTTGAAAATCTTATTGTTCCTTAAATTTCGTATTCCTGTGTATAAGAGAGTTGAAATGTGCATAGCACAATATCATCAATGCATACAAGCGATATACCCTTCAGGGTAGATACATTAACAAATGCCATCTGATAGTAAGATAAAACTTTTCAGGATTCTAAAGATGAAGATGGAAGAACAATGAAGAAAAATACTTGCACACCCAGAAGATATGAAGATTGGGATAAGTAATGTATACTTAATACATGTATTATTTTTTTTTTTCAATTCTTAGTTCTAAAACCACGCCAGTACCTAATTCCCATTCGGATATAACCCGTCACTTTCTAAATACTTTAAATTTGATCAACGATTGAATACTCAACCATATTTGTACGTACAGGTACAATGTTGAAAACGAATTGGCAAAAATCGATGGCACTAGTGAATCAGAATCCAAGCAAGAAAAGGATGATACTATGTGCGTTCCTGACCTAAGCAGAAGTGTCTCTGTAAATGGTAAGTTCCGTTGCTACGAAACTTATTTTTCAGATTTTTTTGCAGTTGATAACAAATATTTCCTTGCATTGCTTTATTTCGCATTTAGTGTTTTCTTCAAATCAAATCAAATATTAAGGTCCAGGATAATAAACAAATTTGAAACTATTTATTTCGAACGTTTTTTTTTTTTTTTTTTTTCATGCATACTTCTTGAACATGAAGTGAAAAAGTGGGTGGCTAGCGCATTAAATGCGAATCTTCTTTTTTTGGCGAACCAAGTCACATTTATATTTTTACGTAATTTTATTTTTAGGATCTTAAAGAACAAAGTACCAAATATTTCAAGCCGAAATTCGCAAAATTTACCCAATTAACAAACCAATCTCTGAACTTGCTCCAAAGATGTAGAATTTACAGCGTACGCCACTTCATTAAGGCATCGTGAACGCTATAGAGTCAATTTACAATGATTTATCATTAAACAATGGCGTTTAAAAGATTATCATACTATAAGGAGCTAGTATATCAGTTATCAGGAAAATGCTATCAATACTGAATATGCTTCCGTAAATTGCACTGTACCGTATCGACGAAAAAGTAAAACCACTTCCTGGTTAAAATACTTATATTGAGAGTTAATATTTACAGAATTGTACTGCTACAGTTTTATAATTAAAGACGATGTCCATCACCGATATAATACAGCCTCCTCAAGATCAAAGTTTCACAAATCGTCTGCGGCTAGAAAAAAAACTCTGTTCCAAAGTGTCTCTTCCCAGCCCGCCTCCTAAAGTCGTCACTTCCGCAGTCGGACCAGGGGGTGGACTTGGGGAACGATTCCCGTTGTGAGCTTCCACGATTCTCGATAATGTTTATGGATGCTCTCAAGACGTTACAGCACTCAAACTTTAGTCGCTTTTTCTCAGAATAGCTTTTTGCCGATGAGTTGGCCACGATATACACTCTATGACAAAAAATTCGACGCACCAAGAAGGAGCTGTCCGATTGCGATAAAAATTGGTGGATGTGAAGAACATATATAGAAAAACAAACGATTAAAATTTCAGAACCATTTAAAGATTTATATGAGAGTTTGACCGTTACAAAGGGAGGGAGTCAATAAGGCGTTGGTCCACCTCTGGCCTGGATGCAAGCTGTCACCCGGCGTGGCATAGACTGAAAAAGTTCCCGGATGGTGTCCTTCGGAATTTCTTGCCAAATTGTCTCCAACTGTCGGGCTATATGGTCAACATTCCGGGATGGTTGCAATCGCCTTCCCATAACGTCCTAAATGTGCTGTATGAGAGAGAGATCAGAGATCTAGCTGATCAAGGAAGTATTGGGAGAGCTCGAAGACAATTCATAGCAGCATGTTCCCTGTGTGGCCGGGTATTATTTTGTTGAAAAGTAGGTCTGGGCTTTCGCAAAAGGAACAGTGACACAACCGGTCGGAGAATGTCGTCTACGTACCGCTGTGCTGTAAGTGTGCCAGACTTAACTACCAATGGGGACCGGCTATCATAGGAGATGGCTCCCCGGATCGTAAGACCCTGTTGTGGGCATGTGTGGCATGCGATAGTAAGAGCAGGATCCCCACGCTGCACTGGACGTCTCCCGACGCGTCTGCGGTTGTCGTCAGGGCACAATTGGGAACGGGAATCGACACTAATACATCCCCAGTCAGCGACGTTCGAAGTTGATCGAGCCCAAAACCAAAGTAATTCTGCGCCTTCTTGGTGAGTCGATTTTTTTTTATTGAATGTACATAGAGGTACCATGTTTGGAATTAAATAATTCCAAACATGGTTGGAATTATTTAAGGTTAAACTTGGAATTATATGAGGTTAAACAAACACATATTTTGATTCCATAGTTTTGTCCATAAACAATTACAAGAAAGTGGTATTTTTAGTAATAAAAAATTCAAGAGAATTCCCTTAAATTCTTCATTGTGATAAACATTCATATTCAAAATTAGAGGATTTTTTTAAGAGTTGTAAATAAATTTTTTTTAAGAGTAAATGTGAAAAGTATCAAAAAACGAGAAATAATCACTTGTTAATAATTTTCTTTTCTGTAAAATAAAATAAAATTTTTCCATACCGACGTGAATGGATCACAAGCCTTCAAAGTCCTAATTGACGACAACATGGCAAACTCTGCGTTATACCGAGGCACCATGGGATGTGCTGCTACATCGCACCCACCATGAGCTGTAAGGAGGACATGAATCCCTGTAATACTTTGGGAAACTGACCCACAGTTACATACCATCTTGGAGACACCAGAAAATGCTAAGCACCTAGGCCCGGCAAATGAGATTCGAACTGATGACCTAACGCTTTTAGTCTAACATTTTTCTTAGAGCGACACCTTTAGCCGCTCAATCACTAGCAGTAGGTATATTGTTCAATTAATTTCGCACTGGAGCAACGCAACGGGCTATTAGAGACGGTCTCGTAATTTTGAACCACGGTCAGATGACGAGGACAACACATGAGCTGGCAACTTTCTCCACAAATTTCCCCACCACGCTAACGTGAGGATATTTGAGGTCACGACATATTTAACGTGCACCAGCCCCCATGTACACGACTGTCTTTGACTGGATCTAGTTTCGTGTTAGAACCCCTCTGGTTGCTATTCCAACTCTGAGCTACCACGGCCTTAAATTCCTCAGAAAATCTAACCGCTCTAATGAAATTCTTCTGGTTCAAAATTAAGTGGTGCTGTTACTCGTTGTGGGGCAGAGTTGGCCTTCCCTTAGGGCAGAGGTGGCCAACCTTTTACATACCATTAGTCATTTTTTTTTCACATGCGAGTTCAGATGCGCCATACAACTCAAGCACCTTTTTTAACTTACGTTCATGGTCCTGCCATATCCTTAATAACTTTTTTAATAAAGGTATGTTTATCGACATAATTAACATTTTTAAATGATTTAACTATATTTATGTAAAACAATGTCTATTACAAAGAATTCTATAAATCTGAATCAGTCATTCGCTACCTCGTTTTCCTTTGAATAAATTCCATGGATGATAATGCTTGTTCACATATGTATGTCGTTACAAAACGACATATACAACTTTTCAACTTATATAACTTTTCAAAATAATAAGTAGGTGCAAGGATGCAATGCGCCACTTGTAATCATCCAATGCGCCAAGTTTGGCGCATGCGCCACAGGTTGCCCACCCCTGCCTTAGGGGATTGATCCCGGACCGTCGTCAATAGCCCGTTATGTTGCTCTAGTATGACGTTAATTAAAAATTACTAAATTCCAATGAAATTCTTTAGCAGTCTGATGACAGAATGGTGGATCTGGAAAATAGATTTAGACATTGTAATATACCGAATCACCTTTCAAGTAAGTGCGATGCAATTAAAATAGACCTCCAAAATCTCAATGTGGTAATACGACTGACGTCTTTTAGTCACGTTCTGATTAAAAGTTTGAGGTAACTCCAGTAAGGAGAACACAAAACGCTGTTGTATGTTTTCTGACTAATTTTATACCATTTGGAGGTATGAAGTGAGCGTATCAGTGCTTGTGTTCATTACAAATGGATTTAAAGAAGACATGAAAAGTGAACTGGTGACACCTCCATCAAATTATTAAAGTAGAAATTGCAGTTAACATGTTACGAGTGGGTCTTCTAACAGTCATCATTTCAATAGCTGTAAATACAGTCCCTTTCGAAAATATTAATGTTTTCTCTTCTCTTTGTGTCAGGTCTGTCACAAAGTGAATGCGAACGTATTGCTAATTTAGAAAGAATCAAAGGCAATGAAGTAAGATGAACAACGAACTCTAACATTATTTCCTACTTTATTCGTACAAATGTATCGAACCATTGACAAAATATTGTATTTATTATAGGCTTTTAAGGCTAAAGACTACATGGAAGCTATTATTTACTACTCGCGAAGTCTCTCTGCTTTCAAGACTGCGAGCGCTTATAACAACAGAGCCCAAGCACGTAAGTAACATTATCATGTACAGGGGATTATAATTCAGGTATATGCATACGTTCAGAGCCCTTTTTTTAAATGTTATGCAGAAGCAGTTTAATATTATTTTTATAATTATTTGTGTTCACAATTAATTTTGCACTATCAATAATTAAATTTAAGAAATATTTTAAACAAAAAGTGAAATATTGTGTGTAAATTTGAAGTTTTTTTTCGAAATTTCGAAAAATGATACAGGGAATACAATTTAAGTTAACAGCAAAATAACGTGATCAGTGTAAATTTCATGATGTTATCTAGTGCTTCCACTAAAAATAGAGAGATATTAAAAAAAATTAAGGGTTTTATGACTCATTGAAAAATTGTTAAAGGAGTTTTGACCATTTTGCAACATTGATATTCAAATGCAAGATAATAAATTAAAAAAGAATATAGATATCAATTTGATTCTAGTGCATGCACTAGCAAACACTATTTCAAATGTGCATAAAAAAATTTATAAATATACATCAATAACTTTTTTAGTTATCATTTCTAGAATTCAATGTTTATGCCTAAAATGTAATTCTGAGAAAAATGCTTGTAAACAAAATCCAAGAGAGTAAAAAGATAATGCGAAATTCTTCTCACAAATAAGTGAATTTAATTGATAAATTGTAGTGGTCAATTTATCGAAAAATGATTATTATGTTTTAACTTACTGTAACAGATAAAAGGTAAAAATTATGGTAAAAATAGAATATTCTTATTATTAGTTCCTGTTTCATTATGCTACTTTCGATACAATTAACGATTTCGTTCAAATTTTAAATTGGCCTAACTTTGTTTCTATTAGTCGCACATTGAAAGTTTAAACTGTTTTAGAAGCACAAAAGTACAGGGAATGTGTTAGTAGAATAAAACAAATTGCACATTTTCGTCAAAATTGGCTTTTTCAACATATGCAGATACCTTAAGCAAAAAGTGTATTGTTCTGTGTAGAAATAACTAATGGAATAATAAACGTGAAGTATAAGTACACGAAGCATTGCTGTTGAGAAGATCTTCAAAAAGTGCAGCCCCAGCTAGTAGTAATGTAACTACTTTGTGAAAATTTGACTTGGTTGGTCTATTTGACATCGTATCGCCTTGTTTGGTTACATAACATCTTATGGCAGGGTACATATGTAAATATGCATTTATATACAGTGACGACAAAAATGGTGTGAAGTCTCCAGAAGTATGTTACTCTGTCGTATGGTCCAAAGAAGTGATGACGCAATTGATGGATTTCTCCCGTTCTGTGGACCATACAGGTAATGAATGCTCGTTTCCACTCGGCAGACGAAAGTAGTCTAGGGGTTACGTTACTACTAGCATTGGTCACGTGATCCTGGGCAAATAAAAGATTTCTTTTGCTCAATCTACTTTCATGTATGCTCAAAGTTTAAAGCCTGCTAAAAAAATTTAAAGTACAGTTTACCAGAATTTTGTAGCTACCAGAAGTTTGTAGAATTTTGTACCCAGAACGTAGAGATACATAGATAAGAGATGCATAATCATAAAGCAGTGCATAATAAGAAGTAAAATACCACAAGAAAATAGATATTTAAAATGGATAATTGAGCCAAAAGTTTCAAAGTATGCAGGAAATTAATAAAATGAATTTCAATGCCGAATTGTGGAAACCAATTCCGATACAATTTATAAAAACAAGAATGAGGGATACAGAGTAGCACTAGAATATTAGGCACTAGAAGGAAGAAGTTACGTGTGGGATCAGCTAATTTAAATTACAACATTACTAGAAAAGGTATTTGTAAGATACCTATAATTTTACTAATCAGTAAGTTTTAACCAATTTAAAACCCGTTTTAAAATATTTTGTATACCAGTGACAAACAAAAAAATAAAATTGTTAGTTTTCTGTTTCTTATCTTCTAGTATTGTAATTATATTATAGCTTATTGTAATTATATTATAGCATATTCTGCAATTAATAACATATAATTAGCATATTCTATAATATAATACAGTTAATATTCTACAATAATTATATTATACAAAATTTAAAAGCAAACGAGAATAAGGTATTTTTTTTTTTATATATCATACTGAAATTATCATTTATAAGAAACAAAATATTGCAAAAATTAGAAATATTTCATTTATTTAGCATCGCTCAGCTGCAAAACAATTGAACACATCTTATTATGAAAAAAAAAATGCGCCGTATAAAAGGTTTTTAACAGCGCATGCGCGGCCGCCATCTTGGTGCCTTAAAACCATGGAAATATCGGCTTCAGTTAAACCGGTAGCGAAACCTTGTTAGGGCACTTCCTTATCTTTCCTACTTCCACGATCTCACTATGTTAATAATCTTGACCTTCGAGCCCTTGTTACATGCAATGTTCCTGAGCCATGCAAATTTAAGCTGATCGGCAGGCGTCCTCATATGTCATGATGCTGTAAGGTGCAAATTGTGATGTAATGTAGAGGTGTGCCGATTTCCCTCTAGGAGCCATTTTGTGACTTGATTTTCTTAAATCTCGGTAATGTAGAAAAGGGAATGGGACATACCCTGTGAAGAAGAGTGTCTCTTCCCTGGTCTGACTTGTAGATTTTAGTCACACATTTTCGCAATGCATCATTCACCATCCTGCCTGTTTCCCCTTCGTCCCATTCATTCTACCACGCACCAAGAAGACAGCTAATGGTTTCCCTTCTTCAATGGCTGCTGGGCCATTTCACTGTTGTGCTCACTATCTATATCATAACGTCTGGATATAGATAGGTAGTGTAATATATATATGATCAGCAGCAGCACTATACTTAAATCTCCACGGTCAAATATTTGCAATCGATCCCACTTTTAGTTAATTGCGTTGTTACCACACTAAATCCATATTCAACGAATGACAGAAAAGTAATTTTAAAAAAATTTTAAGTCGGAAGAGTGTGCTTAAATGCACCGAAAGTGCCAGAAGTCATAGGTCAGTAGAATGTAATGTTAATTGAAATAATATTTACTGATTGGTTCAAGCTTTGAGTGTGAATCAAACATAATCTAATATGGGTCATTTCATGTCAATTCACCCAGGGCTATGTGCCATCATACCTCAGATATTTTTCAAAAACTTTTTATGAGATAATATCAAATTAATTCTTTCATATTTTTTCATCAAAAATTGAATTTGGGGGAATTTTTTGAAATTTTTTATTTTTGCAAGATTTTGGCTAATGTACTTTTGGTATCATTCTAGAAAGACCTTCCTGTTTTACTTATTTTTTAAACAATTGGGCTGATCTTGGTATCAAATTAAAGCTAATACCTTTCTCTTTCAAAATAAGCTATAAAAAAGATACTAATTGTCATAAAGTGTTGCCACTCATCAGGTTAAGGGATTTTTTATACTTTTTCAGTAGGTAGGTTCTCAATAGGTCATACCTCATAAACCACAACTAACACATGTATCATATTTTTTTTCTAGAATGAGCAGATCATGTACTTGTGTTTTAAAAATAAGGATTGTTTTTTGTGGTTATAAAATTAAAAATAAATTTACATTGCAAAACTTTTATTTCAAAATCAACAGTTTTCTATAAATTTGAGGTCTTTTTGAGCTTAAATAACTCACAAATTTGTGAGAATAATTAAAACTGTGATTAAAAAATAATAATTGATCTGCATTAGTCATAATTAAAAACTACAGTTTAATTTTGTTTAAGAATTATGCAGAAACCCTATCTGATTCAGCAAAACAAAAATAATCTTTCTTTCGATATAAAAAAAAATAACAATTTAGAACAGCCTGCCTAATTATACACCTATCTCAACTGGAGAGGAAAAATACTCAGTAAAAAAAATTTCATGAATAGACTTGTTTGGATTTTAAAAAACATCTGCCAATGATCTCCCACTTCCATATTATTCATGTGCAGTCTTGCTTTAGATTTCTGCGAGGCAGGTTATGTTTGATGTATACATTATTTCCTAGCATTTTTATGGCTTAATAAAATATGTTTTTTAGTTCTGATTTCATAAGTTTTTTGATTGAGATATATTGGAAATGTGTTCAGTTGGTAAATACTTCAAAGAAAACTCTAGTACATCAACTAAAGTAGAATATAGTCCAGAAAACTTTATAAGTTGTTCTGAATTTGGGAAGAAGAAAGAAAACTTTTAATCCTAAGAACAAAATGTGTGAATTTTGAAAATATATGCAGTCAACATATGCATGCTTCTCTTTCAATGTTTGAGTATCGACAAAGGGTATGTTGTGATCCATTTATGAAACACCAAAACAACGTGTACAAAGGTCTTAAAATTGTTTTTCTTCCATTTTCTGAAAAATATAAACAATGGGTTGAACTAGTATCTGGTTCAAAATTAATTATTTCTTGTAGAAAAATAATTTTCTCAACATTTCCTCAAGATAATGACAAAGTAAGCAATATTTCAGTGATTACGAACCAGATTCAAGTAATAATAAAGTAATTGCGAAGCTAAATGAAAGCTGTGCATTGATAGAATTTCCCCCCCTTTAAGTCAGAAAACGAAAACTTGATGAAAGAGCTATTTATTTGTGGAAAAAAGCTGAGCAAATTGCAAATAAATTCGAAAATATGACAAAAAAGGCTCTAAATATTGAATCTTCATCAAAAAACAAAGAAAGAATAAACAGAAGTGCAGTGATTGTTATAATCTTATGCATAAATTAAAAGAAAAATTTAAAAAGAGTAAAATAGATGATCAAATTCAGATATTGACTCTAGTTCCCGAGTCATGTAGTATCTTACAAACAGTCAACTTTTTTAAAACCTTTGAGTACTTAGTGAAAAAAACTAGGAAGTTATTAAATGAAGAAGGCATTTTATGTAAAGGTAAGTAAAGAAAAAGCTGTATTCTATGTGAATAAGTTTAAGTTATTCAGAAAGCAAGAGATTTTTATTATTATGACGAGGTAAGTAGAATTTCAGTAAATAAAAAAGATTATATTTCTTTACCAACAAAACATGTTCAAAGAGAATTGATAACAAAAAGATTAATGTTGCATAGCTTAAAAGATGTTTACTTATCATTCAAAGAGAATAATCCCACAGAAAAAATAGATTTTACCAAGTTTTGTGAATTACGTCTACTAGAATGTGTAACTGTAAATAGTCGAGGGATTCATTCAGTGTGTGTTTGCACATATCATCAGAATGTAAAAAATTATGATGCAGAGTATACATTTAAAAATGCCATATCAACTCCTGCTAAAATTGGTGTGTAACGTGGAATCAGAGGATTGCATGCTTCACCGTTGTCCTGAATGTCACAGTGAACTGGACCTCCGAGAATTTCTTTTGGGGTTAGAATACATTGAAACTAAAGAAACAGTTACATTTAAGCAGTGGCTCCAAAATGATCGGGCTTTCCTCGAAACTTAGTAAAATCAGTGGATGATTTTGTTGATTTACTATGTTCAAAATTCGTAAAGTTAACAAAACATCGCTTTGTAACCAAATCACATAGTCAATACTTAAAGCATATAAAAGCAGATTTGAGTTATGAATGTTGTATAATTTTAGCAGACTTTGCAGAAAATTACACTTGCATCTTGCAAGATGCTGTCAAGGTTTTCATTGGCATAACATTCAGGTTACACTACATCTATTTGTAATCTATTACAAATATAACGGTGAGCTTAAATTAAAGTCAATATGCTTTATTAGTGACTGCCTTAATCATAACTCTATGTTGTTTTCAATCCATTAAAATATTATATTTTAGTGATGGTAGTTCAGCTCAGTATAAGAACTACGAAAACTTTATAAATTTATGTCATCACGAAGAAAACAATAAAATGGCTGCTGAATGGCATTTCTTTGCCCCTAATCATGGCAAAAATGTATGCGATGGAGTAGGAGGTACAATAAAGCGCCTTGCCACAAGACCAAGTCTTCAAAGAACTGTTGAGGGATAGATTTTAAATGCACATGATTTGTTTAAATTTGCCACCAAAAATATAAAGGGGATTCAGATGTTTTTCACAACATCAGCAGAGGTGGCAGCAAATGAAGATTTTCCGAAGGAAAGATATGAAAAGTCGTTACCAATAGTAGATACTAGAGAGAACCACTTCTTCGAGCCATTGGACATAAGAAACATTTTGGTGAAGAAGATTTCTATTTCTGAAAATTCTTTTACGGCCACTGTTGATAGCAAAACCTGAGAAGTAGTCAATATTATTCCTGAAATGTTTTATGCAGTCATCTATGACAATAAATTGTTGATTGGGAAGGTACTAGACAAGTGTGAAGACAAAGGAGATGCAAAAGTTCAATTCATGCATCCACCAGTCATTTCACGGACATATTTTTGGTTAACTAAAACTAATTGCTGCTGTGTGCTCTATGAAAATATAGTCCAAGAAAATCCAGTTCCTTTAACATCATCTGTATCAGGACGAACATTCAAAATAGATGAAATGATTGTCAAGCAACTGCAGAAAATAGTTACTTTAAGCTATAGCTCAAATAAACTTTAAATTTAAATTTAAAAAGTTGATTTTTAATTAAAATTTTTGCAATGTAAATTTATTTTTTATTTCATAACCACAAAAAATACCCTTCTTATTTTTAAAACACAACAAGTACGTGATCTACTCAATCTAGAAAAAAAATATGATACATGTGTTAGTTGTGGTTTATAAGGTATGACCTATTGAACCTACCGACTGAAAATGTATAAAAAAATCCCTTAACCTGATAAGCGGCAACACTCTATTACAATTAGTATCACTTTTAAAGCTTATTTTGAAAAAGAAAGGTATTAGCTTTAATTCAGGGCTCGAAATACCCGGGTGCACAGGTGCACTGTGCACATAAAAATAAAATTGTGCACTTAATTCCTTCCCGCTAGGTGCACGCAGTGCACCTAACGTTAAAGAAAAAGGTGGGAACATGTTGTATCTTGTTTTGATGTTTGAACAAAATATTAGTATCGACCTCTCTCGCTCTAAAAGAACGTAATTAAAATTCCAAAACACACACTATGCGAAAACAAAATCGCTGAGCCGTAACGGGTTTATACATTAGGAAGGTTTACTTGTTTCACTGCCACCAGAACTTTCCGATGATCGAAACATTTTCCAGATGGCTCTGTGAAGCGACTGTCGCGACAGCGTGCGCCGGAGAGAAGGGAGAATTTAGATGTTTAAATATTTTTATTTACCATCTACTACTGACCTCTATAAACATACCAAACTAATAAAGTAGTTTACATTACATTAATGCTCTTGTATTACGTTTTTTTATACGTACACCTAAAATATAACCTGTGCGCCTAATTTAAAATCTTAGGTACACAAGGTGCACTTGTAGTAAAAAATCTATTTCGAGGCCTGGCTTTAATTTGATACCAAGATCAGCCCAATTGGTTGAAAAATAAGTAAAACAGGAAGGTCTTTCTAAAATGATACCAAAAGTACAATAGACAAAATCTTACAAAAATCAAAAAATTCAAAACATTCCTCCAAATTTAATTTTTGATGAAAAAATCTAAAAAAATTATTTTGATATCTTTTCATAAGTATCTATTCACAAAAAAAAAATTTTAAATAGTCGAGACATGGTGGCACGGCCGAATATTAAAATCGGGTGATATCACATGGAATGACCCATATGTGATATATAGACCTTGTTTGATTCACACGCAAAGCTCTAACATATCAGAAAAATGTGTCAAATTACATTACTCTCTGCTGTCCCATGAATTTTGACACTTTAGTGTTCATAGGTCATGCTTGATTCATATGCAAAAAAAAAGCTCAAACATATCAGTAAAAAAATGTGTCAAATTATATTACATTCTGCTGTCTCATGACGTCTGGGACATCAGTGTACATAGATTATGCTTGATTCACACCCAAATAAAAGCTCAAGCATATCAGTAAAAATAGTTTCAAATTATATTTCATTCTGCTGTCTCATAAGTTTTGGCACTTCAGTACAGTGTACATAGATCATTCACACACAAAGCTCTAACTTATGAATCAAATATGTGTCAAATATATTTTGAAATGTTCTGGGTGAACTTCAAAAGAATTATACAATTCTAAAATTTTCAGTTTTGTTTTTAGATAAGATAAGCTTATATAAAACACAACGGGTGGCGTAATATGAGCGAAGAATCACACTTAAGCAGCTATGGAGTTTATATGTGTCAAACCATTACTGGGCTCAATTCTTTTTACCTCAAAGAATTAAACCACAAGAATTAAAATTCCTAACAAAAACGAGTTATTTTCCGACATTTCGTAATTTACGAGGGAGACGTTTTACGCTATACTGAGCTCCATTATACACAACCAATACACTAAAACCCCGATTATACGAGTTTCCACTTTAACCGAGCTGTCAAATATTTGTAGGATTATTATTTTTTTTTTTTTGGTTCTACATTTTTAAAATTACCGAAAAAATTCTGAACTTGATCTCACAAACGCTCAGGAAAACGAAATCCGTGACTGGATAAACGTTGACGAATAACAAGTGATTACAGATAAAAACGATCGTCCATGAGGAAAATGAATCTAGCGATGATGATGAGAGAAGACAGTGACGATAAAAATCGACAAATGAAAATCTCCCATACAAATGCACTAAAAGTTGTCGAAAGTGCTATTGAATACATAAAACAGGAAGCGACACCAGCAATCCTATTATCCTAAAAAAATAGCGAAACATTACTGCAGAAAAAAGCCAAAATAACGTAAAACAAAAAAATTCAGGACTTTTTTAAGTAAGAACTTTTTAATTATCGTAACAATATGAATTGCATGTGGTGTATCTGTATAACTTTTGTATTTGTTAAAATATACATTTAAACCTACACGATTTATTTTATTTACAATTTTCGCTTTAACCGAGTTTTTGGGTTATCCGAGTTAGTCTTGGTCCACATTAACTCGGATAATCGGGACTCTACTGTAATTAACAAAGCCTCCTAACCATATTCTTTTTATCTGACCTTGGTTCAAAACTACGTGTTGTTGTCATCGGGTCTTTTCCTTCGAATTTGATCCCTGACCGTCGCGAGAATAGCCCATAGTGTTGCTCCAGTGTGACGTTAATTAAAGTGCTTACATGCCTTTCTACCTTACCATATTCATCAAATAGGCATACTTCAAAATTACAACTTCCAAAAATTCACATTATCAAAGCTATGAAAAATACCAACCCTAAACGAAAAACAATATAAGAATTGAAACAGTACATATGACTAGTTATTCGAAAAATGTTCATCCCTATTTAAGGAACTATGGAGGGAAATGTTCTATTTCTTTCGTTAATTTTCTATGCATAGGTTTCCTCTGAACACTAACTTCCACCCACACTGTGTTAATATTTAACTACTTAATGGGTTCTCTCGAAGCAACAGCTGTTCTTCATAATGCAAAAAGTCAAGACAGTATTTTACATAGAGCAAATGAAAAGTAGAGCTTTTAATTTATATCTTCATCGATTAAACAAATGAAAGTTCTTTCAAGGAATTTCCCACTAAAATACAAATCAAGAAGAAAGTATAAAATGATTAAAGTGTGTTCAAACAGCAATATGCAAAATCTTAGAATAAAAGATGCCCTTTAATGGTTCTCTGACAAATTATAGAGTGTTTTTTATGCAATAGAGCCATTTTGTTTTGGATTAACTTTAAAAAAAAAAATTATTATTTCTTTTCGATTTACGCTACAAATTTGGGCTCTTTCGACTACGCAACTTGTTAAATTTCTCCGTGCTTCATTTCACCATTAGTGGATAGGTGAACAAAATCCAAGATTAATTCGTGAAAGACATATTCCTCCATAATGCACTTTCTTGTAACATTGTTTTGATATTATAACAACGGCCAAATTAACGCCTTTGGTTGTTTTATAAACATGGACTTTTGCGACCACATTTTCAGTCACATTTGAGCAAATTTCCAGGGTGATTTGTTCAACATATTCACGGATGTTTTGCTGAAGCTGTTGAATATATATTGCTTGTTCGCTTTAGACTCGTGTCTTTAATTGGCCCAATAGGGAAGGAAATTCGGAGCGGTCAAATCAGGGGAATGAGGAGGCTAGTCGACATTACCGGATTTTGATATTATTCGCCCCGGAATTGGGTCCTTTAGAATTCGTATGACAGCACGAACTGTATGGCATGTTTTTCAATTTTGTTTAATCCACACATGTTATAAGCCTTTTGTCGACCAAAAGACAGAAAGAAATTTTGCAACATTGCTCACAATTGACTGTAATTACCATTTCATTAGATCCTCGAAATAAAGTGTTCCATAAAGCCTCTACTTCACCCCAATCAGCTGCTCTATGGGGTTGAAAACGTTCATGAATTAACCTTGAATTTTCTAATCCACAATAACTACTGTTCTATCTGTTTACCCAGGCACTAATGCTGAAATGAAACTTGAAACAATCGAAAAAATGACGTGATTGAAAGATCTTAGTTTTGCAGAGCTACCAGATACAATTGTCTGTCATTAATTGGGTAATCAATATGTAAAACGTGTAGTAAAATATTTCATTTAAAAGATATCTATATAAATAAGAATGGAGTGTTTGTTTGTACATTCAATATTTTCGACCCATTTCAAGTTTTCTATCCGTTTTGGACCCTTCTGATGCCGAATCTGCCTTTTTCTCGTTTGGTGTCTGTCTGTCTGTCTGTCCGTCTGTCCGTCTGTCTGTCTGTCTGTCTGTCTGTCTGTCTGTCTGTCTGTCTGTCTGTCTGTATGTTGTGCCCTATACACGTCCACGCGGTTTAAGATATTTTCATGGAAATTTGCATACAGTGAGTACTTATCTTCATTTAGCGAGTGGAATTGGTTGCGAAAGTCTGTCTGTCCGTCTTTCTGTTCTATGCTCGATTTTGTGTTTGTGTAGGCATCACATGAATTGTATTCCAGATATTTGATTGCAATCTATTTTATTTTATACATTATCTATTAGTTTAGTGAATGCAATATTAAACATTTCTTTATTGTTATATTTAGATGAGTTTCATGCTAAAACACCTGAGTAGGTATATTTAAATCAACCATAATTTGGTAGTTTTGGAAAAATTGGAATGTCTATTGAATATTACGATTACTTCAATTGCTTTACCAGTACTGCTAAAAAGTAATTATTCTTCAAAAAATTATATTTTTTAATGGAATTTCAGCTCTGATACTTCATTTATTTCGAGTCTTATTTTTGTTCTTTGCGCAATGAAAACGATTTCGGAATTTTTGAGACAGACGATATTTTTCAACGAATGGGAATAAAACGGAAACTTGTGTTTCTTTCGCTCTGAATTAATTTCGTTTTTCTAAATTTTATACACTTTTTAGTTGTAAGTTGTGGCAACTGCAAGATCAAGAGATAAAAAGGAATCACAAATTATGTCTTTAGAACAACTTTTACCCGACATCTTTTATTTTGTTTCATTTCGCAGTTTTCTTTTCAAATATTTATTATTTTAATCAATTGTGTTTATTTTTCATCACACGCATCACCACCACAAAGTATTCGACTAAAAGTAGCAGGTAAGTTAGAATAAAGCAAATTGTAAGTGTAAATATGCCATTATTGAAAGAATAATGTTGTTATGGAAAGAATAATAATGTTTAAAAAATCCGAACTAGAACTTTTCAAACATTAAAATATTCTTTGTTATGGAAAGTTTCGAAGTTTCACAATGCCCTGTTGTCGCATGCCGGGTACAAGAGTGCCACAAGTAAAAAAAATATTGTTTTGTTGACTATGAGTTCGAGAGTACTCGCCGTAAATCGTCGTGTTTATTAATTGAGTTGAACATGAAAAGAACTTAAGAAATGGAATTCCAAATCTCCCTCAAAATCGTCTTTTGTAGTAGAAAATTTTACCAGCTTTCGTCATTTTGTAGCATTGTCATACATTAAGAGTGCGATGTATGTGAAATGTATTAGATGAATAGATATGCATGTGTAGGATTTGTGTCCAAAGTAAGTTGTAGAAATTTTAAAGATGGCGAAAGGTTTTAAAATATTATTTCATTCTACAAAAAACGTAAGTCATTATATATTTTCATCATCTCTTCGATATAGAGTAAACTTATTCAAACCGAGTAAGGTCGGGTATTTTGCTAGTTCTAAAATAAAATGGGGCTCTAGCATGAAAACCTTGCGCAATATTAGTAGTTAAAAATATCTTTTGCGCTCAAGAAGAATTTCAGCAAACCAGTTCTAATTAGCATTCAATAGTTTTGAAAAACAAGTGTCAACGATCTATGAAAGGAGTTTCTTTCATTGAAAATTGCTGTACCATCAATAGATAAAGAGTTTAAGGCTTCATTTAATATTTCCGTATTAGAATTTTTCAATTGGAAAAGGGAGAAATCAAGACATTTGAAAGAAACACTCTTCTTTAAATTTAAGTCGTACTTCATGAATAAAAAGGAAAGGTTAATTCAGTTCATTTTATTCTCTGTTTAATTTGTTCGTCACATAAAGGACGTAAGGTAATAGGAAGAAAGAAACGAGGTTTTACTAGAGCAAAAAAAAAACTAGATTTTACTAGATAAAACGAGGTTTACGAGAACTAAACAATTATCTGCGTAAAATCTATTTGATCTATTTAATCTATTTAATTTCTTAAACTCGAATGTTGATACACATTTGCTTTTCAAGTGCACTTTACGAATTTAGTGTGCATGTATCGTTTCATTTCTTAATAACTAAAGAGTATTTTTAGTTTGATTAAACAGCTATCTAAAGTATAAAATTATTAATCATCGAAATACGAGTAGTTGATATGTTGGTCTCGCTTTTTGAATCTCCTCTCAATATCAATTATGTCTACTTATATTTCATATTTATGTGAATGAAATTTTCTCCAACCAACTCTTGCAGATCAAAAATGAACTTTTAAAATACGTAAGGTGGTGAGTAAAGACAAGTTAATCTGTTAAATTTGGTTAAAAAAGAAAGGAGTTGAGCATGAGTTACAATTGGGAGTTCTCTCTTCTAGAAAAAGATGACGATAACTAACTATTCATTGCGAAGGCGAGTCAGTTTGACATCCGTCGTTGACATTGGAGACACTGACCACTGATGAATGATGGGTTTTATGGGATGCAATTCGTTAGTGAGATTAAGATTCCATGACTCTTGCCACAAGTTCATACACTTTTTGAAGCTTCTCTCTCAGCATCAATGCTCAGTCTACTGATACTTCACTTCAATAGTCTTGCTGTATGAAGTAGTATTCCAGTTTCTCATACGTGAATTGCGCTAGGAATTATTCAAAGATTTGCAAATACCGAGATGAGTTGCATTTCTGTAGCCCATCTTACCATATCCATAAAACGCATACCTTCTTGGAAAAACGTTTGGATAACAATACAACTTTGTCTATTTAAACTTACTTCGTGGTGAAGTTGGGTCACATCGTTACATATCGTCGCTCAAAGTGCAAAAGGTCGTATGTCAAAATTTTCATTTTTTCTTTTACTATTGTGAGACAGTCATAGATTTCATTTCATTCTCCTACCAAGAGATGGCGCCAAGAGCACCACAAGTACTTTGGTAGTTGAAGAGAGACTACGAGCCACTTGGCTTCCCCGCTCTCGTGAGGACTGGTTGTCCAATTCACTGGCGTTCGCCATTTGTATGCGAGATACATCCTACCCTTTTATTCAAGTTGATCCTGTGTAACGTTATTTAATTTTCCTTACTTATGTAAATAAACCTTTATATTTAAATTCAAACTGGCCCTTCTTTCTTTTAATCGTTTTCCCTAAAACCCAAAAACTGAGCTAGCCAAGGGAGGCGGTTAAAATTGTTATTTGTGGCATTTTATGATTGCAACCTGGTGTCAAAATCTCTTGTCATCAGCTGATCCAATAAAAGTTACAACCAAATGTATATAATAATAATAGAATCAAATCATATGAAAAACTATTAGTTTTTTGCTCTCCTGAAAAATGCACTTTTCAGACATACGACCTTTTTCACTTTGAGCGGCGATATACTACTGTGTTATAGGATAATTTTTTTAGGAACGGCTAATTTCCCCTCATCTTTTTTTTTTATTATTTTTTTATTTTTTATTGATTGTATAAAATTTTTTTCAGATATCAAACTGAAAAACTACTTAGCTGCTGTTGTAGACTGCAGCGAGGTAATAAGTATGGAACCTAGTAACACAAAAGGTATGTCTAAGATACTTTAAAAGATATTTTTAATTTAATATCGAGATTTTTACAACAATTTTCTTTCTCCCCCCTTCGTTTTCAATGCAGCTCTCTTTAGAAGAGGCACTGCCCACATGGAGGCCGGGATGTATGACTTAGCAAGCATAGACTTCAACATACTGTTGGAACTCGACCCAGAAAACAAAATGGCCACGGTCAGTACTCTATAATACTCTATGAATGAACTTTAATCTTACAGCTCATCAAAATTTCACGCAATGTTTACGGAAAATCGAATCCATTCCATCTGGTGTTAGTATTGATAACTTCTTAGCTATCTAAAAATAGCTTTTGTTCTCGTTCGGTCAAGTAATTCCCGCATAAACAGTGCACGTTTGATTTAAGAGTTTAACGAATAGGTTTACATCAGACTCAGTTGTATTGATAACTTCTTAGTTATCTTAAAATAACTTTTGCTCTAATTCGGTCAAGAGGCGTCCACAAAAACCGTACACGTTTGATTTAAGAGCTGTAGTGAATAGGCTTACGTAAGACTCAGGTACGACTCTCATGACATGTTTATACACTCGGGGACACATCTTCTTTAGATTTGTAAGAGCTTCATGTCCCTGAGCTCAAAACAATCGATATGTAACCAGCCTAAGAATTTTTAAATTGCGTTTTCGCAGTTTCACCTCGTTTAAGTCTGATTTTTTTTTTTTTTTTTTTCAAATTTTTCTGCTGCCAGAACTATAATACTTGGTTTACACTTATTCTTGTATTCATTTATCCGATTATTTATTCTATTTATATATCTTTTCATTTGATCTATCAATCAAATGAAAAGGAGTACACATTAGTATCGAAAAGTTATTAGGTTGTTGAACTTGGTGAACAGGTGGGCCATGGAAGTAGTGAAACCTGGTTGACTTTGAGGAATTATTATAGATGGCGTGCCTTGTACGGTCGCGTATTATTTTGTTGAGAACTGACAGCAGGCAAGCTATGAAGATAAATAGATAAACAGGCTCTAAAACTTCAGATATGTATCGGTGACTGTTGATTGTACCAGCAATAAGTACTGTGTGGATGCGGAAGTAGAATCCAATTGCGCCATATACCATAACGCCAGGTGATGGGACAGTATGGCAATATAAGAGTCATTAAATCTGTAGCTGCGGTGCCCCTAGACACGAATGCAACCATCGTAATGCTGTAGACAGAATCAAGATTCGTCATAAAAGACGATGTCATTCCATTCGTTTGTTCATTTTCAGCATTCTAAGCACCATTACTTCAAAAAATCCACGCTGCTGCAGACAACGTCGAATTGTACGAGCTAACGCAGGTTCTTGTGTAATACACCTCAAATTCTAGAGCTAGGGCTCTTGATATTGTAGCACGTTCCCTAATAGTCAAGCACACAATAGTCATGTTCTATAGTTCTCCCTCTTGATACTGCTCACAAGGTGCACTAATGATGCACAAGATTCTCATATGCGCTGTAATGTACTATATATATATATATATATATATATATATATATATATATATATATATATATATATATATATATATATATATATATATATATATAGATAGATAGATAGATAGATAGATAGATAGATAGATAGATAGATAGATAGATAGATAGATAGATAGATAGATATATAGATAGATAGATAGATAGATAGATATAGATAGATAGATACATATATATATATATATATATATAGATAGATAGATAGATAGATAGATGGATAGATAGATAGATGGATAGATATATAGATATAGATATATATAGATAGATAGATATATAGATAGATAGATAGATATATATAGATAGATAGATAGATAGATAGATAGATTGATAGATGGATATATTATAGATATATATATATATATAGATATATATATATATAGATATATATATTTAGATAGATAGATATAGATAGATAGATAGATAGATAGATAGATAGATAGATAGATAGATAGATAGATAGATAGATAGATAGATATATTTCCGATGGCCAGCAGTGCATTTAAAAGAAAATAAAGCACTTTTTGTGCAAATGAAATGGAATGCCTTTAAAATCAGTGATGATAATATCGCGCTTTTCCTATTGAGATATTGGATTCCGATGCATATTTCAATGCTTCAATATACACGAACATATTGCTAACTCATTTCGAAAACCGACGTACGAAAACATTATTTTAAATGAGAAAAGGTTTATAATGAAACATTTCGAATGCATGACACACTTCTTTTAAAGGCAATATAAGGAGGGAGAATTTTCAACTTCACGAAACGCTTTTCCCCATTCGGGATATTTGTGAATCGAATTCTTCTTTGCGAGTGACATCTTATCGCCCGGGAGGAATATATCGATTTTCGGTAATTTATCATTTTAACTGTTTATCTTACAGAAGTACGACTTCAAATCGAGGACACAAACGCGAAAAATATCACGACATGGTTTCTGAAATAAAAACTAATGTTTTAAAGCGCATAATTAATAACTAAGTAAAGCTATGATGCGCTAAACCACAAAAATAAAGAAGTCATAAACCTGAATTATCAATTAAATAACTAGATGAAAATGTTGCTCTGAATTCTTTCAAATAAGTAAGGAATAAAGTGAACTTCAATGATGGACAGGGACCGTGGCAGCCCAATTGGTAGAGTCGCCGATTAGCAACCTGAAGGAGGCGAGTTCAAAACTAGATCCAACCAAAGACCATCGAGTACTGGTACACTTTAATACTGTAATGATCTCAAATGTATTCACGTTGGCGTAGTATGAAAGTTTGGAGAGTGGGGAGCCAGCTTAGATGATTGACCTTGTCGCCAACATTATGAGGTGCTGTTCTCGGATGTCCATTCGGGATTGATCCCGTATTGACATCAATAACCTGTTGCATTGCCCATTGTGACGCATATAAATTAAACTACCTCTGCCTACTTCATTATATAGACTGGTCATTCATTAATGTTTTCGTGTACTCAGTGTTCGTTATTCTAAACATGATGATGGTTTTAGTGACATTATATTATTTATCATTAGCATAAAAAAAAAAAGGTTTCTAACTGGTCTATAGGACCATAAGGCCCGGTGCACACATCCGGTTTTTCAACCTGCGGCACCGTTGCCGCAACGCAAGTGCGGTCTGAGATACATTAGATCCAATGGAGCAGTGCACACATGCCTCCAGCGCCGCTGGGGCGACGCATATCCAACTTGCGTGCAATTTGTGCCACAGTTCCGCACGGTTCAGCAGCTCGCCGCACATGCTTCTCCGGTCTGTTGTACCTTGTTTTCATAAACAAATGAAATATAAATACTAATTAATAAAAGGTTGTATCCAGTAACGTCTATTTTGTTTCAAAATATACTTTATTTTACACCCAGTAAGCGAAATAAACACGTTTTCTTCGATAGAATATTTATCGCAAATGGCGCGAAATGAGTTCGTGCGTCATTTCACGGTTATGTGTGCATAGTTGGGCTTCGGTGCCGCAGTGGCGCCGCACGTTGAAAAACCGTATGTGTGCACCTGGCCTTGTTAGGTATATGCAAAAAAACGCATAGAACCCAAGACGAAAAATTGACAAACGTATAACACTTAAATTTAATTTAGAAAATGTAATACGAACTATTTACGATCAATTGTCATAAATTGAATAAAAGAAATTGGTATTTCTACAATTTTATAGTTTCAACCTAATATAAAATTACAGGCATTATTTATGATGATACAATCAAGCCAAATTTGTCAAATTAAAGTTATTTTTCATTTATGTAATATGTTAATGATCTTGTATGCAAATTCATATAAAGAAGAATGGACTGTTAGTTTGTACTTTGAATATTTTTGACCCATTTCAAGTTTTCTATCCGTTTTGGACCTTTCTGTCACCAAATCTATCTTTTGTGCGTTAGGTGTCTGTCTGTCCATCTGTATGTATGAATGTATGTATGTATACTGCTGTTTGTAAAAAATGCAACACCATGAAGGAGTCATATGAATTAAATGAAATTTAATACACAAACGGCTTGTATTAGTACAAATAAATGAATAAATTTTCAAAGTAAAAAAAATAATATTAAATGTCCGAAATCAGTATTTGGTGTAGCCACCACGCACTGCAATAAGTGCTGCTATACGACGTGGCATGGAGTGAAACAGATGTTGAATGTCTGCTTGTGGAAGAGAATTCCATTTTGTTTGTATGCGCATACAAAGTTCGTCTTTTGAAGCTGTAGGACGCGGATCACGAGCGAGACGCCGACAAACCAAATCCCACACGTGCTCAATAGGCGACATATCCGGCGAATAAGCAGGCCAAGGAAGAAGTTGCATGTGTTGGGCTGAAAAGAAGTCTCGAACATTCCTTGCAACATGTGGGCGTGCATTATCCTGTTGAAAGATGGCTCCAGGGATGCCTTGAAGGAAGGGAACGACTTCGGGATCTAGCACTTCACGGACGTACCTATTGCTATTCAGATTACCCTCAATTCGTAGCAGCTGAGATCGTCCATGATACGAAATCGCACCCCAGACCATAACTCCGGGTGTTCGGCCACTATGACGTTCGTTAACGAACTCTGGAAGGCAGCGTTCACTGGCATAGCGTCTAACACGAATGCGGCCATCATGGTTCCACAAATTTAAGCGGGATTCGTCAGAAAAGACAACTTGTTGCCAATCAGCCCGCCAGGCTCTGTGCTCATGAGCCCATTTCAGACGCAGCCATCGATTGTTTGGTGTGAGGGGGGGGGGGGGTCCTGTATAAAGGAATCCTTGCACGCAGTCCACGGTACAGCAGACATCGACGAATTGACGAAGCCGACATTAGTACAACTGTAGCAGTAGACCAAAGTGCTGCCAACTGCCTGGAGGAAGCTGCACAGTCATTCACCGCCATGTGGACCAGGTGTCTATCATCGCGCGCTGACGTCACCTTCCGTCGTCCACTCCTAGTTTTTCGACTTGTCCGGTGCTCGTCGGTCCACTGCTTCCAAACTCGCATCACTGTGAAACTGTTCCGCTGCACACGAGCTGCTATTGCGCGATTGGAAAATCCTCCTTCACGAAGGCCGATGATTATCCCCGTTCAAACTCCGTAAGTAGTTGAAATTTCATCCTATTTCGTCGTGGAGGCATACTTAGGTCTCACTAAACATTCGCCACTAAAAAATAACCATGCACTGTTTTCAACGTCCAGCTACATCCCTCTATTTATACGCTTTTAGCATCAGTTAAGAGGGCGCTGCTCACACCACGCATGCGTGATGGCTCTGAAACTTTACTACTGTGCATAACATCCTATAATTGGCATTTGCTGCAAATTTTATCTCATTCGGATGATACCTTCATGATGTTGCATTTTTTACAAACAGCAGTGTATATGAGCAGTGTATATCCACTGTTCAAAAAAATTAGCGGGCAAGCAAAACAGTGAAGAAAACCATGCGAGACAGCCATGCATGGGCATAAAATGGGAAGTACATATATATCAATGCTTGGTACCGAAAACAAGAGACTATATTATCATGTATGGTAATTTTAATTCTATGAAATGATGTCAAGAACATGTTGAGACGCTCCAAGGCACTAATTTGGATACCTATAAATGACAAAAAAAAGTATTGTTTGAAGGTGATGAAGGACTTTTAATATGGTGTGTGTTCCCCCTAACTGCTAAGACTGCTGTACGTCTGTTTTCCTTCTATACGATAAGGTTATCAAAAGACATTGGTGATTTCTGTTCCACTCTTCACGAAGTGCAATCCCTCGGTCAGTCAACGGATGCATTGGTCTCGCTGCCATGCATCGTCTCCAGACATTCTCGATCGGATTTAAGTCAGGTGAGCATTCTGGCCACTCCATAAGCTATATTGTTTCCGTTTCAAGCATGTTCTCCATAAGTTGAGCTGCATGAGGCATTATAATTCAGAGCAACCTTAAAAGAAAGGAATCGCTAATGGTTACAGCGTAAGGTACGATATGAGGTCTCACTATCTGGTCCTTATACCTTTAAACCGTCAAAGTGCCATTCCGAATAAGATGCAGGTCCGTACGTCCACCTATGCTCATTCCACCTCGTCTGTACTGTCATCTTTCCTGTACGAATGTGGGGTTGTTTAAAGTTCCCCTTTCCTTCCATATCAGAACACATCGGATATCACACTCCAGATAGTATCGGGACTCGTCAGTGAACAGCACCTGACTCAAATCACGTTTCGTCCAATCTCCATGTTCCCTAGCCTAACTTCTTTTGACTGAACGGTGTCTTAAGGTCAAAGAATACACACCATTGGCTTATGTGCATAGAGGACACCCTGATTAAGCCTGGTTCGGACTGTTTGGCCAGACACCCACCGTCCTGTTGCCAAAAGAAACTGTCTTTGCAACTGAATAGTTTGTGTCTTCTGTCTCGACGAGCTGTTAACATTAGATACCAGTCATCAGTTGCTGTGTGAGCACGTGGACGACCTTGCCCTGACCGACGTCTAACATTCCCTGTTTCTTGGAATCAATTCCACAGCCTTGAAATGACACTCCTTGACATTCCAACAGATTTCGCTACACTCTTTTGTGTTTATCGAGATAATTCGTCAAGTCATAGATTCCGGTAAATCTCGTTCTTGTAACATTTTCAAATCACTTTTTTTCAAAAAAAAAACTATGAACGATTGCGTTTTACGAATGATACAGTGAAAAGGAGAAGCTTCTATGAAATCGCGATTTCAGCACTTGCATCCTTTTTCGGGTATTTGACGAAGTGAACGTTGATTTGCATATGAAGTTTTCTTCTTTTTTCTGCTACAATTTAGATTATGGCTAATTTGTTTTACGTTAGTTTTAAGTAGAATTATTTGCATAATTTCGTTAAAACCATGTGCAATCCTAATTTTTTAGAAGTGTACATATGAATGTATGTATGTATGTGTGTGTGTTCCCATGTTACGTCCAAAACGTCCCATGTTACGTTGAATATATTTTCAGGAAACTTTGCATACTATGAGTACTTGCATTCATTTAGTGACTGAACTTGGTTACGCATATCTGTGTGTCCATTTTCCCGTTCTATATTTGATTTTGTATCTGTGTGAAGTACAAATCTGTGTGTAATTATGTGTACTGGCATCACATAAAATAAATTCAATTTATGTTAATAAAATGTTCCAAATATGATACAACATATTTTACTTTGGTGAATACATTATTTAAAACTAGGGGGTCTGCCCACTGCTCGCTAACTCTCGCCAATTTTGAACTCCGAATGTCAGTCGATTCAAGCGAACTGTAACCTCTACAAGCATTCAGTTCCTCAATTAGGGTCGAACGCGACGGCATATATATTGATGGGTGGTGACAGTATAACAATATATATATATATATATATATATATATATATATATATATATATATATATATATATATATATATATATATATATATATATATATATATATATATATATATATATATATATATATATATATATATATATATATATATATATATATATATATATATATTGTTAATCTCGTAATATTCTGATCTGTACTTTCTCGGAAAACTGTCTGAGTCTTTTTTCCTCGCCAAATTTAAAAAATTGCTTCTATGATAATTGTTACTACGATAAATTTGATATCTGTCAAACCCGTTAGTCAGAAAATGTAGCCTTCATATCCGTGAAGAAAACAATGAATGCTATCGTTCCGCAATCTAAAAAGTACGAAATTTGTATGACCAACTATTGATTGTTAAACGACAGTTTATTTATGAACCAATTGTAAAATAATGTTACCGTAAGAAAGAGCGCATTCTAAGCTTTCACGTGGTACTTGACTTTTTAAAACTTATAGTATGAATCTATAGAAATGACAGTTTTAGTTTTGTATCGGATATTACGATCTAAAAGTTCCGAAATTTGTATGACCAACTTTTAATTGCATCTACTTTATTTATTAACCAATCTAAAAAATAATTGCACCATAAGAAAGACTACAATCTAAGGTATTCAGTGATGTTTTCAAGTTTAAAAATAATAGTAGTAAGTTACTCAATTAATGACATTGTTTATGGGATATGACAACTGACAAACGTCTACTTCTGGCCGCAATAAAAATAAATGTTTAATTCCTTCGCAAAAGTTTTTCATAAGCTGTTGAATCGTGGTAGCGTGTTACCGTAGACTCGTTCATTCAAATAGCTTCATAGAATAAACCTCCGGCACAGTCAAATCAAAAGAACAAGGAAACCAATAGATATCAGCAGATTTTGAAATTGATTTGACAGGATCCGTGTCTTTTAGAATTAACATGGTGTCAGAAGTTATGGGACATTCCATTTCTTATAATAAATCACATGTGCTGTAAACCTCTTGTAGATCGATTTCAGAAAAATAGAAATTTACATTTTCGCACAGTATCTTTTACAATGGACAGTAACCTCATTTTCATTAGCCTCCTCAAAAGAGTGGCCGAATAATATGCCCTCAATTAAATTCCCCACCAAACAGATGTTCCACGGGGGTGAAGATGTCGTTCATGAATTAACCTTGTCTTTTCTGATCCCAACAACGGCGCTGTTCTGTTTAATTACGTATTCATTGATATCGAAATGAAGCGCGACGAAATTGAACAAATTACATGGTTGAAAGGGACCGTATTTGCAGCGGGACTAGAGACTGCTTCTTGAATAATGTCAGATTCCATAAGCTGTCATTAAGAAACATAAGTCAAAAAGATTAATAGAAAATGTCTTACTTCAAAATTATTCCAAAACAATATGGTGCCCAAAATAAAAAAAAGCACCCTGTAATTAACGAAAAGTGTTCTGAAGAAAACAAAACCAAACTCTGTATTCTAAATATCTGTTTCCATACTATCTTACACATTTTGTAGAGCAGAAGTTTGTTTCTTACAGTCCATCTCAGCTCACGAGTCCACAAACTAGGTATTAAGTAACGCTGATATCGACAATTAACCCTAATTAAATAATCAACTTGTCAGCTTAATCGTAAACGAGTTGTTAGATCGGGATTCAAGACACTGTACTATTACCTTGTCACTCGGAATTTCGGTTAGATATCAGCCTGCAAAGCTAAAGGGACTTATTGGCTTAACTTCAGTTTCAGATATAAAAAGTTCCAGACCTATTTATTTAACAGTACTTTATAGCTCCACAGCTCAAATCAAGCACACTTAATCGAACTGGCAAAATTAATAGCTGTTGATTTTTATGGGTTATTGTTAAAACTGGAGATAGGAATCATGACCCCTTAAATGTAAAAATATATAAAATGGTGTACATGGAGGAAATTTTTGTATAGAAATGTTTTTCTTTACTATGTTCTCCAAGTACAGTATTAATAAAGTTTTTACTACTTTTTTTTCCTAGAATTCTATCCAAAAGCTCGGGACTGTCCCTCTAGAAAAAAAAATTTCAGGCCTATAATTCGTGGTTTATATACAATATATTAGCTTTAAGTAGGACATAATTGTCATTAATAAATTTGCTAATTCAAATTTAGAGGTTTAGAGATTAAAATTTGATTATTTAGTTAAATTAGAACAAATGTCCCAATATGATGTGTACACTGCGTGGTAATAATTTAACTTCCCATAAAATTCTTTATAAGGTACCAGCTACCAGAGTTTGTTGAGAGGAAGGAAGTGCAGGTCACTAGGGATTTTCTTTAATGTATGGTACTTTAATTTGCACTTTCAGAAATATTTTGTCAGTGATACTTGTACTTGGTACTTATCTCACCAGTTCACTTTGTGGTCAGAATTATTAACGCGAGAATAGTAATTTTTCACTCTAATTATCATTGTAATCTTTGATTGCATGGATTAATTGAACACTGAAGACAGATTCCTCCTAACATTACTTATTTTGCAATTCCCAAAATCAGTCATTTTATCCACTCCGAGGACATCCTGTGAAAACGGAGTTGATATGATTGTACATTGAGTGGACACTCTCAGGTTTTGTGTTAAATAGACACATTTGGAGTACAAAAGATAGGTATTGGTACGGAAGGTATAAACTGACGTCGCACTGAAGCAACACTACGGGCTATTGGTGACGGTCTGGTATCAATCCCGAAGGAAACCTTCCGAGGATTTTGAACCACGGTCGGATGACGTGGACAACACCTGAGCTGGTACCCCACTCTACAAACTTCAACACCACGCAAACGTGAGAATATTTGAATCTACGATAGATTTACAAAGCACCAGCCCCCACACGGATACGACGAGCTTTGATTGGATAGAGCTTCGAAATAACAACCATCCTATTCCTAATCGGCTGTTCTTGCAACCAGCTACGGCAAAGTAAAAATTTACTAAATCTTACCCCATGTTATTTGGGGTTGAACCGACCTTGCATACATACTCTGTAGCTGTTACTACCTGTCGCAATTAATTAAAGCCTAATAAGTGATTGCAGTGCGCATTTATCTTTTCCCATTATTTTCACCTTTTTCGTGAATTAAAGAATTTAACACCTCTCATTTTTATCCTAGAATACAAATTAATAAATGATTGATTAAGGTACCACCTACAATCAAAGAGTTCCAGCTTGGACACAAAACACTCCATTCTATGGACACATAACTTCGCTACTGTCCACTCCATGGAAACGTCAATTTCTAAATTATTCAATTACTAATTTTAAAAATGTCTAACCAGATAGCTTATTAAGACAATTATAATCATCGTCGTCAAGTCAAAATTCCGGAATTTTTTTAATTTTTATGTTTTAAAAATTATACTACCCCTTAGATTAGCATTGACCCACATGGTTTATATCCATTTGTTGCCATTCGCCAATATATAAATGACGCCGATTTCTGTGTCAAGTGCGTTAACGAAATCGCATAGCATCTGTGCTAAACTTTCCAGATTGCTTATATTTATTCCTGGTAAAGGAGTTACTCACATTTCGTATCTTTTTTCAAACCGTTTGTAATAAATATAGCATCCATATTCATAAATGGATTTTATGCCTCTAAATAAACCTACTTATTCCAAAATGTCCTACTTATTCAAAAATTTACTACAATATTTTGTTTATTCTTACTGGTATTAACTTCTATTTCAAAGCGAAATATGTATAGCGATAGTTCAGGATTTATCCATAGATGAAACGGACGTATAAATAAGTTTTTGAGTCTTTAGATATAGAACCAACAAATCCAACCTTAAAACCATTAATTAGATCAAGTATCACGATTTTTATCAACCGCCTATCCATTACGCTCTTCTTAAAAGCCTCAAAAAGCAGACTACAAGAAATAGTATAAGTACAACCTTCCCATTTTGCCCAAAATTGAAAAAAATGCCATTTTAATCTTACTACCCTCGGACTATGTGGTAGCTCTTCAAATTCAAATAACCCTTCGTAGTATCCAACATCGAGCTTCCACGAAATAATTATATCATGATACGAGACATACACAAGACTAGTCGTTAGTAAATTATCCTCCGGATAAAATTAAAATGCGCCATGAATATTAATGCTCAACAAAAATCAGAACTGTGGAGATTTGCATGTTAATGACGAAATATTTTAGTAATTGGAAAATGTAAAACAAAGGGGCATTGTGACAAGTTAAATTGAGGGCCGTTCCTGTGTGGTGTATTGGACTCGCACTTGCAGGTGATCAAGAATAAAATACAAGCCTATCGACTAAAAGAAAAAATGTTCAATAATTAAAATCAAATGCGGCTTAATGGTAAGACGAACGTGTTGGATACAAAATGCAGTAAAAGCCGAACTAATAATATTGTCTCGTAGAAATAATCACAAATTCCGAAGGGGGAAAATTTAATGCTTTAGAAAAGAGGTGTGTAGTTGAATTTACGTCGCACAGGGGCAACTCAACGGGTTATAGGCAACACTCCGAGATCAATCCCAAAGGGAAAAATCCGAGGATAACACCTCGTAATTTTTGAAACATGGGTTAGTTGATGAGGTCCACGCCGGAGCTAGCACACCACTTTCCAATCTTCCTCATCACACCAACACGTGAGGACATTTAACAGAAGAAAGAGGAATGTGTTGTAATCATAAATAACATATAATTTCAACGGTGTTTGTTACTTATGTAAAATAATAAGCTTCATTTGATGTATCATGATTTTTTAAGATGGTTCTTTACGATGTCTTTCTATTATAAAGAAAAGTTTTGCAATCTTTTTCAGGTTTATTCGCATTGTGATTGGTAATAGCGAGTCACGTGATAGCGAGTCTTGTGGTTTAACAGGCTAAGAAATTTGGAGCACGCGCAGACGATAAACACAGTTATATTTTTTAATTAATTCATTCATAAAATGTGAGAGCACGCGCTAGAGTTTGCAATGTTTTTAGAAGAACCGGCAAATTCGGTCACCGTTTCCATAGCAACAGTCGAATATGAAAATATTAAGAAGTACTATTACAACAAACAACACGGATTAGCTAAAACATTTAAAATTATGATGAGATTTCCTCCGAATTTTAACAATATGTTGTGCTAAAATATTTCCTTTTTGTATGTATAAATGGGATGTTTGTTCTTGACATTTTTTTAAACATTTTGTTTTTATTTACACTATATTTCCGTGCATGAGCCGAGAATTTTTGGAACGTTTTCTAAGCTAAAGTACTGGGGTCGACTTTTTACTGATCCGCTTATCTCGCAAAAAAAAATAGGCAATTTTCCGTTACTCGGGCGCATGCGATAAATATCGCAATGGGAAGGGAACCTTCAATTAACGTCGTATATTAGAGGTCCGGGATCAATCCAGCAGCGATCTATATGGTGATGGATTGTGAAGCAATCCCCTCCCACTTATTGTTGAAAAGCATAGATTACAAAGCGAACTACATATGATTGCGTAGCAATCATCGGGGGTTGACTAGTGATAGCGAGGAGGGGGCGGCTCTAGTCAGCATAAAAATTAAAATTAATGAAAAAATTGTAACTAGATAATATGTCTGATATCAAAGTGTAATGGTGCATTGGAACCTAGAACCTCCTTTTGTTTTCGTTCAATCATTTATCATTTACATGATTCTGTACGTGCCATTATTGCCGAATGTGTTCCACATGCTATGAATATTTAATATTTGATTTGATTTTAAGTTTGTCTTTTAAATTATCAAAAAACTATCGGCTAGCATCTGAGCTACTTTATTAACTGCTTTATAATCTATTGATTCAACGATCGTCTAATGAAATAGACAAAGCTCGTGGACAGAGTCACTGTCGTAAGATTTCCAAAGGGTAGGTCACGTGATCTTACAAATCAACTTGGACCTATTGCCTATCGAAGTGGTGACTAATGTTCTTAATCGCGCAGAATAATCCCTTTAACCAATCTATAATTTGTCCCACATAAGTATTCATACTTTTCCGCATAACCACCTGACAGATCTTCAAACTGAGCTGGCAGGAATAACATGAAACTGCGCTCACAAATGCTCCGTTTATTTCGTTAGAAGGTCTATGTATTGATGCTGTTATTCATGTTTCATACTTTATTTAAATTCCTTTATAACGATAATAAACATCTCTCTATATACACTCATGTCCATAAATTAAGGATAATTCAGAATCACGCGGAAATCGAACTCTAAAGCAAAACTTTCACCTGTAGAATTATCGCACACATCTTCAAGAATAATATCCAAATTACAAGAAGCCACCAGATGACGCCGAAAGTACGTCACAACGACTAGAGTGTAAGAGAGGTGGATATAAGGAATGGTGGCGAAGAAGTAAAATTGTTCACAAGCGTTCTGTAAGCCGCTCAGTGCCACAACCCAATAGTTATGGCACAGAGGACGCATGTCGATGATTTTCTACGTGGTAGAATTATCGGCCGCCTGGAATGTGGGCGTACTATGACGGAAGTTTCAGTGGAACTTGGAATCGCCCAAAGTGTCATCTCTAGGCTTTGCCAACGATTCCAAAATGATCGAAATGTCGGTAGACTTTACAGTACAGGTCTTCCCCGAGTTAGAACGCCGAGTGACGACCGGTAATTGACAGTAACTGCAAAAAAGAAGCAGACGGAGCACAGCATCCGTCCACCTTTCTCGTCAGCTATCTTCAGCCATGGGTACGACAGTTTCAAGGCAAATCGTTTACAGACGTTTGGGACATGTTGGTCTGTATGCTCGCAGGCCTGTCAGATGTGTTCCGTTCACGGCAACTCACTGTCGCCAGCGGTTAGCCTGGAGTAGAGAACATGCAATGTGGACATCGTCACAGTGGGCTTGTGTGATGTTTTCCTACGAGTCCAGGTTTAGCTTGCAGTCTGATTCACGGTGAACGTTCATATGGAGAACGCCAGGTACCGGCTACCGCCAAGACAACATCAATGAAGGACACGGTTACGGCGGTGCAGGATTGCTCGTTTGGGTAGAAATTATACTGGGCTCCAGAACAGATCTACATGTTCAAATCGTAACCATGAGAGGCCAAATTTATCGGGACATCATTCTGGAACAACATGTACGTTTGTTTAGGTGTGCCATGGGCGCAGAATTTGTGTTTATGGATGACAACGCCCGTCCTCACTGTGCAAACATTGTAAACGAATGCCTTGAATCTGAGGATATCACCCGTATGTAATGGCCAGTACCGAGGCTGTTCACATATTTTTTTAGACAATGTATATTGTATTCACAAAACTAAATTACATAAAATTCTTGTTTTAAATGTTCTAAAGTGTCAGAAGAGGTATTCTATCCCATTCCTCCTAAACAGCTTACCAGAGTCTTGTAAAGGTTGTGGGACAACGTTTGGATAATGCAGATTTTAAAAGTCCGAAAGCACAAAAATCCATAGGTGATACATCGGGAGATGTAGTAGAGATATCAGTGAAGGGTATACCTTGATACTGGTTTTTTGTTCCATTTCTATTAGGAAATTTACAGTGGATTTTGATGTGTGACTGCTAGCTTTGTCTTGATGGAGTTCCACAGATTGATGGCACTGTGGGTAAAGCGATGGTATTTCATTCAGAAAAATTGGCGATAAAATATGTTCCTGATGGTATTTGGAGTTAATCTTGACATTTTTTCCACTCTCTTTATTTTTAACTTGCCATTATATGAAAAACCAGCAACAATCATGAATCCCTTAGAAAAACTCTCTTTCGATTCTGTGAACCATGTACTTAAATTTTTTTTCTCCCCTTTTATGATAATAAATGGCTCTTTTTTTGCTGCAATCATTTAAATACACCCATGATTCATCTATTGTGACAATTTATTTCCATTTGTCTTTGGATAAGTGTTTCTCATATAGAATTCGGCAGCGTGTCCTGCGTTCAGCGATATGCTTTGGAGAAAGACGATGCACATTGCGTTTTTTCGCTTTCTTAAGATTTAAATCAACGTTTATCATTTTGTTTACAGTGGACACCGAGCATTTTAATGATTTTGCAACTGTCCTTTGACTAGGGGGATTTTCTTTTAACATTAAACAGCGTACCTTTGCAATAGTCGAAGATGTCCGTTTCTTCCTTGGATACTTGTTTGGAATTTTTGTCCCACTCGAGGCTCCAATTTGACATTTTTCTTCCTTTCTTGTTGACGATATTACCTATCGAGGCTTAAGATATCACAAAACCATGACTCTCACATCGTTTTTGGATAACGGAATATGAATATTTCTCTTCGGAAAGAGCATAGATATAGCTTTCGAACCACTGCTTCGTTCAAAACGCCATTTTGAATAAAAACAAACCTCTCAAGCCGCAGACGATAGTTTTGACTTTCAAAAACATAGTACAGCTGCAATTATTTCTTTTGCAGCAAACGATTTTTTATTACCGCTAACCAAAATCGTCTAAAAAATGTGCGAACAGCCTCGTATTCTCACCTGACTTGTATTCGATAGAGCATGTGTGGGACATGCTTGGCCGACGAGTTGCAGCCCATCAACCACCTCCTACATGTGTACCGGAACTTCGAAGAGCATTGCTTGCTGAGTGGCGTGATCTTCCCCAAGATCAGCTCGATAATTTGATCCTCATCATGCCTAGGCGTTGTACGGACTGTATTTCATCGTCTGGGAGACATACAATGTTTTAACCATCATACCAACCACGTCATGTTCAGTTATTTTAAGTCGATACTTTTTGTTATTGCTCCAGTGAGCAAAAATCGTAGTTTATCTGGTGTATGTATGATGAACATACACAATCTTTTTTGTTCTTTATCTTTTGTTTAATAAATTGGCTTTATGAATAAGTCACGTTTGTTTTGTTTCTGAACCTTTATTTGCCGGAGCTGGCATTACCTTAATTTATGGACATGAGTGTATATGAGTATATGCATATTTCATGTATTCGAATGACATAAAAATTAAAACTGCATTTTGTTTGCGTTTTCAAATGTACTCATACTGGTGTTCGTTCCTATTTCCAATAAATTACATGATACAATGTTCACAAATCACACGTGGTACTACATAGCTTCTGCAAGTTCACTTCCATTGCATCTCCTTCACTTGTTCAAAGGCGATTCGATATTTTTTACTTCTAAACCTATTTTCGGGTATGTGGCTCAGCTTTTCTCACCTGCGCGTTAATTTATAACTTCCAAATTTCTCTCTCATTTCTTGATTGTAGAATTTCATTATAGGGACAATAACTCTTTTTCGGGCAGTTGTGGAAATTCTATACGGTTCTTAACACATATTAAACATATTCAAACGTATCGGCAAAATCGACTAATTAATATTGTGGTGGTTGATGTTATATTTTGCGTTTCCATTTTTCGCCATTCTCCACTATACAAATAACGCCGATTTCTGTGTCATGCAAGTTTGTGGAATATAAATGTAGAAGTTTATCAATGACGATTTATTTGGAACATAGATTATTTTTAGTGTTGTTTGAAGATTGTAGTTTGCAAGTGAACGGACCTTATGCCTTAGCAACAATCCTTACTTTCAAGCAAATACGTTTTTTGATGTGTTTAAAATCATTGGTTAGACTCAACCAGTACCATCGCGAAACTGGTGGCGATTTTTCATCTCCAATTTGAGATAATTTTGAAGTACGATAAAGACAGAAGGCTTGTCAAATAGTCGTTCGGCGAAGAAACTTTTAAAGCGTTTGTACACACACCGATAATTATCGGATGTCGGAGACGTAATTATCGGAATGGGGGTGTTCCCGGGAGCAGAAAGTGCTGAAAACTGCGATGTACGTCGCAGAACAAACAAAGTCTCTGTAGAACAATTTTTCCTTAATTTTATCAAAATTTTGGCCGATTTATTTTCAATTATAAGTTACGATGTTCTGCAGTGCAAAGCGCGCTCCTTGACACACCTTTATTTTATTTTCTAGCTACAGAACAACCTCCCCACACCGCCCAAATTACCACAAACACTTTATAAATAACACATCTTCTATGTCATTGACAAAATATATAACTTCAAAAGTTATCGACAGAACTGTAAATTCTGAAAGTATGCCTTGGTTTTAAATAAAGTAGGTTAATTAATTTTGATGTTTTATTATATATATGTAATACATATTTAGCTGATTGTTGATAATTAAGTTTTACGTCTGTTTTTGATTTTATTGCCGTTTTCAAAAATCGGAAAAAATGCCTGCAGAACAATTGTAATTGCTTGGAGTTGTGTTGCAGAACACTGAATATAATTCTGAACCTGTGGAGGCGTGTTCAAGCATGGTCTCTTGTACATTGCGTCCGAGGATTTTTTTTCGGAGATATGCGTCTGTTTCGTTTGAACGTGATCAAATTGTATCAAACGATTTTATTCGACTTTTTTAGCAGCTTAGTTAAAATTATAGTTAAAGTGAATATGTGTGTATCATTTAAAAAAGAAAGAAAATTCTATTTTGTATCGGATGTACTTGCGAAAGCGTCGAAATTATAGACGCTCTTGAATTCATCGACAAAGAGTCGAACGATATGTGGCAGCTGCGTTTTATACAATGTTTTATCAGCTCCATAAGTAATATAAGTTTTAACACTCATTTTTGTATTGTATCAATAATTTAAAAAGTGGGAAGCCGATAAATGCGACTAAAATGTAAATGAATATGTTAAGAACTTCAATTCTGAAATGCGAAGCGCAGACGCACTGGATATTTATCGGTCCGGTTTAGAGAACCGTCCGACAATTCAAAATGTCAGATAGCATGTTTGGCGGATCCGATAATATCGGATGGTCGTGTGCAAGATACCAATAAAAAACAACATAATTTTAAAGTGTCCGACTCCGACAACCGATAGTTATCTATGCGTGTACAAACGTTCCAAGTCCGCAATTTGCCAATGGACCGTTACGTGTTCTTTACTACTTACCTAATCATTATCCAGGATTGTGAATAAAGGACTGACTTAAGGGTTTCCTGAGAGGTAAGGTAATAAGTCGGGGTTGCACATTAAAAAAAATTTAAGGGAGTAATTTTATATTACATTTATAGGAAATAACTTCGACCTCATTAGTTCTTTTCATTCATATGCCTATTTTAAGAATGAGCTTAGATTTTTACAGCTCGTTAATTCTTGGCTAAAAATTTATTCTTGGTACCAGTTCGGTGAAAAGCTTTTCTCTCGTGATAATTTAGTTAGTTTCCATAGATGAAAAGCGCACTAACTATCTTAATGAAGTTCTCTATCACAAGAACTGCTATTGAAACTATGTCTGGGTGGTGAGTGATAGGGTTTTAAGGTGCAAGGGGCCCAATTTGGCCAAGCTGCACCAAACCACTTCAAGTAGACATACACACACAAGGAAGCTTTAGTGACAGAAAATAAAAAATACTTCCTGGGATGATGTTGGCGAGTTGCCAGAAAAATTGCTTCAGGGAAGTCAATTTTGGGAAACAGATCCACAGTGAAAGAAAGAACTGTAAGTACTATTTTATTTTGAAAATTGAAGGAATGGCATTAGAATTAGTTGGTGAGGTACCGGAAAAATTTATTGGGACAAGCCAACTTTGGGAAACACTTATGGAGATAGAGAAGCCGGTATGCTCCATTTTGTTTTAAGCCATGAAGTACCCGTTTACAGCGGATTGTTAACTATACGCGTACAGGCATCACTACTCTGAGGTACCCAAGTGATATGACCTCTCTTATGTTTTAACCTCGCCAATAATCCTTTTTGCTTTTTTTCTCACTCATTATCTTGTGTTGGTGCAGGTTTCGCCAAATTTCGCCATTGTGCCTTAAAAACCACACACCAACCGAACGTTTGTGGTTCCTCCTTTCCTTTCCTTTCAAAGCACTAAAATTTACATGTCATTACAGTAATGCATGTTGAGTACGTTCTGTGGTTACTCCGCTAAAGTCATCAAAATTTCTCCGTCCCTTTTGATAGACGATTTATTTAGGTCTTACTGTATCTATATTTTCACATTTTGTGTCAGTAGTGTTATTGCGCGCATACGCTAAGAATTTACATTTGCTTTTTGTTACAGACCAAACTACAAGAGATAGAAAACCTTAAAGAGCAAAAAGAACATAAAACCAGAGTTGTGATTGAGGAACTGGAATCAGAGACAGAGAATGAAGCAATCGATAATGATAAAGGTTTGAGCAAATCCCTGTGTGATTCTAGCACTAGAATTACAATTGAAGAGGTACAAAGCAATGTAGAAACGAATCCTCTTCTCGATGAAATATGCAACTGCGCAGAAGATAATGAGGATCTACGGCCATTGTCTCAAAAAACAAGAGAAATGCTAAGTGTTATTCCAGGCAGGAAACCTACTACGAGGCAATCTACAACCCAACAGGTTTTGATTAGCGAAAAGTATGCTCAGAATTCGAAAGCCAGCAATAAACCCAGGAAAGTTATCGCTAGAAATCCGATGAAAGAAATAGAGGCTTTAGTAACTTCTGATTCGAAACAATCTACTACGACGGAATCTACAACCCAACAGGTTTTGATTAGCGAAAATAATGCTCAAAATTCGAAAGTTTGTAGTAAACCCATCAACCTTATCTCTAGAAAACCAATGAATGAAATAAAGGCATTGGTGTCTTCCTATTCTGAAAAATGTCCCGAAGGAAATATTAGTACGCAAACGAAATTTGTTGACATAAAGATTGAAAACAATGAATTAACTGGGGAAAAGTCTTTCATTGTTGAATCAAAAGCTCCAGACGCACTACGGTTCAGAGAAGATACAGTTTCTTCACCACAAAAGCAAATAGGAGACAAAAATTCCCAAACTCTAGTGTTTGCGAAAGAGCCTCATCTCGAAGAAAATAATCAAGAATCCAAAAAATTAGATTTATCGAAAGGTAACAAATTAGATGAAAATTTCGAACATCTTCCTTTAAAGACAAGCGGTTCCACAGAACTTACAGGTTCTAATATGAAAATTAAAGTTTCAAGAAGCGAAGTAAGTGCATATTTTCATTTGTAACTTTAAAGAAACTTTACTTTTAAAAATTAAAAAGTTTCAGGTGCGTCATAGTTTTTAACTATCGGGACACAAGGTTAAATACACAAAAATGGTATTGCCTTAACCAAGAGCTGCGTTTGCGCGGTTGGAAGAGTAGATAATTAGCAACCGGAGGGTTGCGAGTTCGAAACTCGGTCCAACTATCTATGGCGTATTATTGTGGTTGCGCTTTTTAACACCAGAAATGGGCTCGAGTACCTTGTGCACCCTGAATACGTCCCCGATAAAAATGTATAAATGTGCAGTAGATTGAGCACACTGAATGTACATTGGACCATCATGCAACGAAACATGTGCATGCGTACTCCGTATCTGTACACAAGATGTCAGTGCGCATGAGTATTTCAGCCAATTTGTGACACGGGACCGATATTGGACCAATGTTGCCTGAGCAACAGCGATTTTACTTCAATCCCCAATAATTTCCCCAAGTGGGCACCACATGCGCAATGAAATAAAGTTGTTTAAAATTCCTTTTGCATATAAAACTAATAGCTATTTTTTTCTTCAAGCTAACTCCATTTGAATTTGCTCATATGTGGCTCTCCAACAATGCCAATAGCAACAGCAGCGTTGGAGCATCATGCTTGCTTTCGATAGATCCTGAACAGTTGCCTCGTATTCTGACAAATAAACTCGACGGACCGTTTCTACTTGGAATCCTAAAGTCTATTGACAGTATAGTAAAAATAGGTAGGTATAGTTAAAATTTAAGAATAAATACAAATAAGTTTGTCCAATTTCTTTGTCTATAATGATAATTGTTAGCAGCTCTCGATGAATAGTAAAAATTTTATTTACATTGGCCCAAAAGAAACTCGTGTGAATTCTGCATATTCATGCGACTTATAAACACTGCTAGCTACGTGCCTAGTTCCTTATGAGACATACTGACTTACTACATTACTTTTTGACTAAACCGAGACACGGGAAATAATGGTATCAACTGTTTCTCTTTGTTCGGTATCTGGGAGCTACATATTCCTACTCTTTTAACCCTCCTGGTGGTTGTCTCGACGAAGTATCTCCTGATTACCAAAACTGACTAGATCTTGATGGACAAGGTATCTCCTGATTACCAAAACCAGGCACGTGCCAACAGGGGGGGCCGGGGGGGTTTTGGCCCCTCCTGTCACTGAGGAGGAGGGGCGAAAGACATATTTCGCCCCTCCACACCCACAATATCAGGGAACATTATTAACATTTTAACTTCAAAAAAAACATTAAAAAATACCGTTAAAGGAAATTTGGACTAATTTCATTTCCTGTCAATACATGCAAAACGTGATCTAGAGGACGGCAAACAGGCACGTGCCAATGGGGAGGGGGGGTATTTGGTCCCTCCTGTCACTGAGGAGAAGGGGCGAAAGCCATATTTAGTCCCCTACACACACACACACTATCAAGGAACATTATTAACATTTTAACTTCAAAAGTAACATTAAACAGTACCGTTGAAAAAAATTTGGACTGATTTCATTTCCTGTCAATAGATGCAGGCCCAGATCAGGAGGAGGGCAACAGGCACTTGCCAACAGGGGGGCAGGGGGTATTTGGTCCCTCCTGTCACTGAGGAGAAGGGGCGAAAGCCATATTTAGTCCCCTACACACACACACACTATCAAGGAACATTAAGATTTTAACTTCAAAAGTAACATTAAAAAGTACCGTTAAATGCAAATTAGGATTCTAGTTTCATTTCCTGTCAATAGATGCAGACTCGGATCTAGAGGAGTGCAAACTTGGCATTTGCTCTGGGCAGCTGATTTCGTAGGTGGGGCGCAAAAATTAGTGTTAAAAAATATAATGTATGAAAACAAATAAAAAATTATAGGACATGAAGGTTTTCGTACATTGTCATCACTCTGTATGTACTCAAGAAAGTTGGTCGACCCTTCGACGACATTGACAAATTACTGCAGATCATTTAATTAAAATAAAACAATTACCGCAGTCATTTCCGTCGTACATCTCCACACACACATGCCTTAATATTCCAAACATAAAAAAACTTCTTACAAAGGTTTTATCAGAAAGGTTTATGACTTTTCTCCAGCGCGTTGTTGAATGGATTTATTTAAAATTGTTTAAATGATAGTTTTGGACATTTTTTTTTGTAAAAAAAATGGACGGGGTGGGCGCTGTTTTTATGAAGTACGCAGTTGGCAGCCCGCCCTTAAAATAAATTTATATATATATATATATATATATATATATATATATATATATATATATATATATGTAATATAAAAATAATTTTATATTAATAATCTCTGAATTCTTAATGTTTCTGTAAAACAAGGTTTATTCTATTTTCAAAGATGATGTAATATTTCTAAAGTTCTAGTAATGCTTAATCCCTTCTGTCCCCTGTAGACAGGTCGAATTCCCTGTCAGACTTCGAACGTCCTCTGTCTAGAAGCATTGAGCCAATAAGAGTCATTTGTCACACCCTAATATGTGACGTAATATGCCGTTATAGGGAAAAACCCTTTTATCATCTCTTCTGTAAATCCCCATTTAAATATCGTTGCACGCCTGTAATCCCTCTCTTTCTGATAAGTACCATTCAATAACTATGTAACATGACCTAGTTCCCTTCCTGCTGGGGAAACTGCCACGATGATGTTTCAATAAAGACCTTTTGTTTAACTTCGCCTGCTTTCTGAGTCCCAATTTACATCTGATATTCAATTGTGTCCGGGTGTTATTATAAGCCGCCAGGATGGTAAAAAGGACTAGGTCTAAACAAGTGCAAAAAATTTTTTTGGGACGCAGGCGAAAGTTGTAGAAAATGCCGAACTTCCTGGATGGACAAAGGATTTCCTCCGCCGCTGTTGCCCGCCAAGTGTCGGAGTCAGCATTTTTCGCGCCACATCTATGATAGATCCGCAACGGTACTTGTGTCTAGATGTTCCGTTCGCAACAAACTCTTTTCAAGTCCAATCAACAAAAGCGTGGGACGATTTCTGTTGGTCTGCGATCTTTGGATAAAAAAAGAAAGCAGCGTTTCCCGCTCTTCGTTTCACCATAAAGTAATTGTGCAATTGCTATCGTGTTCCTCCGATTCCTGATGCTTTCGTTTTGTGTGCAAACTTTGGAGTGCGATGGGAGGGCTGCCGTTTCTTGCCATCTTCCAAGTTTTGCATGTGTGAAGCGACTGTGGAATCCATGCCGTGTTCCGGTTGTGAAATGCGATACCAAATTCCGTCATCTTGTTGCTCAGCTGGGTGTGGCAGCGTAATAATGCTTCGTCTGGAAAAACAAAAACAATTTTGCCCCTCGTCCTCTGTCTGCCTACGAGAGGGAAAGTGAAACTGGATAATGGATGCGTATTATTCTGTTTCTTTCTTCGTTCTTCTTTAGCAAGGATAGAATTGTTCATGTGAGTAGTTTTAAGTTTGTTTTAAGGAATTCTTTATTGATATTTTGTTAAGGCGGAACCTGTTCAAAGTAATTTGGAATAATGTGAAAGTGTTAACAAAGTTGTTATATCTGTAGACTAGGTGAAAAATTTTTTTGGAGATTGTTTATTAATATTGTAACTATGTTACTTAAAGATATTGAAGTAATTAGTAAAACTGTGAAGGAACAAAAGTCCTCAACAGTTAAATTACTGGATAAATTAATCTTTCAAAATGGGAACAGTACATTAGCGGAAATTACTAATCAGATTGTTTCGTTTCTATCTAATTTCGAATTTCTTAAGAATTCGTTAATTACAGAAGACGAAGTTAATGACGAGGCAGAACGGTCTGTAGTTCTATCTGGATCCACAAACAAAGTTAGTAATAACGAAAGTGGTACTCAGACTGAAACGGATAGTGTACAACTGTTAAGTAATAACGAAAGTGGTACTCAAACCGAAACGGATAGGGTACAAATGACAAGTAATATAATTAATAAAGATGGTTCTTTAGAGCAGGACAAACACACTGAAAAGCAAGATAATTCTAAAAATGAAAAGGTTAATTTAAAATCAAAATGCGAGTTGATTGATAAAGGGAACTTAACACAAAGCGAACATGAAACCAAAAGCTGTGAGAACGATAGGGAGATTGGTTCCAAACTAGAAAATATTGATCTACAATCGAGATTCGACATAGGAGAAACGAAAATTCTTGTAAATTTCTCTGACATTGAAGCAGTCATACCACTCTTTAGAGGGGAAAGACATGAAAATATATCACACTGGATTGAAACGTTTGAGACTCATGCGGAATTATTTGGCCTATCTCCGTTTCACAGATTTTTGTTCGCCAAACGTTGCCTCAGAGGAAAAGCATTACTGCTCATTCGCAGTGAAACTTCAATCAACTCGTATGACAAATTAAGAGAATTATTGATTGAAGAGTTTCAAATAAATTATAATTCTGCGGAAATACATGAAATCCTTCAAAAACGTACAATGAAATGTAATGAATCAGTACAAGAATATTTTTTACACATAAAACAAATTTCTGCTCAGGGTAACATTGACGAAGGTGCTATAATGACATATATTATCAAGGGAATAAATGACACAGCGCAAAATAAAGCAATTTTGTATGGTTGTCAAAATTTAGTAGAATTTAAAAATAAATTGAGAATTTACGAACAAATTAGTAAAGACATAATAAATCTAAAGCTCCATTTAATAGGGTACCCTATGCAAATAGTAAGATGGATAAACCGAAACCTGAAATCCGTTGCTATAGTTGCAATCAAATAGGCCACAAATCTTTCGAGTGTTGTAAAGACAAAAATGTAAAAATTAAACCAAAGTTTTATGGTAACACAAAATCAACAAAGACTCCAACGACGCATGCAGTACAAGATTTGCCCCCCGACCCATGTAAATTTTGCGAGCAAATAGGGATTATGAACTCGTTTCATTCGGGATTCTCTTGTATCAACAGACCATCTAGGTCTGAAACAGCGTCTAAGCCTCAACCCGAAAAAGGGCAATTAATAGTATCTGGATATATAGTAAACAAAACGTATGTACATAATAAGAGAAATATAAAAAATGAAAGCTCTAGTAAAAGTTTAAATAAAAAGTTAATGTTAAATATAGATACGGGGTCAACAGTGAATATAATTCCAAGTGGAATTGTTTATAAACTAAACGTTCCTATCAGAAGAAATAAAGTAGTAAACGTGAGACAAACAAAAGGACTAATACAGCTTGACAAAACTTGCAATCTCAACCTCAAAGTTGGTAACATAGTTAAATCGGCTGAGTTTTTCGTGCTTGACACCGATTTACCGTATGCTATCTTAGGTTTAAAGAGTTGTATTGATTTTCGTTTGGTAATTAATTGTGCGAACCAAGTTGTTGTGCAGTATGGGAGAAAACTGATCACTTTCTCTGGTTCTGAATGCAGCGATTTGTCTTTGCATATCATACCTGAAAATCCTGTTGAGCAAAGTGTTAGTAACGTTAAAGAGAAAAATGAAGTAACTAATAAAAGTGTTAGTAACGTTAAAAAGAAAAATGAAGTAACTAATAAAAGTGTTAGTAACGTTAAAGAGAAAAATGAAGTAACTAATAAAAGTGTTAGTAACGTTAAAGAGAAAAAGGAAGTAACTATTAAAAGTGTTAGTGACCTTAAAAAGAAAAATGAAGTAAAGAAAGAGAATAAAAATAAAAGCGTTAGTGACGTTAAAATGAAAAATGAAATAAAGAAAAAGAATAAAAATAAAAGTGTTAGTGACTTGAAAGAAAAAACCGAAGTAAAGACAAAGAATAAAAATGTTTCTGAGACGGATTCTGATAATGGGTGCACACATTGTCAGATTGAAGTCGAAGAAAAAACGAAAGTAAAGGAAACTATAGGAAATTCCGAAATAATGGAAATTTTAGAAGAATATGAGGACATATTTGCGAAAAATAAATATGATGTCGGGACAGTGAAAATAGAGCCCCAAAGAGTGAGATTAACATCAGATTTGCCAGTGTCGTTACGCGCATATAAAACTTCGCCAAAACAACAAGATGAAATCGATAGTCAAATTAAAGAATTATTAAAAGCTAATATCATAAAAGAGAGTTCATCTCCATATTCTGCGCCGGTAACACTCGTATATAAAAAGGATGAAAACAAAAAGAATAGGTTATGTATTGATTTCAGGAAGTTAAATCAAGTGACTAGGTCGGATGCTGAACCATTACCCCTGGTCGAGACATTAATTGATAAATTAGCACAAAGTACGTATTTTTCAAAATTGGACATGGCCTCGGGATATTGGCATATCCCCCCCTATCCACAAAGATGATACAGAAAAACTAGCCTTTGCAACACATAATGGTCTGTATGAATGGCTACGTTTACCTTTCGGCTGGCGCAATGCACCCAGCATTTTTCAGAGAACTATTCGTCGAATCCTAACAAAATATAAAATAAAATTTGCTGCAAATTATTTTGATGACATTTTAATTTTTTCTGATAACTATTCGAATCATATCTACCACATTAAACAAATTTTTGATATTTGCAGGCAGGAAAACTTAAAATTAAAATCTTCAAAATGTTCCTTTTTACAAAAGCAAATTCAATTTTTAGGATATGAAATTTCAAATGGGATTGTCTCTCCAGATAATAGCAACATTGAGGTTATTAGAAATTTAAAACCCCCAACTAATGTGAAATCTTTACAAAGATTTCTGGGTTCAATTAATGTTTACCACAAATTTATAGATAAATATGCAACAATTAGACACCCACTGAATAAATTGTTAAAAAAAGATGCATCTTGGCAATGGACTGAGAAATGCCAAGAGGCTTTTGAAATGTTGAAAAGAACTTTAATTTGTAAGCCTGTGTTGAAAATTTTTAATCCAAAACATGAATGTCATATTTTTGTTGACGCCAGTCAAACTGGTGTAGGAGCGGTTTTAAAGCAAGCAGATGTTTCTGGTGTCTTATACCCTGTAGCATTTCACTCCCGCTCATTAAAGGATTATGAAAGAAATTATGGTATAACTGAGCTGGAATGTCTCGCTATCGTGGATTCTTTAAATAAATTTCATCATTATCTTTTCGGACAAAAATTTACCATACATACGGACCATGCGGCGTTAGTTTGGCTTAAAAATGTAAAAAACTTAAAAGGAAGATTGTTCCGATGGTCCTTACAATTAAGTATGTATGAATACGATATCAAGTATACAAAGGGCACCACAAACATTGAAGCAGATATGCTCTCTAGAGATATACCAGATGAAAATGTGCAAAATGAAAATGTAAACAATATTGAAAATCAGGTATCGCATCTCTTGCAGTTAAGTGAAATTAGAGAGGCTCAAAACAATGACAATTTAACTGGAAAGTTTGTCGAAATTAATAATGTTTTATGCCTTCGTGAAAAAGGATTTACCAAAATTGTAGTCCCTTTTTCTTTAAGGCTTAAGCTACTCAAAATTGCACATGAGAAATTTGGCCATCCTGGTATTCAAAAAACAATTAATTTGCTCACCCCTGTTTACTATTGGCAAAATATAACTTCTGATATAAATAATTTCAATAAACATTGTCATACATGCCAAGTAAATAAGAAGCCCAGACAAAAAAGATTTGGCCTTTTACAATCAATGCCTCCTGTTGACAAATCATTTGACTTGATTGCAATTGACAGTGTAGGTGGTCTCAACCACTATAATTCAACTAAAAAATACCTGACGTTAATTGTTGACCATCATACTAGGTTTATATGGGCTTTTGCTTCAAAATCCATTACAACAGAGACGTACACTAACTTTTTAAACCAAATTTTTCAAACTCAAGTACCTAAAAGTATTCTAAGTGATAGAAATGCAGCTTTCACATCTTCTCATTTTAAAAAGTTTCTCAAGCATTATAAAGTGAAACAACTATTGAATACAGCTCATAGACCGGAAACTAATGGTAAAGTAGAGAGATTAGGCCAGACCATAATCACACGTTTAAAATGTAAAATTAATGAAGCTTCTACAAACGTTCCATGGCCTAAGTTATTAAAAGAAGTAGCTCAGGAATACAACTTAACTCCACATTCAGTTACTACATTTCCACCTGCATATTTAATGTATGGCACAGTTCCATATACAAATCCCATAAAGGAAAATATTTACCCTCCAGTTGAAGAGGCTAGGAAAATAGCAGTTGAGAAAACAAAACAATATCATGAAAGGAATAAAGTACATTATGATGCTAGGTTTGTTGATGTACAATTTACACCTGATGAGTCAGTTATTTATGAAGAATTCAAGTATCCAAATACTAGGAAACTATCTCCAACCTTTAGTGGTCCTTATAAAGTTATTAAAAAACTTTCTCACGTTAACTATGAAATAAATAAGAAAAACACTCACACTAAAGCACACTCAGAAATTGTACATGTTTCAAAATTGCGAAAATACCATGTACCAGAAAAATTAAAACTGAGTCATGAATAATGTAATCATTTTTGAGTCTTACTGTTGTATTGCAAGTGTTTATTTTTGAATATTGCTGTTGTATATATTATAACAAGTGTTTATTTTGAGTATTATTTTTGTGCATTTGTGTTCATTTTTATTTGGCCCAACAGTGACAAGAAAATACTTTTTTTTTTCTTCCAAAAACTGTATTTATGCCACAAACAGAACAACCATGGTTGTTCCTTCAAGACGTCTTGTATTTACTGTGTTTCTCGTTTTTCTTGTTTACCTTGCATATGATGTTTACCTTGTATATAATATTGATACTGTATAATATGTATGGAAAGTTCGTTGTTAAAATTTTTTACATGTAAGTGAGCATTCAAAAAGTTCTGAATGTTAGTTTTGTAAACAGAAGAGCTGGTGGATAGGTTTAATTTCTTAAATTTCCGATTAGGTAAATTAATTAGGTTTTTGTTTGTTTTGCTTTATTTGGCAGTGGGACCTTCTTTTTTTTTGAAGGGGGGATGTAATATAAAAATAATTTTATATTAATAATCTCTGAATTCTTAATGTTTCTGTAAAACAAGGTTTATTCTATTTTCAAAGATGATGTAATATTTCTAAAGTTCTAGTAATGCTTAATCCCTTTTGTCCCCTGTAGACAGGTCGAATTCCCTGTCAGACTTCGAACGTCCTCTGTCTAGAAGCATTGAGCCAATAAGAGTCATTTGTCACACCCTAATATGTGACGTAATATGCCGTTATAGGGAAAAACCCTTTTATCATCTCTTCTGTAAATCCCCATTTAAATATCGTTGCACGCCTGTAATCCCTCTCTTTCTGATAAGTACCATTCAATAACTATGTAACATGACCTAGTTCCCTTCCTGCTGGGGAAACTGCCACGATGATGTTTCAATAAAGACCTTTTGTTTAACTTCGCCTGCTTTCTGAGTCCCAATTTACATCTGATATTCAATTGTGTCCGGATGTTATTATATATATATATATATATATATATACGGAAGGTTCCTAGTTCGAATCCGGGTCAGACATGGATGTTTGTAAGCGTATAGCGTAGAGGCGGCTGGTGCACCTTAAATCTGTGGTCCTCACGTTGGGTTGGTGTGGAAGTTTGGAGAGTGGGGTGCCAACTCAGGGGTTGCTTCGTCATCTGACCGTGGTTCAAAATCACGAGGTGTTGTCCAAGGATCTTCTCCTTATGGGATTAATCCCGGATCGTCGTCAACAGCCCGTTGTGTTGCTCAAGTACGACATTAACTAATAATTACCAACTACCAACATATGACCCTTAAAATTTAATTAATAGAAAATTTACTCATTTCCCCATTCTCGAAAAAACGGGGAATTTTCAATATAATTTTCTGCAGGGGTTTATTATTATCTATCATATTTAAATTAATATTGCACTCAGAATTTTAAAACTTTGTCTATGTAAGTTGCAAGTGGTGAAAAAGGTTTTTCCAAATTAAAAATCATCACAAATTATTTCAGATCCACAATAACTCTACATAGACTAAGTAGATTGACTATAACTATCGAAAATGAGTTTTGTAATAAATCGTGTTTTAAAGAACTCATACGAGATTATGCAGAATAAAAGGTCAGAGGAAAATGTTTCGATTAAAAATTGAATTTTTTATTATTGTCAATTGTGCTTTTTTAAAAAAATTTCAAATACATTTTGTATTTTAATTATTGTTATTAGTTTTTAACTTTTTAAAATTAATGTTAATCTTATTTCATTGGTTTTTAAAAATATTGCCTACTGTGCTTCAATGAAACCGAATTTTTAAATTTAGATACCGTTTAAAAAAATTATGAGCACTCATAGGCGGCAGAGTCAGAATCGAGATAATTTTTATCCATGTGACTCAAGCAAATCAAATATAAATCTAAAAAGTTCAGAAAAATCAAAACGTTTACGAAAAAATCGACGTTTTAATTTCTAATTTAAATGTATTGTAAGTTTTAAAAATAATCATAAAGTCATTTAGTAAATATTGTAAAAAGAAAAAAAATATTATTTAAAAAAAATCAAGTGTTAATTGATGAATATCTTTTTATATAAATGAATTAATTGTTTATAATTTATTATTAATAATTAATCAATATTAATATAATTAATTTATTCTTCCAACTTTTTACAAGGGTACTTTTCGGGAGGACCCCCCCCCCTTATTCAACAACCCTAGTTACGCTTATGCTCGCCCCCTCTCTATTCAAAACGTTGGCACGTCCCTGACCAAAACTGACTAGATCTTGATGGACAAGGTATCTCATCTCTAGCAAAATTGGCCAGATCTTCATGAACGAGATACCTTGTTGAAACCCCTTGGAGGGTTAAATACCTACCTATTTTCTGAAGGATAGTTTCTAAGGTAGGAGCTATCAACATGCAAACCTCCGACTTGTTACCATCCCTTCTCAACAACATTTGGTTTTCTATAGAAAATGACCCTCGTCAAAAACCGCATCCAGAAAATAATTTCGATCTTCTTTCTTCCCATTACCTAAATGTCGTAGTGTTAAGTGAGCATTACGGGGGTTTATTGACTTTACATCTGTTCAGACTAATGAAGTATTCAGACAAGCCTTTTCTGGAGAATGTATACAAAACATCTTATGTAATTTGCTTCGGCGTGTATCTTTTCAAAATTATTTCGGGAAGATTTTGAGTAGTGGGACTCTCCCCTTCATAACATCCTTGATGAGTGCTTTCTGGGTATACTAGAGTACTGACGCAAAATGGCAGGATTTCTAATATCGAGTGGTTCAGTGGCATTTTTAGATCTATACAAAATGACGATGAGAGATTCTTTCAGTTAAATTAACGTTTAATCATTATTTACACACTATTTACAGACATAGAAAATTACATATTAATACAAGTCGAGATTAATCAAATCAATCAAATTAAGAATATAAAGGTTCTTTCGAAATCGAATCGAACTTCAACTAATCAACTGACAAAAGCTGCGCCAGCGCCATCTAAGATTCAAATAATTTCCACAAATACAAAGCATGTTAACTCCAAAGTTTATATTATCAAATGTATGTTACAACCCCAAAAAGAATCGACAAAGGCCGAATATGTATAAAATGAATAACATCGGAAATTTTGGTGCCGGGCATTGTCGTATTTTTTATCTTTATGATGATGATGATTTTGTCTTAAATCTTTTAGATTGTAGGTAGGTAGTATAGTATAGTATGGTTAGACAATTGGGATTGTGATAACTTAGGATGAGTTGAAGTGGTTCCTTACTTACTAAAGTATTAGCAAGAGGACTTCAATAGCAATAACCCTAGGTTTCCCATAAAAATGATTAAGATGACTTCTTCAATAAAAGATCAAGGGATAAAATAATATGTTGATACGACCTGTGGTTCTCAAGATGACATTATCTGAAATTGTTTCCAGTATTGAGGAGAGTCCTTTTTTTTGATGAGGACACCGGATTCGAACTTGGAGACCGATGAGAGTAGAGTCCTTGAAATGTATTAGAAATGCAATGGGGACAGTGGAAACGACGGCCACTTCCCAGTATTTAGTTATGGGGGAGAAATAATAGGATTTGGCTGGTGACGTTGATGATCCAGAAACAAAAAATAGATGATTGAGAGGGGAAACAACTTGTTTATTTCCAATACGAAGAAGACTTTATGCTACTTCTTCTTCACCTCGGCGTGGCTTCATGCAGTCATCGTTTGATGTGGTTTGAAGGGGTAGGTGCGTTGTTCAAACAAGGCAATCTCTTACATAGAGATTCCTGTCGGAGTAGGGCCTCGAAGAAGTTGATACACGAAAAAATGAAGAAGAAACCGCACCGGGACGGTGTTTTCTTGGGGGCCCTCACTCCTTGAAGAAATTGAAAAAAAGGTTGGAGGTAACTGCAGGATCAATACAAAGGATTGTTGAAGAAAGAAAAGTGTTGAACAACAGGAGAGATCAGCCAGGAAGATTAGATGGTTGAAAGGGATGTTCCACAGGAGGTGATTCGGATCTTTCGTTCAAAAACACTTCCCTTCGATTCTACGATCCTCGGAGTTACCCCGAACAATCCAAGCAATCGAAATTTTACGTCTTTTGACGTTGGTGAAAAGTGAGAGTCTGAGGAAAATCACGCCAACACCTGTATTTATGGGATGAATGAAAACTGCGATTTTGTCGCCAATTATGTTGCCAAAATTCCATTATTGATGGTTTATCTCCATCCGAAATCCAGCCAGAAACCGCCAAGTGGCAACCCCACTTTGCGTCCTTCCTGGGTCTGAATGAATGAAATTGAATAAAGTGGATTATAAAATCCATCCTTCATCATATCGACTAGAAACAACTATCAAAATGACCATAAGGTCTTAAAGCACATTTTGACAGATGTTCAGAAGCCGTACGATCAAAATTGATGAAGTTAATTACCCTTTTGATAATTGGATCTATGAATGAAAGTTGGCAACGGGTTGACCCCTAAATTTGCCCACTTTTTCTCGGAATCGGCCGTCTCTTCGACCGTTGTGGGAAGAAGGAATGCAAGGGGATTCCAGCCTGTAGCGCTGTACTTTTCCGTTGGGAGAACGAGTGAGTTTCAGAAAGCGTTCTTTTTCGGTGAGTTCAGGGGGTGAATCCATGAAAATTGGTGTTGTCTGTGTAATTTTTAGGTTCGGTGTAGGTGTGGTGATGATTATGAATGTAACGTTTTCAATTAACGTTACATCTGTCATATTTTTTTATCTTTATGATGATGATGATTTTGTCTTATCTCTTTTTTGGTTGTAGATAGGTAGTATAGTATAGTATGGTTAGACAATTGGGATTGTGATAACTTAGGATGAGTTGAAGTGGATCCTTACTTACTAAAGTATTAGCAAGAGGACTTCAATAGCAATAACCCTAGGTTTCCCATAAAAATGATTAAGGTGACTTCTTCAATAAAAGATCAAGAGATAAAAATAATATGTTGATACGACCAGTGGTTCTCAAGATGACATTATCTGAAATTGTTTCCAGTATTGAGGAGAGTCCTTTTTTTGATGAGGAAACCGGATTCGAACTTGGAGACCGATGAGAGTAGAGTCCTTGAAATGTATTAGAAATGCAATGGGGACAGTGGAAACGGCGGCCACTTCCCAGTATTTAGTTATGGGGAGAAATAATAGGATTTGGCTGGTGACGTTGATGATCCAGAAACAAAAAAATAGATGATTGAGAGTGGAAACAACTTGTTTATATCCAATACGAAGAAGACTTTATGCTACTTCTTCTTCACCTCGGCGTGGCTTCATGCAGTCATCGTTTGATGTGGTTTGAGGGGGTAGGTGCGTTGCTCAAACAAGGAAATCTCTTACATAGAGATTCCTGTCGGAGTAGGGCCTCGAAGAAGTTGACACACGGAAAAATGAAGAAGAAACCGCACCGGGACGGTGTTTTCTTGGGGGCCCTCAGTCCTTGAAGAAATTGAAAAAAAGGTTGGAGGTAACTGCAGGATCAATACAAAGGATTGTTGAGGAAAGAAAAGTGTTGAACAACAGGAGAGATCAGCCAGGAAGATTAGATGGTTGAAAGGGATGTTCCACAGGAGCTGATTCGGATCTTTCGTTCAAAAACACTTCCCTTCGATTCTACGATCCTCGGAGTTACCCCGAACAATCCAAGCAGTCGAAATTTTACGTCTTTTGACGTTGGTGAAAAGTGAGAGTCTGAGGAAAATCACGCCAACACCTGTATTTATGGGATGAATGAAAACTGCGATTTTGTCGCCAATTATGTTGCCAAAATTCCATTATTGATGGTTTATCTCCATCCGAAATCCAGCCAGAAACCGCCAAGTGGCAACCCCACTTTGCGTCCTTCCTGGGTCTGAATGAATGAAATTGAATAAAGTGGATTATAAAATCCATCCTTCATCATATCGACTAGAAATAACTATCAAAATGACCATAAGGTCTTAAAGCACATTTTGACAGATGTTCAGAAGCCGTACGATCAAAATTGATGAAGTTAATTACCCTTTTGATAATTGGATCTATGAATGAAAGTTGGCAACGGGTTGACCCCTAAATTTGCCCACTTTTTCTCGGAATCGGCCGTCTCTTCGACCGTTGTGGGAAGAAGGAATGCAAGGGGATTCCAGCCTGTAGCGCTGTACTTTTCCGTTGGGAGAACGAGTGAGTTTCAGAAAGCGTTCTTTTTCGGTGAGTTCAGGGGGTGAATCCATGAAAATTGGTGTTGTCTGTGTAATTTTTAGGTTCGGTGTAGGTGCGGTGATGATTATGAATGTAACGTTTTCAATTAACGTTACAGGCATGTTTATTTAAAGTTGGAGCATACTTCGCCTGTCTTTCGGTCACCCCTATTTTCTAACTATTTGGCAAGTGCACGCCCCTCATAACACTCAGGAACGGCATTTTACGTTACAACCATCTCCTACAGTTGATTCGGGAACATTAAATGTGTGTATTCCTTTCTTCAGACCAAACATATTTATCGCTAACACCATTTCAAATAAATCCAGCACAAAAACTCCCGTGCCTAGAGATATAAGATATTGTATACCCTTTTCCCTAACACGTGGACGCTGGAATGTTTCGAAATGCAAAAACAACTTCAGACTTTGCACGTGCGGGTTTTCACAAAATACCGAAAGAGAGTATTTTCTCATCGGCGGCCCGGCGTTCCGTTTGATCCATAGACACAGCTGGAGTTTCCGTCGGTTCCCTAATCCCATGTCTGGGATGAAGATTTGCTGTGGGGAACTCAAGTCGGCATGACAGACGGTTTTCGCATCTGTGTGGGGGTGTTTCTGTTCTGGAGAGGACATAAACATCTCTAAAGGGCTCGGAATTCCCCCCCTCTTGTTGGCAGCTGCGGTTCTGTTGAGCGAAGCGAACATGTATTTTAGGATAATTCGGACTCGAGATTCGACGAGAGACAGACGTGTCGGGTGACTGTAACCGAATGATCTGATTTGTAACCACAACCGTGGAAACGCTACTTTACTTCAGTTGTTGTCCTGCCAGCGTCATGTAAACACGCTCTTTAATATGTAACCATTTGTGTATGATACTTCGTAATTGTACTGTAAATAAAAGTTATTTAATATGGAAATAACTACTTGTTCAAACTAAGAACAGCCCAGTGATCCTGAATATTGATCACACTTGACATGGTGTAATGTAATATGTAACCATTTGTGTATGATACTTCGTAATTGTACTGTAAATAAAAGTTATTTAATATGGAAATAACTACTTGTTCAAACTAAGAACAGCCCAGTGATCCTGAATATTGATCACACTTGACATGGTGTCAGATAAGTTCCAGATGCAAGGAGATAGCGAATCCTAAACATCGACGCGAATTCTGAAAGTGGTAATTCCTATTGTGGAGTGAAACCATGGAAGCGTTCAGAGCACCAGGGGAACTGAAGTTCTCATCGGGTAACGTGAAAGAAAACTGGAGGAAGTGGCGTCAACAACTTGAGAACTACATGCTTGCTACTGAAAGAGACACTCGGCCGGATAAAACGAAAATTGCGATTCTCTTAAACCTACTTGGCGATGAAGGCGTGGAAGTGTTCAACACATTCAAATTTGAAGAACCATGTAAAAGTGATAAATACGACGACGTAATGGACAAATTTGAACAATACTGCCTGCCAAGACAGAATGTTGTGTTCGAGAGGTACAAGTTTTTTTCGTGCATCCAGCAGGAGGGTTAATCGATAGATAATTATGTGACGCAGCTAAAAACACTAGCCGCCACATGCGAATTTAAAGACCAGGAAGAGGGCCTTATCCGGGACAGGATCGTCCTTGGGATTCGAGACAACGGGCTAAAAGAACGCCTATTGCGGGAGCCGGTGCTGACTGTCGACAGAGCCGGAGATATTGTTCGAGCCTCAGAAGCAAGCAAACAGCAAATCCAATCCATGAAGGAGACTGGAATAGCCTCGACTAGCAAGGAAAGCTATGTGCACGCTATAAAGGGCAAGAAAAATCCACGAAAGAACTGTTCCAAATCGTCTGAGTACGATTGCAAAAAGTGCGGTCATCGACACAAGCCACGGGAGTGCCCTGCTTTTGGGAAAATATGTTCCAAATGTAAAGAGAAAAACCACTTTGCAATCGGGTGCCACCAACGAGCAAAGAATATCCATGAACTGGAACATTGTGAAACAAGAAAATTGAACGTTTTTATTGACTCTGTTCATCACAAGCAGATAGAAACGGTAAGTGAAAAATCGTGGTGTAAAAATGTGAATGTAGCCATATATGATAAGAATATGGACATTAATTTTAAACTTGATACTGGCGCAGAAGCCAATATATTACCATGGTATATTGTAAAAAGAGTAGGCCCTAATATCAAATTGAAGGCCACTGAAACGACACTAATGTCGTATGGCGATTTTGATATCAGGCCTAAAGGCACAATTGTTTTAAGTTGTTCAACAGATAAGTTAAAGGGTATTGCATTAGAGTTCTATGTGGTTGAAGGCAAGTCTAAACCTATACTAGGGCTGAGTGCATGCTTAGATTTAAAACTCATTGAAAGAATTGACCAACTTAAAATGGGAAACAAAGATGATCTAGTAAATAGGTACAGAGATGTATTTAGTGGCATAGGAAAATTCCCGGATGAGCCATACAAAATAGTATTGAAGGATCAGGCTATACCTGTAATTCACCCCCCTAGACGTGTTCCTCAAGCATTGGAGGCTAGACTAAAATCCACTTTAAATAATCTAGAGAGGGATGGTATAGTTTCAAAGGTCAACAAGCCAACTGATTGGGTACAGAGTTTAGTAATTGTAGAGAAACCCAATGGTAACCTAAGATTGTGTCTGGATCCAAGGGATCTAAACAAGGTAATAAAAAGGGAGCACTACTTAATTCCATCAGCAGAGGACATAATAAGTAGATTAGAAGGAAAAAAAATATTTTCTGTATTAGACCTAAAGGATGGCTTTTGGCATGTGTCGCTAGACGAAGCGAGCTCTGAGATTTGTACTTTTAATACACCATTTGGAAGGTATAAATTCAATAAAATGCCATTTGGAATAGCATCTGCCCCAGAGGTCTTCCAAAAAAGAAACCATAAACTGTTTGGAGATATTCCAGATGTCGAAATCTATTTTGACGACATCATCATCACTGGTGTGAATGAAGCAGAACATGATATGACCATGTTTAAGGTCCTAGATAGGGCTAGAAAGCAAAATGTAAAATTTAACCCAGACAAATTTCAGTACAGGGTGCCAGAGGTACGATATATGGGACAGATAATATCAAACGCAGGTTTAAAAGCTGACCCGAGTCACATAAAAGGAATTATGGACATGCCAACTCCAAGGGACAAATCAGAAGTTAGAAGGTTATTGGGAATGTTAAATTTCCTGTCTAAATTCATACCTAACGTATCAACTGTTACTGCCCCCCTTAGAGAAATAATTAAGGATAAGGTTAAATTCACCTGGGAGAAACAAGAAGAAGAGTCTTTTAAAAAAATTAAAACACTGCTAACAAAAACCCCAGTACTGAAGGTATTTTCAGGCTCAGAGCAGGTGACTATACAGTGCGATAGCTCGAAGGATGGGTTGGGTGCATGTTTGATTCAGAAGGGTCAACCTGTTTCATTTGCTTCTCGAAGTTTAACAGAGTGTGAGAAAAATTATGCTCAGATAGAGAAGGAATTACTAGCCATAGTATTCTCATTTGAGAAATACCATAACTTGGTATATGGACGGAGAGTGATAATACAAAGTGACCACAGACCCCTCATGTCCATTGTAAACAAACCCATGCACAAAATATCATCTCGAATGCAAAGGATGTTACTGAAACTACTAAAGTATGAGTTTGAGGTAGTGCACGTGCCTGGAAGTCAAATGTACCTAGCGGACACTTTGTCAAGAGCATTCTCAATCCATGAACAGGTTGAGAATGATCCTGAAATGTTGAATATTGTACATAGTATTACAAAATACCTACCAATGAGTGCTGTTAAGAAAGCACAATTTCAAAAAGAAACTAAAGCCGACCCTGACCTAAGTCAGATTCTCAAATTCATAGAAGAGGGATGGCCCCAATCCCAAAAAGAAATATCCAGTAGTATAAAGACGTATGTTAAACTTAGAAATGATCTGCATACCAATAATGATCTAGTATTTCTGAATGATAAAATTGTAGTCCCTTCTTCATTACGAAAAGACATGCTAAACTTAATTCATGAGGCACATTTTGGGATGGAGAAATGCAAAAGTAGGGCTAGGGAGCTATTATATTGGCCTAAAATGAATTTAGATATAGAGAAACTGGTATCGCAATGTGAGATATGTGAGAAATTTAAGAGAGTAAACTCGAAAGAGCCTCTAAAGCCACATACAGTCCCCCATAGACCATTTGAGAAAGTGGGTGTAGATATCATGAGTTTTGGCAATATAGACTACCTTGTCCTTATGGACTATTATTCAAAATGGTTGGAGGTTTCTATGCTTAACAATAAGTCAGCCAATGAAGTCATAGATAAGCTCAAGGGTATCTTTTCTAAGTTTGGGGTACCAGATAGAGTAATTTCGGATAATGTTCCTTTTAACAGCCATGTTTACAAACAATTTGCCAATGAATGGAATTTTGACTATATATATATCAGTCCTCACCACTCTCAAAGTAATGGGATGGTTGAAAGGGCTGTTGGGATTACAAAGAGTCTGTTTCGAAAGGCGAGAGAGGGAAACAGAGATCATCATGTGGGTCTTATGGAGTACAGGAACACTCCCATATCAGGACTTGACTTATCTCCCTCCCAAATGATGTTCAATCGCAGATTGAAAACAAAACTGCCAATAACGAACAAATTACTAAATCCCGAACTATTTACTAACATTAGGGAAGATTTAGTATTAAGGCAAGAGAAACAAAAATCATACTATGATAAAACAGCTCATGTATTGCCAGAACTAAAGCCAGGGGAAAATGTAAGTCTAAGAAACTACAAAAATGGAACATGGGAACCAGCCCAAGTAGTAGCACAATATCAATCAACTCCTAGGTCATTCCTTGTTAAAGACAAATCTGGTAGAATTCTAAGGCGTAACAGAAAATATCTTAGAAAGTCACAGATTCCATTTGTAGAGCAAACTAACCCCAATGAGGAGAGTACTAGTGACCCAAGCAATACAGGGGATACAAGGGCAAATATTAATACAAATTCCAGTCCCCAACAAGACATAACGACATCAGGGAACACAACAACAAGAAGTGGTCGTGTAAGTAAGAGACCTGCATACTTAAGAGAATATGAATGAGATACAGGCCTATTTGGACTGTTAAAACTATTAGTTACATGTTGTCTTTAAGGAACTCTTGTAATGAAGTATATGATATGTAATATACTTTATGTAAATGTATATATGTTAATGAACTATATAATATGTAATCAAGAATCTTAAAAGGGAGGATGTCGGGTGACTGTAACCGAATGATCTGATTTGTAACCACAACCGTGGAAACGCTACTTTAGTTCAGTTGTTGTCCTGCCAGCGTCATGTAAACACGCTCTTTAATATGTAACCATTTGTGTATGATACTTCGTAATTGTACTGTAAATAAAAGTTATTTAATATGGAAATAACTACTTGTTCAAACTAAGAACAGCCCAGTGATCCTGAATATTGATCACACTTGACAGACGTCTCTGTTTTGCCACTTTTACTTTGGCTTCAGGCAGGATTCGGTTGTCGATGGCTGTGCCCTTAATTATCTTTTAAATTTTCTTGTAAATATTTAATTTATGTAAATAAATAGTTTAATTTTAAACCAGCTGTCCGTCTAATTCTTACATGACGGTACAATACGCTTTGAGCAGGTTAGTTAGAACATACGTGCCATCGAACTTCACTCACGTTATTAAGTACATTTTCTGCCTTCTGGGCATCGCACTATTTTCTGTTGAAAGGTCTATTTCATAGAGTAAATATGAAAGTAGTGAGCAATGGCAACCTTTTTATGTGCCCAGGATCATGTGATCAAAACGTGACCCTTAGACTATTTTCGTCGTCCGGGTGGAAACGTCCCCACTCCTTAGAAATGCGCTTTCACATCTACCTGCCATAAGATGTTATATCTTCAAACGAGGCGATAGGATGTCAAATATGGCAACGAAATTTATTTTTCACAGAACAGTCACGTGACTACTGGTCGACTTGTTGGTCACTTTTTGAAGTTCTTCTCAATAGCAATGCTCAATGTACTTAAACGCTTCCTTCCAAAAGTTAAAGAAAGCGACAGCAAATTCGACAGCTGAAAAAGTTATTCATTGAGTCAAAATTTTACATGAAAGTAGGCAATTTGTTTATAGATTCATGGACAAAAGTATAGTAAACAAAATGCGTTTAGGTATATTTTTATTGATTTTGTATATACAGCACACACACACACACACACACACACACACACACAATTTTTTTTTTATACATTCAAAATTGTGGAAGCTGTATAAACAAACTTTAATCTTTAATAAATAAAAAACTTTCCCTTAAGGGATTGATCCTGGACCGTCGTCAATAGCCCGTTGTGTTGCTCAAGAACAACGTTAATTAAAAATTACCATCCATTAGGTGGTTAAGCGCACCAGAGGGAAATAATTACCTTTCCTGTAATAGAACCGTTTCCTGCTCTTTGGGAGTTTTTGGAGGAGGTACAAAAGCAGACAGCACCTCCAAGGTCAAACCAAAGATTTTCAATGGGATTGAGGTCGGGCGAATATGGAGGCCACTCCATGCGAGCAATGCTTTCACTCTCAAGGTACTCACCCACCAATTTTGTCTATGTGGACGTGCATTATCTTCCATGTGAAGATTTGACGGGAGGTTTTATATTGAAAGGGTCATATTTAGCCATTCTACTAAACAGCCGGAACATCTTAATGTTTTTCAAACAGGGACGCATGGTAAGCATAGATATAAATAATATTCCATTTTCAGTCTGCACTTTCAGACCTTTACATTCTTCCGCCAGATACATTTATTGGGGATATACTATCTATTGTTTAATAATTTTTCGTTCAAAATCAAGAAACCGATCCCTCTCCAAATTGGCTACTGAAATTTTCCGTCTCAAAATGGCTATTGGTTAAACTTACGATGGTTATCAATGGTTACTGCAATTATCGGTGGTAATCGACAATCGACCGAGTTAAATTTAGCCCATTTCTTATTTTAAATCTTTTTTGTATCGATTAAATTTGTGTAACTAAAAGACAATTTATTTCTTGTTCAACTAGGGAAGATTGATAAAGGCTACGAGTATCTGAATAATTTAATAAATGTGCCCAGAATAAATTTGGCTGCGTTGTTTTTATCCAATGAAGAAAAAAGAGGTAAGTTTTATTATAAATCATTTGAGGCAAAAATATAATTAATCCCACTCTAGATTATCGTCATCCTAGTTACTTAAACATGTGAATTTTAAATGCATCATGATAAAAACATGTCCTAGTAGCAAAATGAGTTTTGCTAATAACTTATCCTTAATATTTAATTCCACCTAAAAATAGAGTACATGTATCACGCCTAAAAATATATAAAAACAACAAAAACAATTAAAGTATATTTTTTGTTTATATATATTTATGATTATCCTCAAGTCAATCAGTAATTTTACCCCTTCAACAGAATTTATTAAATTCAAATAGTTAATGCATTTTTCTTCTAGCATAACAAGACATCAAGTAAAAAACAGAAATTTTCTGTCAAGATATATATAGATTGCACTAGTTTTCAAAAGCATTCTGAACACGAAATGAGTTCACTTGTTTCTCAAATATTAATTCAGCACTTTGCCAAATGGCAAGAAACTACATTTTAAGGTAACCCCAATTTGTATCATATGGGAACATTTGGATGGCTAAAGTAATCCTTGCAGGCCATCTGGTTTACATTGAAAATCTCCCTTATAGTAAAGATCCTCTCAATTATATCTGCTTTATGCATTACTTATATCAAAAATTTGTGCAGAACATTGTGAATTTAATTTAAACCATAGAATCATAATGCAAAAGAAATGATAAAATAAAATGCTTTTGACTGATTTAATTAATTTAGATAATTAAAAAATTGCAAATCTTAAAACAAATAATTAATCAGTTAGCTCTCAGATTTACAATAAGTGCTGGTTTTCGTACGTGCAAATCTACCAAAATTCTAAGTGTGTATTTGAATGCAGTTAAAATATACTAGAACTTTAAAAAGATTTAAATCGATTAAATCAGTTATGCTAGCTTTAGAATTGAATTTCATAAAAACTAAAATATATATATTAATATTCATATAACATATATATTCATATAGCTAAAATAAACATATTTTCAAAAAAAAATTATGTATTATTCCAATACACATTAAATAAACTTGTAATTTGTTTTTTAAACTTTATTTGACGCTATTGAATTCACTCTACAAAGTACGAACAAATGATTTTCAATAAATAATTTTGAAATGACAAGGATTATCACAACACACAAGTGAAAGCTTACCAAGCAGATTTTGTTCATGAAAACAATTAAGCAAAGTACATTTCTATTTTTCATTAAAATTTGAAATACTTAAACCTACGCAATACATGCAAGCTCATTTTATACAATTTCCAAAAAAAAGATAATTAAATTTTTTTATTATTCAATGAATGAACAACTTCAAAATGAAAATAACAGAAATATGAATATTGCTTTGTTTATTCATACATACTCAATACAGAACACATTAATTCTAAAAAGAAAATTAAGATTTTTTTAAATAAACACAGGGTTTGATTTTCAAAGACATGTCTAATTATTATGTAAATAAATAAGCTTATGAAAATTCTATTATTTTACAGTAATTATGAAGATTAATTTACTGACACAGATTTTATAAATGTTCAAAACTCAAATCGACTAAAAACTCAAATCGACCAAGTTTGACTGTATTTTGGAAATTGCATAACTGTTTTTTTTGCAGGTATCGAAGCTTTGTTCAGAGCAATGGAACAAAAGTACGAAAGGGATTTCAGTCACCATCGAAAAGTATTGATGATTGAGTAAAGAGATACCACATTTCAGCAGAAGGCAATATTACTGATTGTGTTAAATGCAAAGTCAAATCTTGAAGAGATTCAAAGTTTGATGGTAAGAATGACACAATCATACAAAAATATTTTGTGACTTGATAAGGTCTACATATTGAAGTGCATTGCAGATTAGAATACCTTTGAATTCCATACTAAAAATTATGTGTGTAAGAAATATTTGAAAACTTGAGAATACAATAAAATGTTATTAAAATGTAACAAGAACTGGATTTGTCCTAAATTCTAACAATATTTCAACACACACAAACTGCAATAATATTTCAATCACAAAAGGATTCATTTCATGGGATGAAAAAGTTTGAGATGTAATACTTCAAATGAACAGGAAATTTAAATTCAGCAATTTTATACTTCAAAATACAATGAATATTTGTGAAAGTTATTATGAACAGTTACTTTCCAATACAGATTTTCGAATCAAAGAGCAATCAGTTTACTTTTATGTACCAAATAACACACTGCATGCTAGGAAACATAATAAAACACATTCAAAAGTACAATTTTTTTTTATTACTATAGTATGTTTCAATGAATCATTTCATTACTAAAAAATAAATAAATGTGAAGAAAGATAACAAAACTTTTTATTTTTAAGATACAAATATTAAATATGCTATATAAAACATATCTATTAGATTTAAGAAAAGTTTATTTTGGGGTTCTTTTAATTCTGGTTGAAATTTTGTAACTTAATAAGAGGATAGAATAATCTTATCTGAATAAACAAGACCAGGTGGTCTTAAATACCAGGCAAAATCTTTTATGAGTTTAAAATGGGAATTGAACTTATCATTTACTATCAAATGTGTTGTTAAATTAAAAACCAAGTATTAGGTAGAATTGTTATACCTAAAATACTATCAATGAATAGATAAAGCCTGTTTATTGCATTGATGATAAATTAATGGTTGGTTAGGGGTTTTATGACTCAAAAGTCATATTTGGCTACACTGCACTAAATGTGACAATATCAAGTAACTGAAAATAATGGATGAAGTAAAGAACTATTGCTTTGACAACATGGGATCAGATAAATCAATGGTTGCACAATTCAATTCAAAACAATAAGTAACTAAGTAAAAACATGAAATTGAATATCTCAATTTTTTTTTTAGAAACCTTTGTTTATGAGAATATACCAAACATAACAATGAAGTAAATGTTATTTAGATATATATTCAAAAGCTTCAAATTAGCATTCTTATTTAAGCAATGCCATGCTTGGCAAAGGACTAGATATATATTTGGATTTTTCCAGATTAATAGAATAAATTAATTTGAAAAACATAGCAAAATCATCATTGAAAAAATTAATCAACTGGCTTTATAGTAATGAACCTTGAGAGTATGAAAGCAACAAAACATGTCCCCAGAGTGAAAAATATTACAAATACATAAAATGTTTCTTCATCAAAGATGTCAACAAATGCAGGAAGCTGATCATATACTTTGTTAAAAATGTTAATGTTGGCTTTGTACGAATCCTTCGCCATTGCGTGCCTAATATATTTTATTGCTTTTTTTTTTTTTAACCTTGGCTTTTTCTACCTATTTCTTCCTTTTAGTATCCCGTTGCAGTGTACCTTTCAATTTTATTGCTGGTTCTTCTTCTTTAACATCATATTTTTCTATTATCTTATTGAATTCTTTAGCAACTTCTAATGAAGTCAGATTGCCACACTTAAACAATACATTCAATCCATTGGCTAGAAAAAGAAATTTTGAAAATTAGTATCACAATAAGAAACTACACAATTCTGTAAATAAATCTTACAAACTACAAAGAAATTATGTGGAACAGTATTTGTTGTCTTTAGCTCCCTTTAATGCATAATTTCTAAGTGAGAGCTACCATGCCCTTGAGGGTGCTGAAGGAATCGTGAAGCTATGTTAGATCCAAAGAAAAAAAAAGGGAATGTTGATAAGCAAGAGTGGGTAATTAGACTATGATAAAAATGTGTCACCCAAATATGTTTTATGCATCATTTGTCCATAGACACTCACTATAGCAATGCATTACTATCAATTATTTTAACTAAAGAAGCAGAACCTACAGCAAATAGTTTGACAGTGGAGATTTAAGGATGCTACAGACAAATATAGAATCTAATGTAAACAAATTGGTAGCAATCCAGACCTACTCTTATTAGTAATTATTTTTAATTTTAATGATATAATTGTTATTAATTGTCAATAGCATACTTGCTAACTTTTGTAAACTGCATCAGTAAAACTTTTGTGCCTAATGCCCCTTGTCATAACACAACATAAATACATGAATTAATGTGTATTAGAAATATCTGTATATGTCACTTTAATTAGTATTACTGGCATTTAAAAATTCATATTTTTATCAACTGATGAAATCTGGCAAAGCAGTAGTGTTTTAATACCAAACTGAACACATCTTAATATATATAAATTACGCGTCACGTTGTTTGTCCGCTATGGACTCCTAAACTACTTAACCGATTTCAATCAAATTTGCGCACCGTGTGCAGTTTGACCTAACTTAAAAGATAGGATAGCCTTCATCTCAATTTATCTTCTTAATATATATAAATTACGCGTCACGTTGTTTGTCCGCTATGGACTCCTAAACTACTTAACCGATTTCAATCAAATTTGCGCACCGTGTGCAGTTTGACCTAACTTAAAAGATAGGATAGCCTTCATCTCAATTTATCTTCTTAATATATATAAATTACGCGTCACGTTGTTTGTCCGCTATGGACTCCTAAACTACTTAACCGATTTCAATCAAATTTGCGCACCGTGTGCAGTTTGATCTAACTTAAAAGATAGGATAGCCTTCATGTCAATTTATAGCCGCGATATTATTTTATTGCAAATTATTGCGGTATCTGTTGACTGGATTGAGTAAGTTTTCTAACAGATGGCGCTGTGTTGAAAGTACCAACGTTTCACATAAGCTACAATTTAATGGCATAACCACCACGTGTTGCCGAGTCTAAAGTATAAGTTAAATTTATTTCGTAGTAAACGCAATACAGTGATTAGCATAGCCGGCCACGTGTTATTTAGACTGAATTATAAACTGAATTCATATTATAGTAAAAGTAATACAGTGGAATTTTATAATTCAAAATAATAAACATTATTGTTAAAAATTTAAAACTACCTGCCCTACCTACCTCATTAATAAGTTTAAGTGATACGTGTTATTTACTAGCAACTTTGTAATGTACTCATTTGTTACAGACTTGAATACAAAAAATAAAAAAATTTTAATTTATTTCTTTTGTATTGATTTTTGCTCAATATCAACGGTAGTAGAAAATCAATCATGGAGGTTGCCATGTATTTTGACAAATGGCATCTGTGTAAAAAAGCATGGCGGTCCCCATGACTGGTGTTCTCCTACCGTTTCCCTTGAATAGAGTTTACTACTATGTAATATAATAAAAACCGTAGCCACAGCAACGCGTGGCCGGGTCTGCTAGTTCACTGTAAAAAAACATTCACTTTATGAGTGCCAATATATTGCATCCGAAACTGTATGTTACATACCATTTAACATTGTGTCAGGATTACAGATCATTGGTGTTCATAAAGCTTATTTATAAGTAGATGAAAGAAAAAAAATCAATGTTCTATTTACAAAGTTGTTTCATTTAGTGTTTTATATGAAAAAATTCAATGAAGTTATAGTAGCTTTTTTGGTCTTCAATAATTCTGCACTGAATTTTTGCTCAAAACAAGGTTTGAGGATTTGTGTCTTCAACACCAACAAACTTTCCTATGTTTTGTTAGAAATGAGAGAATGGTATTCAGTTTGGTTCTCTCTGACAATTCACACTCTGCATTGGAAGGGGGGATAAGCAGAATAGAAAGCATAATTTTGGTTAATCTAGCAAATTTTAGAAGTCTATCAGCCCCTCTTATTTTACATTCTTCAACCAACTGCACATCAATACGGTCAAGTCCTTCTATTATCACAGATAAATCTTCCAGCTGAAGACAACCAAACTTCTTTTCCAACTCATCCATTGCATCGTCTTTGCACTCATCAAGTCCGAAAGATAATTTTAGTGGATGGTTGCAAAGAATGAAATATTTCAATTCCACAATCAAAATATTAAAAATACATAAAAAAAAAAAAGGCAGACCCATCCGTAAATCAGTAAAATTAAGTAGAAATCCGCAAAAATTACAGATAATCCGTAAAAGTTGGCAAGTATGTAATAGTAGTAAGCAATCTGGTTATTCATATTCATGTGCAATATTTTTGCTATTTTCATTTAATAACAAATTCTGCTTTAAATTTGTTTTACTTCCAAACTAGCTTTTTGAAAATAAAAAATTACACACAGCTACATAAATGCTTTGATGAAATTAAACAATCATAGGCAAGGTACACTTGCAATTTATTATCAGATGAGATTGAGTTTCCCAGAAGAAGTACGGGGGAAAGTACTCAACAGGGTTGAGACAAAAAGGTTTTGAAAACTGCTTTAACCCTTTCAGAAGCAAAGCTAATCTTCCCATCATCTCTAAAGGGGTTTAAAAAAAAGTGCATTTACAACCCACAATGCCAACCAAATGCTGCATACAAAATTGGAAAATACTTACAATTTTTACATACTTTATTCCTTGGTAAAAAAAATTCATACCAGGAAAAGTAAAACCAGTTTATACTTATGTTATATTGAGTGATATGAGTCCTTAGCATTACCAATTTGCAAAGTTCTGCCAAATTTGGTGTTTCTAGAAAATATTTTTCAATTAGACCCAGAAAGTCTGGTTAAATTGGGGTACATCAGTGTGTCACTGAGGAAAATAAAAGTTTGCTCAAGAGGAAGCTTCAAAAGAAAGTTCAATTTGGAGTTTTAAAAATTGAGCACACAAGTATCATTTATGCATTTTAATTGACAAACTTAAAACATAAAAAATTACACCTTTAATGTAAAAGTAGAAAAATTCGGTTTTACATATAAAATCAAAGCAAAGATTTCAGGATATAATAAAAAAAATCGAGAAATTATGTGCTGACCAAACAGTAATATTCATTTGCATACTATTTCTAAACTGATGAATCTAATATTATAAATTATAAAAATGTTAGAATTAAGCTTTTGCCATTGATTCGGTACATAAATCACTTAACTCTAGTAATCAAATTTGTCAGATGTTTTACAAAATTATTCTACCCAAAAATATGAACGAAATTGCAAAACCAAAATTTTTAATTTTGTAACTTAACAATATATTTTAACAACATTGAATTTTCAAGTATCCATTAACAAATAAAACCCCACTAAAACAACAAACACTGCTAAAAAAATTGCAAGATAAACATTTTCCTATTTTTGTACATTTTATAACTTTAAAATCTAAACTTACCACCTCAATAACATAACTTGTGATTTTGATTTATTGCAATGCTCTTTAGCATAATAAAGCATCATTTGTTCCCTCCTGTACATTTTGTTTTCTTCCTTAAGATCTACAGCTTCAAATATATTCATGCTGAATTCGAGTCATTCTAAGCAATATTTCTTACTACAGAGCCATTTGAATTGAGAACTTTAATCATGCTCACCTTCTTGTTTATTTATTATTTTTTTTTTCTAATTTAAAGTTTATTGGTAAAAAAAAATCTACATAAAAAGTTTAAATTCATATTTTTATACACATTTCATTTTTGTAAATTAAGATATATGCAGCATCAATACCTACTTTAAATATTTTAACATTGAAAGAATGCTTGTATAAATGGTATATGGAAAGTTTGTCTCTATAAATGATATCATAATATACACTATGAACTGTGTAAATTTTTATAAGGTTCTCACTTTTTTTACTTAGAATAGAATTGGTTGAATTTCTAGTAAGAGGTGTGGTTACCAAAGCTCACTAAGCAATGCTAACTAACCATAGAGAGGGATTGTTACTCCAATAGATGTTAAAATAATGGTATATAATTAGAAATTTAGTTAGCAACTGTTACCAAAACCATTAACGGTTATCAATAAATGTTAGAGAACTTGTAAAATAACGAAACAAAAATGAATAAATTAAACATTGAAATGTATTACAAATTTGGTAGGAATAAAAGTTGACATTTTTGATTGAGCCATTAAATCAAATGCTGTTCAAATCAATCATCAAAATCAGTTTGTAAAAGTCAACTTAAATGTATTCATAAACTGTTGGCATCAACAGTAAAAAACTTAATGGCAGGAAGCAATAACCCTTAAGAATTATTGTAAAATAATAATTTTGTTCACCTCTACAGTTGGTATTGTTTTTATTATTGAACATAAGCAGCCCTGTGCACCACATAAGTACAATTCCAGGGCTTAAAGAAGTTGATTAAACAGAGAATATATTCCAACAACCAATGCAAAGTTTGTTGAACTTCAGATTCTAGCATAGACGAGGATCACTTCCTAGTTTGTCTGTTCCAAGACTCCTTTCAAGAAACCTGGAATTTCTCCTAACTTTATTGAGATACCAGAGACAAAATTAACTGAACCTCCACATTTTTGGCATAGGAACAGCTTGAACTGTTAGATGAGAATACTCTCCAACAATAAGAATAATCTCCAATTAAAATTTGGATAATATTTGAGAATTTTCTAGTTGAAAAAACTCATTTTTTCAGGGATTTGTAAGTAATAGATCGCAGAAATGAACCTCTTTTCATGTATCTTTCACAATAGATATAAGCACCACCCCAGTGAGTTAGAGATATGGTAAGTAATCCCTTCATGCTTCTGTAGATGTATAATAATGCAGCAGGTACATTAAATATCGGTTGAGGATATATGAAGGGCACAAACTCAAAAATAAGTATACATATTGCCACAGTAAACTCGCACTTCAAGCAAAATTGTTGAAAAGAGCAGAATACAGAAAAACATTTCCTTTTTTTTCTTTATTTCTAAAGTTAGCCTTAGGAGTATTGCATTTGTAAACTTATGGGTTTTTAACATTTAAGGATACATTCATCAATTATTGATCAACTATTTTGGGGTGTTATGTAGTATCCCATATGTTACAACTTATGGCAATTTATAGCCAAAAGTGGAAACCTTCCAGTTTTTACGAGTTTGCGCGCTTTTATCCAGTTGTAAGGCAATCCTTCGTGTTTTGCCTTTTTTTTTTATTTATTTTTTATTTTTTTTTATTTTACATAAGTTGTGTCTGGTTGCTCTGCTCCTTGCTCTAGAATTTCTTTGTTGATTCTTTCAAGTAAGTTGCACTTTTATTTTGCTTTAATAGGGTATACAAATCCCGAATTTTGTGTTTGCAATAGTAAAATATGAGACATACACTGCTGTTTGTAAAAAAATGCAACACCATGAAGGAATCATCCGAATTAAATGAAATTTGCAGCAAATGTCAATTATACAATGATATGCAAAGTAGTAAAGTGTCAGAGCCACCACGCATGCGTGGTGTGAGCAGTGCCCTCTGAACTGATGCTAAAAGTGTATAAATAGAGGGCTGTAGCGGGACATTGAAAATAGTGCATGGTTATTTTTTGGTAGCGAACGTTTAGTGAGACCTAAGTATGCCTCCACGACGAAATAGGATGAAATTTCAACAACTTACGGAGTTTGAATGGGGGAGAATCATCGGCCTTCGTGAAGGAGGATTTTCCTATTGCGCAATAGCAGCTTGTGTGCAGCAGAACAGTTCCACAGTGATGCGAGTTTGGAAGCAGTGGACCGACGAGCACCGGACAACTCGAAAAACTGGGAGTGTATGATGGAAGGTGACGTCAGCGTATGATGAGACACCTGGTCCATATGGCGGTGAATGACCGTACAGCTTTCTCCAGGCAGTTGGCAGCACTTTGGTCTACTGCTGGAGGTGTACTAATGTCGGCTTCGTCAATTTGCCGATGTCTGCTGCACCGTGGACTGTGTACAAGGATTCCTTTATACAGGATCCCCCTTACGCCAAACCATCGTCGGCTGCGTCTGCAATTGGCTCATGAGCACATAGCCTGGCGGGTTGATTGGCAACAAGTTTTTTTTTCTGACGAATCCTGCTTTAATTTGTGGAGCCATGATGGCCGCATTCGTGTTAGACGCTATGCCGATAAACGCTGACTTCCAAAGAGTGTTATCGAACGTCATAGTGGCCCAACTCCCAAAGTTATGGTCTGGGGTGCGATTTCATATCATGGACGATTTCAGCTGCTACAAATTGAGTGTAATCTGATTAGCAACAGGTACGTCCATGAAGTGCTAGAGCCCGAAGTCGTTCCCTTCCTTCAAGGCATCCCTGGAGCTATCTTTCAACAGGATAATGCACGCCAGCATGTTGCTAAGAATGTTTGAGACTTCTTTTCAGCCCAATTGCATGCAACTTCTTCCTTGGCCTGCTTATTCGCCGGTATGTTGCCTATTGAGCATGTGTGGGATTCGGTTGGTCGGCGTCTCGTTCGTGATCCGCGTCCTACAGCTTCAAAAGACGAACTTAGGGTACGCATACAAACAACATGGAATTCTCTTCCACAAGTTTCTGTTTCACTCCAAGCCACGTCGTATAGCAGCACATATTGCAGTGCGCTGTGGCTACACCAAATACTGATTTCGGACACTTACCGCCATATTCACAAGTCTCGAGTTAACTCGAGGATCAATTTATTTGTGAGTAAGAGTTAACTCGAGGATTATCATAAACGGTATTCTCAAACGGTGTGTTAAGTGATCCGGGGATTAAAATGAGACGCTCGGTGTGATTGGCTACTACCGTCTCCTCCGATCACGTGATATTGTTCATATTGGTTACGACGCCCGAATCTGCATTCATACTGATCAAGCACGTACTTCGCCGTAGGATTCCAAATTGTGATTCAATAGAACGCATGCAACATTTTAATTTGGGTTAGTGAAAAGAAATGCAAAGGTTTTTAATTTCAAATTAGATTTTTACGGAAACCTAAATTTTGCAAAAAAAGAACTGTGCACAATGTCTTGACAAATGAATCAAGACATTGTCGATTATCTTTGTACTTGTCAGTATGGGTGTGTGGGTGGTGTGAAAGTAACTAGCAACATCAATTTTCTTTAATTGTAATAAATCAACAGAATAATTTTTATTCTACGAAGAATTTGCATCTGCCGTGGTCATATTCTACCTTTCCCTCTTAGGTGACGGAGATGCCGCCATCTATCTTTTCGCCAAGCTGCTTGTTTATGTTTACTCAGCTATTTTTATTTCCATTTTTCTATTGAATTTCAATAAAATTATGTTTAAAATTTTTCCATTTAAGCAATATTATGATGAGGAGATGAGCTGCTATGGAGCAGGTGCTTCGTAATGATAGGCTCAGTCGAGTCGTCGCAAGAATACTGTAATTGAGCATAGAATGAAATGTGTCATCCATTTTGTTTTGCTCGAATGCATCGCAAAAAGATAGTACTGCGCATGCGTTAAATGTAACTCGCGAGTTAACTCGCCGATTTCGGAGGATCAAAATGTAACACTGAAACGGCAGTTTAAACCACGGATCAGGACTTGTGACTACTGTTTTTTCGATAACTTGCGGATTATAGTTGATCCTCGAGTTAACTCAGACTTGTGAATACGGACGTTAATATTGTTTTTTTGCTTTGAAAATGTATTCCTTTATTTGTACTAATACATGCCGTTTGTGTATTAAATTTCATTTCATTCTGATGACTCCTTCATGGTGTTGCATTTTTTTACAAACAGAAGTATATAAATAGGATTAATTTTTAAAAAATGAAAGAAAATTTTATTAATACAATGGGGCTCACTTGCATGGAAGCCACACACCCCTCGCCTCTTGCCGTCTTCGACGGGCCTGGCACTCTTTGGTCTGCCAGTGTAGGCATAAGAAAAAACAACATTAATATAATGGAAAAAATTTTAATAGCAAACCTAATTTTTCTGTGTGGTTATATTTAATCTAACACGTACAGGGTTTTTTACTTTGTTTCATCAATTAGATCCAGGTTCAACAACTTAATTTTTAAAAATAGTAAGGAAAATGTAAAAAATTGAGAAAAAAACGAAGGTTAGCAAAACATCCGGATATTTTTGCTAAATGGTTTCATGATGTATACATTTGGAACCTGTAAAAATGTATTTCAATAATTGATATTAAAAACACTGGATGGTCTTTACGTAGGAAATTCTCAAAATGTACAACCCGCAGGAACCAAAAGTGGTTATATGCATCGAAGTCAATGGTGATGGTGTCTCGCTGGTAGATGGGGGTCTTACATTATACGCTGTTACTTATCTACAAAAAATTTCCTCCTGGTAGTGTTTTATACACATGGAAGCCAAAGGTGATTGTATCTTGTCGCGGGTCGTGTGTTATACACTGTGACTTATCTACAAAACAATTCCATCTGGTACAGTGGTTTATACGCATAGTAGCCAACGGTGAAATGTTCTCGTCGGCCCCGGAAGGCCAGCAAGGCGGGGATTGCGTGTTATACGCTGCGACTTATCTACAAAACAATTCTTCACTGCACAGTGGTTTATACGCGTGGAAGCCAACAGTGAAAGGTTCTCGCCGGCAGACAGGGGTCGAACGTTATACACTGCGACTTAGCTACAAAAAAATTGAAACCTTGTGCGTTATACGTTGTGACTTATATACAAAAATATTCCTCTTGGTCCTGTAGTTACAAAAAAATTCCTCATTTTCAATTCCCTATCTACATATCTGACCAAGAATATCCCATCGAGTTGCCCACATAATGGTAAATAAATTGATAGAATTCTAAAATGAAATTCCATCTCAATTATAGATAGAACAAACCTCCATTGATTTTTCTCACATTGAAAAATATGTGGTGGATTATCAAGATCCCAGAAAAGAACTGATTTATCTACAAAAAAAAATTTCAATTTTAACTCCATATACAGTTCAAATTCACAAATCCAGAATTGTTAAAAATCCGGATGTTTTGCCAGATGGCGGGTTTTTTTTTTTTTTTAAACATCTTTTTGATAATTATTTTTTTAAATGAGTTTAACCTGGACTTATTTCCGGAAACAACGCAAAATAACGGACATGTTCAAAGTAAATACTACACAGAAAAAATTAGAAGATTTGCAAGATAAAATTTGTTACATATTGTAATAAAAAGGTTTTTCTCCGGTTTTTTTTTTAATTACTCCGATTTACTTAATGTATGCAAAGGTTCACAGTGTGTATTTTGCTATATGGCGGCCATCTTGGATTGGCCGCCATCTTGTTTGGTGAAAGACATCGCTTTTGTGACTAACGTAACGGATACTACCACTCCACCCTATTTTGCATGCCACTACAAAAAAAAAATATTAGGCCTTTACAAGAAAACTCGAGTTTTCTTTGAGAGAATATTCTTCAAAAGATTATTACCGAGGAAATTAGATCTCTAGGAACATTTAAAATTAATTAAGCAAATATTTCAATTTTTAATCAAATAATAAAAATTAAACTTAATCACTAATTGTCCAGGGTTCATACAGAATATTGAATACAAAAATTAAGGAGTATCTAAGGAGTATTTAATGATGTTCTCAAAATTTTTAAGGAGTCATAGAATATAAAAATTAAGGAGTATTTAACGAGTTCTTTCGAAATTTTTAAGGACTCTTAGAAAGTTTATACACACATTTTCAAGTGCGAAAAATAAAAATGTTTCAACACTTTTAAGAACTTAGTTCCACTTAATACTACATTACTAATTACTCAAAAACAATAAAACTATACTTTGATATTTCAACTTAACACAAGTTCCTTTTCCCCCTGCTTGCTGGAGCTGTTTTATCTAGGATCCTGCTGTAAACAGTTCTTATACAGTGAAATCTCAGTACAACGTTTCTCAGTTTAAAGTACAAATTTCTCTCAAATCCCAGCTAAAACTCACAATAATAGAAATCCAAGCATATTTCTTTTCAATTTATAGTATTTTTTAAAATAAAATAGTAATTAAATATTTTTAGGATGAAGTTATACACTACAAAGTCCCAAAGGACGTCCAAAATCCGCAATTGTCCAAAATCTGGTCGTTTTGCGAACTAGCGTTTCCCCCCCTACTTTTTTACATCGTTTTGACACTTGAAACAAGAAGTTAAACCTGTACCTAATTGATGAAATAACGCAAAATAACGGACATGTTCAAAGAAACTACCACACACAAAAATTAGAAGAATTGCAAGTAAAATTTGTTGCATTTTTTCAAAAGTTTTTTTTTTTTTTTTTTAAATTATTCCTATTTATATATCTGCTATTTTACTATTGCAAACCCAAAATTCGCGTGGGTGGTTTTGTTTAAGGTTTTTTCGACACACACACACAATAAAGGCATTTAGTCAGAAATCCAGTGCAAAATCTGGAAAAGTCTGAAATCTAAAAATGTCCAAAGTGCAAAAAAGTCCAAAATCCGGAAAAATCCAAAATTCGAAAAATTTAAAAATAAAAAATCCAAAATATAGAAAAGTTTGAAATCCGGAAAAGTCCAAAAACCAAAGAAGTTCAAAATCCGGAAAAGTTCGTAACATGACAAAGTTCAAAATCCAGATTCAAAATCCGGAAAAGTTCAAACCCAAAAAAGTTCAAAATCCGGAAAAGTTCAAAACCAGGAAAAATTTGAAATACGGGACTTTACTGTGCTGAGATTTTTTATTGTATTATTCTACAAGTAAATACAAATGACAGATTTCAGACAGAAATGAATGAAATCCACAATTATTTTTGTTATAAATGAATAGGTAAATTATTTTTTAACTTCAAATATTCAAGTATGAAATAATCTACTTATATTTTAGGATTATAGAAGCGATTATAACAGATTACGATTTTCAATACATTCTCAATGCTACTCTTATACGGAGATTTAATGTTGAATTAAATTCAAAATAAATCAAATGCGATAACATTTTGTCTCCTTAATAAGTAAACTATCGCTTTCGTTAAAGAAATTTAACAATTTGTAATAATCAACTTCGATGATAACAGATGGCGATTTTTAATACGTTCGCAATGTTCCTTCAAAATTTAACGATCACTATTTACGATCTGTCAGTGACTGACATTCTAGAAGGGGGTCCTCCTTTTGTTCCACCCTATTGACCATCAGTCGTAAATGCCACTCAAGGCTCTATCCCACAAGTTAGGTAATTAGGTAAGAGGGGTCAGACATACATGTGGCCGTGATTCGCTACATGATGCCTTACTGATGATAGCCTTTTCTCGTGGGAAAATTTAAGACTTACTGACAATACACCGCGAGCAACGTGAAGTATCCTGTTCCAATTGAAACGGTACGTTTTGGGACCCATTATTTCGGTGGAACGTAGCGCACTTCGAAATTGAAACGGCAGGGGGGAAAAATTAAGGAGTTTTTAAGGAGTAGCACATAAAAATAAGGAGTTTTAAGAGTGCTTTAAAACGAAAATCCATTTTAAGGAGTTCTTAAGGAACGTGCGAACCCTGTTGTCGTGATCAGCGCATGCACACTTTAAGCCCAACTGGCACGTAACGCTTCCCTGAGACGCATAAGAGAAACGATGGTCAACACAAAAGAACGCTTAACGTCGACTATTTATTCAGCTAGAAACGAAGAATGTTTATATGATTGTTCCGATCACCTTAGTTATATCCTGCTGTACTTGAACTTTTCTGTGTGTGTGTCATCATTAAATAAAGGTGTAATTCATCTCAAAATAGTATGTGTTATTGAAGAAATGTACTTTACACTACGAAACAACCCAAGCCTGATATACAAAGTAAGAAGATATTCACACTAATCAACAAAAAGGAATGTGTTCAACACAAGAAGTTAGGTAGAAGACAAGGTTTTAGATTAAGAACTGGGCAAAACTCAATGACTAAATTAAATTTAGGCATTTTTAAGAACTCTCAATTATTATGGGAACATCATTTTAATATTTGCACATAGAAACAAATTAGAATAAAAGAAAATAAAATATTTGATTCTCACCTAAATCAACATTGATTAGAGGTTCGGATCGATCATTCACAATATCAGTTTTAATAATACAGACTTCACTGGTTTTGCGAATCTTGCGAGAAGATATGTGATACAGAAAATCCCTGCAACAATAAAAGAATATTAGATAAGGCAAGTAATATACTACCAGAGGTTTAAAGAAAATAAAGTACTAAATAATTTAATGGGTTCATGTTTTGCCCATCAAATTTTAAGTCTTTTTCAAAACTCAACCATTTAAAAAATTTTATTACAACAATAAATTGCAATGATCTGTAATAGATATGAGAATTTAAAATCTATTTGCAGCATTTTTGTTGTTGTTGTCGTGCGGGTCATATATGGCCCAATTGGGGGAGTGCCACTGCCCCGGAGGGTTGAACTTCTTCATACATGACAAATCCGTTTTACAGGAAGGTCCCTTTCACACATCCATTCACTCACACATATCGTAATTTAGATCCCAATCAGAGGCCGATAACCCCCTGATCAGGTACCCCCAGAGGTATTGATTTGGTATGGGAACAGGGGGGACTTTGTGACCACAACCCATTTAATGTGCCCCAGCCAACATTAGCGAACACGATGGTCTTTAGCCAGGTCCAAGCGCCGATCTCGCAACCATCAGAATCACAAGCGCCGCCGAGGACAGAACCCACAACCCTTCCAATGCGAGCCCGACGCTCTACTGACTGAGCTACCACGGCTCATTCGCAGCATTACTTTACAGAAATAAAAGTAGATTTCAAGAGTATAATCAAAAATTTTAAGCAAAAATTGCGCCAGTCCATTTTTCTAAGGAATCTACACAATCTAAAATTATTTGGAGTATTACCTAATGGAATTGACAGGAACAATAAACAGTTGAATTTATCATCAGGTTCCTTCCCCTCGGAATGCAATGACAAAAGAAATTTTTCAATTTCATTTACATCTTAAGAAAAGATTAATTTTGGTTTTGTGAAACAAGGCAATTTTACAAATATTTTCTTTTATAAGAACCTGTGAAGTAACATTTATTATACCAAAGTGACTGAAAGGTAAATTTTCCCATTTAAAATCCATAGCATTTTGTGATCCTTTTTCAAATCATTGCTATATGCAAATTGAAAATAGTCTCAACAATATAGTTCTAATGAACGTTAACAAACAGCAAATAGTAAAATTTGACCAAATTTGTTTGGAACTTATATTTTTGAGAAACACTTAGAGAATAGATTAGATACCACTTCATTTTCTCAGGACTGTTCTTTTGACTTGATATTTTACTAGTAAGTCGACCATATGCACAAAAACATTTGAAATTTTTTGTTTCTTATATGCCCTTTGGACACAGAGCATTAGTTTTGTTCAATAAATAGCATGGTGTGCATTCCCATAAATTATTTCTTAAACTCATTTTTTTTATTATAGGAATGTGAAACACATTTCTTTACTCTCACTAAAGATTACAGCTTTATTACTGAATATACATACCTTACACATTTCGCGTTTTCATGAAAAGGGTCGAACTGGAAACTTAATTTCTTAACTGGACGAAGATGAAATTTTTTTACTTCCCGATAGAGAAATCTCAAACCTGAATTTGCGACTTGTTGAACAGCCATGAAAGAAACAAAAAGAAATTAATAATGAAAGAAAACCATGCACAAAATTTTATTACCTTTGTTGATAAATTTTCGTGACCTTGCTTCACTTCGCTTTCAATTTTTTCAGTTTTCAACTTTTCACCAAATAAAATTATACTTATAAATGAAACGAAATCTCCTTTTGAAAGAACTTCATTACATGATTTCATGTGATTTAGTATAAATCGGCAATCAAAAAGGACTAATTACTAAAAAAATTAACAAATGGTTGGTTATTAACCTTACACTGCAACACAACATGCATTGGTGACGGTCCGGGATCAATCCAGGAGTGAAAGAGACAGGATCAAATTTTGAACCACTGGTAGATGACGAGGTCAATACCTGACAACAGATTTAACGTGCATCAGTCTTTATGTTCATGATGGTCTTTGCTTGGATTTGAACTCGCAACTCTCCGGTTGCCAGTACTTTGCTCTCTCAACTGGACTACCGAGGCCCCATTTAACTAGAGAAAATTTCTTCCAACTTTTAGGAAAAGAATTATTAATTTTCTTGTTACAAATTTTTGACTAAATGTATGATACAAATTATTGTTTTTATAAAAAGTGTGAATCCCTAATACTCTTTTTTTTTATATACACTTGTGAATTTATCTGCTTTAAATATCTATTTGGGAATGGCAACATAACGATATCATAACAATAAATAAACAATCAAGTCATTTTTTTTAATAAACTTAAATTTTGGGGTGGAAATTAATAATATTTAAGCATTTCTTTCCACGTCAACTCAAAACCCGATTGTTTGAATTCGAGCAGTCTTTTTTCTGGGAAAGTCGTTTGATCTAGTCTGGAAAATAGCGATAAGCATCAAATTATATCTAATCTGAAGAGATAAAAATACTAAAACACCGACTGACAATTTTCTCTTGGTTTGTAAAATGGCTGGCAAAGGCAAAATCGCTATTATTGGAAGGTAAGTAGTGGGCTCAAATGTAAAAAATTGTACATTTTGTTTATTTTTATAATATTTACTAGTTTCTTTCGTAATCTTTTGATTGCATTTGATGATCATTGCGTTCTTTGGAGAGTTTCGAGTATTTTAAAAATGAAAAACAATAATAAATACGACACAAAAACCAACGGATAGTGTAAAAAATAGTATGTTGGCAATACAAAAAGTTCGGCTCATAGAAACTTACGTTCGAAACAATTCTCCGAAAAGTATTTTTATGCCAGCCCATGTTATGCAACATTTTATAGCATGAACTTTGGTTAATTTCTAGTTAATGGCACGACTTTGAGCTTGACTTTAATTTGGCCATTATATGTTAGATACGCTCTTCATACTGGTTATCCTGCCAAGTAGCCTAAAGAATGACAAGACCTTCCACTTTAAAGACTGTACTTGCGCTTAGAGATTTACCAAACTTTACAACTTACAGTTTCAACCTATTTGCTTGATCGTGACTAACTAAAATAGAAGTAAGTTTATATTAAACTGAGATAAAAGTACTGTGCCCATGATCCACAAATTATATTCTAGAATAAAGCTATTTCTGCAAATAGTAACATTCAAAAGTTTTACAAATTTGATCTAAAATTATCTAGTTAAGGGAAGGATTATGACTGCCACAACATTCCCTTGGCAGTTCCACTGTCAATAATTTGGTTAAGTTGTAAGCATGAAGCTTCCAATTTTACTGAGAGTAAAGTAGATACCTATTAGGCTAGCCTTTTCGAAACTTTGAATAGGACATTGTTATCTAACTATACTTGATTTGTGATCACATCTTGCTTGGGAAATTGAAAAAAGGATTTAAATTTCCCAAGAATCAAGATTTATTAAATTTTTGAAACATCTTGACTCTTCTGGCCACTTTTTGTCTAGCCCTAAACACTTATTGGTAGGTTAGGTGATCTGAATCATTAATAATCGTCTGGAATTGTCCCAGTTTTGTTGCAAATTCTTAAAGTGTGACCCTTTTTTGTCTTACAGTGGCCTGATTGGAAGGAGCTGGGCTATGCTGTTTGCAAGTGCTGGCTACACTGTCATGATTTATGATAAGGATAGCAATGCTTCATCAGATGCATTAGCATTCATTGAAGAGCAATTACAAAAATTAGAAAGCTCTGAATTGCTGCGAGGTAATCTTTCTGCAGAAGAACAACTGAAATTGATTTCTCGATGTAAAGATTTGGAGACATGTGTCAAAGATGCTATCCATGTTCAGGTTTCTGTTCATTCTTACTATTATTAGTTGACCAGTACAGTACAAAGTCCCGAATCCGGACATTTTGCTAATTTTGGTTTCCCCCCCCCCTGGCTGTTGCTGTTTTTCTTACTTTTTTACATCTTTCCTACAATTTTTAAAGAACAATGAGATAAACCTGAACCTAACTGATGAAATAATGCATATGTTCAAAGTAAATACAGTCCAAAATCCGGAATTGTCTGAACCTCGGCCATTCCAGATTTCGGATTATTTACATTTTTTGGTCAAAAAAAATTTAATCTAACCCTCCAGCGCATGAATTTGGTGATTGCAATAGTAAAATAGCAGATATATAAATGGGAATCATTTTTAAAAAAGGATAAAAACCTTTTTAATACAATGCAACAAATTTTGCTTGCAAATCTTCTAATTTTTCTGTGGTTTTTACTCTGAACATGTCCGTTATTTTGGGTTGTTTCGTCAATTAGGTCCATGTTCTTTAAAAGTTTGCAGAAAGATGTAAAAAAGTGAGTAAAATGAAAAAGGCCAAAACGTTTGGATTTTGGACAGTTCTGGATTTGGGACTTTGCACTGTACCACACAGAAAAGTTTTAGAAGATTTGCAAGTAAAATTTATTGCATTGTATTAAAAAGGTTTTATCCTTTTTTTTTTAATTATTCCTCTTTATATATCTGCTATTTTACTATTGCAATCGCAAAATTTGCCCGATGGTGGGATAGATTAAGGATTTTTTTACAAAGACTGCAAATAATCCGGAATGACCAAAGTTCGGAGGATTCAAGATTTTGAACTTTGTAAGCACTGTATTTCTAATATAATCCAGTTAGCTTGCATAGGCAGTCGAGGCTCATGGTTTTAAACGAATCTATTAGTTAAATTAGGGGACTGGTGGAAAAATAAACAAATCCCCTCCACAACTGCCATCTTTAGAGCTCATTCTAAATTTATCAATCAATGCCAAAAGCGATAGCATTGATAGCTAGTTGACAGAGTGAAATATCTACTTTGATCACTATTCATGCTTTTGCATATGGCAATGTTCTCTTAATGTGCTTTCACCCGTATTCAGAAATCAATTGACTCAAGATTAGCTGCCTTCTCAAGGGAGCTGCATCATATCCCTTTAACTAATCTATTTAGTATTTGTGTCATGTATTTTTGCTATATGAAAAGCTCAAATCCTAGGCAAATATTCTCAAATCATACCATGCTCTTAAAAAAATGAAAGTATAGTTTATTAATCAATTTTTTGGTCATCAGATGTCGATGATTTAATGATTAATAAAATATATCCCTTAAAAAAATACCTAAATATACCTTGAAAATAAGAATTTGAAATTTAAAGGAAAATTACTAGAGCATTTTTGTGTGCTGTTCCAACCTCCAAATACTTTGTGTTAACCTTAACCAAGTATTTTTTACAGAACTATACTGTAAAACAAAAATTTAAAAAAAATAAAATAAAAAATCTGTAGGTATAAAATGCTATAAAATCCTCATTAAGAAAAAAAGATTCCAGCAATTCTTTTTCAAAAGTATAACGGGTATCTCTTTCCTAGAACTTGTTACCCCAAACAATATCTTCATCAAATTGCAAGATTGGGTTATTTTAAAGGTTTTTGTCTTGATTATATATGTGAAACCTGTTTTTTTATACTGTTTAGTGAAAGTATGATTAAAAATTATGGAAAATACAAACCAAGGACCCCAAAATGCTACAAAACTTAAAGATATGCCCTTAATAAGAAAAAGGCCCCAAATACAAGTGCCTTCAAAACATCATGCCTCTAATAAATAATATCTTTGTTACTGTGTATGAATCTTTAATCAGTTTGCAAAAGACGTTTCATGGGTTGCTGGGGCTAAGTGGGTTTCTCCACTATGCTAGCAAATTCCAAGTTGTAGGCAGCTTAGGTTCGTTTCCTCCCTGGGTATATTTCTGTCTCATTTGTGTAAAACTTTCATGTATATATGTACATTTATGTGACATTTTTTGGCATAGCTTAACCATCATGGGCCTTATGCCAAAACCCCCAAATTAAACCACTCATATGTAAAAAGAAAAAAAAAACATTTTCATTTCGGACTTTAAAGTTTTATTGTAATTTGTCATGAGAGTTCTAATATGAAAATGGCTCAGATTTTGTTGACCTAAAAATGCGTAAAAAGGGCCTATTACAGACAAATTACCTGTTTATGAAATACGTTTTCACAAACGCACATATGGCATTAAAAATTGCATTTCTACTAAAAGCATTAAAATTCAAAATTATCGAACAAGTTTGGTTTCTCTTAGTGACAAGACAACATTTTCAAAGTTTGATTAAGACTCAAATCAAAACTTAAACAAACTGAACTCCAAAATACCTTAATTTTATCCTCAAAATCTCAAAAGAAGATCAAAATATCTAAAATAATAACTGAAAATAACAATAAGTGACTTAAAAACTGTGTATGTCTAGTCAGAAGATTACTATTAGAATTTCTATCTATACTGTCATAGTCTTCAAAATATTAACACAAATTTGACTTGTCATCAAAATCAGGGCCCTAACATTAATTGTTAAATTTAATGTCTTACAGGTAGACACTAATTAATAATCAAATCCACTCATAAATAATCATTTTTTGTGTGAAATGATTTGCAATATTTTACTCTTAGGAATCTGTTTCTGAAAATGAAGAATCGAAGAAAATAGTTTTCCAAAAATTAGATAATCTGGCAACAGATGAAATGACGCTATGCAGCTCAACAAGTTGCATAACTCCTTCGAAATTTTCTGAAAACTTGAAGCATCGGTCTCAAGTTCTTGTTGCTCATCCTGTAAGTATCTTTTAATTATTTTATCTGTAGATGAAAGATTATTGAATGTTTAGGTATATATCTCTAATATTATAAAAGAAAGTGTTTGTCTGTTTGTTTTTTTCTCGGCCGCAAAATCCTGACAATTCTATGGCACTTACAGCAATGAGATTTGGCACACTTTTTGTCTGTTTGATTTGAAATCTCCGGAAAATTTTACACCAGATTAATACCTTTATTCACACCGTTGCCTGTGGTGTTGGTTTGCGACCAACCACAGGCAATGACGGGCTAGCCACACAGTGACTAGTATTTAATAATAATTATATTTAGTTTACTAATATAGACAGTCCAGCTATAATCAATCTTATCCTCAGTTTTCCAGCTAAATTAGCAAATTTTACGTGGAACCTAGGCTATAGGTTTGGAAGCAGAAAGTCATCAATAGTACCTTTTGTACATCAATAATACCAATTTTCATTTTGAATTTTTGTATGCAATTGAATATACAGTACTTTTAATAGACCTTGTAATGGTCAATTTGATTAAGCAGTTTTGACTCCACAAAAGATGTTGCTAATTTTAAGCAACCATTTTTCACTATATAAGTGACTAAAATTAAACTTTTTAACTTGAATTAACTTTAAATTAAACTTTAAAAAAACGTTTTCTGAGTAAGAAAACAAAGAAATATCAAATGAAGAATGTTTATTACAAATTACAGTTATGATTCATATAGTTATTGTTAGTAAGCAAATCGGTTTCACCAAATTGGAATTGCGACCAAGCATATACTTGTAGAAAGTAGTGTACTTTTCAGTTTCAAATTGCTTTTTTTTTGCCCAATTGTCTCTAATTAGGCTCTTTAATCACTTTTCATAAGAAAATTATTTTAAACATTTTTCATTTCTGACCGTTTTACATTGGTTTTTATGTCATAAAAGTCTTCCTGTGTTTTATTTTTAAGGATTGAAAGGTATGGTATTAAATTTAAAAAAATTAAATATATTTATGTACTTCTACCCAAATTTAAATTGACTATATTTTCACTGCAATGTGAAGTTTACAAAAGGCTTTACCAATTTCCTTATGACTTCTAATCTTGCTCCTCAAATTTTTTGGGCCATTCAAGCTAGTCTTGAAATCTTTTTTGTAGCTCAAACTCTTAATTGCTATCTGGTAATGTTTGAATGAAATGCTTGACAATTGTAAAAACAATTTCTAAAATTACCATAGGCTATTCAGGTTAGGAATACTGGTAACATGTGGGTAGGTAACAATAGCTAGTTGCATTTCTTTAAATTTAAACAGTTAATTTTCAAGAAAAATCCTTTAACAACAATATTTGTTCCTTTTTCCAGGCTAATCCTCCATACTATGTTCCTATAGTAGAAATAGTGCCATCTGCCTGGACTTGCCCTGATGTGCTATCTAGAACTGTTGAGTTGATGAAAGAAATTGGCCAGAAACCTGTTGTCTGTAAGAAAGAAATCTATGGATTTGCCATTAATCGAATGCAGTATGCAATCATCAATGAATGCTGGCGATTGGTCCAAGATGGCGTAATGTCTGTTGAAGATGTAGATGCAGTTATGTCAGAAGGATTGGGAATGCGCTATGCATTTCTAGGAGTCTTTGAAACTTGCCATTTGAATGCTGATGGTAAAAACATGTTTTCACATTGTCTTTTTTTTGCTGAGCCTTTGCAAACCCTTTAGTAGTACCTGTAATAATCATTAGAAGGTTTAGAATTTATGAATTGATAGTAAAATTACAATTTCCAGATTTTAAAGAGAAAGTATAGAAATATTTTGTTCATTAGATGAATCAAGAAGCAAACAAATCAATGTTCCAAACCTTTGATCTCAGGCTTTTTTAATATATCAGGCTCAAATGCCCAAATAGTAAGTTTTTTCACTGATGAGCAATGAATGGACTTATCATAAATCATCTGCTGCATAAAGACTTTTCTCCATGCAGCCGGAATTATAAATTTTAAGAACATAAATACAATATCAAAAAATAATAAATATGAAAAGTAAATGTAAATGTGAGCCACTAAGAAATTATTCAACAATAATTAGAATAAATTATTTTGATGATATATAGATTTACAGATAGATGCATAGTTCATAGATCTTGTATCTTAGTTCACAGTGCAAAAACATTCATCAGATAACTGGATCTAAGAAGTTGAGGGAACTGATGAGTAGGTCCCGGATTTTATGATTTAAAATTTCCGAAAATGTCCTTGAAATATAACTTCTATTTAAATTTCAAAAATACATCTTTAAGTGTGGATGGGCTTCATACACTAGAGGTACTCTAATGACCTTTACTATTCGCATAGTGTTCGCTGTGTTTTGTAAACCCTGAATTTGCTCAATCCTCCCAAGTGATCTTTTTGTGCTTTCACCACCATCACCTCTACTCTATTTCACTATGCCTCTTTTTCCCTTTCCCAACATATTATACTTCATGTTGTCATGTGTTTGGCATAGCTTCATAAGTGCTTTAGCTGTGGTAGCACTGGTCTAGGATTTTACGCCTTGAAAGTGAAAAATAGTCTTAAAAAGACTCCAATTTTTTTTAACTTGAGAAGGAACTCTTGGTACAACTTCAGTCTACCTTTATAGCGGTGGCAACGGCCTTGACGCTCTTCGAGTTGCGAGTTATGGCAGGTTAAGGCAACCCATCTGTATCACGTTTATTGCGTTTTTAATGGCAACCTCGGCAAGCGGAAAATTTATATTTTCATTTTGAATATTCTAGAAAGTTCTTTCAAAATCCGTAAAACTGTCGTTTGATTTATTGGTTCGTTGAAAATAATTATTTTCTTGGCGACTTTAGAAGTGCGCCAAAAAAAGTGCCCAAGACTGTTGCCACCGCTATAAACGTAGACTGTAGGTTTACCGAACTCTTTACCAAGCCTTAATTTAGTAGAGCGAACCAAGCCTAATAGACAGTTGCTACCCACCATACTCATGCCTATTCTGTTATGTTTTCAGTTTACTAGTCATTATGAATATATCAAAAACAAACAAACAAATTTTAAGTGCACTTTTTATTTTGTTAATTTAGTTATATTTGTGAACTTGATATATTTTTTTACTTTATGTGCATGTCTATACACCCATGCACACCTATAATTTATATGCTATATGAATGATAACTTCTTTTAGGTATGATGGATTACTGCAATCGTTATGCTAAGGGCATTTATAATGTGTCTGAAACATTCGGCCCAGTGCCTCATATGGAAGGTGAAGCAGCTGAAGTGATTCATGAGCAGCTTTCTGAAAAAGTTCCTCTTCATAGTTTGGATGTCCGCAGAAAGTGGAGAGATGAGAGATTAGCATGTCTGGCTAAATTGAAGAAATCTATGGATCAATAATTGTGTCATTTTCCTAAATTTTCTCTGGGTAATTTTAAATCTCATGTTGAATGATTCAAATTTTATCAGTATTATTTTTAATAATTTTACCCTTTAATTATGTTGATATGTCTTTGACATAAATTGATATTTTCTGGAATAAATTCTTTATTTTTCTATTGTGTGTCATTCACATTTTATGCAAATACTGTCAAACCTTGTCAAATCTACACACCAAAATATCATTTTCAACCTGACCGTTTCCGATTTCCATGACATTTATATAGCCTCATAAGAAATGAATTTGGGCAAAATAAGAGATGCATAAAAAGTTATTTATCGAATTAAAAATCTGAAAACTTAGGAAAATGTGCATCACATTAGATAACGAATTTCTTATAACTGTGAAGAAAAATAACAGTGAAGAACTTTTCTAGAAGAATTAAACACTGATCAATTTGTTTCAAGTGATAAACAACATTGGCCTGATCAAAATAACATTAACATAAAAACAAGATTTCGGAACGCAGCATAACTGCATTGCTTGAAGGGAATTAAATGTTTTTCTGTGGAATGATTTTTGTGGGATTCACACACACACACACACACACAATAATTTAAAAGAGTAAGACAAAAAATGGGGCAACCTTTTGGTGTCGTTAAATTTCATATCTCAATAAAGCAACAGATGAAGTTCCTAACTGCATAGTAAATTACATGGTGTTGTCCTCCAGGGTGGTAACACGGGAATTCTCAGGGAACTTTTTAATTCTGGAAATATCAGGGAAAATTTCCAAATTTCACCAAAAATCAGGGAATTTTTTTAAAAATTTTGAAAAAGGTAACCACTGTCGTTTGTAGCTTATTTAGACATGCGCGATTACAAGTACTTTTGAGAATCGAATAAATTGTTTCCACCGAAATTGTAATTCGAATAAAGAACACTGGCGTCTTAATTTTCGAACCCAGCGAAAACCGCCGCCGTGGTTCTCGCTGCTTGAGCGTCTCGTCGCCGTGAGATCAGCGATACAACTTGTGGTATACATTTTATATTTGTATAAATAATGATGGTTTTTTTTTGTGCATAAAATTAATATTATTTGCTTGCAATTACATTTTTTTTAGAATTTTTTGGTAAAGCTTCAGTCCACGTTTATAGCGGTGTAACGGCCTTGGCGCACTTCTAAATTCGCCAAGGAAGGAATTATTTCAGATGAACCAATGAAATCAACCAACCGTTCAACAAATTTTGAAAGAACTTTAAAGAATACTAGCCAGCACGGCGTTGCCCGTAACATTTCTTTCCGTGGGATCAGGTGCTAACTGACCAGGTGCTGCTCGCTAACCCCCGGTGTTTGTGAATATGGTGAACTATGATTTGTCTCGTAAATTGGATAACAGCCATAACGGTGTTGCCCGTGGTGTTTGTTGGTTTGCTTCGCAAACAAGATGGGAATTTGGCGTGACGTCACAATCTCTTGAGAAAATATAAATATTTAGTTGAAAAATGATTTATTAAAAGAAAATCAAACATATAAGGCCCGGTGCACACATGCGTTTTTTCAACGTGCGGTGCCGCTACCGCAACGCAAGTGCGGTCTGAGATACATTAGATCCAATGGAGTAGTGCACGCATGCCTTCCGCGCCGCTGTGGCTACGTACATCGAACTTGCGTGCAATTTGCACCGCAGTACCCCACGTCACCGTACATGAGTCTCCGGTCTGAAGTACCTTGTTTTCATAAGTAAATGGAATATAAATAATAATTAATAAATGGTTGTATCCAGTAACGTCTATTTTTGTTTCAAAATATACTGTTTTACACCAAGTGATCGAAGTAAACACGTTTTCTTCGATAGAATATTTATTGAAAATGCGCGAAATGAGTACGTGCGTCATTTTACGGTTATATGTGCATAGTTGGGCTTCGGTGCCGTAGCACGTTGAAAAATCGGATATGTGCACCGGGCCTAAGGTATCTATCTTTAACTATCCCTATTTTACAAAAAAAAAAACTAAACAATGCCAGCCAAAATGTTTTTTTTTTCCTCTTTCGCTGAAAATCTCACTAAACGTCACAATCTCTTGCGAAAATTTTGAAGATATTGAATTTAAAAATTTCATTTACATATATATATATATATATAATTTCAAAAACACAAGAATTTCCAAAAAAATTCCAATATAAGTCTTAAAAAATGATTAAAAAAAAAAATGAAGAAATGTTGGTGGATCAGGGAGGAGCCTGACCCAAAAAACATAAAATGGAGTTTTCTACATATAAGCAGCATTAGGCTGAAAAAATTGCTCATACACTCCCCCAAACACCACCAAAAATCAAGTAAAACAAAACAAAATACCAAAACAAACGCAATGAAAGCCGCAGCCGGGATATCAACAACAACAAGCCTAAAAATTACCACCAAATGCCATCAATTACACAATCTAACTTATATGCTAACATCATACTTCCGATGCAACGAGTCCAACAAAAAAGCAGAAAAATATAAATAATATGAAAATCCCCCCAGCCCCTATTAAAAAATATATTCATAAATAGTAAAAAAATAAAATTGAAAAGCAATTCCCATGGCTCTGAGGAAAATACGAAAAATAATTATTCATGGGTTGTGCAGGTGTTGATATTAATAAATGTTTCAAAAATATTATTAAAGAATGAATACGGGTATTTGTTATTTAGAAGTGTGTTTTTTAGATATTTACATCGTAATAAAAAGTTTGAATCAGAATTACAATTTTTTTTTTTTTAACGCACCAATTGACCAGCTATTGTGTTGTAGTATAATTTTTTAGAGATATTGGAGTCCCAAAATATTAATTTTATGACTGTAAATTTAAAATCGCTGCGTTATCATATACATTAATGTCAACTTTGCCGGATGAAACAGAAATTTTTATGTCTAGAAAATCAGTACTATTGTTATCCAGATTGGTTTTAATTAAAGAAAGTTCGTCTGGATAGATGGATTTCCAAATATTAGAAAAGTTGCTATTATTAAAAACAATTAAATCATCAAAAATCTAAAAGCAGTATTTATCTGAAGGCGAAAGTTTTTTTCAAAATAATGAAGAAATAAATTAGCAAGAATGGAAGAAAAATTAGAACCTTGGGGTATACCCTTAACTTGAGTGTAAATATGCTCACCATTAAAAATAAAATTATTAAAAATACAATAACTAAACAAAAATTCCCATTCCTCAAAATCCAGATCAATTAAGTTTTTAAAATCATGATAGTAATAGTTCAAAACATCTCTCAATTTGTCCAGGGGTATGCTGGTAAAAAGGTCTTTAAAATCATAGGTCTGAATATAATTAATAATATTTTTATCCAAAAAATTCAAAACCTTGTTATTATCAATTATTTTTATAAGTTATTTATATATATAATATATAAATATAAGTATTATATATATAAGTTTTAAGTTATTTTTACCAGCATATCCCTGGACAAATTGAGAGATAACTTAATTTTTACTTAACGGTCTAGTAGATAGAAAAGAGAACTAAATAACTCTTGTTAAAAGTTTATTTGTTTTTTATCGTCTGCTGGAAAATCATTCCTCCGCACAAAATTATAACGGAAACGAAAAAAATAAATTTAGAATCAGTGATCTTTTATGCTGTTGCATTCAATAATAATTACATTTCATTAAATTCATTTTTAAATGTTCTAGATTGAATTTTAAAATTCGCAGCGACCCTAAAATTGCAAAACATTTGGACTACCTGTGATGTAATTACAAGTTTCGTCAGGACTTTGCGTGCAGGAAACAAACAGATAGACTGACAAACACTTCCGTTTATAATATTAGAGATTCAAAATGAAAATTTAACCTTTTGACTACAACTATCGATATAACAAGCGCGATTCTTATAACTTTCAATGCACAACTGCTGTAACGGCCGTAGTCTAAATTATTTCTTGGCGCGATTCTTATAGCTTTTAAAGTACAACTGATGTGTACTGGCCGTTGTCTAATTTCTTCCTTGATGCGATCATGGTACAGCTGCTGTACCGGCGGTAGTCTAAGGCCCGGTGCACACACCCGATTTTTCAACTTGCGGCACCGAAGCCCAACTATGCACACGTAACCGTGAAATGACGCAAGTACTCATTTCGCGCCACTTGCAATGAATATTCTATCGAAGAAAACGTGTTTTCGCTAACTAAGTGTAAAAAAGTATATTTTGAAACACAAAAATAGACGTTACTGGATCAACCGTTTATAAATTACTTCAGACCGGAAAAGCGTGTGCGGCAGCTACTGCGCCGTGGGGAAACTGTGGTACAAATTGCACTCAAGGCATCGGCGCCGTACGTTGAAAAACCGGATGTGTGCACCGGGCCTAAAGGTTTAACTTTTCGCTTGCCGAGGTTGCCATGGAAACCATAATAATCGTAATTTTTAAGCCTTGTTTTTGCCTTAACCTGCCCTAATTCGCTACTAAAAGTGTACCAAAAAAAGCGCCTAGATCGTTGGCACCGCTATAAACATAGACTGAATCTGTACCAATTTTTTAAGTATATTGGCATTTGATTTTGATGAAAATTTGAAAAATGTAGGGACAGGTGTAAAAAGTTCATAATCAAAATATTTTTATTTTTCCACCGGTTTTTTCAATTGCTATTGTTAGACTTCCATTAAGGGTTGCAACCCTTACAATAACAATTAAAATATCTTATGATAAAAAATATTCGTGGAGAATGATCTTTTTACCCCCATCTGACCCTAAATATTTAAAAATATTGTCGTGTGGGTACTGTATATCGGATCCCGACATTTCCCCAGGTAGCACATATATGTCGGCCAATATCGAGAAAAAATATTCGCCAATATTGCCGTCGATATTGGCCAACGTAAAAATGTACCCCCCTGGCGACGTCGCCCCAATATCGTTTTCCGACATTGATAGATATTGTTTTCCGACGTCGCCCCAATATCGTTTTACGACATTGGCCAACGTAAAAATGCCATCGCCCCAATGTCGTTTTCCGACATTGATAGATATTGTTTTCCGACATTGCTCAATATCGTTTTCCGACATTGGCCAACGTAAAAATGACCCCCCCTCTGGCGACATCGCCCCAATGTCGCTTTACGACATTGATAGATATTGTTTTCTTGACATTCAATGTTCGTTTTTCATCCTTGCTCAATATTAGCTTTAAGATACTGATCGATGTCCTTTTTCAACATTATTCAATATCTGCTCCATAATATTGGGATATTTTAATTAAATTTTCTTCTTATGGCATGTGATTGTTCATTAAGAGGGTACACAAGATTACAACCATCTTAAATTTTGTAAAATTTAAAAAATATTAATCATTAAAAAAATATTTATATAATACAATATTTTAGAACATTAAAGAGAACATATAATTTTAAATTGTTAAAAATATGTTTTTATTACAATTTGTGTAACTGTTGTATTGTATAGTACATAAAAGAAAATTGAGGGCAACTTGGCTTTTTAAAACCTAAACAGGCATCCATTATCAAATCAGACATTCTAAAATCCATTTTCCCCTTTAAATTTACTCCTTGGTAGCTTGAAAAAAAAATTGCAAAACATAAAACACGTACAGGTACCATTTTTGTGATTTCAATTCAGAAAATTGTTTTAGAAAAATATTCCAGTCAAAAATGTTAGCTAAGCTGCTGATATAGCAGCTAATATTTTAATTTATTTTATTAAATGCATATTTTAAATTACTGTTCCATTTCTTTTGTAGAAACCGAAGGCTATTAAAACCAGGGTGTCAAGATTTAAAACATTTGATTTAAATCAAAGATTAAAATCCTGATTTAAATCAAATGATTTTTAAAAAAATAACATTGATTTAAATCAAATGATTTTTTTAAAAATATCATTGATTTAAATCACAACCAATCTGACATTTTTATAACTAAGCAAATACACCCTAGAAAAATCACAGAATTTGTTAAATACTTTGAACTTTCTGCACTCATGGTGATTTCAGCACTAATGACTACATCTCGTACTGATGAGCTTTAAAAAAAAAATGTTTGGCACTGGACACTTGCAAATAATCTGAGGTGTCTATGGACTATGTAATCTGTTAAGTGTCGAGTAAGGGATTCTGCCAAACAGTAACGTAAAAAATAAGTTGACATCTATTTGAAAGTTTTTACAATGTTCATGCATAATTTTATGTTACAAACAATAAAGCAGTAAGCCTACATCTACGTAAATGTCAAGACAGCCAAAGAAAATCCCCACAAAGTAGGCCTAAATTACTTGTTACACCTTTGATTGATTGACCAATGGCTTAGCTATAGTGATTTTTCAACTACTTTTTTTTAATTGAGACATAAATACAAAATAACACAATTAATGTGATAAATAATTTATTAAATAAAAAAATCAACTGAACTTTCTATTTGAAAGGATGAAAGTTTAAACACTATGAACATCTTTTATTTTGCAAAATGCACCCCGAAACAGACACCTTTCACTTTAAGAGTAGTGAGACCCATAACAAATATTTATTTAATCACACTAAAAAGGTCTCACTTATACTTACTGATGCATTTGTTAGCATGCTGATGTTAATTTACTCAAGAAAAACTAAATAGGATGTCAACTTGTGTTTTAAAGTTAAACAAATGTTTTATCTTTTGCTCTTGTTTTGAAAATTCATTTTTTAAATGTATTACCATGTAACACACAATGGTTTTTAGTAGAATAAATATTAATTTACCATATCACAAATTCCGATTGTTTACTTAAATAAATATTGGTTTACATGTCATGTCAGAAACTCAATTTTTTTTTTAACAAATTTATAGGCCCTATAGAAATTTAAATAAAAAAATTCGATTTTTGATTTAAATCAAATAAATCCGATTAATTGATTTTAAAAAAATCATGATTTTTTTACACCCTGATTAAAACTTATTATTGCCAATTGTATAATCTAAATCTCTCAAACCAGTAAAATAAATACAAACATCAAGCTGATGCTTGTATTACAATACAACTTGATAAACAGTTGCATGGTATGTAATTCTAAGAACTGATTCAGATTTATATAATTTTGATTTCATCTCAAAATGGATTACTTCCCGAAAACGTCTGTTAAAAATTCAATATTGTTAGAAATGTTAAATAAGAAAAAAAAAAGGGCACATTGCATATTGGCAGAAAAATGAACAGTTCTTACAAATTTCATTTTAAAAAAAATTTCCATGTTTTAAAAAAATTCACAAATCACAGTTTAAATAATTTTTTTTATTCTTAAGACAGATTAAACCCTGGGAACTGTCAAACATTCCAATCAGGTACACTCTTCGGAGTCACCCCTTCAACAAGTCAGATTATCCGATGGGTGAATTCTTCGGCCATCTCAAACTGCAGCACCAGCGAATGCTTTTCCAAACAACTCTGACAGATAAAGTCATGACAACAGGTCATGATTAAGAACACAAACAGCAACCTGTGACACAACAGAAGTAGACAATTAGAACAAGTGTTACTCGATTGCTAAGCAAAGATGAGTTACAGTTAGTAATTATTCTCAACACCCTCCCTCAATAACATTAACATACATTTTTGTCTTAGTTCAGTCTAGGTTTACGTTAAGATTTTGTAAACAAATCAGCAATTTGGTATTCAGTGGCAACATATACAATATAAATGTTTAATAATTTTACAATATCATGAGCATACTTCAATTTAATATCAAAGTGTTTTAATCTGGCACAATTATTTTCATTTAATATGGCCTTAATGACTGACTGAAGCACAAAATTTTGTCGCATGCGTATCAATACAAAAAAAGGCTTGTTTACAGAACAAAAATAGCTGTAGAAAAAGAGAAGGTGCAGTTTTTCAGTGGTGGTTTATTTTAAAATAGTACTGATCCAATAAAAAAAAAAATTTCAGGTCATTTAACAAGAAATGAATAATTTTCAGTGAATTATCACAAATCACTCAGTTGTCATCAGAGTTAAAACTGGTTTTAAATATATATATGTATATCAGCTTACTGTAAAAACTCTTGTTTTGATAAATGTCTTAATGTAATAGAAATTACTAAAATAAAATAGCACTAGCAAAAAATAAGTTAACTTTTGTTGTATTTTGTACTTACAATACAATTATCTCAAAATCAGTTTTTTGCAATTTTGCCAAAGTTCAAAGTACTAAGGCTTTTTGATAAATGCACTTAGAGTTAAACTGTTTACATTTTTTAGGTCTTGAATAACTATTTGATAGACACAGGGAGAACTTTTTGTATGAATAGCTCAGAAAAATTTAGAAAAATTAATAAACAAAAAATTTGACATTTTTATAGAAATTTAACACATAACGAGTAAAATATTATTTAATGAAAACTCGTAAATAAATTTTTTTAAATCTCTCCCTAGGTCTTTTGCATATACTATTTCAATATTGTAAACATTTATTTCACCAAAAATATTGAAAAATGACAGATTGAATTGCAAAAAAAAAAACAATTTTTTGTATTGATTATTGCTTTAAATATGTGCTTAATTAATGTTGTGTAGCACAAATACATCCTGCATAGCTTTAGCCAAAGCCAAAATTTCTCCCTCCAGGCAGCTTCTATTGGCTGCTCTTGAATTTGGCTCAGACAGTAATATAAATTATCACAGAATATAAAATATCTGGATGTGTTGTCATGGATAGGTACAATAATGCACCTACAAATTCCTGATTGGGTCCATGGAAAGTTTCATCTTGCACGAAACACAATGGTGTCGCTTTAGGCACTAGACGAGTGTCAGCTGGTTTACACTGAGTCATTTTGAATTTATTTAAAATTTTCTCAACATAGGCCTTTTCCTCTAAGCAAAGTTGTTGCTGAGAAAACTTAATACATATGCCCTGAAAATCTTTCACAACTTAAGCCTGGACATTTCGAACTCATCACTTAGAAGTTGTATCACCACCATGACCACTGATTCATAGGAACCAGCAATTAGTAGGTCATCAACATACAGCACTACTAGGGGGCTCCGCCCCTGCTCGTCAACCCCTGTGTACCACTGTCACTGTGCCTGTTTCAGTTTTTAAAGACTTTTTAAAAATTTGCAAACACGACTATTGTTGTCGTTGTAGACCATGGGTTGTACCCTAAATAAGATTTCACCGAATTCACCATTCAAAACAGTCTTAACATCTAGTGCATAGATCTTCATTTCCCTATGGAGAACAATGACAAAAACCAGTCGTAGTGATGCCATACTGATGTTCTTTAAAAAGAAAGAAATAGCTAGTAAAATAATGTATAGTTTTGTTTTATCACTGAATATAAGCTGCAAATTTTTTGTAAAGTAACACATCTTAAATGATAAAAAGTTAGGACAAAAAGTATATATTTGGTGCACTCAATTTTATGATTTATTAATTTTTAGAAGAAAAATTTGGTGTAAACTAATTTTTTAGAATGAATAATATTCACAATTCTTCACCTTTTGAAGTTAGTTTTTTTTTAATGAAATTAATCAAATCACACTAAACTTGAAAAGAACAAGCAGTTTTACCCATGGTCACAATTTTAAAGCTTCACATCTCAAATTTATTTATTGATTTTTTTTTTATGTGAGAAACATTTGGTATAGTCTTTATATAAAACAAAAATCAGTTAAATTTTTAAATGTTATGTTATGCTTGAACAATATATTTAAACCTACTTTGAAAATGTCCCACTAATATTAATAATTAATGCAAACAGAACTCTGCTGACATACTAATAACTTACTTTCCAAAACAAAATAATCTATAACAATATAAGATGAAAATAGCATTGCACAAAATCGAATGTAACTTGAGAATTTGATACAGTAAACGATGAATATTTACACATTAAAAAATAGTATACTGACAATGTAACAAACTACAAACACGGGCTAAAACTTCATCAATGGAACAAGTGAATATGTTTAATTATTCGTATTTAAATATTTTTAACATTACAAAATAATGTACAGAAATATCCTTACCTTATAGGACTTGCACTTTTAAGGATGACTGCTCTTAATCACTGCTAGATTCGGCGAAAAATCGCCGCGGTCTCGGCGGCTGCATCTCAACCGAAAATGAAATGGAAATAGAATTAGAAAAACTTTTATGCAGAGTAACATGCGTGTTCGCTTGTCAATTTTTGAAAATATGATGGCGGTCGGCAACCCAAACAACGAACACGTGACCAAGCATAGCTTCAGCTCAAAATTAAATATCGGCCAACATCATCTTAACATCATTTTTTGGATATTGTTTTCACAATGTCGCCAAATATCGGTACAATATCGGGAAAAATTGCGTAATGTTTAAATTATAAAAAATATGGGTAAGACAACATGGTGTCACTATTTACACTATTACTACATGATTATGATGTTATTAAAAGCGTTATTTACAGTCTTCCTCGTTTTATAAAACTAAACGATATCTGCCAATGTCGACAGATATCGTAATTCCGACATTCACAGACATTCAAAACATTGGCCAATATTGGTAGAATGTTGGCCAATGTTGTTGTGCTACCTGGGTCTTAAGGGAATTGTAAAATCAGGGAAATTTTTGTCACACTATCATGGAAATCAGGGAACTTTTTTTCGAGGATTTTGTTGCCACCCTGTCCTCAGATCTTTCCCTTCAGGTTCCCGTCGCCGATAGCCCATTTTGTGTGTGTTGCACCTTTGCTATGTTAATTAAAGTATACAAACTTCATAGCAATTATATAGTATTTAATGTTGATACTTACTGCTACCAGATGGCACCACCAAAAACACGAATTCAATTGGAGTGGTGAGCAAGACTGCAAAAACGCGATTCATCCCCCTACCTTTTCCTCATTGACTGAAAAGTGTCCAATAATATCTTGTGATCATAAAATTTGATACAATCTCATGATGGAAATCTGACAATAAATTAATTATACAAGGATGTTTTCGTTCCTCTTCAGCTTCAAATATTTCACAGATGAGTGGAAACAATTCAAATAAAACTTTCTCAATTCCGGCATTATTTCTAGAAAGAAAATTTAAGTATCTAAAAGAGTTTTATAAGTTTAAATTCTTCTACCCTATCAGATATGGCACAAAATATTCATCATTAGGTTAAAGTCGTCAACAAAACTTCTGAGTGGTTGCGCCAGCTTCAGCCACAAAAATCTCACTGAAGCATATGAGAGAAATTTTCTGTGTGAAAACAAACCAGACAGAATGCAATGGTACACATGGAGCGGTTACCTTAAAAGTGTTTATCGCAATTTTTGTGACGTTTGGCGTAAATGCAATTTACTATCAAGTACATGTTTGAGATTAATTCTTTAGAATTTTTATTGGGGAAGTGCTGTAATCGTTTGCGAAAAACAGGCAAAGTGACGTCACTTTCGGAATGCGTACAGTTAAAAACGCGCCGTGGCAGAAAACCTACATTTATAAAGCGGAACAAAAAAAATGACTCTCATAGTTAATTGAAAATATATCTTAAAATCATCTGGAAAATAAAATACAATTAAATAAAGGGATTTAACCCACATGCTCTACATTAAAATTGCTTAGAATTTGCATAAAATCACAGCTTCTCATACTTCAAAACTCTGCCTCCGAAAGCAACAAAAAGTTATATTATTTTTTTTAATGTCAAACAACAAAATTTTTCTTAATGAAAACTTTGCAAATAAATTCATTGATTTTTGAGATTTATTATATGTTCTTTTGTTTATACTCTTATAAATATTATAAATATGTAAGTACTCTTATAAATATTAAATACTACATACTTTTAGTTATAACCCTAGCGTGAACACAGTACGAATCGCACACAAAGCAACCAACTGCTAAAATATTTAAGTTCTTAATATTCCAAGAACAATAAGAAATATATACAGTATTTACATCATCACATCAACATCGTTACATCAATATACATAAAAGTATGTATTGTGTATCTTATTCCTGCGCAGTGAACCAACCTCACCCCCTGCTTATGTCTCTCTCTCTCTAAAAGTCGTCTCCAACATCTCTCCGCAGTCTAAAAATAACCCAACGGTAAAGGTAAAAAAACTGAGATCAACTGGACAACCACCTGCAGAGGACGCTCTTTTTTTCACCTTCCGAAAAGTCCGCGCCGCAAGAATGGTAGCTGGCGCCACATTATAACCAATCAGAATACATTCGGAATTCCGATGACACAATGGAATAGGCACTTGCCCAGCAAGTGACCCTTCCGAAAGGTCAAGCACAACGGAGTTTCTCACAATGTTACATTCCTATTTTACGTTTAACTATGTATTGATACACAGCTAGTCTTACTTTTTTAATCCTGTTAACTTACGAAAACATGTACAGCTGATTTTGCTCTGAGACAATTTTTAACCATAGGATGAATTTGCGTGCCTTTATCTATTTTGCAACCAATAAAACTTTTCCTAGGATTATTTCAACCAATCAATGGTTTATTTAGTCGCGTGCATTGTGGGTGGGAAGCAATGCAGCCCTACTAGTAGATTTCGTGGGGGTCAGATGATTTCGTTCAGACTGTTTCGACCACTAGATGGCACCACGAACAAGGACTTCCTTAATCTTTGTTTCTTTTTTCTACTCTGTCAGCAATAAAATAACTAAATAACGAGATGGCTGCTGAGTGGTAAAACTTTAAGATGTAATATTAAACTCTTACTTGCAAAATGTTTGTTCATAGTTTTATCTGCGCATATGAAATCCTGCGAAATGAATACAAGTCTTGAAGATTGATTTTCGTAGTGCAAATTCCATTTGATAATGAAAATTACTTTCCAAAAGAATTTAAATTAATAGATGCAGTCAACAAAGAAAAATGTAGAAGTTTCGTTTCCGTGCCCAACCCGTGGAAGCAAAATTAAGTCAACAGTAAAGACCATAAGGTGAGTGCGTGAATCGCTTAAATTATTTGAAAGACTGTACTTTAAATTCTGCTTAAGAAACGACCAAGGGTTTCAAACTTTACAGTCTAATGAGCTCCTTGAAAATTAAAGTTTTGAACCCCTTGAGGTTAGAAGATTAAATTGGGCATATGTATACCTGCAAGATTCTCACCTTAAGATAGGATGAAAAATATGAAGTTATACATTACATTGATCATTTTGTGTAAAAATTTCAAGTTAAGAATAACAATATCGTGAATATCAGTCACTGGTAAATACTCCCTTAGTGTATGTTCAGTTGCTCATGCTTAGAACATAGACATTTTTATTATTTTTTCAATATAAAATCGTTTCAAGATTATGAAAGAATGGGAGAAAATACTCGAGTATTTTATTTTCTCTTAAAAATTCTTTAGCTTTTCAGTGTTAGTGAAATCTTGAATGTTTTTCGGGGACCCACCCTGATGCTTTGTCACGTATCCATGGAGATCCGACGACCTCAATTTAGGAACCACTGGTTGAACCCTCCAAGTGCTTTCGACGAGATACCTCGTTCATGAAGATCAGACCAATTTTGCTAATGACGAGATATCTCGTCATTAAGATATTACCGATTTACGTACAAAGACAAGATCAAGATCTAGTCAATTTTTTCTAATGACGAGATATCTCGTCCATCCAGATGTGTACGAAGACTTTAGAATAAGTGATAGAATAGACTTTAGAATATGTTTTTAGAATTGCAGTTACAACGGTGACGTACGCGATCACTTTATTCTGAATAATGACATTTGTAAGTAGTTGAATTTAACGTCACTGGTGCTTTTTCACTGACTTTAGGCGACGGTCCGATATCAATCTCAAAGGGGTACATGTGAGGGCAACACCTAATATGACTATGTCAAAACCTGAACTGGTACCCCACTCTCCAAACTTTTACACCACGCCAATATATCCATTTAGGTAAGTAACTGAATTTGCGTCTCACTGGAGCAATACAGCGGGTTATTGACTAGGCACCGGGATCAAACTCGAATGGAAAGATTAGAGCACCACAAAATTATGAACCACGATCAGATTACGAGGTCCAACATCTGAGGTGTCACCCCTCTGCACAGCTTCCACGCCATGCCAGGGGCTACCGGCAACTCGCCGCATTTCCCTACTCCATTGCCCTCAAAAATTATATTCGCCAAGACAGACGTTGAGTTGACGGAGTACATGGCCCCCTTAGGGGCCTTCATCTCCAGTATTGACGATGAGTGGAATGATTATTGGTGCATATCAGGTGAGGGTGGAGTCCATGATAAAATTTAAGATTTTGGTTGGACTGCAGTACGCTTGTAAACACATGAGTTGGTTGTCATCAGGAGCTCATTCGACGTGGACCGGCATTGTTGGGATCATCCACCGCCCGTGGTAGAGTTGGTTTAAAGGCTCTTGGTTCAAGTTTTTGTACGGCCAATTTTGGCAAGACTAGCTAGGTCCCATCACTATATTATGTATTTTTATTCCTCTAATTCAAGTTTCTCTCTTTGCGACCTTGAAGAGTGGGACCTCGCTAGCCTCGCCAAACGCGCGTTTTAAGCGACTCGTGTGAACGAGGCCTTAGAGAAAGTAACTTCCAGGCTCCTTTTCAGTAACTAGGGGGCTCCTCCTCCTGCTCACTTACGCTCGGCAACCATCGGTTTGCTTCATGGCTTTGGTTTGCAACACTCCTTTGTCAGTGGCGGATTTCAGGAGGGGCGATCGCCCCTCCCAAACGCCGACTTTTTTTCAATTAAAAAAATATAAAATTTAAAAAATCATTAGGGGGAGTTTTTGGCCCTGCTCTCTCTTCCTCAATTTATCCACAGAAACGTTTCGGGTCTTTAATTAGAGTGTGGTGTCGTCTCCCAAAAATGGTAGCATGAGAAAATCGTATATGAGGAGAAAACAACCAACAGCTAAGAAAATCACGTTCTTATTATTAGTTAGAATTATTTACAATTTACAAAGAATCAATATTCATATATCGAGATGTGCATCTCACGGGTCAGCGCGAGGAAAACTCAACCTCGCTTCTCGCTCTCTCCCCGTCGAATTCGGCCTCCCCCACAGTCTCCAAGTTTCCCCAACGGCAAAGGTCAAAGGCCAGTCGGCGATCCGTCGGAAAGAACACCTGCAGCAGCGGCCTCTGTTTCAGACTCCTTTTTGTCGCTCGTAAAACTCGCGAAGCAAAAACAACAGTTGGGTTACAGCTGGCTCCAGTTTTTCACGATCTCACAACCCTTCCCCCCTGAAGTATTTTCATATGATTTCATATGAAAATGCAGGCCCCTCATTCCAGTAATACTAACTCCGAGAGGTCCAAGGATAATCCATACACTATATTTACACAAAATACAAGATATGTCTTATTGTCATTGTCGATTTCAAGGTTCAGACTCGCGAACGCGTACTCAGTGTTAAAATATGTTCATCCTAGATTTAATTTCTTTCTCTTTTCACCCTCAGAGAAAAACATACACAATATTAAATTTTTCAAAGTACACAATTCGAACATCAATCCTATACAAAAGTAATCATTCAATAACAATAAACTACCCAATCTAATGCCATTAGTTAAATTCCACATACAATGACACTTAAAACACATGATACCACAAACATTTAAACTCTACACATATAAGCATAATTACGTCACTAAAAATATACTACACAAATAAAACATTACAACACTCAACTCAAATTAAGCAGATGCATGGCTAACAAATTATCGTTAATCCATTCTGCTGAGTCCGTCAGCATTCCCATGCATTTTTCCCGGTCTGTGTTCTACCGTAAAATTATATTGTTGTAAACATAATGCCCACCTAGTTAGTCGAGCGTTGGTTCCAATCATTTTCTTTAGAAATGTGAGCGGGTTATGATCAGTTTGAATTTAAAAATGTTGACCGTCCAAATAATGATTTAATTTTTTAAGGCCGTACACAATGGCGGCCAACTCCCTCTCGATAGTGCTATAGTTTTGTTCAGCCCGCGAAAATTTCTTACTAATATATAAAATGGGATGCTCCTCCCCTTCCTGTATCTGTGACAGAACAATTCCCGCACCATATAAACTAGCATCTGTTTGCACTATAAATTCCTTCGTGTAATCTGGGGCGTATAAAACGGGACTTTGAATTAATTTGGCTTTTAGATCTTGGAAAGCTCGCTCACAATCCTCACTCCAGATTATTCTTTCCTTTTTAATTTTCCCCTTTAACACGTTAGTAAGGGGGACTGCTATAATCGAGTACTCCCGAATGTATCGTGAATAATAGCCTGTCATCCCCAAAAAGGAACGAATTTGTGTCTTGGTCGTGGGCGTAGGGAAATCCTGTATCGCTTTAATTTTGACCTCACTAGGGGACCTTTTCCCTGAACCCACTTCGTGTCCCAGAAATTTTACACTATCCTGAGCGAACTTACACTTTGACGGTTTCACCGTCAAACCGGCCTCTCCTAGGCGTTTCAACACTTCATCTATGTCCCTCATGTGTTTCTCCCAATTAGATGAGAACACGGCAATGTCATCGATGTATGGAAGAGCGAACTATTCTGAGCCCCCCAAAACCCTGGCTATCAGTTTGCAGAAGTAAAAGGGCGCGTTCAGCAGCCCAAACATCATAACCTTTGGCAAGAATACCCCGAAAGGCGTCACAAAAGCGGCGTACCTCCGGGCCCTCTCAGTCAGTGGTATCTGGAAATATCCCTTGGTTAAGTCCATTACCGTAATGAAAGCGGCTGAACTCACTCTTTCCACAACTTCCTCTATGTTGGGGAGAGGAAAATACTCCACGCGAGTTTTGGCGTTTAATCTGCGATAGTCCACGCAAGGACGGGGAGCTTTTCCTGGACTCTCCACCAATATCATGGGAGACGTAAAATCTGACTGTCCCACCTCGATTACCCCGAGATCTAACAATCTCCTAATCTCTTCTTTCAAAATCTCCGTCTGCCTCGGCGACATTCTATAAGGCTTTGCCCTAACTGGAGACTCTTCCGCTAATTCGATATCCATTTCAACCAAATGTGTAATTCCCGGGTCCGATGAGAAAACATGCCCATGCTTTTCTATCACTTTCCTAAATTTGTCAATTTGCATATCAGTCGCACGTTTCTCCAGATTGCTGTCTTTCACAGTTTCCCAGAAATCTATTTGCGTAGGGTTTGATAGGGGGTAGGGAATTTCAGCCTCTTCTTCAACCTCTTCCGAATCCTGAATTAACACTAAGTTTACGAATTCTGGACGCTTGTGATAAGGTTTCATTAGGTTCACGTGATATATAGTTGCTTTATTTCGCCTCTCGGGCAGATCAATAGTGTAATTAGTGTCTGAAATCACTCCCGAAACCATTCCTGGACCAATCCAATTTACGGCCATCTTATGGGGCTTGGATGTTGACAGGACCAAAACTGGGTCTCCCACCTTAAACTTTCTAGACACCGCATTTCGATCGTACCATAGTTTCCTTTTCTCCTGACACTCCGTCATACGTTTAACGGCTAATTCTTGACATTTTTTTAATCTGTCATTTAAATTCAATACGTAATCCACTACATTTTGATCGGCGCTCTCCTGTCCTGACCAATTCTCATACACTAACGTATGTGGCATGCGCAAATTCTTTCCATGAATTAACTCAGCTGGACTAAACCCATTACTTTGATGAGTAACTGTCCTGAGTGCGAATAACGCCATAGGCAAAATCTCCTCCCAGTCACGACCCATTTCCAAACATAACGCTTTTATAACCTTTTTTAAGGTAGAGTGCAACCTCTCAACACTATTCGACTCCGGGTGGCAAACCGAACTGTGCGACACCTTGATACTGAATTTTCTGAAAAATTCTGTCGTCAGCTCGCTGGTAAATGATCGGCCCAGGTCGCACTGCACCTCTTTTAGGTAACCTGTCCTCGCAAAAATCTGCACCAAAGCGTCAATAACTGAAGTAGAGCTGATGTTTTCTACCGGAACCGCATCTGGATATTTTGACGCAAGGCAAATGGACGTGATTAAATACCTGTTGTTTCGATTGCTTGTTTGTAGAGGCCCCACTGCATCAATGTTTAATTTAGAAAAACACTCCGAAATTATCGGAACTAACTTCAAAGGGGCTTTACGCCGGTCCCTATTACTACCTACCTTTTGGCACGGATCACACGTTTTTACATATTGTTCGATCTCTTGATAGCATTGTGGCCAAAAGTAACAACGCAGGACCCTATCCTTTGTTTTCGTCGTGCCCAAATGACCTGACACTTCTTCATGGCATAGAGCCAAAATCTTATTTCGATACACAAGTGGCACACACAATTGAACGTTCTCCTCACCTCGCTTAGACTGTGATATCCGCACCAGTCTTCCCTCTTTATCAAAAAATTCCCTTTCACCTGGCTGAGATGTCCGTGCCCACAGGAATTTTAAAGTTTCGCAATTTCGCTGTTCCTCTTTAAACGACTCCGCGGACACATTCTCCAAGCCCGTCTCTATTTCCGTTCTTTTCGGAAAATCTAGGGTCTCCTCCTCCATGTCATTCCCCGACTCCGATTCTACCCCTCTCACCTCTAGACCGCTGCCCTCATAACTCTCTCGCCTTTGACTGCGCGTTATCACCGCGTTCACCGGAACTGGCCTCCCCCTCATTTCTTCTATTAACTCCGCAGTCTTGTTCCCTAATAAGTAATACCCCTGCTCTAGTTCTGTGGGCTTCACGGCGGCTTTTGTAATCACAGTGCCAAACTCTCCCCTTATGGTCACTTTCGCCAATGCGAGGCATTTGCATTCATTATCTAAGGGCTGTTTGACCCAAGTTACTTCCCCAAGCAAATCTTCGTTCTTGACCCAACTACGATCGCATAGGTCTATACCCGCCCCAGTATCTCGTAAATAGTCACGCACTATCCCATTTATTTCCGCTTTTTTAAAATAGGGTTTGAAGCAGTCTCCGATAATTACATCTGTCCCTAATTGATTTACTAAGTCGCTAGATCCTCTTCTTTTTAAATCCGGACAATCTGGCCTGATGTGCCCTGCTCTGTTGCAATTAAAGCAAATGATAGGTCTTTTTCTCTCAAATTTATCACTTTTCCAGGAATTGGAATGCGGGTGATCTTTCTTTGCGGTCCCTTCTGACTTTCTGGTCTGATCACTCTTATGAATGGAACCAACATGCTCGTTCTTATCCCTATTATACTGCTTTGTATTCCAGACTTTGTCATCCATTCTTCTATAATTGCCGCGCACACTTTCGTACCTATCACATCTTTCTGCTAGGGAGGATGCCGTTTTGATTTCGTCCCATTCATCTAGGAATTTGTCTCTGATTTCAAACGAAACTCTCTTTTTCACCTGTTCCGTAAGAATAAATTCCTTAAGGGATTCGAAATCTTTCACATTTACCGCCTCCAACCAATTTTCCAAATAACCCCTCAGTTCGTATACCAGATCCGACCATAATGCACCTGTCTTTCTCTGATGGGTTTCAAATTTTATTTTTAACGCCCCTGCTCCTAGTCTAAATCTTTTTAACAAAAGTTTTTTTATATGATGGTAATCATCTCCCATTTCTGGCGCTTCTTTTACTATTATTTGCGCGACATCCGCGGGTAATAACGGAATGAGTTGAGAAACATATTTCGATTCCTCAAGTTCCGCTTTTAGCGCTTGCCGCTCAAAAATCATCAAGAACAGGGTTATGTCTGTTAATTTTGGGTCAAATTTAGGGACTAAATCTTTTAGACTTACTATTTTACTTCTATTCTCGCTCAGCACAGAAACAGTGGAAGCTACGGAGCCATTTTCTGCACTGCGTTGTATTTTCAACTTTTCTAACTCAAAAGATCTTTCTCTTTCCCTCTCTAACGTCTGTTCTTCCCTCTCTAATCTATCCGTATCTAAGATTTGCTCTAAGCAATCTTTTGCGAATTTCTCTTCGTAATCCGGCGCCTTCAAGATCGCCTCAATTATCGCCCTTTTCTTATCCGCATTGGACACATTTGTCTCAAACTCTTCTGCGACCAAGAGCAAAATCTTTTTAGTCTGCTTATTTAGAAATTCTGCCATATCTCAACCAGGGAATAAATACCTCACCACATATAAAATGCAATAAAAAAAATTTCACAATAATTTTCTGCAACACAAATACCAAAGAAAATCACGGAAGTAATAATTCAAAACTGAGTATCCCCCTATACAAGGCAACACAAGTAATACCTCACCACATATAAAATGCAATAACAAAATTTCACAATACTTTTCTGTAACACAAATACCACAGAAAATCACGGAAGTAATAATTCAAAACTGAGTATCTCCCTATACAAGGCAACACAAGTACTAATTCTAAAAGTAAGCACTTTTAAGGTACTACACAAGTATCTTCTCCATAGACTAATTGCCTTTTCAATTTCAAAATACCTTACTGTACTACCAAAATTTTAGCTAACTTTCTCTGTATGCTTAGAAGAAAGCTAAAAACACATAACAAAAAGAGATAAATTAATTTAATCTCTATAAAACCTCCGCATTATACTTTGAAATCAATTAATCTCTATATTCCGATTCACTAACAAGAACACACAAAATAATTTTTTTACTAAATCACTTCTACACATTTGAGCTTAAAGACACTACAACTTTAGAAATCTTTAAAACACTATAACACCCAGGCAATGAACCTTGAAATGACCAATGATCCCAATCAAAATTTCTAAGCTAATAACTCTGATATTTTACAATTGTATATCACTTGGACCCCCAAAATTAGCATTCCAGAAAATATCGGGACTCACCGTTCGATGCTTGATCACTCGCCTCAGAACTAGGAACTTTCTGTCGTTGTACACAGCCGATTCTCTTTCACTTGGCCTCACAGGACACGCAGTCGTAGAACTCCAGGAACTCTCTGTCGTTGTACACAGCCGATTCTCATTCACTTGGCCTCACAGGACACGCAGTCGTAGAACTCCAGGAACTTTCTGTCGTTGTACACAGACGATTCTCTTTCACTTGGCCTCACAGGACACGCAGTCGTAGAACTCCAGGAACTTTCTGTCGTTGTACACAGACGATTCTCTTTCACTTGGCCTCACAGGACACGCAGTCGTAGAACTCCAGGAACTCTCTGTCGTTGTACACAGCCGATTCTCATTCACTTGGCCTCACAGGACACGCAGTCGTAGAACTCCAGGAACTTTCTGTCGTTGTACACAGCCGATTCTCTTTCACTTGGCCTCACAGGACACGCAGTCGTAGAACTCCAACACTGGAACAGGAACTTTCCACGCCAGCAAACGCTGCTACAAAGTTCTCTGTCCTCCGGGCACTCACAAATCAGCCTTCAAGAAGTCTGGACGAATACACTTTGTATTTCTCTGTTGTCGTAGAAGTGACACAGGATCGAGGATCTCATTTAACTAGATCCTTATCCCACCGCTGCCACCAACTTTAAGCTGTGGTGTCGTCTCCCAAAAATGGTAGCATGAGAAAATCGTATATGAGGAGAAAACAACCAACAGCTAAGAAAATCACGTTCTTATTATTAGTTAGAATTATTTACAATTTACAAAGAATCAATATTCATATATCGAGATGTGCATCTCACGGGTCAGCGCGAGGAAAACTCAACCTCGCTTCTCGCTCTCTCCCCGTCGAATTCGGCCTCCCCAACAGTCTCCAAGTTTCCCCAACGGCAAAGGTCAAAGGCCAGTCGGCGATCCGTCGGAAAGAACACCTGCAGAAGCGGCCTCTGTTTCAGACTCCTTTTTGTCGCTCGTAAAACTCGCGAAGCAAAAACAACAGTTGGGTTACAGCTGGCTCCAGTTTTTCACGATCTCACAAGAGATTAGATTGGTCACAGCACATTAAACTTTATTTAAAAGACTAGGGGGCTCCGCCCCTTGCTCGTTTACGTTCGCCACCCCGGGAATTGCTAACACTCTTTACACCAACACTCTTTTTGCAGATACAATTTGGTTTGCTATGCAAACCAACACGACTTTCACAGTAAATCCCTATCTTAATAATTCGTATAATCCTGATTTTACCTTCCCGTACGCGACGTCACAGCGAGGGCTTCGCCTTCTGCTCGCTAACGCTCGCAAACCAGCACTCCTTTCGCAAGTGATTTCGCTTCTTTTTTTTTTACTTAAACACATAATGCACCCTAAACTAATAGCCGCATCAGTAAAAAACCTTCTCCATCTTGTTTCCTGTACAATTTGAATAAATCATGTTAATCTCGTAATTTTCGGATCCATACTTTCTCGGGAAACCGTATGCTAATCGAGGTTGAAAAGCGATGAGTTTGGCCGTTTGGACTCCGGGCCAGACGTCAAAGCAAAATTCAACGGCCAAGTAAACAAAAATCGTTGCTGTGGCAATTGTTGCTACGATAAATTTGATATCTGGTAAACCCGTTAGTTAAAAACGCACCCTTTCGTTTCATCGTTTCCTCTGCGTGATCAACAATTTGTTCACTGTCGCGAAATTATGCTTTTAATCACATCGAATTTATTTATAAACCAATTTCAAAAATAATTGTACCGTCAGAAAGAGTACATTCTAAGGTTTCCTGTAATGTTTTCAAATGTAAAATCTAATAGTAATAAAAACTTTAGATATGACAGCTTTAACAAAAAAGTAACGAAAATATTCCGATTTTTCACGATTTTCGAAAGAATATTATTAGAAACCAAATGGAAATTTAAAAAAAAAAAAAAAAACTTGGCGTGGTGCAAAAATTTACGTTTAAAGGTACTCTAAAAAACACTCACGGCTGAGCACTGAAAATTTTTACGTGTTTTTGCTCACTCGCGTGAGAAATTTCGCTTTTTTCGACTTTGACACTCATTGCGCCCTAAACTAATTGCCGCATCGGGAAAAAAAAATCATTTTGTTCCCTGTACAATTTTGAGCAAACCATGTTAATTTCATAATTTTGTGATCCGTACTTTCTTGGGAAACAGTCTAAGAATCGAGCGAATAAAGCGAGTTTTCAATACTGCGGCGACGGTAACTTTTTTTAATATAAAGAGATAAATCGGTAAATTAATTATGTAAGTTAAGATTCATTATAGATTACGAGAGCACAGCATTATTATGGATCAAATCTGTCACGGAGCCAAAAGGCTTGTCAAATCGGAGTATCTTAAGGAGCCCCCGACCGCTTCCTTCCAATGTTCAAGTCTCTCCTCTTATTTGGAAGAGATGAGCCCTCAGTACCACTACCATAAGCAAGCATTAGAGGCAGCCTCGAACTGTATTAAAACGTATGAAAAGTGTATAAACGTTGGCGAGCGTAAGCCAGCAGAGGCGGAGCCCCCTAGTGTTTTATATTAACAAGATTGAGCGTCATCCAGTGGTGGCGGACCAAGTCAAGTGGGGGCCCCAAGCGGTAAAATTTTCTGGTGCCTCAAACTCAAGGAAGGAAAAAGTTTCAAAAAAACTCTCATTAAGTTGTTAGCAAAAAGGAAAGAAAAAATTCCATACCATAAGACATTAAATAAATTTATTTTAAAAAAACAAAAAAAAAAAACATATTTTTTACATGAATTTTTGTCTTTTTTTTTTTTTTTTTGCGAATTCGTCAATTATTTTGGCATCATAAATTCGGTTTTAAATTTTTTGCTCTATATACAGAATGGCCATATTAATTCATCTTTCTTTTCCTATAGTACTCCTTTACTAATTTTTTACACGCTTTAAAACAAAAAACGATCTTTCTCCTGACGCCCATCAAATAAGGGAACTGTTAAAAACAGTTAAATAATGTTTCAACATTCGAAAAGGGGAAAAAGATTTCTTTGAAGATTCGATAGATGTCTGGTGTGGGTTTTATGGTATCCTCGTTTTCTTTTGGAAACATTAAAAAATTGTCAAATTCATCTTCAAAAGTACAAACATCAATATCATTTTTGAAAATTATATGTTTTTATATTTTTTTTATCCAACTTCTAGTTAAAGCCCTTTTTCTATGGGTGAAACGAAGTTTTATAGCTAATACAGCATTTGATCTTGCTGATTATCTTGTATATTAGAAACTCTTTTCATTGCACTTAAAGAAGCACATTGTAAAGACGCTGTCACATCTTTCTTCGAACACTAATGAAAAGACATTTTAAGACTTCGGGGCCCCTTTGTATTCCGGGGCCCTACGCGGCCGCATATCCGCGTACCGCTTAATCCGCCTCTGGTGTCATCGAATCTTGGCGAAAATTAAAACGAACAAAGAGACACTCCTCGCATCTTGGACAAAGCTAAGCAAGAAGTATCACAGAATAGCCGAATTGGAGAGGATGAAATGAGCAGTACGCTTCAAGGTGAGGTGATTAACTGGAGAACCAAAATACGAGAAAATAAAAATACCGGCAAAGTACCCAAGTCTGCTTTTGAAGCACTACAAAACTGTGATCCTGCAGTGTACCATGTGATCTACGTATTATTGAAGGTTCTTGTAACATTACCAATTAGTGTAGCAACCTCCAAGCGTAGCTTCTCAGCACTAAAACGATTAAAGACATGACTTTGAAACACAATTAGAGAAGATCGGCTAGTGGGATTGGCTTTGTTGCATGTACATTTTGATATTGCAATTTCATCAGTAACAATTTTAGATCGATTTGCTAAGGAAAAAGAAATAAGAATTGATATTATAATGATAACCATATAGTGAAGTCTTAGATGGTCCTGATATAAATGTGTTTCTTTAGTTCATATTCAATATTAATCTTTTCACATGGAAATCTCTTACTTGTGAATACTTTTGTGTTTAATACAGGATATAATTTAGTTTCCTGTTTCGATTTCAACAATAAGTTTTTTCCTTATATTGTTTTTTTTTCCAATCTTCCTTGTTTTGATTTAGTCTCAAAAAATGATAGGCCTACACATAAGCTGGAAAGAACTTCTATGAACTTATGAATTTGTTCTAGTTAGTTCAAAAATGTCAAATATCCGTACAAGGGAACCTTTATGAAAATCCTAACTGAACAAACCTCGGAGCACATTTCAAAAATGTCAAATATCCGTATATAGGAAGTCTTTGTGGAAATCCTAAGTGAACAAACCTCGAAGCACATTTCGATCTACAGACAACAAGGGGACAAAATCCGCCACTGTCCTTTGTTGAAATCGGGATTCAGGGTGAAAGAGTAGGTTAAAAACTAGTAGGAAAAATTTTCGTCAAAAGGAATTGAATTGGGATTTTTAGTAAAATTTTTGATTTTTTCACCCTTATATATGTGTGTGTATACTTCTATTTTTATCACAAAAATATAAATCAAACTGTTATAGTTAATCAATATATATGTTAATCATTTATATGTTAATTATTAATATTTAGTTTATTTAACATATAAGAAAGGTGTTTTTTAATTTAGTAAGTAAAATAAACCAAGCGATCCAAAGAGACGTTTTTAGATGTTTTGTCATAATTAAAAACGAATATAATTTCATTGCGATTAGCACTAAACGTTAAAATTCCACTGCTAAATTAATCACCGTTTTTTCAAAAGCTTTCACTAGGTTATAAAATACTGATAACTGTTACCGTTTTAAATTTTAACTCATTCTTCGAAAATTATAAATTTTGATATCGCTTGCGAATTCTCAACCTGTTATATAATGTAGTTAATGAAAAAAGTTAAATCCATTACTTTAAGTTTTATTGTGGCTTGTTGGCTAAATTCCAAAAGAACGTAGATTCTGGATATGACGTTCTTTAATTAATTCTGGATCCAAAAAAACGTAAATTCTGCTTCCCTTATGCAATGGTTGCCCTGGTTTTAGGCGCTTTGCCTAGTTAACCCACCATAGCCCCTAACCGTTGTAAATCAAGTTCGGTCAAAAATTGCACGCTAAAATCTTTTTTAAATAGATATGGATACATTTCTATCAATATAATGCGCACTGTGATTACTTTTCTAAATAGCTTAACACTTCAAATACCATTAAAATATAAGGTAGACTTTCCGATAGCACTATCCAGATCCTATTTTTTGTATCTCTCGTCTATCATTAATTTTGCTTTTTTGCTACCTTTGTCACGCAGCAAGCAGCCAGTAACTTGCGCAAATATACACTCACGATCTAAAAAAAAATTGTTATGCAAGAGATAAAAGGGACAAGAAACGCGTGTGACCTATGCCTTTATGTCACGTGCAATACTGCAGCTGCATTCGAAAGGTAAACAGTCGCCACAAAGGTGATTTTTCTGCTACATTACAGAGGTAAGTAGTTTTTTTACATCTGAAAATGAAATTGATACATTTGAATGATCACGGATGAGCTGTGAGAAATGAAACTGTCCACAGCAATGTTTGCTAAAGAACAATAAATTATGTGCAGAATGAGGAATTCAAAATTTAGCCCTATTAGTCACACATTTATAAATGGAATCGTCCATTACTATTTTCAAAAGCCTACTGCTGATATCCTGTAATAAAAACAGCATTCCGCATAAACGTGATAAAAAACATGAAAAATCGAATCTAGAAAATGGACTAATGTCCAATTTGCAGGTATTTGATAATACCCGATTTGGTAAGTTTTATTTTTTAACTTGAGACGAAAATGTCTTCCAATGTTTTAACTCTTTCATAATAATTGATTGTGGAAGACATTTACACTTCTGTTGTAATTCCCCCCCCCCTAAAATGATTTGTGGACGTAACTCAAAACCAGCGCATTATATAAATATTTATTACGGTTTTTTAGCAGACAACTTGTTTTTCTATTTAATATTGGATAAATACATTCAGTTTTAATGAGCAAAATCATTATAGAAATGAATTAGTTATAGAAAAATCCTTTCGAATAAGTTGGATAAACATCAAAGTAATGTAACTAACTTTATTAGCTCCCAAAAAATTCTATCTCTCCCAAACTAATTTTACTTCAGTTAACGACTAAATATGAAATTTTATGCATACATGTGAGTACTACTCATAGGTCATTTAGTGACTGAATTTTATTGCGTCTATGTTTGTCTGTTTATATCTGTTTTGTGTTTTTGTGCAAGATCACATGAAATTTACACAATATAATTTCCTAAAATGTTAAATATTTTATAATGCGTATATTAATTTAGAAGTTACATTTAAATTTCATTTGCCATTTTTTTAGGCGTTTCATGCTACAGCAGGAAAAATAATTATCTTACCAAAAATTATCTTTACAGAATTGAACTCCAATACTTTACATTTTGTAGGGGGTGAACTTGAGAAGAAGCATTCATATTCCCCACCACAAAAAATCCACAAAATGACTTTTGTAGTAGTCACCTTAGAGTCACCTTGCGTAGTTTCGTCATACAACAGGGAGGGGGGGTTGATACATGAAATGTATTCCATGGATGTAATATACGCATGTTTCGATTTGTGTCCAAAGTAAGTTGTAGAGATTACAAAAATCTCGAAAAAGCGTAAAAAATTTATTTCTGACACTTATATGATGCTGCCATTTTACTACGAAAGAGAAAATTCCTTATTCTGGTCACTTTTTCAATCTACAGTTAACCAATTCAACCTAACGAGTAATTCGGCTAATTTTACATAATTTTTGGAATTTGGTTGTAAATTCTTGTGAATATAATATACAGATTGTAACAAAAAGAATAATGATATCCTTGGGAATATTCTCATATATAGTGTAAAAGATAATACTCGATACTTACTATTTGCATGGTAGCTTCGCCGTATGTGAAAAATTTCTAACTGAAGATAAGAGATTACTGTATTCCAAGAGTGAAATCCATTCAAATTCAGCCGATAAAAAATATGTTCGCCTCACCGTCTTCAATTTTTTTAAGCATTCCGGAAATGGTGAAAAATGGCCTTTGTAGAACCATGCACATTTTTTTTTACAAAATAATTTTCTTTCATGAAACGTCATTGAAAAGTGTGGTCAAAAAGTTTTTATTATACTTGTCTAAAATGTCGCTTGGCACTTTAAATATTTCTATGCTCAAACTTAAAGGTAAAAGTGGGTTGTCTTTTTGCTGTTCGTGATAATTCAATATTCTTTTTGTAATTATAAGTAAAAATGCTTTTTTAGTTTAGTTTTTATCAAGTAATTATTAGTTTTTATCAATTTGTAAGAGCATTTGCAAAAGTCTGGTCAGGATTTTTGTCAAAAAAGTCATCGTTAAAAATTCTGAAACTTTTTCTACAAGTTCCTTACAATATGGTTAATTTGGTCCATAGAAATCTAATGCAGTTTCTGAAAAGAAACTTTTATAACAACCTTTTAAACAGGCGATATCGAAATTTCAACCTTTCGCGCTCACAATCGGGGTTAAATTATTTCTCCACTCAAATTATCTCTTGAATTCCTCGGCCAGCTAATCAAGCACTTTTATCGTTGCCAATATTTTCCAACCCATCGTCAATTATTTGTGAACATATGGACGGGTTAAAGTAACAGAGATGTAAGTCACTTAAAAAAAAAAAAAAAAAACTTAGACACAGAAACCAGATATAATATAACCAAACTTAACTAAAGATAATTCGGTAGACACAGAAACCAAATCTTGATAAGTCAACTGAAAACGTGAAGGTAGATCTTTATTCGACAGCCAAATAATGGCAGTGAAAGTTCTGTCTTTTTTTTCCCCCCGAAAAAGTGACTTACACCACTGTAACTTTAACCCGTCCATAATAGATTAATAGTGTGATATCTAAGGTTTTTGATACTTCTATAACGCTTTTAAAATTAGTTTTATCATTTTTCTTTAAAAAAAATCTAAATTCCTTTTGTATTAATTACCGTGATAAAACAATTGGATGTATATTGCTTCGGGGCCTTGCTTGCATTTAAATTTTCACTTGGTCATTAGTATACATCACCTTATACATCAAACTATAAAATAAAATAATATTAGATATACTAACTGCTCTAGGACTAATGAATATTTTTTATCCTACAAACTGATATCTACGCAGTTGCTTGTATGAAGAAAGGTTATATAGTTACTTTATTGTTTTGAAGAGTAACATATGTTTCAAAAATCTTTACTTTTGTCTGATAAGCTTATATCTGCTAATTTCATATCGTTTTCTTACTTTTTTACACTTTCATTCATTCTTGGATTTAGGTATAGATTTACTAGCCACTGTGTGACTACCCCGGTGTTGCCCGTGCCCGTGGCGTAATGTATGTATCTGATGTATTAATCTGGTGTAAAACTTTCCGCAGACTTCAAATCCGTTGAAGATATATTCAATTTAAAAATTATTTATTTAAAGAAGATCATATTTTTAGGTATGAATATAAACTGAAATTTTCCGCAGATTTCAAATCCGTTGAAATTTTTACTCCATATTAAACGGTCTTGGAGATAGAAAAAAGAAGTGTGACTATAGTTAAAAGATTTATCGTCTGGCTGGATAAACATTTCTCCGCGCAAAATCAAAGCGGAAACGAAAAAAAATAATTTTCTCCGGGTCAAAATGAAAGCGGAAACGTAAAAAATAATTTTCTGAGCGTTCTCCGAAGCGATGGAAGAAACTTGCCATGGTTCCAAGGTCACGTGGGTAGAAAAGTCAAGATTGGGGCTATTCTTCTTTCGTCCTGACAAAGAACCAGGAAGAGAATAAAACTATTAAATTCATTTAAAAAACTTCTAGATTGAATTTTAAAATTTCGCCGCGACCCAAAAATTGCAAAACATTTGGACTACCTGTGGGTCAAATCTCATAGCTGTAAGTGCCATAGAATCGGGACGTGCATCATTTCAGGACAACTTTACGCTGATGTCAACCTTTGGGTGCGCCATTTGGCGAGAAAGAGCTTGGCGCGTTAAATTTTTAGACAGGAGATAAGTGATTCAAATATGGGTACCAAACCATGTCAACTTTTCAGTGCGCCTTATAACGAATACGCAAATCGATTCTTTAAGAGTTCGAATCTTTTGAAAGATCATTCGTGATAGTAGCCGGTGTGTCCATCTACCAGACGGAAAGGAAAGGAAAAATATGTACCTAATAAATATTTTCCTGTGAGCCAAGTTCAATTTTAATGTGTTTGGGTTGAGACGCTTGCTTTTGTTTTAGAAATCAAACAAAGAATACAATTTTATTTGTATTGATATGTCAAAGCGGTTCTTTTTGTATTTTATAAAAAGAAAAAGTTTATCCATTTTATAAAGAAAAATAGTTTGTGCATTTTGTAAAGAAAAAAGTTTTCTGATTTTGTTAACTTAATTTATTTATCAATATCCTATTGAGTTCCGCCAGTGCGACGTTAAATCAACTACCTATCTAGTTCAATTATAATTATTTTCGTGTTGCTTATAATTAATTACGTTTATAAAATCTGAAAATGTGTCCCTATATAAGGCTAGATTTAATTTTAAAATTTCGCCGCGACCCAATATTACAAAAAAATTGGACTACCTGTGTGCCAAATCTCATTGCTGTAAGTGCCATAGAATCGTCAGGATTTTGCGGCCGCGAAAAAAACAAACAGACAAACACTTCCTTTTATAATATTAGAGATTCCAGTATTTATATAGTAATGTAGAGTGTTCTTGAAAAAATATTTATAAGACATTTAGACACAAGAAAAAGGTTTTCTGCAGTATCACAAAAGCATTTCAGTTTTGTACATAAATCTTAAAATGGGTAATTTTAATATTTTCATTTTGTTTCGTTTTTGTGTAGTTAATTTTCATTTAAATCTTATTTGGAAATTTTAAGCATTGATCCCTTGGAATTAGTTACACAGCAAGCATAACTATTCTGTTTTTTTTTTAATTGAAATTTGGGAAGTGAAAGTCAATTCATTCATCTGATAATTGTGTATGTTTAGAAAATAGATTATGGCAGATATTTAATTAATGCAATTAGAGCAACATAATGGGCTTTTGGCGACGCATAGTGTGTCATTTTCGCAATCTAGGTGGACAAAATTATTGCATCAAAAATTCACTGTTTTTGAGTGATTATAAGAGGCTGTGAGTGGTAAAATACTCATCTGGCATATATTTAGCGTTTTTTTTTTTAATGCAGAAATTGAGTAAATTTTAAAAAATTTGTCAATTTTGCTCCATGTATTAAATGTATTTAGCGGTCAATTATTAACCATATATTTTGCAATTTTCTACCCATAAAAGTTAGATTTAAAAATAAAGATGTATGTAATATAGAAAAAGTAAATAAGAAAATATTTGAAAAATTTTATAATGGAATCTCAACTACCTAAATAGTCTACTGATGTATTGAAGGGAAAGTTCTTCACAAAAAAAAATCAACCTTTTTGGAAACATTTCGTTGCGTTTACTTTTAGACCTTGATCGTAAACTTCCAATTACTGGATCTGAGGAAACGACTAATTTATTCATTAAATCTATTCGTATCAGTTCTTAACATTTTTATAGAAAATATTTCCCTTATCGCCTATTGTGTTTTGTGTTTTTTATTGTCTCTTGTGCTTTTAAAAAGTGTATATATATATATATATATATATATATATATATATATATACTATATATACTATAGGGTTTATCTAGAAGCTGTACTTTTAATATGACTTGGAAGAGGGGGAGTTTGATTACATTAAATCCAGTTATTTCAGCAGACTTCTCAGCATTTCTAAAAAGATCTACGAGTGTAGTTTCTATTGTTAGTGTTCCCTGTTTAATATTTGGTCACATATATCTAAACAGCAAAGTCAGCTTTAAAGCACCTTGCACATTACTAACTTCCCTAGTAGTTAAATCTACTAATTACTTGGCAAAAAGAAATTTGATGGAACGACAAGGTCTAGTTGAGGATGGAACAGGAGATTTTGACAGATAATTTTTTTACTCTCATTAGTACAAGCAAAGGTACCAAAGAAATACTAAATACATTTTCCTTTTATTGGTACATTTTTTTTAAATTGCCGGAAAATTTTCTGTTCAGCGCCATCACAGCCCCTTATCATGATTGTATTTCTGATATTATCTTTCGACAAAATCAGTCTGAAGGATTTTCCATAAATTGTACGTAACCGTATAACAGAGCAGTTGATAAGTGACTAACTGTGAGTTGTGGTACAGCTGAAATTTCCGTGATAATGATCCCAGAAGCAGTGGCGAACCAAGTCAAGTGGCCCCAAGCGGTAAAATTTTCGGGGGCCTCAAACTCCAGGAAGAAAAAGTTTCAATAAAACTCTCATTAAGTTATTAGCAAAAAGAAAATAAAAAATTCCATACCATAACACATTTAATAATTATATTTAAAAAAAAAAATTTTAAACATAATTTTTTGTTTCTCTCTCTCTCTCTTTTTTTTTTGTTGCGAATTTGTCAATTATTTTGGCATTATAAATTCGGTTTTAAATTGTTTGCTCTTTATACAAAATGGCCATGTAAAATAATCTTTCTTTTCCCATAGTACTCCTTTATTAATTTTTTACACGCTTTAAAGAAGCACATTGTAAAGACGCTGTCACATCTTTCTTCGAACACTAATGAAAATACATTTTAAAACCTCGGGGCCACTTCGTAATCCGGGGCCCTACGCTGCCGCTGAGTCCGCCTCTGCCCAGAAGAGTAACAACCATTTAGCTCATTTTTGTTGTACGGAGTATACAAATTAGAGTTAATGTTCTTAACGTTGTTTATGAAATTTTATATTGGAGCATAGAAAGATTAGTGTCAACTATTAGCCCAAGCACATGATTTTCAGATAATTTTACTGACGTTTTATTAAGACATGCATCGTTTTCATAGTTGTACCTCTTCCAGAAAAGCAGCAAAGAGCTAGCTCACTGACGATTTGAAGTAGAATATCGTACACCTGCCTTTCGTAATTTACTTACTTCAGTAATCATTGACAATTCTTTATGACGTTGTCTCTACAAGATTACGAGTTTCGTTTTTTATACTTGGAACTATAGGCTTAAAAATCTTTTTGAGACCTCCTAGAACTATTTTTCAAACTTCCTTATGAATTACTTGGTAGGTCTTGAATGGCAGTGTGAGGAAAGGTAAGATTTCCTTGAAGTCAAGAATAATTATTTCTGAGGAATAGTTCTCTGTGCCCGTTTAATTTTCTCCTCTTTTGTTCAATTATTTGGCTAGTAATTCGAGAATTTTCTCTTTAACACTATTTAAAACATTAAAATCGGTATCTGGTAACAAATATTCATCCATTTCTTGAGGAATATAAGTTAAAATAGCACCGATTTTCGTTTGCTTTGAATTTATCACCCAAATGTTAAAAATGGACTGACGAAAAATTTCCAGTGACATTCTGAAATTTAAGGACTATATCAGTTGCGCAAGAAATGTTTTGTTCTGCGCACATCAAATGAATCAGGCTATAATGCATATGTAATAATTTAGTGGTATACGGTGGCATAATATGTTAAAAGTCTAGTTGAAATTTGAAATCATCAGTTGCAAGGATCTTGGAAATTAATGAAATAGTACCCCCCCCCCCCCAAAAAAAAAAAAAAAAAAAAAAAACTAAAAGCACGTAAACAAACCTCGATGAACAGAAGTTAATTATAGTATCCACGAAATAGCGCTAAAGAAAATATATAGGAGCTATACTTTTCAGTTTTCCTCAAAGTACTAATACGCATTCGCCAAATTGGTTTTGTAGCCAACGCAGAAAGTTCGACTTTGGATCCCTGTTAGGAAGAATTATTTAGAAAAATAAAACCTTGGTCTTGTTGAGGGTTACTTTGAAGATATGATGTATTTTTTGACAATCTGCGACACTAACAAAATTGGATTTTGTCCACCTAGAATCGAAAATGACACACTGTGCGGCGGTCCGGGATCAAACCTAAAGGGAAAGATCTGAGGACAACGCAACGTAATTTTGAACCACGGTCAGATGAAGATGTCACACCTTAGCTGGCACCCCACTCTTCAAACTTCCATACCACGCTAAGAAATTTTAGGCATTTTATTCATGTATAATAAATTTATAATGCAAAAAAATTCTGAAATTTGTATTATTGAACAATTTTATACAAAAATCAATATGGTTTGTAAATCCCCCTACCGTACTAATATGTCTAAAAATTTCACGTCACTGGTTATGGGTAGAACTCAATGTAATCTAAACCACTTGAGAACCAGATGAGAAAACATTGCTTATACTTAGCATTTTTTGGTGCTGTTCTATTTACTCTACCATTTGATTTGCTTTAATTCCTATGTCAAATTTATTCAGCTATATTTCCTAATACTTTACTGCTATACATCAGATATATTAATGTTAAAGACAAATAAAAATCATCTAAAAACTATATTGATTTGCATCTATGTCCGACATATGTTAAAAAAACTAATGTTTATGCGGGCCAGGAAATAATTAGAATCATAAAAATCCGATTAAAAGTTTTTTTTTTTTAAATCTGATTTAAATCAAGTAAATCTTATGTTTTTTTTTTTTTTTTAATCGTGATTTTTTTATGCCCTGCTTTTTCACAGAAGAATATATTTGTAAAGTTTTATAACTCTGTAAACGTTTTGAAAAATGTGTATATACTATTTCAAATATTTATAAATTAAAGTTTGAAAAATCGCCCGTTTCCATTGGTAAATGCTTTGGCGCAGACGTTTTCTCACCGAGGTCATTAGTGAGTCATTTTTTCCCGTCTTTCGAAGAATGCTGTTGATTAGAAGAAACACGACCTGCTACATTCCGCTTCTGCAAACCTGAGAGATAACACAATAGAACAGGAATCTTTCCCATTACGACGGGGGTAGAGACCCATCTACAAACCTCGCGGTAGAGAATTTCTCAAAAAGTGACCCACGGGGGGCTACATTCAATCTAAGGTGATTAGTAGGGAACATAGACTCGTAGGAATATTTAATCCCATGTCTGCAAATAAGACATAATAAGTTAGGCATAAAAATAGGAGAGTTGATCAGTTTGGAATATGCTCTGGAGATTAAATTAAAGTCATATGAAACAAAAGGAAAAAAGGAGAAGAAAAGGAAGTGAGGAGAAGGGGTTTTTCATGGTTATTCCGAGAGGGTATCTACGCCTATCTTTTCAAATAGGTTGAATAATTTTTGTATGGAGTTTGATTTTTGTTTTTAAATGCCTTAAGGGTTTCTTTGATGCCAGAGAGACACCGGGATAACTTAGAAATTTCTTTGAAAAATTCAATCATAACAATAATTTCTTCCCCTGGGATTAGAGGGGTCTCGGTTCAATACTCGGCGTTGCGAGCAGTTGGAATAGGGTAGCTCTCTTGAGAGCATGGAGGGTGATCTTTTCAATTAGATGTGTTGTGTTCAGCGGTTTTGTTTCAGATTACATCTACATAAGCTCAATCCTTTTTTAATTTTATTTTTGTCGGCAAAAGTGGTTTTATTTTTGCTACCTGTGGAAGAACTCACATGCCCTCCAGGAATCCGCAACGGACACATTTGGGCCGCATATGGCAATTATTCGAAGAGTGGTGGAGCCCTTGGCAGTTAAAACACTTTTGAGGCCGTTCTTCCTTACAAATTTCTCAACTTTAATGCAAAGGAAAAATAACATCCATTTTTTGAATATTAGCAATATTGAGGGAGTTTTTAAGTTCCACCATGAAAATGGGTAAGAGATTTTTCGTTTCAAATTGCAGCAGTTGGAAAACTTTATTTACAGTAAATTTGAGTTTGGTAAGCTCCGCACTTAAGTCATCAGTAGTTGTATTTATAGGGAGTCCTTTAATTACCACCTTAATGGGCGTATCAGATTTATTATTCAGTAGTACGAATTCAACATTTTCCTCGTTCATGTATTCAGTAATGTCTGTGGGTATCAGTCTTGGGGAAATACTTAAATGTATTTCCCAGAGAGCGTGGCTTTAATTCCAGGGAAGGATTCATTTATTTGACATAATGTGGTGCTGTAGATTTAGTAGGAGATACAATTACCGGCCTAGCCGGGTTTTTTTTTTTTTTTTTTTTTGGAATCTGAAGTCATCAGAGGATGAATTTTGTCTTTTATTTTTAATTACAGCAGTATCATTGCTGGGAATATCATTCACTTCGGGACTTAAATCTACAGACATATCATTTACAATGGGGGATTTTAAGGCAATGTCAAAGTTATTCACATTAGTTAAGTTACTAATTACATCACTACGGGGACACGTTATTTCCACCTGTCATTTTCTTTCTTTCTTGCTTGGAATGAAACCAGTTCGAATCGCAGAGGAATATTGCCATCAAGGTTGGGGGGGGGGGGGGTTAAGAAATGTGGTGTTGCTTGTACTATATTGAATTATATCGCACCCTGGCAAAAGTGACACAGGTCAAAAACTAAAAATTTTGATGTTATGTCATTGAAAATTATGTATGAAGTGCCCCCGCGAGTTATATTACTATTCTATAGAATATAATAGAAGTTACCAACATAAATACTTACCTAAAATTTAAAAGAGAGAGAGAGAAGGCTTATAGTATTTCAATATACGTTTTATAGTATACTTTAAGTTGATGTTTCGCAAATTCTGCAATTTTGAGTTGTGTCACTTTTCTTGCCGGGGTGCGATATGTTATACTATTACTATAATTATTACTTGAACTATTACAAATTTCCATTATAAAAGATTCAGTATATATATATATATATATATATATATATATATATATATATATATATATATATATATATATATATATATAAAGTATTCTCACTTTTAATATCAATAGAGTAAAATCAAAATCATTGCCGCTTCAAAGCAAACAATCCTTTATTTAGACAAAAGTAATTTATTATGAAAGGAAAACGCTTTCTTTCAGTTTAAAACAATTCATGTCCGTAACCTTTAAATTTTTTAAAATATGAATGATTCAAAAACACTAAATCCTATTCCTATTTTTGAGTACCTGGTATAATCCACGGGAACATCACACTTTCTATGTGAGAGGGAAATAATACTTTGTGGTTCCTAGCTTTTTTTTTTTGTGATGACAAATTGTAACTAGACATCTTAACTCAGTATAAAAAATTATTTAGATTTAGAAATCCTAAAGAATTATTAAATGCAATTCTCATTGTACGTTAGCTCAATTCGATTGAAATGGGGGTAAATGGAGAGATAAGACCTGGTCATCCAGAAATAATTTTTAAGTTTTGTACCTGGGTTTGAGTTTACTTTTGATTTGTCACTCTAAGGTCATTATTTACTTCATGGCGTCAAATAAGACTGAAACCAACGACTTAAAGAGGATTTCAAACTTAAAAAATGGAAGGTACATTTTTTCACAAATCAGAAATTCGAACCCAGAGCCTTTTGATCAAAGGCTCCTACCCTATCGAATAGTTTTAGGTAATCCAAAATCACAAGGTCAAATTTGTATAGCGAAAAAATATAAAAGTTACAATTTAAAAATTATTTATTTAAAGAAAATCATATTTTTAGGTATCGAACTAATGTAAAATTTTCGGCAGATTTCAAGTTAAAATTTTTACTCTATCTTTAACGATCTAGGAGATAGAAAAAAAGAACTACATAACTCGAGTAAAAACTTTATTTGTTTTTTTCGTCCGCGTAAAATCGTTCCTCGCAAAATGAAAACATGGAAAAAATTAATTTATTTTATGTCAACTCTTTATAGTTTGCCATTCAAAGGAAAACAATCATATTAAATTCATTTAAAAATGGCCGAGCAACCGGTCTGGAGGTTAAGGTGTTAGACTCTAGATAGGACGATACATGGTTTGAATCCGGGTCGTGCATGGATGTTTGTAAGCGTCTGTAGAGGCGGCTGGTGCATCTTAAATCTGTCGTGGCCGAAAGTTCTCACGTTGGGTTGGTGTGTAAAGATCTACCGATAGGTGATTACGAACACGCTATTGACAACAGTCCCGGATCAGTCCCCTAAGGGAAAGATCCGAGGACAACATTACGTAATTTTTAAACCATTGTCAGATGACGAGGCTGGCACCCCTCTCTCCAAACTCCCACACTAACCCAACGTGAGGACTTTCGACCACGACAGATTTAAGGTGCACCAGCCGCCTCTACACCATACGCTTACAAACATACATGCACTGACCCGGATTCGAACCAGCAACCTTCGGATCTACTCATTATTGTAAGTGCCTTTTATTTGGTAGGTCAGTCCACGCAGACAGAACACACTCAAACACTTCCTTTTATAATAGTAGAGATAACCCACATAGTCAGCTTACAGCAGAAACTCATTACCTGACATGTTTTCGGCAACACTAAACGCTTATCTATCAAAATGCCAATTTTTTTATACCAAAAGTAATAATTAGTCTTTAACATCTTAATAGTAACAAATTATTTTTGGAAATTGATAAGTTTTTGCTCTTAACCGATTATATTTATGTTTAAAAAATGTGGTACTTGGTGGGGAAGGTAATCTTATTTGATGGTATCGAACGGGAAAACCTTGTAGGAGTAAAAAGTACAGGATGCACGAATGATGGGAAAACAAATTGAACTTGAGTCAAATTGGGTTTTAAATCAGTCATTATGCTTGTCACACTTCATCGTTTTAAGTGAAGTCAGACATAGGAAACTTGTTATTGCTTTAGGACAATTGAATAACTTTTTCAATTACGATTACCCAAAAACATATTGAAAAGATAAAATCTCATTTATAAAAAAAAAAAAACATAATTTCTATTCACGTTTACTGAGACGAATAAGCATACAAAAATTAGTACATCGAAATCCCTGGTTCTAAAAGGTTTTCAATACACATATGCACCAATTATTGTTACGTTATGCGAGATATGTTAAATTAATCATAAGTCATCACTAATTAAACCGTAGCGTACCATATAACAGAGCCAAATTTTTCTAAAAATATCGTTAAATTGAACGTTTGCTAAGAATTCTTCAGGCGTTAACCGTTTCAACATGTGCTGCTATATAACTTTTCAGTAATAATTTTTTTAATTTACTATTATTGAATTTTCTTACAACACTTCTAATTTGTGTCCCATTGATAAATACGATGTTCACCTTGTGCGTGTAATGGTTGTCAATGGATCAAAAAATAACCTCAATCGTGTTTAACGATATCTGAGTGAGCATATTTTTGCCAAAGGAATAGAAAACCCATCTGTTCCAAGGGAATTTATCCATGTCTATTAAGAACAATTTCTTCGTTTTTTACACCCAGAGGCTTGGATTTTTCCAGAGACAGTTTCTTTCGAGTAAGATACCGACTATCGTAGTTGCAACCAGGGCCCGATTTAGAAAATTTGGTATAGTAGGCACAACACGCAGGAAGGGGCCCCTCCCTCATTTTATTTGTTCATCACAAAAACTAATTTTATAACAATAATTGGTACTTACGTATTTGACTGTTGACCGTTTCACAGATGTCACCAAAAAGTCTGAGAAAATCATGATATTACTTATAACTCTTGGCAAAACAAAATAAAGCAGATGAAAATTAAAAACATAATAGTTAAATAATTAATGCAATTACAAGAATGTGATAGTGGGGGAAACGGTCGACAGACATTTACGTAAATACCCAATAATTTATGTAACTACTTAAAAACTTTTTATAATTTTTAGATACTTTTGAAACTTAGGGGCCCTCTAAATTATGGGGGCCCTAGGCCCGTGCCTCACGGGCCTAATGGTAAATCAGGGCCTGGTTGCAACCTTCAGAAAAAGCAGATAGACTGTATAGCGAGAAGTGGAAAATAGTAAAACCTGGACTTTGGAGGTCCATTCATTGTCCCTTGGTATGAAACGAATTTAACTTTATGCCCTGTAAGTAGGCAATTTGCTTTAAATTTTTATTCCTACAATTGCGAAGCATCATTAACTTTGATTTTGAATAAAGTGAAATTAAATATGAAAAAGAAACCTTAATGTCTGTGTAAAACCTGTGTAGTTCATAGAAGAAAACCTTCGTTATGAAGATTAGTATCGTAAAATGGAGAAAAAAAATTTGACACATTAAACTCCCGATTATCCGCGGGCGATTTATCGGGAGTTTTAACCACGGTCACTTTGTGACTTGGTGTGGCTACCTCCCCGATTTGTCCGCTTTGTTGCGATGGTCATATGAACAGAAACCACCTTGCGGAGTGCTCTAATTTACAGGACATTGACATCAGGGATACTTCCCCCCAAGGACTTTCTTTACTGCATTAGATGGCAAGACAGCATATGGCCGAAAGGTCTTGAGCTGGGCGTAAAATTAAAAAAAACCTTTGTGACAAAATTTTGTTGAAAAAAGTTCAATCTCAAATAAAAGAGGTTTGACCCATAAAGCTATTAACTGATATTTTTTGGGAATAAGTAAATAAACTTTTAAGTACAGAAATCTACTGTTTATTAATTAATAATTGTATGTATACCCCAGTGCCATTGGAATAGTAGCGTAGTTAAATAGGACTATAGCTATAGGATTGTAACTAAATAAAAAAAAATATATAAATATTCTTGACAAAATAACACCTTAAAATGTGTTTGAACTTTTCAGGTTTCTCTTGTCCATCTTGAAGGCTTTATTTGTTAATACAAATAAGAAGCTTAGATAGTTTTTAGTTTGCTACAGGAAATTGAGATTTTATTCATTGGTCTATAATTGCCAAACTGAACAAAAAATCTACAAGTTACTCTCAATGAGATCATCAAATCAGAATAATTTTCTATGTCAACCAACAAAGTTTTAAATATTAAAACCTTCTTCTCTTCGCTTAATCTACTGAAATGACAGATGCAAACTTTAAATGGACAACTTTATTCAGATTTCTAAAATTTCACAAAGGGTAGTTTTCTCCCTGTAGGGTATAAAATATAGGGTTCTATAAAAAAAAAATCATTACAAAAAACTCTAAATCACTTTGCAAATCAATCATGAAAGCTGCATGATAATGCTCAAACAAAGCCCCTTATATCAATATATTTATTACAAAACACATTTTATTCACTCAAATAAGTTTGTCTTTCAATAAACAATGCAAAATCCTACACTTAGATGATTGTTTAAAAAAAAGTTTAGGTTTGTTCGGTAGTCAACACTATTTTTTGATACTTGAGGGTTGATTACTGTTTTTAATTATTAGTTATGTTTAAGAAAATTTTGAAATGTGCTCGCCTCAAAGTTGAAATCATACTTGTTTGCAACTACATATATTATATACAAATTGAGAAATATCACAATTTTCAATAGTTTATTATTGCATTATAGTAGAATTGATGGATCCAAAACTCTCAGATCCCAAATTCTATTCAGAACAATAATATTCAACTAAAAAATAGGAAGTAGAAATAGTAATCTGTAGTTTTTCTCTTATGATAAACTTTTAGACGCTTGGTGATTCTAAGGGACAAATGATTTTCATTCTCTTAAGAAAAAACAAATTTTTGACATATGAACGAAGTAATAAAATATTTCTGGAAAGTAATAGAAACCAGTTCCTGCATGTTCAATATGTATACAATTTTTGTTTGATGAATATGGTACCTTATAGAGTATACCTTAACCCCAGCATGTTGTTATCTATTGTGTGGCTAACACAACAAAACCCTTCATTTTGATAAAGAAAATTAGAATGCATTCATTATGAACCAGAGCAATATCCAAAAACAAAAAAATTTATACAAACAATTTGCAAAAAAATCTTTATTCTACACAAAAAATAAATTTCTTCAGTTAACAATTATCAAGTTGAATTTTACACAAATCTACTATATGGGTCACTCTTGTGAAATAGGAAAAATTGGCTTCATAAAATTTTTTCAATCGAAGGTTTTTAAAACTTTATTTTTTTGGCCTAATAATTTTCTACCATGTTCATTAAGTAAATTAAATATATCAGCAATCTAAATTATTAACATTTTGTTAAGGAAAAAAATATTTCAAAATATTGGAAGGCAGGACAATGACGAACCTGCCAGGACAATGATGAAAATAGAAAAATATATATAAATTTCTTGTTGAACATTTCATATTTAAGAATGACCATGTATTTTTAATTCAGCTGATTAAATACATTAAATAAAATTACTAGGAACATGACACTTCAGGAAATTATGGATTCCCGAATATTTAAATATTATTAGAAAGTAGGAACATTGTGGATAGCTATTACTGCAACTTTTATGCTTTTTTAACAGATTATGTGTTTTGCTGTGTGGTGTTAAATTACTGCAATCAATTCTCAGCTATTGTTGATCTGTAGTATTTCTTTTTGTATTTTTCCATTTGCCTTGTATATTTTTTAAATTTTTCTTCCCGTTTCTTTATACAAATGTAGGTCTCTGCTCTATCTCTTCTAACTTTTTTCATTAACTTTTGTTCTTAACATTATCATCTCTTGTTGTGTCTGGGTTTGAAGAACCTGAAAGTTGAATATCTATACCACTTTCACTTGGTTTGGGTAGCCAATTCTATGGGATGACAATTTCTTGTTCAAGCGATAGAGTTTTGAATTTTCTTTTCTATTTTTATAATTCCCCTTTTCTGCCTCAAACTCATTTTAGCTATAGGCTTTACCACTCCTTTCTTCTTTTGGTTAACATATATTTCACATGCCTCTTCAATTTATCTTGTATCAAACGTTATGGAATTTTTTTTAATATGCTCCTGACGACGTTTCTCAGCTAATCTTTTCGTTAACAACCTTTCCTCATATGTTTATTTCTTTTTACCACTCATATCTGTCCATATATTGTTTACAACTTATAAAAAAGAGCATGTAATAACGGATCTTTAGTAATATCTAGACATTTTTAGGTGCAATGACAAAAACATTATGTTTTAAATAAAAGAAACAAATAAGATTCAAAATTTCAAGCCAATTATAAGGTATTTTACTATTAAAAAAATTACAATGGATAATAAATAATCAAAAGTTATAGTTAAAAGTAAAGAATATATTTGTCTTCAGTTAATAATTTAAATATTTATAAAATACTGAACATAAAACATCATTTTCCTGTCTTGACATCATTGACTTGGTATGTTAAAGGCAGGACAATGATGGCCAGGATAATGATGAAATAGGCTTGTTCAGGGCTTAATGGATAAACAATTAAAAACTTCAGTTTGAATTTCACACACATTTAAGAAATATCATTTATACACTTGATAATAAAAAAAATTAAAAATTTACTACAAACAGTTAATTTTTATCAAAGCCAGGAAAATGATCTTCAATATACATAAACCTTGAACTCTGAACTTGTATGTGCTGACCAAAAAAAAAGTTGATAACTTTTCAAAATTGCAGTTATTTATTTAAATAACCTCAACCCCAGATTACTTGAAAAGTATTCTTCTAACTCAGTGCTGTCATCTATTAATTGCCCACATAATGATATCTGAGATGCCAGGAAAATGATGATATTACTTGGGACAATAGTTATTGAAGTTACTTTTGGAAATTTTTGCAATATTATTTCCATTATTGTAACTAATAACATTTCAAATGTATAAAGAGAAGCAGAATAAATTATTTTTACAAGAATATATAAATAAATATTAAAACCCTAATGAATGAAGCAATTGTAAAATTTCACTCAGGGACATGTCAGGACAATGATATTTGATATTTTAAAGTTTTAAAAATGTATAAAATAAAAAAATATGTCATTAAATTTCTAATTCTGTAGATTATAAAAGTGATCCTAAACTATTTTTGAAAGTTGACAAAATCTTCAGAGTGATAGAATTCTATAAATTTTGAAAGGACATGAATTTTGCCTATTTTGCAAGAGAATGACCCATATATATTTACTAAAGTAAACGCAAGAGAAGATAAGATGTGGATATTCTGTTTGGTAATACTAAAAAATCCAAGCTGACTGACTCTCAACATAATCTTTCCTTTGATAAAAATATAAAACATTAAATTATGAATCAAACTAGAAATATAAATACAAGTAAATGGATTCAAATATTGTTATCTACCAAAGATTATATCCCAAGCTATACAGTGATCACTTGCAATTACAGAGATTCAGTTGGTAAAAAACTCGCATAACAGACTAGGATATAACATGTATATATATAACAGTTCATAAATGTAAATAAAAAGCATGTTATCCAAAATCTTTGATTATCAACCGAAAAGTAGATTCTATTGGGCAACATTAAAAAAATGTTCCCTCAACAAAATCCACCATTTGGTACAACCAAAGCAAAAAACATGTATAATTTAAATCTTGAAGATTGTGTGGATAAAACAAAGTGTTGTGATTAAATGTGGTACCTTTCTTGGTGAATTACAATATAACTGTTTTATATTTCTTGTATTGCCTTGGAGACAGTGAACAAAGGACAACACATAATTTTCACGGAAAAAGGTGAGCCACCTGGTGTCATCTGAACAGATTGCAATAGCTTTTAAGCGAGACACGAGAATAGAGTTCGTCGTTCTTCACCCGACTAGAACTGTGACCTCTTATCAAAGGTTCTTCTTCTTCAGACATGAGATTCATTATTTGATACTTTGAGCAATTTCTACTAGATAGCATTCAAAACCAAGCCCATTTTGTTAGGCAGATCGTTACTGAAGTAGACTTGTATCCTTAAATATCTAGAATTATACCTTGTGTGTAATAGTTCATATTAAGCATGTACACTCATCTTTAATAGAAAAACAAAAATGCTTAAAGGTAAATGTTCTGAAACTGAACATGCAGATAGCATGTATTATGAACCATAAATGTAACAATAATGGCTAAATTGTTGTGGTTTCAATGAAACCCTTAGTATACCAACCAGAACATATTATCTAGGAAACATACAAAATCAAGTCACTCAACAGTATCCAGAATCTGCATAAAATATTAAAATAGGAATAGAAATTGCACAATTAATGAAAAGCAGATACAACTATTGTTATATTTACGAGCTTTCATCAACATAGCAAAAGGAAATTTTGAAGTTGAACATACACCCATGCAAAAAATTTGCATTACGAACTATATGCTCTTGGATATCGCATTTAAATACAGAAAATCCAACCTTGTTGAGACAAATTTCATATTAAGGGTAGTTTGTGTAGTTACATTACTAATTATACAATTCCTGGATCATATAAATTGTATTCTTCATCAAAAAAATTATTTGTTTTTGATTAATTATTTTTCAGATAAGTATTGATTAAGTAAATTAAACAGTGAGTTTTCATCGCCAAACAAATAGCGGTGAACAATTTTTAAGCCAACAGTAACTTAGTTTCTAATAAGACAATAAGTTAATAAGACATGCTTATTCTTGTTGTTAGAATCTTCATTTATTTTTTCATCTGCACTCTTCATCAACTTTGGAGCCACTTAATACTTCTATAATTAAAATATGTTTGCCCCTAATAGTGTAACCAGCATTTATGTAACAATTCTAATTAACAATGTTTGAATTTTTGATGGGACTGGAATTTAGTCTGTATTACGAGTTAATTCATATTGAGTGGGTCTTTAATGAGGTTTGGCTGGCTAACTGCATACTAATATGCCAAGAGAAAAATCACCAGAAGTGTTTTTCCTGAATAGGTATCAACAGAAACAAATTATCTAAAATTAATTTGCCGGCAAATAAAAGTATATCTTACTTGTTAGCATTCCAAGCAAAGTTGACTTAATAGAACGTACCATTTGGAAAATTACGAGACAAGAGATTACAATTATTAATGAAAGCAGATATAAACATTGTTATTTACATATATTTAATCCTTACGTGTATTAGTTCTTCGTATTTGATGGAACATCCAGCTGTCATCAACGTTACAAACATGGTCAAGCGTATTGTTCCGAAGCTGAATAATGTAGAAAACATGCATTATGAACGATAATAAACAATATACAAGAGCAAACAGATGCTACATCAATTAAACAGAATATCCTTTCTTTTGCGAAACATTCAAGAAGTTGAATTATTCAAGGAAATCATTTGGGAACGTTACTTCAAGCAAACGTAAAAGAATATACATTTTAGATCACAATATGAAGTACAAAAAAAAGTGTAATAAATGCCGTCACGTACCTTGATTTATTCATTCAAAGATACCTAGATTGAAAGATTATAGCTTCAAAGGAAAATAAAATTTTCACAGAATATTTCTTACGCCACAAGCATTTTTCAAGGGCCAACTGAAAATGGCAGAATTAGAATTGCGAATGCGATTAATGGAGCAATTCCGATTAATCATTCGTTTGAAAACTTCGATCTAACAAATGTGGCCAAACACTTTATTAGCGCCAAAAAAAAGTCACAAATGTAGAGTAACCCGGCGCACCCGTGACGTCAGACCAGCGTAAAGTTGTCCTGAAATGAGTAAGTTTCATAGAATCGTCAAGATTTTGCGCCCGCGTAAAAAACAGACAAACACTTCCTTTTATAGTATTAGAGATAGTGCAAAAGTCATAATTTTTATTCTGGGATATTGTGAAGTCAATCTTTTGAACAAATCTATATTGTAAGTAAAAAGCAGTTTTAAGAATTCAGAAGAGACACGAATAAATTAAATGTACTATTACAGAAGAAAGCACTTGAAACTTTTCCTGGAACATTAAATGCCGACCAAACGGTATAGTGGTTAAGGTGTTAGCCTCTAGATCGGAAGGTTCCTGGTTCGAATCCGGGTCCGGGCATGGATGTTTGTAAGCGTATGGTGTAGAGGCGGCTGGTGCACCTTAAATCTGTCGTGGCCGAAAGTCCTCACGTTGGGTTGGCGTGGATGTTTGGAGAGTGGGGTGCCAGTTCAAGTGTTGCTTCGTCATCTGACCGTGGTTCAAAATTACGAGGTGTTGTCCTCGGATCTTTCCCTTAAGGGACTGATTCCGGACCGTCGTCAATAGCCCGTTGTGTTGCTCTAGTACGACGTTAACTAAAAATTACCATTTTTTTTTACATGGAACATTAAATATATTTTTTAATTCCTAACAAGTGTTCTTGGAAGACCAACAATTGGTAGTTAGGTATGTATTTTAACTAACAGAGCCTGAAGAAACATAACGGGCTATTGGCGACGATTGGGGATCAGACCCGAAAATACACCAAAATCGGATTTCCAAATATTATGACATTGGAGTGCAATTTCAAAATTGATTATTGAAAATCATTTATTTATGAATCGCATCTGTTTTGTGCAAACTTGTAATTTGCATTTATTGAAATGTGATGAATGCTTTCTTTGAGTAATATATGGTAGAATGGAAAGACTAAACATTTTCACCGAATCTTAACGAATTCCTAAACAAATTTTATCAACGCAACTAATATTCAAATTTGCAAAATTAATATCATAAAAATGTGGATTTTTATTTATGCAGTTTTAGAAGTAAATTCAGATTATTTATAAATGCTACAAAGAAAATTAGTTTCAATTATATGTGTCCAAAATATGTTTTAATATAGTTAATGAACTTATAAAAATTGGTATAGTATTTTATATAATGTTGTTTACCACTATCCCTTTGATAAAAATATGTTTTCTAAATATTATGTTTTACAATTGTATTTTTTAAATTCGTTTTGTAGCGAGAAATGAGCAGTAAAAATGTGATTTGTTTATAAAATTATGTGTGAATATTTAATACGTAATTTTAGGTTTTTTAATTCATTCTATTTTGTAAAAGTCGCTCGACGTTAGTTAAAATATCTACCTAACTACTACTCTGTAAGAAAATTAGTACTCATATTCAGTTAGCTTAGGGTAGAAAAATGTTTTTCAACAAATACAGAAAGCATATTTCCTACTGAAATTTGAAGAAAAAAAATCACGATAAAATTTAGGAATTTCGAGAAACAAATTAGTAAAAAGTGCTTAAGCACTCTAAGAACCTTTATGTACCTCTAAAAACATTTCTTCAAATTAACGTTAAAGTTGATAAAATTGAACTATCCATATTTTCTAAACTATTTAAGTCCTACTTAGAAAATTAGTATTAATACTTGCTCCAAACTTTCACGTTATTCAAAATAATAGTTTGATTTTCTTAAATACTTTAGTAGACGGGCGATTTTTAATATTATTTACGCACTTTCTACCTGCATCTTACAGGGAAAAAAATATTATAAAAATATTGTCATTTAAAGTGGTTCAAAATGTATCTGTTTGCGATTTTAAAATTGTGTGTTACACCGCCCTGAATGTAATTAATGTGTTTTAAGTATACTCTCTACTTGAAAAATCCAACGAGCCGGAAAAATACCTAGATTTAGAACCATCACTTTTAACAAGTTTGTAAACAAACTTTGTTTTGTAAATTTTTATACACGAAGCGATCCCAAAAATTGTTGAAAATGAAGTTTTTCTTATTAAAATGTAAAGGAAAATATTCTGTGGCCCATGTTATTACTTCAAATCACATTTGTAGAATGTTTCCACAGTTAGTTCGCCAAAATCTATGTAAGCTTTATAAATAACTAGCCACTGCAGGGCCATCAGGGCGTTGCCCGTGACAGTTCTTTCCGTGGGGTCAGGTCTGATCATTGCTCGCTAACCCCCGGTGATTGCAACGAATTTCCATTTGGTTTGCTTCGCAAATCAAATGAGAATTCTTAGCCTATTGGATAACAGGCACGCCGTGATGGCCTCAACATTGTCAAATGCGGCCAAATTAGAATTGTAAAGAGATCCAATCGGGGTGACGTCACAATCTCTTGCGAAAATATAAATATTTAATTGACAAATTATTTATTAAAAGAAAATCAAACGTATAAAGTATCTATCAGGTATAAAATTTTCCGCAGATTTCAAATATGTTGAAATTTTTACTCTATCTTTAACGATCTAGGAGATAGAAAAAAGAACTACATAACTCCTGTTAAAACTTTATTTGTTTTTATCGTCTACTGGAAAATCGTTCCTCGGAAAATAAAACGGAAACACAGTAAAAATATATTTCGAATCTGTCGTTTCTTTATAGTGATGCCATTCTATAGTAAACAATAATAACTAAATTCCAAAAATTCATTTTAAATTGTTCTAGATTAAATTTTAAAATCTGGGCTTACTCAAAAATTGCACAAAATTCTGACTACCTGTGTGCCAAATTTCATTATTGTAAGTTCCATAGATTCGTCAGGACACTGCGTAGCGAGAAACAGACACTTTCTTTTATAATAGTAGATATTAGCATAATTGACCGGCGTTGCTCGGGTTAACTTAATTAAATGTCGATTGAAAAGTGATCAGTCTAATCACTTCTCTTTCATAAAAGAAAGAAAGTTCCATATAAGTGTTCGGAAAATACTTTTTACTATCGTTTTAACTTTTAAAGGTTCTGCAATTTTCTTCGGATGCAAATATGTATACAGGATATATCCATCCATATACTCCATTTCATATTAATCGCACCTTCTGCTGTGAGACAAACTAAAAACAATTTCTAAGATGACTACGACAGAAGTCGATTTTGAGTTTTGTATTGATTAGGTACGAATATCCCGTATGATATCCAGTAAAAATAGTGAATTTTATCCGGATAGTCTTGCACTTAGTTTTTTTACGAATGTGGTATTCTTGCATTTAGTATGGGATGATTTCGAATTTTATCATCAACTAGCTGAATAACCTGGCGTTGCTTGGGTTTCAAATATGACCGCGACAGCTAAAATATGACAGCAACATCTCCCTGAGTTAACTCAAATACACAAACCCTGTAGGACGTGTTTCCTTGTCCTTGTACATTTATTGCAGGAAAACAAACTTTAGATTCTGAAATTGGGGCTTCGATGGGCACTTTTAGGATTGCCTGTATGCCAATTTTCATGGCTACAGATAGGTCTGAAGACAGGAGAGAATTAGCCTATGTTTTCCGCAGTATTCTAAAGTATAAATGTACCAAATTTGGTGTGGCTTGGTCAAACGGTGTAGATTTGTATTCAACTAGTTACCATTACTAATTACCAAGTAGCCATTCGGTGTACCGACAAGTAATTTAGAACCACGGTGATGACGAGGAAACATCTGAGCCCGCACCCCACTCTCCTAACTTCCACACCAACCCAACGTGAGGACTTTCGGCCACGACAGATTTAAGGTGCACCAGCCGCCTCTACACCATACGCTTGCAAGCATCCCTGACCTGACCCGGATTCGAACCAAGAACATTCCGATCTAGAGGCTAACACCTTAACCACCATACCGGTTGGTCGGCATGATTGAGATGTAGATTTGTATTGAGAATATACACGCATCCTTTTTTTATATATGTAGATATTAGAGGATGGTAAATTAAAATTAATTAATTTAGTTTGAACCAAACACATATATGTTTTCTTAAAAATTCCATTCGGCGGCACATGGAATAACGAAGCTTGGAAATAAATGGCATCAATGATAGACGAATTATACTCAATAGATAACAATTTTTTTTAATCAAAAAGTCGATTTTATATTACTTTGACCAAAGAAAATCACTGCTTTTTCAAAGAATCATTCACATGTATCTAAATTGCGTAAGGAGAGCTTTGATTTGTAGAGTAAGCAACCCTAAAACGTTGTCACTTTTAAGACAAAAAAAAAAAAAATTCAAAATAACTAAATGTGATGTATTATTCCAAGATCAACAAAGTCTTCTTTAAAATTAACTTTACTCCAACAGACATTCAGTTTTAAATCGAATCCTTATGGTACTTTAATTTAGAGATTCAATTTCTAAATGGAAACCACGTACCTATTTAGAATAATTGTAGTTACTTGACTATGAAGCTTTTAAAAGCTTATGAACTTATATAAAGCTTTCAATAACACCCATGAAACATGAAAAACAAATGTAAATCTAATTGATTTTAATCGTCTTGCAATGGAAAGCTATACTGATAGTTCTGTTCAGGATCTTTAGTATTACATTTGTATTACGTATTGTGTGTGCGTGAAATGAATATTTTATAAATACGAAAGATGAATAAGAAACGCGCTACACACACAGTAAACTTATAAAATTTACTGTTACAATTATTACATTTTAAATCCGATGAATAAAACTCATAGAAACATGTAGCCATTTATTAACCATCTTTTTACTTCATTTTTGGGAAAGCTAATAAATGGAACACAATAAAAATTTTAAAAACATCATAAGAACTGAATAAAAGAATTTTTAGCAGGTACATATCTTTACAATTTCTTATTACAAGTAAATATGAGTAGTTTTAATTATAGTTCTAAAAATCATTCATAAAAAAATTATTTTTATTATTTGAAGAAAAAAAACCTTAAAATTTTTATTACAAATGTAATGCTTTTGTTTAGTTTAAAAAAATTGAAGAAAATAAATTTTTCGTTTAATTGAGGAGCATGTGGTATGCATGTATAAATTTTCACAAATATATTGCTTCAATTCGTTCACTCTGTTTAGAGAGAATTAATCAAAAAGTTTACCCCTTTCAAATAGAAAACAAGAGTTAAGGATTTCGTATCACTGTACAGTGTTCTTATAACCATCAAGCTAATTCGTGGAGACAGAAAGAAGATAAAACTGGTTTAAAAGTGGAAAATAATTACATTTTAATTTTAAGTTTATTTAAATGCGAAAGAAACAAATCAATGCGTCAAGCAGATTTTTTAGAAAAGAAACTTTTCCAGCTGCGCGGATGTCTGGATAAAGAACAAAAAAAATCATTTTGTTCTCTAATATTTTCCTATATTGTATGCTTCATGAAGAGAACGGCATTGTCTTTTGCATTTCCAGTAGAAAGTTATCGTTCACAGAAAGTTAGTTAAAAGAAAATCTCTTTTTTTTTTTAATGCAATCTTACAATGAAAAATTTTACATATATTTTAAAACATGAACAAAAAGGTTCTCTAAAACGCATAAAAGTGGTTCACATTTATAATAATGTTTTTAAAATGCTTTAATCCTATTTTTATCAAAACGAGTTAGTTTAATATATAATATTTAAAAGTTTCAAACTTCATCTTTTATTTGAATTATTATTCTTAGGCAATTCCACAGATGAATCGATACAAAACAATTTTGTTCAGAAAGAACTAACAATATAAAATATGTACTTAAGATCAATTCATATCATTTTTATCGTGTAGGACACGAAACATTATAGTTCTCAAAATTGGCACACAGAAAAAAGAAATCATCGCCAAGATAGAGAACGATTTCACACAAGTTTTTAAAGTTCGATTTATTATTTTTTAAATTTTAAGCCCTTATAGATGTACCAAACGTACTCGAGCGCCAGTTATTCTCGTAGGTTGCATTCATTAATTCCGAAAATGGAGCATCTATTTATGTTATGCTCCCCTCCCCAAGCCAATATTGAAAAAAAATATTCAAAAATCGCTCACTTGTGAAATGTAATGTTCCTTACACCTTGAATAAATTTGGACAAACATCCATACGGCACATTATGATAAAACCTTGTTAGCTTTCACTTTCAATTTCAAGGCACTTACAAGGGTAATGGTAATGGTATTTTTAGTTAACGTCGTACTAGAGCAAAAAAATGGGCTAATGACGACGATCCGGGATCAGTCCCTTAAGGGAAAGATCCGAGGACACACCTCATAATTTTGAACCATGGTCAGATGACGAAGCAACACCTGAGCTGGCACCCCACTCTCCAAACTTCCACGCCAACCCAACGTGAGGACTTTTGGCCACGACAGATTTAAGGTGCACCAGCCGCCTCTACACCATACGTTTACAAACATCCATGCCCGAACCTGGATTCGAACTAAGAACCTTCCGATCTAGAGGCTAACACCTTAACCACTCTATCGGTTGGTCGGCGCACTTACAAGGGGAAAATGAATGCGCAAACGAAATGCGCGTTGTAGAGGAGCGTCTATTGGATCACGTGACTACTGTTTTTGGTTACATGATCATTGGAATATAAAAAGGTTGCCATCACCCACTCTAACTTTATGACTGGCACCTTCTTTTTACACCGGTATAGTGGTTAAGGTGTTAGTCTCTAGATCGGAAGGTTCCTGGTTCGAATTCGTGTCTGGGCATGGATGTTTGTAAGCGTATGGTGTAGAGGCGGCTGGTGCACCTTAAATCTGTCGCGGCCGAAAGTCCTCATGTTGGGTTTGTGTGGAAGTTAGGAGAGTGGGTGCCAGCTCAGGTGTTGCTTTGTCATCTGACCGTGGTTCAAAATTACGAGGTGTTGTCCTCGTATTTCTCCCTTAAGGGACTGATCCCGGACTGTCGTTAATAGCCCGCTGTGTTGCTCTAGTACGACGTTAACTAAAATTACCATTACCATTACCTTCTTTTTACTTTACAAAAAAAAAAAGGCTCTCATATGCTTGTGTCCAAATTTCAACCAATCAGAGGAGACTCGGCTCGATGGATTACCCTGGCTGTAGACTCTTGTGATGGATTACCCTGGCTGTAGACTCTTGTCTGGACTACCGTCTATAGCCCACTATTTTTCTGTACTGTGTAGGACTGGGCGATGTATCGATACATCGTGGTAAACCGGTATGAGATCGAAATCGTCACACCGGTTTCGCGATTTCGATGATGACGATGTATCATGATACATCGGTTTTTCCCGATGTCGATTTATTCAAAGCGCATGCGCGGTATCGCGGTTTTTCCCGATGTCAAGGAGCCAATCCCAGAGCACATATATCACGATGTCGATTTTTTCAAAGCGCATGCGCGGTATCGCGGTTTTTCCCGATGTCAAGGAGCCAATCCCAGAGCACATATATCACGATTTCGATATTTTCAAAGCGCATGCGCGATATTGCACAGCCAATCCCAGAGCACAAGTATCACGGTTTTCCGTAATCGCGATGTCTCCTGTTGCTCAGCGCCAACGATTTCTATGTTTTCTTAGAGGAATCGAATGCCCCGTTATTTCTATTTTTATGCTTCTGTTTTTTTCCTTCTAAATAAGCTCTTTTTTAATCTACTTGAGCATATATGGTGTGTGGAACATACTAGGACAATAGGTGTGAGTGTGAGATCGTCATCGCCACATCGGTTTCGCGATTATCACGCTGGCGATGTATCGGGTCGTTATCGCCATACCGGTGTCGCGATTTTCAAGCTGCCGATTCATCGTGATATCGCGATATTCCCCGATGGCACGCAGACATCCCTTAGCATAGATATCACGGTGTCGCGATGTTGTATTTCAGCGGCCACAATTTCGATGTTTTCTTAGCGCATGCGTGATTTCTCTGGTTTAAACAATGGTTTTTTTTAGCAAAATTTGGGGAAATTTGGGTTTTGGTTAAGACTAACAAAACGATTCCGATGTTACTTTATGCGCATGTGCGATTTTTTACCAGGCCTGCTAATGAGAATCTTTTGTGATTTCTGCACTGTTATTTTTCGAGAATATTCTGGCAAGTGGCACACATATAAAGATTGAAAATTAAAGTTTCAAACTGCGGAGAAGCTAATTCTACTCTACCAGGATTCATACAGAATTTTGAATACAAAAATTAGGAATATTTAAGAAATTCTTTCGAAATTTTTAAGGAGTCATAGAAAGTTTATACACACATTTTCAAGCGTGAAAATAAAAATGTTCTACTACCGTTGATATTGAGCAAAAATCAATACAAAAGAAATAAATGTAAATTATTTTTATTTTTTGTATTCAAGTCTGTAACAAATGAGTACATTACAAAGTTGTTAGTAAATAACACGTAACACTTAAACTTATTAATGAGGTAGGTAGGGCAGATAGTTTTAAATTTTTAACAATAATGTTTATTATTTTGAATTATAAAATTCCACTGTATTACTTTTACTATAATATGAATTCAGTTTATAATTCAGTCTAAATAACACGTGGCCGGCTATGCTAATCACTGTATTGCGTTTACTACGAAATAAATTTAACTTATACTTTAGACTCAGCAACACGTGGTGGTTATGCCATTAAATTGTAGCTTATGTGAAACGTTGGTACTTTCAACACAGCGCCATCTGTTAAAATACTTACTCAATCCAGTCAACAGATACCGCAATAATTTGCAATAAAATAATATCGCGGCTATAAATTGAGATGAAGGCTATCCTATCTTTTAAGTTAGATCAAACTGCATACGGTGCTCAAATTTGATTGAAATCGGTTAAGTAGTTTAGGAGTCCATAGCGGACAAACAACGTGACGCGTAATTTATATATATTAAGATATCTTATATATATATATATATATATATATATATATATATATATATATTATATATATATTATATATATATATATTATATATATATATATATTATATATATATTATATATATATATATATATATTATATATATATATATTATATATATATATATATTATATATATATATTATATATATATATTATATATATATTATATATATATATATTATATATATATATATATTATATATATATATATATATATTATATATATATATATTATATATATATATATATATATATATATATATATATATATATATTATATATATATATTATATATATATATATATTATATATATGTGATGTCAACACTGGAATGGCACTGTAGCTATTACTTGATATGGTATTTTGGAATGAGTCCACGTGTTGTAAAACGTAACATTTATTACATTAATTGAAGATGGTACACATATGAGCCACAGAGGTCTCAATAGATTCGCATAAAAAAAGCACGGAAGAGCGGCCACACAGGTCTCGACTCTCTCCGATCACACAAAAAACTGAAGACCCTCCGCCGCGTGCAAGGGATCAAGCCTTTTCCCCTTAGCGTTCGTGGTGTTCCGTTTCCTGGATGAAATAGTCCCTTTCTCCTTTCGGTAGTAGGTGGGGAGGCGAAAGAATTCCGTTCCTACACTGGGGCATCCTCACGGTGTTCGCCCCGAACATCACTGCACTCATTTAGGCACGTACAATGGGACCTGAAAAAAATTTAAAAAAAACAAAAAAAAAGTATCTATTTCACTTTTGAGAGAATTGCTGAAAATAAACATAATTTTTCTCTCCACATTAGTTTCTCTTTCCCAGAGTTCTTTAAAGTTAATTAGTCCATGGCTTCATGTGTTCGGCAGCAGTGGACGTGTTGATAGGTCCTTCGTGACTGCCCACTTTCCTCACCTCGTAACGGTCGTGTGGTTTCCTGTTGATAATTTCGTATGGGCCCAGATATTTTGGTCGTAATTTGAGTCCTGCTCCAAATTGGGTCCTCTGTATCGCTACCAGGTCTCCTTCTGCATACTTTCTTGCAGGTTTCCGCTTCCGATTATACTGTTTTCGGTTTTCTTCTTGCATCCTTAGGATTTGTTCCTTAGCTTCTTCCCTAAGTCCTTCTCGGTTTCTTATGAACCATTCTTCATATTCTTGTTCCAACATTTCTCTGACCTTCAGATCTTCTTTGTTCTTCATTGATACTCCTGTTAGCAATTCAAATGGTGTGATTTTTGTACTTTTACTAGAGGTGCTGTTCAAAATTCTTTGAATTGAGTTGACATATTTAAACCAATTTTCTGGTTCGTTGATCGCTAATTTCGTCAGTACCGGTATCACAGTTTCAAATATTCGTTCGATTTGACCATTTCCTCGAGGTACTCCTGTGGTGATTTTGAAGTGTTCAATGCTTCTTTCGTCGCAGTAACCTTCGAATTCTTTGGATGTGAATGCGGTGCCTCGATCTGAAATTATTCTTGACGGATTTCCGAAAATATGTGACTGCGATTCTAGCTTCTCCAACGCATCACGTGTAGAAGTTGATTTTACTGGATATAGCCAAGTAAATTTAGTGAAGGCATCTATCACAGCGAAGATGTGTTGATAGTGTTTATTTGTTGTCGCCAGAGGTCCCAGAAAATCAATATGGTATGTACTAAGCGGTACACTCCCTTTGGGTATTGGATTTAATTGACCCTCTTGCTTGCCCCTTTTCTTATTCGTCAAGATGCACTTAACGCAGTTCATTATGACGTTCTCCACTTTTTTCCTGAGTCCTGGAATGGAAAAATCTCTTTTCACTAACTCCTCGGTCTTCGCCACGGCAAAATGTCCTTTTTGATGGAATTCCTTTATAATATCTGATTGCATCCTCTCGGGGACGACAGGCAGTTCACTTCCATTTTCATATCGATATAATACATCGTTTTTGATCAAGTAGTCGTTCTTCTCCCCTCTCATCAATAATTCTTTAATAACTTGAATATACTCATCTTGTCGTTGGGCTGCTGCTAATTTGCACGTTATTTCTTCACCCGTTGGTTGCGGTACTATCACAGCGACATTTCGGCTCAAAGCATCTGCATGTCTCATTTGAGCACTTGGTCGATGAATTATTTCGTATTCGAATTCCTCCATGATTAACGCCCATCTCGCTATCTTAGGGGTTAAGTCCTTCTTGCTCATGGTTTGCTGGAAGGCTGAGCAATCCGTCATTATTTTAAATTTGGTTCCGAGTAGATAATTCCGGAATTTTTTCAAGGCTTCGATCACTGCTAGAATTTCTAATTCATAGCTGCCGTATTTTTCTTGTTGTGCTGTTGTCTTCTTACTCATGTATTGAATTGGATACATCTTTCCGTCATCTGCCTGTTGCAATAGTACTGCTCCGAATCCGTGTGAGCTTGCATCACAATGAAGTTCCAGTGGCGGTCCTTGTCTGAAAATTTGTAGCACCGGCTCGCCAGTCAAGGCCTGCTTTAATTCGTGAAATGCAGTTTTCTCCTTCGACCCAAAATGGAATTCCCTATTATCACGAAGTAAATCACTGAGGGGCTTCGCTATCTTGGCATAATCTCGAACAAACTTTCGAAAATAACCGGTCAACCCCAGAAAACTCTGTATTTGTTTGGCATTTTTGGGTTGTGGGAAGTTCCGTACGGCTGCAGTTTTTAAAGGTGAAGGCTTTATAGTTCCTTTTTCTACTACGTAACCCAAGAATTCTATCTTTCGTTTCAGAAACTGACACTTTTTTAAGTTTAGTTCTAATCCGTACATTGACGCCGTATTTAAAACACGTTCTAATTTTTCTAAACCCTCTACCTCATTCATGGCTGGTATGATAATATCATCTACATAAATAATAACAGTTTTATCTTTTAACAAATCCTTAAAAACGTGAAAAATATATCTTTCAAATACACTTGGACTGGTTGACAATCCAAAAGGTGTCTTTAAAAACTCATACTGTCCCTCGTGGGTAACAAAAGAGGTGTACTTTGTACTCTCCTTTTCTATGTCGACGTGAAAAAAGCCGTTTTTCAAATCTAACGTTGTGAAGACTTGCGAGTCCTCCAATTTGTCCAACACGTCTTCGATTAGAGGTAACGGGAAACGGTCCTTAATTATTTTTTCGTTGAGCTTTCGGAAATCGACACAAAGTCTGTGATTCCCATCTTTTTTCTTACAAAGCACTATAGGGGCAGAATATTCCGAACAGCTGTTTTTAATTATCCCTTTTTCTAACCACTCTTGGATTTGTTTTTCAACTATAAGTTGTTCAGTAATCGGCAACCGCCGAGCACGCTGACTAACTGGAACTTCGTCCGTCAGAAGAATTCTCATCTTAACATCCGTGTTTGTTACTTGCTGAGGCACATAATTTCCTACAATTTGACAGATTCTTTCTCGTAAACAGGGATTCATTATATGGGAGAGATCTGTCTCTTCGCTAGACATATCCAACGCTACGGCGCCTAAAGTGTAAACAAAAGCACCTGCTGATGAGTCATTTTCATGCGCCTTCGATACTTGAAAGTCTACGAGGGGATGTTGAGGGAAACTCACGCGCTCTTCTTCCCCGTGATTTATGACAACGCCTGAAGTTGTTGTTGCTTTGTTTTTTATTTCGCTTCCGTTTTCGCCCCTTACTTCTGACTTCCTTATTTCATTTATGTCTCTATCGGTAACGTTTAATGTTCCCCCAGAAAATGCAAACTTTACCCTTGATAATACGTTCATACCAATTATTGCTTCAAATTGTAAATTCTTAACGACATGCACATCAGAACACAAAGAAATATTATCAATAACAATTTCTGATCGGAAAAACCCTTCGGTACTTATTTTGTGTTGACTTATTCCATTTAAATATATCTTACTACCATTCAATATAGGAGATCCTATTTTATGATAACATTCCTCATTAATTAGAGTTATTTCAGATCCAGTGTCTATTACTGCATTAATATAACACTTTTCAATATAAACACTCTTTTCAATTTTCTTAGGAGTTGCTACATATATTTGGTTTACAGTTTTATTCACATTTGCATTTTCACCTTTAAAATTATATGTACAAGTATTACTCTTATGCCCATAATTTCCACATGCATAACACTTAATTCTATTACTTTTATATGGATCTCTATTTGGTACATCATAATCAACCTTATTAACATACTTATTGACATTTGTACTATAACCAACAGTTTTATAACAATTATCAACATTTCTACTATTTTGGTTAGCACGAAAGTTCGACGATTCACCTTTATATCGAGTTTCATCTTGCGAAACATTTTTTCTGTATTTATTTACATTCCGTATCTCCATTTTTCCTAATTGCAACCTCGCACTCTCATATTCCTCTAACTTTTTCACTATAACTTCTGCGCATTTTAATTGATGCCAGTCATCTATGAAGTG